>VDFB02075321.1:438860521-438924335 GCA_007258455.2 Sequoia sempervirens
TGAAGAAAAGCAAGTGAAATGAGAGGTTCAAGCCTAGGTTTCAACAAAACATGTATGGGAGATCTGATTTTATGAATTTTTATCCATGTGCAGACCTAATGGGTTGTTCCTGAACACTAAATATAAATGATATAAATACACGCACACACACACACACACACACATATATATATATATGTATGTATGTATGTATGTATGTATTTTTAAATGTAAATGTAAATTCAATTACTGGATGCTCTCCTAGAACAATAAATGCAACATATCATTAAAGAAATCTATATCTATGTATATAAATGTGTATTTCTAAATGCAAGTGTAAATGCAAAGAGCATATGGTTTTGTAGTGTTATAGTTACAACATATCCATAAATTAATATAATTGAAATCCTAAAGTCTTCAACACATATAATATAAATTGATCAAACTATTAAACTACATGAGAAATAAATGAAAACAGTAAATGCATATGTATGTGTATTTGTAAATGTAAGTGTAAAATAAATAAGAATAATGAAAATTATAAAAGAATACAAGGAAAGGTCTCCTCCCTTCTTGGTAGTGATAACCTCCTCCACACACAACCCTTAAAAATTATGCATAGAGGAATATAATCTTTGAATAACTACTTAGACATATGGAAATTAAATGTAAATTTTCTACTATTTTTAGTCATGTAGGTGTCCAATAAACCACTTGGTGGTGTTTCCCTTCAAGTTTATTTACTTGAATGAAGAGAAAAAGTCCTTTGATTACAATTAGAGAATACATTTGAGGCCTTGGTTGTATAACTGGTGGACCATAGTCACATTTAACACTTGTTACAAAGTTTGGGAGTTAAAACATCAAGTAGATTTTATTTGTGATGGACACATTTGGATGGTAGTAACAATAACTTGCAATCTATCGAGACTTGATTACCTTATAACCTATGAAATTCTAGCAATGAAATGATAGATTAATTATAATGTCACCTTAGGATCACATCACCATGAAAGAACTTCATCCAACATCCTTATGAGTGCAGGTACCACCAAATAGGTATTTTTCATATTTTTCTTCCTTGAACGAGGGAAATTCAGAAAGAGAAGAGGAAAGCAAGACATGTATTATGTCTAAAAGAGGGAGATCAACCAGAGGTCAAAATATTAGAAGAAAATTTTGTAAATGCATGGAATTTTTTCTTGTTGAAGGGGGGTCATTTTCTTATGATGATGAGAGCATAGGCGACGTTGAGGTTCCCTTGAGGTACAAACATCTATGGAAACAATGGGTACCCAAGGAACTTCCTCCAATAAACACTGATTTTTGTGTCAACAAGAGGATATATCGCATAGCACCATCGTCATAACATGGTTTGGGCCTATTTTGCATGGACAACATAAAGGTTTGTTACGAAAAAGTTACTGAATTGATGGAGTATGTCAGACCATGTTACAGTTACAAAGATTGGATGCAACTGGTTCGATATATAGGAAGTATGTGTAGGTATGCACTGTCAACAAATTATATACAGCTAGAAGATAAGGATCAAAATAAAGGACTGGCTATGTACTATTGTGCCCTTAGCATACACGCCCCATTTGGAATGGGGACCCTCTTTTCTTTCCCTTACCAGGTCATTTTTGTCGTTGCTTCATTTTGCATGCCCCATTTTTTGTGCCCCTAATGGTCAATGTACCTCCAAAGTTTTATCATAAGTTGACCATCCTTCCCATTGGCTCGTTTTGTCAAGTTTTGGTGCTTTTCGGGGTCTTTCTAGTAGTTTCCTTCTGCTAGCAGCCTTCGGCCCGGCCGGGCCCGTCCCCTCGAGTTTCCCTGGCTGGGTTCCCCTCTTGAGTCCGTTGTCCTAGACGGCGGATGGGCTGTGTCCTCCCGGACCCTAGGTCCCGGCTCTATCTTTGCCATCCAAAATCTTGCCTCTGCACATTCCGGGCCCAAACTTCTGGACTTCTAAGTCTGGAATTCTGTGATGGTTTTTCTGTTCTTGACGATGAACCTCTGGTGGGACTCCCCCCTCTGGGCCCTGACATCCTCTTTGCCGCCGGCGACCTTTGGGTTGAAATTTCCAAGCATCTGCTGCCCTACGTCCTCCCGGCCTCCGGACCCTAGGTCTCTCGTCACCGTCAATGAATTTAAATCCACCAACCTTTGTTCCATCGTACATGCATTCAATGAGGCCATTAATGGCAATGGGGGTATAAAAGACCCACTCAAGCCTATCATTTTCACTTGACAGTGTTGCAGAGAGTGATCAGTGCTTGCCAAGAGAGGAGTCCACTGCCTTTGAGACCTTCCCACTCACGACCATTGCCTTCGACTGCTAACCGCTAGTGGACCCTGCACCTTCCCGCATCGAGTGTTCGAGGTAGGTCCTCCAATTCACCCTCCCAAACATTGTTTTCATGATTTCTAGGGCTTAAAATGAACAGGAACGATCAAGAAGACATGTGAATGATAAAATGTGACACAACGAACAAAACCAATATCCTCAAAAATTGAGAAAACCAACACAACACCCTCATGACTAATTTGGAGCTTTATCTCTGCGTGACCATTCTTCACAGGGGCATTCGTGACCCTCAGGCATGCTCCCTTTGCCAGTGGAGACTTAGCAGAAATGATAAATGTCGAAACAACTTTAGGGTCTCTCAGGCTTGGGTATCTGGGATTCCACACCCAGGATTCTGCCCCTCATTCTCCGTTGGCGAAACTAGTCCTTATCGGTGAAGCTCATGGGGGGTTTTCTTTCATCTTGCCGAGTTTGTTGTCGCTGAGACCTCCCCGATTCGGAAAGACCTTTCACTGAGCATATCCTGCTCTTGTCGAGTGATTTTTCAGAGAGATATTCATCTGTCACTAAGACCCCACCATGAGCTCCTTTGGTCTTGTCGATGCCTTCGCTTTTGGTGAGACTCTTAGCGGTCGCCAGGACTTCACAATGAAATCTTTGTCTTAGCAAGCCTGGATCCCCTATCAGGGTGACTTCGCGGAGTTGGCAAGAGGTTAGGCCGATGGGGCTCTTCGTCGGGGAGACATTGTTGGTTCGCCAAGACCTTTCCCCAACTCGAAAACTTACGTTAAAGACTCCTTTGTCGGCAAGACTCTCCGTGTTCACCAAGACCTCACGGTGACATCACTTTCCTCTTGACGAATACCCAGCATCCTTCTGACCTCCGAGATCCAGACCCCTATTTTTCATTGGGATCCAGCTTGAGCAATGAACAAACTCATCTATGCTCAGTGTCCGTCCACCTTCTGGGCCCCGACCTTCCCTCATCCGTCGTTCCGAAAGGGCAGATCTCGCCCACCCCTCTAAGCTCTAGGCTCCACCCTTCCGACTGCCACAGGACTAAAATCAAATCAAACAGTGAATGCTCATGCTGGGTCCAGTCCTGCTCTTGGCTGTCGAAGAGACTTAAGGACCTCGCCAGGACTTTACCTCGCCACCATGACCTCACTCCGACTTGCCTTCCCCTGTGCATTGATCGGTGAGACCTGAGGCATTTTCTATGACATTGCATTGATAATTGGTCTCTTTGTGACACTCGTGTTGGGCCCTGATTGCCGGGTCACCCCCTCCGGACTTTCGCCCAGCACTAACAGTACCAAATGGTGAAGGATGAACAGCTTCCTGGTGCCTTAAACCTGGGTGCTTAAGTGGAAAATTACAATCTTCTGACCGCCCTGCAGCCCACCAGACCCCGGGCCCTAAAGTTCTGTCTCTGAAATTTTGTTTCTAATCTGCCATTCCCAAACAGCCATCTCTTGATAGCTTTCCAACCTTGTAACTCTGGATGCCCCTAAACTAATCCAAATGAGCCCAATTCAAAATCCGATCTTGACCCACGTGCTTAATTTTAGTCCTCTTCATTGCGAACCTCTTAAAGTATCAAAATTCGATCGAGAAGAGTCTACAAGATCGTTCATCCCCATTTTCCTACCCAAATAGCATTCCTGCTAGGGAAGTCTGGCCCTCCAGGCCCGAACTGTCCAAATGCCCCTAATCAAAAAACCAATGACATCGAGAGATAAAAGTATCATGTTATGCTTGATAGATTATTTAAAATGGATTTCATCTTTGGGATTTCAACTAACATGAATACTCTTGTGATCCATTGCACTGACTACGCCTTTGCTTGTAGAATATATGGAATCGGGTGCAGGACCTTCAGGGGCACTCGTCGAGAAGGACAAAGGAAAGAAGTCAGGCAAGGCTCCTTGAGGGAAAGAGGACAAAGACCAAATGAAATACTAGTTCTAGGGTGAGCCTCTACACTCAAAGATTACCATGGATTGGAAAGAAATCACCAACACCAACATAGGCCATGTCAATATTGACAGATTTATACAAAGGGTCAGGTTCAATCCAACAACCAAGAATGCAAGACTGATAAGACAAAGTGGAATAGAAAAGGCAGCGGGTTTTCTTCCATCTCGTGTAGCCCCAGAGCTCGTCATGGCTTATTGGTAGGCATATCAATCATATACAAGGACAATTGTCGACAGGGATGGTAACATTCTTGTTGACATGTCGGCTGAAGGAATCAAAAAAACCTTCCATATCCCTACTTTTCAAGAAATGGAAACGCCCACCATTGAAGAATGTCAAGCGGAATGGGATGATAATCCGACTGGCTGTAAAAGGTCAATAAATCAGCATTGGCTTAAGGAAAAGTGGGCAGTGCTGTGAAGGTTCTTCACGAACTCTTCCACAGTGACTTCCACAAGGATTACCACGACTTGGTCATGATGCTAAGCAGGGTGATGGGTCTTCCCACGACGGCCTTCTTTCAAGAATGGATGGAATACTTCATCGAGTAGATCCTTTAGGAGAATGAGGATGTTACCACAAATACAACATTCGATTGGGGAGGTATAATTAGCAACTGCTTTCATGAGTAGTTCCTCAATGTGAAGAAAAGCTCCAAATTCTATATGACTTCATACCTCGTGTACTCCTTGGCAGACCGGAGATAATACAATGGGTTATTTGTGGCACCCAATTAGGAGTAGGGTCAAAAACTCAAGGTCTATGACAGATACCCTCAGCTCTAGTATAGAAACTTCAAGAGGGAGTATTGCAGAGTGAATGATGCCTTCATCGGCCATATTGTCAGAATGATTGTCGGGGATTTCGAAAGGAGAGTTTCCCACAGTGCTAGGGAATTTTTGAAGTGGTATGCCTTCCTCTTCATTTAGTACCTGAAGTTCACATACATCCATGCCCAGGGCTTCATTGAAAGGCTGAACAAATTGCTTCGATACCCCAATGATATAATCATCTTATTGGAGCTTTCTCGACAGCTCCAACACATACAAGCAATCTTCAGTGGCAAACATGTAACAGGGATCTCTTATCCCATGACTCTTGGCCAAGGCATGTATAAGCTACAAACTTCCTAGTGTGCTGGTAACTCTAAGAAGGAACTAAAGGATTACCATTTTCACCTGCACACTGCTTGCCCATAGATGGACCCGTATGGACACGTAAGAAAGGCACTAGGACAGGGGTTCTCTAACCTCCACCGCATTGAGGACTTCTGGGCAGATTGTCAAGATGACAAGGAAGTGCAAGCAAGGCACTATATGTGGATGACTACGTATTTTGTAAGAAAGGTGCAACTCTTCCCCATACCAGACCAAATCAAAGAAGACGAGAGCACCATAATGGACCCCAGGTACCTCGCAATTGCCTACTTTCCGCTACCAGCAATAGACTGGGATGAGCAGGAGGTTGATGAACTCGATATCATAACCAAGCCAATCTTGGCTCGTACTAAGGAGTGGGTTGATGGACGGATAGCCCAATTGAAATAGTAGGAAGTGATTTTGACTTATGAAGGGCTCAAAAGTGAGCCAAGTGCCACAGAGGATGCCGCAGCCACCACTTCAACCGGTGAGACATCCAAGTCTCCTCTGGTCACCAAATCTAAGAAAAGAAAGGAAATAGAAACAGAACAGTCTCCTGACCCTAAAGTTTATACAAGGAAGGATTTGGGGGGCTCACCCTCCAAAAGACTTAAGTGGACAGGGGGTACGACGGAATAGCTCTTGATGCAAGAAGAAGAGGTAGAAGGTACTGATCAAATAAAGCCTATTTTGGCTCTACCTGCTTTGACTCTCCCACCATCTACCTCCCTGGCTATGGTCGCCGCATCCCCGCTAGCGATGGACATCTCTGTCCATCTTGCCCCTTCACCCCTGACCGAGCCTGTGATTGTAATTGAATCT
The DNA here is from genome assembly GCA_007258455.2 of Sequoia sempervirens. Taxonomy (NCBI): domain Eukaryota; kingdom Viridiplantae; phylum Streptophyta; class Pinopsida; order Cupressales; family Cupressaceae; genus Sequoia; species Sequoia sempervirens. Next base: position 438,866,753 of record VDFB02075321.1, read on the forward strand.
TCTTCCACCATGACTACTCCTCCTTCCTTTGCTACCATGTCACCCACTACGTCACTCCCATTACATACGGTGATGGCACCTATGCCCGCTCCCACTTTCCCTGAGGCCTTCTCAAAGCATATGCAAAATATCCCTTCCGAGCTCTCCCAGATCCTCATGGATCCCATGCTTCAGGCAGCCTTGGCTCAGGTCCTCACTACTACCCAACCTTCACAGCCTCTGATAGGGCCCCTAGCCATGGAAGCCACCATGCTAATTTCTAAGGAGTGGGAAGAGCGAGAACAAGAGGCCTCAAAGCCCTTTGAGGAGGCTGATGAATATCAAGAGCACCCAGAGTATGAACATCACACTATTGACAGGTTTGCCTACGAAGAGGAGGGAATTGGTTCCTCGGAGAGCAGGGACGAGGAAGATAACAATGGTGGAAAAGTAATTGTGCGGGCCTTTGATGATGATCTTGAAGAAGAACTAGCCCGACAGCCAGAGGACACCAAATCAGAGGTAGAAAGGCTGCTCCTTGAAGAAGAAGAACAGCAGCAAGAAGACAAAACTAAGGGAGAAGCCCAAGTGGTCAAGGGCCTCGAGATCAATAAATTCAAGGAACATGTGCACGAGGTTGAACAAGTTAAAGGAAAGAAAGGGGAGGAAGTGAAAAAGAAAGAAAGTCCCCTACGGAAATCATTGGCCAAACCTCCTATTAAGGGCATTGTGTTCGTCCAAGACTCCGATGAAGAAGAAGGAGATGCTACCAAGGAGAAAGAAAAGTCCCTAAAAGATAAGAGAACAGAAACCTTGGCCTTGCCCGAGAGGGGGGAGGGTGGCCATGATTCACCTAAGGGTGAATCTATCGTACCAGAATGGTTAGAAAAGCAGCTCAAAAAGAAAACTCCTGTACTAAAGGACCCGAGGGCAAGACTAGAGGATATCTTAGCCCGAGTCCAAATCACAACAAAGAAGGAAAAGAAGCTTAAGATCCAATCCAAGGTAACGATGGATGCTTCTAGATCTCAAGCTGTGCAAATAGCCACACCTATGGTAGGTTAGGAAGGGATAACTTACAACATCTCCACCGTGGATCTAGGGACCGCCACCAGAGAATAGAAGGTAGGGCATCTTGAGGAGTCAGTGGCCACGGTGGTACATTTAATAAGGTAGGACAAGATTTCAAAAGATGAGCTCAAAACACAGGTGGCTGCTTTAACAGATTATATCCAGCCATGGTCATCGATGGATGACCTACCTACCACGTCTGCAACCACACCCTAGGTGCTATCCAAAGAAAAAATCGATAAGATGGAAAGATGGAAGAACTTGGAAAAGACTACGGAGGACTGGTTTCGGTAAGTCTTATACATTGGAAACATGGGAATTAGCTGGGTTGTTCAGATAGCCAACAAGTTCTTGGACCTACAGCAATCTTTGGAGGGCACCAAGAAGCTATGCACTGACTTCCCTGTAGCATATGACTCCACCTTTCCAAAGATTGAGGCTATCCTTCAATTGCCAAAAGCCACGTGGGAAAAGTAGCTTGCATTTAAGAAGGATGATCACTGGCTGATGGATGTATGGTGATGGGACTTTGGCAATAGGAAGGAAAGATTGGAACAAATAATGAGCAAGGTGGATCCGGATATAGAATGGATAAATGAAATCAGGACAAAATGCGCTCGTTATCTCAAAATGATGACAGAATATGATATGCCCACAGTGCAAATGGATCCAGAAAAGGTGAAGCCTTACTTCCAAAGGAAGATGGAGGATGGGATGTCTAATGAAATCGTGGTGGAATTCATGAGTTTTGCTGCCTTTTCCTTCAATCAGTTAGAGCTATTCAAGGATCAAGGCACAAAATACGATGAGGACTGGAAGAGGTTGGAGGATACTGCAAAGGAGTGAAGCTACCAAGTTTTGTGGTATGAAATCGTTGAAGTAGACAAACTGCAGCCGGTCATCCTGAAGTTCATGGAATATACAGCCTCTAAAAGGCAGGAGGATAGTCCTCTTGAGGATGAAGAGCTCCCTAAAGAGTAGCTACAATAAAACAACAATCAGCTAAAAGATAAAATGCTACAGTGTCATCACTAAAGGACAAAATAGGGAAGGGACAGAATGTAATTTTAAATTGTGATATATTGGGGATAGGTGAAACCCTATTTTTTAATGAATCTTGGCCACACAATGAGAATTAATCTTGGCCATTCATTTGACTTTTGAGGCACTATAAATAGGGGTCTCCTCTCATTTGCAAAGAGAGTTGAGTTGTTGTAAAGGCATGCTGCAGAAATTTATAAGGAAAAGACATTTCAACTTGGTGCATTTTCTGAGTTTCTCACATGTTGCTTGATTCAATCTCCATAGTTAGATGTTTGACTTAGATTTTATTGTTGTCCTATTTAATTTTTCTCTTTCCTTGGTAGATTTTAGGAATGTTGTCATGTGATCATGAAAATTCTTGCTGTGTAGATGACTTCTTAGTCCATACTTTTTGTTGTTTGCTGATTGTAGATAGCTGTGTAAAGTTAGACTGGGCTTGAATTCAAAGTTGCTCCAAAACTTTCATCTTTGTTCATGCATGCATATGGTGAATGAAAGATGGAACATTTGCAAACCTTAGAAGATAGCACAAATTCTATGAGACTGTGATATTTCTCATTAAGTGGAATATTTTTCCAGGAAGTTGTCCATTGCAGGAACTCCATTATCACTGTTCACAGTCAGTTGCAAATCTAAAAGCCTTCTCTCTTCCCTACCTTTTTTCTTCTTTTTTTAATGAGTGACCTATGCTAAGGTTCATTGCACATTGTAAAGCTAAATCCAATAACAAAAATGGAGTTCAAGACCGTTGTTTGAACCTACAACAAACGCACAGCAATTTCTCCATCTTAGGAATTCCATTTCAAGATCCAACTTCCCATGCTTTGTAATCCATTCATAAGACCACCTTGTGATTCCAGCAAATCACATCAAACAACTGAAATATTCCAAGCACTGTCAAGACCTGACATTAAAGACCTTGTGATAGTGTTCTGCAATCTGATTGTGGAAGATTGACTTTCAAGAGAGGTAGTGCACCTACGCACTGCCTGTGCTAAGAGGTGCCTAAAAAACACATCAACATGTACATTGATGGAAGGCCAAAAGCATCAGGGAATATTGCAGGGTTTATAAACAGTACATGACCTGGGTCAACAAATAAGCAACCCAATTGCATATTCGAGGCGCGCAAGGGAAACCGTGTATTTGTATGTGCGATAAAATCAATAACTGCAAGGGAAGAGTTGCTAATCAATTACAATTTGAATCGCTTAGTTACAAACACAGTTACTATGGGGGTGGTATGTACTATGTACCATTTTACCCAACCTCCAATTAATAACTCCAATATACCATTTTATTCTTATGTTTTTTTTGTAAGTTTATTGGTTTCATTTTGGTAATATTTTTTTATATTTATTTTTTGTCATAGTGGGACATTGATCGTATGGAGAAGGCTCTGGCCTACAATATTTACCTCATTGTAATTGTACAAATGAGCAAAATATTTTATTATTATGTTGTTTTGATAAGTTTAATGGGTTAATTTTGATAATGTTTTTAATATTCTTGTTGCATTCGACTGATCAAGGAAAGGCACCAACAATAGACGAGAGAATCCAAAGGGAGGTGTAGTCAATATTATGTGATGATGACATTGCTTATTCAACAAACCCTCTCGATATGATAAGGAAGACTCAAAAAAAATGCAATGAATAAATCCTTAAGTTGTTATTCATAGTGCCTCAAACAAATGAGATAAGAGAGAGGGTTAAAATATTGACTGAGAGATCACAAAACTTGCAAGTAAGTTGTCATGAGGTCTTTAATTATAACATAAGTTCATTCATGGTTTTATATTTTGTACTCTTTTATGTCATGAACTAAAATATGTGTTGTTTTTACAGGATTTTTTGTATCCTCAAGATGCTCCTGGCCATGATCAAGGTACTGCAAGTGTTTCTTGAGGAGTAGGGGTTGGTACAAGTGTCCATCCTGATCTTCCTGTGCATACAACACATCATCTGACCCCATCATCTGTGCCTATATTGTTGTCTAAAATGTTGGTAACACATACCATGTAGGCATCCATTAGTGCACCCTCTAGCGGCGAACACATGCCAGAACATGCATCAGGACATGTACTTGGGGATGTAGAGGCCACTAGTACTAGTGATATTTTAGCAACATTTCCTGTATCTTCTCGTATTACTAGTACAGGAACATTTCCAGTCACATTTGTGGTGATTGAGGATTTCATTCCCATAAAGATAGAGAAGGTCCTAGGTACTTTAAATTTTTTTAATTATTATTATATATAATCCATTTGAAATTTACTTATTGATCGCTCTTTTAAGACTATTGATCCCATTATCATTTTGCAGGAAATGATGTTTTTTATAAACATCTAAGTGATATTACATTGGAGCTCTTTAGGACCACCATAAATACATGGTGGAATGCCCAAAATCAAGATTTAAAAGATGATCTCATTAACCGTTTAGTTGTGCTCTTCGGTGATAAAACATTCAACCGACCAAGGTCCTTCAAAAAGCTAGTACCAATCTAAAGTATGTGAGGGACGATATAGGTCACATTTAGAGAAGAACAAAAAGTATGAGCATCCCCCCATGATTCTGGAGAGGGAGTGGAAGGACCTGGTGTCGGATGGAAAGGAGAAGCCTGAAAAGAAAAAAGGAAAGACACCATTGGGCCAAGGAAGGTATGTGATACTATCAACAATGTAATTATATACTGATTCTCTTTCTTTTTACATAATCTAACGTATTTCAAAACTTTCATAGGTTTCTCGACACATCGAAGGAAACAAAGGAAAGACTAGAAAAACACAGGTAGCACAAACTTGGCTCTGGTGGTTATATGAAATTAAACGCATGAATTATAAGCATCAATAAATGAAATATAGTATCCAAATAATAAATTGAAAAAAAATTTGGTTTTATCACACCATAGAAGAAAAATTCATGATCTTATGCAAAAATGTAGGGATCTAAATTCAACAGAGTTCCCATAAAAGATGACCTAAAGATTGCCTTCCAGCAAGGCTATGGAGCCATGGTTGAACACCTAAGAGCCTTGACTGGGCAAACATAATCTTCCACTGCATCCGACATGTAGGTAAATAAAATCAATAAAGTTTATTTAAAATTGAATACTTTTGCAATCTATTCAATATTAATTTCCACCATAAATGAATTGCATTCCTATTTGTTTTAAACACTCAAGCAATGATAATACTGCACATGACTTTGGAATGCAGCCTGGTGAGGGTGGAGCACAACCTGTAGATGAAGGTCCTGGTGTGCATCCTGGTACTTTAGAGCATGTAGAGTGTGATCAACATGTTGAGCATTATAAGGCTAGAGAAGATCAGGAACATGATGAAGAGGACCACTCTAAAGTTCTTTTAAACATATTTAATTGCAATTAGTGTATTAATTAATGTAACCTTTTGTGTTTAAACTTTAGAGCTTGTAGAGCATGATCAAGCTAGAGAAGATCAGGAACATGATGTGGCCCCATCAGGTAAAGAGGACCACTCTCATGTTCTCTTAAACATATTTAATTTCAATTGGTGTATTAATTAATGTAACCTTTCATGTTTCAACTGCAGATCAGGATTTAGAGGGTGTTCAACATGTTGAGCATGAGTCTATAACAAAAGTTCAGGAACATGATGTGGACCCATCAAGTAAAGAAAACCACTCTAATGTTCTTTTAATTAATGAAATACTTGTGACAATAATAATAAAATATATCATTTTAACATTTCTTTGTTATTGCAGTAGACCCCCCCTTGCAGCGGTGTCCACATCATGAGTAGACGACTAGGCATACATTAAGATCATGAGCAAAGGGAAGAAAAACTAAAGGGGGGGGGAAATGATTTAGAAAACGATACTCCACTTCAGATTTTTGTAGCTTTAAAAAATAAACAAAAAAAAAGTGATTGTAATCATATCATGACAACCATATTTTTTGATAATATGTAGAAACTAAAAAAATGAATATTATATGTTAATGAATGAATGTTATATGTTAATGAATGAATGTTATATGTTATTAATGGATGAATGAATGCTATATGTTATTAATGGATGAATGAATTATTAATGTTATATGATTGTGTATGGGGAATTGGGAGTGGTGTGAGGGGGCAGGGAGGGGCCAAATGAGCTCCCACTGTCACGTGGTTGGCCATGTTATGTAGAGAATATTAAACTATTCTCGAAACAAAGAGAATCTCAATAAGATACTGCACTTTTCAATATAATAAATACTTCATTTGAAGCATCAAACCAAAATGCAAAGATGAAATAAAGTGCTAACTTTTCACTATGGTGGCAGAAAAATGATTCTTTATACCCTGAATCCAATGCTCTGCATCATAATTTGAAGTTGTTTCCATTTCAATGTTCTAAGTTTAGTTTGTTTGTATGGATTTGTGTTGTGTGTGGATTTGGTTTCAAAGTTTTGTTTCTTCTATTTTTAGTGGTGACATAACTCTAAAATTTGAATTTTTTGCATAACAGGTTAGTGGAAAAATTGACAGCTCTGAAGGGTTTAGAGGCTCAATTGAGATAGATACATGGATATTTGGATCCTGTTGTTGATGGGAGGATTTGACTTAACCATGAAATTTTGTACCATCTGCAGGTATGCAAAAGTTTCTCTACTTATATTCATTCTTGATCATAAATGTTGTAAATGATATTAATGCTTCAAATTTAAGATTCATTTCATTGTTATAATGATCAAAATGTTATACTTTGATATACATTCAAGCATTCTCTTGCCCCTTACCCTTTTCTCTCTCCCCCCTCCTTTTAAGAATTTTCTTTGTCATAAAAGATTCACATTTTTGTCTCATTTACACAAATTTATCTTAAGCGCTAGGAGTGAATAAAGATATGTAAAAGATGATGGATTATGTCTAAACAACAACTTTCCATCTTATAGCTAATTAAATCCTTAATATTTGTATAGTTTAGAGCTTGAATAATGCTTGTATATGCATGTGTAGCAATAAGGGAGCCTATGTGAAGATTGAAATTTAAAACATCACTTTGGTATTTTTCCTTAGGCAATGAAATAATATTTTGAGTAATACAAACCTACAATCACATTGATATTTTTTGGCATTGCATTGAGGAAATTTTTTTCTCTTATACCTACCCTTGGCTATACATGGAGTTATATAATATTGGTTTCTGGGTTTATTTTGTAAGTATTTAATTTGACATATGAAGACTAAAATCTTCTTAATGTCATGTGTCAGGTGTGAAAGCATATGAATCACTTGTTGAAGGCAGCATTTTGTATTCATCCAAAAATTGGTTTGTTCTTTTTTTTATGTTTCTTGCATGTGTTTTTCTTAGGCTCTAGAGATGCAACTCGGCTTTTCCTTTGCACTTTTCATCTATTTTGATGATTACAGTAGATTTTCCTCATAATTTTCCATGTAGATCTATTTGTAGTCTTATTTTCTACCAATCAATTTGCAAACTAGTCACATATTAAGGACCATTTCACTAACTTGTAGTCATCCATTACTTCATATGTTGCAGGTTGTGTCTGTGTGCCAATAAATCCTGATGATTATGAGAACTTTAATCCTACAAGTGTACCCAATCTTTCTCAAGTAAAAGTCTTACCTTATTTTATAGTACTTTAAATGGTTAATTGAAGGTGCTTCTTTAGATCTAAGATAGTTGAACCCTAGATTAAACTATGGTATTAGATGGGCATTATAATGATAAAACTGAGGTCCATTGAACACAAATTATGAACATAATTTTCTTGACTATGAATAGTGTTACAATTATAATTATTTCTCCTTTACCTACCTCTGCATTAATGAAAAAGATAGTAGATATTGAAAGTTCATTACATGTCTCATATATGTGTTAGTATTTTAATTTTGTTTAAGTTGTTCAAGAGCTTGATTAGGTCAAGAATATGTTCTACAAGCTCTGTTCTCTTGACACTACTCAACATTTTCCCTACACATTTTCTCTTCAATCCAGACGTTTCTTAACTCCTTCCCTTGTTATCCATTGGTTTTTCTCAAGTGTAATGCTTTTTCTATGCATCTTGCAATTTGTATGTATGATCAGTCATCTCTTATGAAGCATGGATACCCTTTCATGGAATTGTTGTTGTTATTAGACAATTTCCATTGTGAGAATAATCATTTAATTTGTATGGAAGTAAGTATTTTTCATATTATTTGACTTGGTATTGTAAACTTGTCTTTATAGGATTCTCTCAGGGGGAACAGCAGAACTGTGATGATAGGTAGAGTCTTGCAACACCATAAATCATTTGGCATTATCAATATATTGCTTATAGAATACTCTATGCAAGTAAAATGGAATGTGCAATGACAATTGGTCTCGAATTCAAATATGAATATAAGTACATTATACACAAGAAGATGGTATCTATTCTATGATTTAAAGAACCCAAAAATAAGAAAATTAACAAGTTACATTTTTTTACTTGCTCTTAGAAACTTGTTTAATTGGCGAGACCCTTAGAATGTCTTGTTGATAACTAGCAGTGTTCAAAACTCCTGAAGAGGTTAGATCAGTGTGACATTAGATCTATCTTGCCAATGGAAGTCATCGTCAAGACATGGACTATCGGAGTGATTTTTCTAGCATGCGTCGATGATTGATCTCTCACCGATGGTACATTTCAACAAATATTTAAAAAAAAATTGCATTGTTTCATCAAAATTTTGATGAAAACCACCAACGAATCACCGAAAAGGTCTGACGAAGTTGCTATAGCTGCGACGAAGGCTTCGTTGTAACTCCTTGCCCATTTCATTGCAATTTCGACGAAGACCACCAATGAATCACAGAAAAGTTCTGACGAAGTTGCTTAGCTGTGACAAAGGCTTCATCATAACTCCTTGCCCATTTCATCGCAATTTCAACGAATGTCACCGACGAATCACAGAAAAGTTCTGACGAAGTTGCTTAGTTCCGACAAAGGCTTCGTCGGAACTCCTTGCCCATTTCCTTTCAATTTCAATGAAAGCTACCGATGAATCACATAAAAGGTCCAATGAAGTTTCTTAGCTGCGATGAAGGCTTCGTCGTAACTCCTTGCCCATTTCATTGAAATGGCGATGAACTTCTGGTGTTGTTTCAATGATTCGAAAGAGCCATTGCAATTGCATTTTGGTTGTAATTCATCGGTGGATACATGAAGTTTTCATCGATATTCTGACAAATATCTGAGTCATTTTATGATGTCGACGACTAATGAATCTATGCTGTTATTTTGGCATTTAATTCGTCATTTGAATTACAACAAAAAAATAGTGACGAAATTGTTTTCATCATTTTGTTGTTTTTTGGACAAAAATTTGTCGAACGACTGATGAACGTTTGTCAAAAAATGGAGTCAAATTCAGTAGTATGACAACTTAGCGAGGTCGGGTCATTGAATGTTACAGGGTATTGAAACTTTGAAATTTTCAATTTCTAATCCAGTCCCGGTCCTGATTCCAATTAAAGTTATTTGTTTCACCTCTCTCGTTCCTGATTTTCTCCTGGTCCCACTCCCAATAGATTTAAAATTTTACTAAGTATGCAGGGCAACCTAGAGAAGAATAGAGAAGTGTGAAAGGATAACACTTGTAATGATGATTTTCATACCTTCTTTTGGTCTAATCTAAGATTGTCTTGCAGGAATAAAAAATGTCAGAAGCATCAAAGGAAGTTTCACAAAAAGAAGGGCTAGTTGTAGAAAGCTCAAAGGGAGAAAAACCAAAGAAGATCAAGGTGGAACAATTTCCCTATACCTTGAGATACAAACACAAAGATTCTACTCTTACAACTAGTAAGTTAGATTCAAAATGGGAACACATAACAAAGACCAATCTAGGCCCATTCAATTGTGAAGAGTTGGTTGTGGATAATTTCTCCAAGGATGTAATTGGAAAGATTGAAATAATAGCCCAATTTGGGTTGGCACATGTTACACTCTTTCCCCTATTAGTCCAGTGCCCAGAGCTTATACTCACAACAGCAGGGGCATACAATCCTTTATCCAGAAAATGTATGGACCTCCAAGGGAATGTGATTATTGATTTATCCCCTCAGATGATGAGGTTTTTGTTTAATGCACCTACCCCAAAGAGCCCCAAGTAATTAATTGAGGCAGAGGCATTGGAATTGTTTAACAAGGAAAAGGAAGCTAATCAATCCCACATGAACAAGAAGTGGTTGATAACTTGCACAGCCATATGCTAAAAGTGGGATAGACCACAAAATTTCTTCATGGCATCTTATGTCATATATTCAGCTACAAGGAGGGGCATATTGCCTGGATTAAATTTAGTGGGCACATTAGGAGAGGCTCCTCAAAAAAATAAGGCATGGGAGCATTGTGATCAACTAATCTTGCAAACCTCAGAGCTGCACTATAGAAGGGTCAATGATGCATTCCTCTATGTCATCATCAATCACTTGATCGGAGATGTTGGATACAGGATGAGCAGGGAGGCCATGGATTTTATTACTAAATGGGGGCATTGGTACATCCAATACCCCAAGTTCTCTTATTTTAGGTTGGCAGGCTTTGATGGACATCCTCATCAACTGCCAAGATGTTGCAGTGATAGAATTTTTCTTATGGAGTTCATTTATTAGGCTCTGGGGGTTAATGAAAAATTTTCCAACAAACACAAGTCTGTATGCCACAAATTCCCCATGAAATTGGGAGAATACTATTGTGTTCACAATTTTTCTGCAAAGGCAGTATATGAAGAGTTAAGATTTCTAAACTTGGGATTGTATACATCAAGGAAACATTTTGACCTGGAGCACAAGATCAATGGCATACCTCCTACCATTTTTGACAAGCATTTTAACTTGTTGGAATATTTTTGGATTGATTTACAAGATGATTATGATGTTAGGAAGAGAAATTATGAAAGGCTTACCATCCCATAGATAATTGAGTATGGGGTGAAGGAATATATTCCTGATACACTATTAGATAATGGTGTGGTTTTAAACCTTAGGTATGAAGCTAAGAATATAGGAACCAAAAGCTTGGACCCAGTAAATTGGGATGAGGAAGAATTCGTTGACATAAAACAACTTTCCAGGATAGTGATGGATAGAAGTATTCAATGGGTGGTCATGAGGATCAAAGAGCCAGAAGCTCAATCTTAAAAGAAGAGGAAGGAAATGATCACCCAAGGATATAGAAGAGCAAAGAGGAGGACAGCTCCTAAAAAAAAATTGGAGTACTTTCCCCCTAGCTCTGGAGGAGATGTTGATCTAGGGATGCCTACTCAAGAAATTCATGAATCACAAGGTGTAGAAGTTGCTACTGTTGGAGAAGGAGCTTCATCTCAACCTTCCCTCCTAGAGGAGTCTACCAGGGAATTACTTGTAGGTATCCTTCATGAGTAGGGTGAGAAAGAAAAAAAAATAAGATTGATATCCATGATGTGGACACCGATTCAGAGGCTACACAATCACACCGTGAGCCTCTTACAACTGCATCTACTAAGGACATTCAGGATATTGGAACTAAGCATGTTTTAACTAAAGAAGACTAGTGGAAATTGTTTGAGGATGCAAAGAAGGAGGTTGATGCCAAAGCACAAGCTAAGGCACTTTCCAAGCAATAAGAGGCTAAATCCATAGCAAATACTGAAGAGCTTGCAAGGAAGCATAAGGAAAAGGAAGACCTCTTGCAACAACAAAGAGAAAGTGAATGGAAATCCAATATAGAGAGGGTTAAGTTGGCCCTCTTGTAGAAAATTCATGACCTTGAAGAGTAAAATGACCAGAAGAGGAGGGAAAAAGAGGAACTCGAGGCCAAAGCTAAGGCTACAGAGAAGGCACAAAGTAAAAAGGATGAAGAAATCTTGCTAAAGAAGTTGGAAGTAGGAGAACAAGCCAAGCATAAGCAAGAGGCAGCCAAAATGTGGGAGAGAGTTAAGCAATTGGAGAAGCAAAGAGATGAAATTTTGGAGCAAAGGAGATTGGAGGAGGAAAGGGAGAAAGTTGAAGTTGATAGGCTTGCAAAGGAAATGGTAGAAAAGGAGCAACAACAAGAGGTTGATTCCCAACATAAGGTAACAATTCTGAAACCTCTCTCCTCTACCACTTCTTCTTCACAACAAGTGGTTACTCCCCCTACTGCCCCAACATGGTAGAAGCTTAACCTAGAGAAGAAGAAGATAGTCCAGTCCCATCCCCTGAAATGGGATGATATGATGAAAGAGATTGAGAAGGAAAGTCCCAAGAAAAGGGCTTGAGTCCTTCATTCCACTAAACTAATAGATGCTAGAGAGATTATGGTTGAATGTGCCATTACTATGGTGGAAAAGGACAAGCAAGAGATTGAGTTGAGTGATTACCAGCTAGGCGATGTAAACTTGGGAAGGCCTACAAGAAACCAGCAAATGGACCTAATTGATATTGTAGCATCCTCCACCAAGTCCAGAATAATAAAAGATAAACAAAGGAAATATGAGCTCAAGGCTCAATTAGATCAATTGCATAGGTTCTTGAAGGACCTATCTTCTCCTGTTTCTATACAATTTATTGCTCCACAAACACCAATTTTGTTAAGAAAGAAATAATTTGGTGACCTTGTTGAGATGAGAAGCAAGGTAAAGATGTTGGATAGATGGATTGATAGGTTGAACCAAGAGGTGGAGGAACTACTTGTTGAAGCCCACAAGGTTCATAAAGAAGCATTGGAATTATCCAATGATATGACTACATATGTTGAGGTCCTTTGGAAGCAAGAAGAAGAATACAGAGAGCATGTGAGGAAGTTGAAAGAAATTAATAAATTTCCTCAACAAACACTCTTGGAACAATCTATCCTTGAAGAAGGTAATGAATATTTCATTGATAAAACTATTAATATTATCATATTCAGGAATTCATTTATTTTTTCCCATAGGAATCAAGTACAACAAGTTGGAAAGGATTTGACAAACCAAATTGTGGAGTTAGAAGCAATCATAGCTATGATGGTGAATGAAGATGTCCCTATCAAGGATGGTTTCCCTTTTGATGAGTTAAGGAAAAAATAGGATAATAGATTTCAAGAGGAAATGTAGAAGGGAGATGATGGTGATGACTTATCGATTGATAGGTTCATGGAAATCAAGGAGGTAATAAAGATTGCTTGAAAGGAGCTTTCCAAATTGGATGATATGCAGAAGTTCACCTCTACTGAGTTAAAAAGAATAAAGTTTGAAGACAATTGGGTGGATGGTTTGGATGTGAACATGCTTAGAAAAGTTTTAGACAGTCATGATGAGTACTTAATTGAATAGAAGATAGGAGAGTAAAGTGTATGGAATATTCCTTTTTTGAATGAGGCATCATATGGTACAGCCAGTTGGGTAGCTCTCCCCTATTTTTTAGGATCATAACACAAGTTCAACTAAGGATTCTTCAGTAGTTCAACCTTCTCCTTGTGCATCATATTTTGATATAGAGTCATCAAAAATTGAACTGAAGATCATGATGGCCAATCATCTCATGCAGCTCCAGTTGTTCCCTAATCGGTGGATCTCAATTTTTTTATTGGAGAAATTAGTTTTAGACTTTTCTATATGTAGTTTTTCTCTCCATGTTGTAAAGGTTAGCTAATTGAAGATAGATTGGCCACCTAAGGAAAAATTTAGGATTAAAAAATTTATTTTTTTAGAAGCTTTTACAGTTTTCATGCAAGATACTTATACATTTTACAATTTTTCAATACGATTTTATGTTATTTTCCAGAACTAGTTTTAATGATGATGTCCATGAACAATGGTCATTCGTATGCCAATGAATGTTGTGCATAAATGTCTCTTATTTGATGAAAATCAATAGAAGATTATGAATTTGAGATTGTTTCCATTGAATTATTTGTGAATGATATTTCTTTGTGTTTATTGATCTATTAAATTCAATGATGAGCTAGTAATGTGTTCTTGTTTGATTTTTGAATTTTTTGAATGTTGAATGATTCTATGTCTTGAATTTTCACTATGAATGAATGCAATGGTATGGATTTTTTTGTGGATTGTATCATTTTATAGTTTAGTTGTTTGAAAGGAAGGCTCATTATGAAGTTTGTATTTCTAAATTGAAGGAAATATACATTTTTGTTTTGTTGTCGTGAGCTCTGTTCTTTCTTTTGATATTTATTTAAACCCTGCCAAAGCGTTAGATTAATTTGTACTATGTAGTTTGTATAACTTTACCAACACACCCCTTGAACATTACAGTTGCATAGGCCACTGAACAACATCCGCACAGTTGAGAAGCAACTATAGAGACCTTGGAAGATAGGTAGCTTTAGGTTATTTATCTTTTTCAGTAGAAATAGAGTAGAAATATTTTTTTAACATTTCTATGTTACATTGATCATCAATAGGTCCCCGACCATGGCACCAAAAAAATGATAGGTTGTCATTAGGTCCTATCTCTTTAGTTGAAAAATGCATCAATTGTATCGACCATGTAGTGTTTGAAGGCTATATGCAATAGAAAACATCTTGACTATCTCTCTCAGGTTTTCTAAGTGTTTGGAATAGCTAAAATGAAACTTTAAACTAAGAGGCCACTAAACTAGAAAGCAGGAAATTATTAATCTAAAAAGCAAAATATTAAACTAGAAAGCATGGATATAATTAAACTAAGAAGCATTTAAATTGTTGAAGAGGAAATGATTTCAAAGAAACTATGAAACATATAACTAACAACATATAGCAAACTTAACAATTAATAGAAAACAACTTAACAACTTGGAACTGACAATGAAAGTAGGTGCTCTAGAAATTCAAATAACATAATTTAAAGATTATAGACTCAACTACAACCTATAGGATTAGCTTAAAAAAGCTAACCACATGAAAATAACCTTCACTCACATTTATCATTTACAAAATGAAAACAACAAAATTAAAAATGAAATACTTATCTATATAATCTATAGTCCCTCGAGTGGCCAGCTCTCAAGTTTTATGCTTAGCTTAGATCACATAAACTTTGTAAGTTCAAGATTACTCTATTCAAGATAATTCTATTCACAATATTAACAACTTAGAATGAGACATGAAAATTATTTTATTCATATTGAAAGTATATCTCAGAAACATAGTTCAGGAACACATTATGATAGCATAACATTATCTCTCTATATCATTTCTTCTGACAGTTACATATTTATACAAAAATAGCTAACAAAATCCTATAATTCAAATGGTAAATATTACCACTAAAAATTTCTTCAACTAATTTTAAAAAACTAACAGACTTAATTCCATAACATAAAGTATTAAAGAGGCTCAAAGTGAGCCATAACTTGTCTTTTAACAAAAAATAACAGAAAGCTTCAAAAACTCGATCCACCATGTGCTCCCTAGAATTTTGATGCCTATTATTTTGGCAATTGTCTTCAATTGTATGGAAGTTTGTGTTGAATTGACTGGCTGAGTATGATGACTGATTGTGCATAATATCTTGTACAATACTTAAAAACTAAACCATTATGTTAGTGCGGGTTAGCTTATTTCAATTAATTTGAAAAAATAAAGATTATACAACTTCTCACAAAAAGAAAGATATTATTAGTCCTAAAGACACTTAATTGGAAAGTTAAATGTGATTGGAAGATATGAGGAAGGGTATTTAGTTCATTATATTGATGAGGTTATTTTTATCTCATCATAGCTATTTGAAGAAATGCCTCAAAGAAATAAAGTCTCATGGTGATGTGCATTTTTTCAAACAGCTGGTTGCATTGTCTATGCTACCAAATTTTCCATACATGTATCTACAAAATTGGAATATATACTCCTCCCACATTGATAGATCTTTGAATATATTTTGGTTTTCATCTCTATTTCTAAATTTACCTCATCACTAATGTTGTGATATATTTTTAATATTTCCTTGATTAGTCTACCTACAAGGGATGGTAACCCTTCTCTCCATTGTTTCAAGACTCTTTATTCAAGGCTAAGTTAGCAACATGGGGAAAGGTGCAGCCTATCTTGCAATCATGGAATTCCACAAGACCACATTTCTTTAAGGCATTGGATCCAAAAATTCATGTGAGCATTGACAAGCTAGTGAACTCACTAGCTTGTCAATGTATTAGGGTTGACAAGGTAGGGGTTGCATGAAAAAATGCCTAATAGAAATGGGGTGTCATGATGATATGTACATTTTCAACCCTTTACATCACCGTGACACCCGATTTCTATGAGGCATTTTTTTCATGCAGCCCCTACCTTGTCAACCCTATGGCATTGACAAGCTAGTGAGTATATCACTATGACACCCCATTTCTATTAGGAATTTTTTCATGCATCCCCTACCTTTTCAACCCTACCACATTGAAAAGCTAGTGAGCTCACTAGCTTTTCAATGTGGTACGGTTGACATGACACCCCATTTCTATTAGGCATTTTTTTTCATGCAACCCCTACCTTGTCAACCATAATGTATTGACAAGCTAGTGAGCTCACTAGCTTTTCAATGCAGTAGGGTTGACAAGGTAGGGGCAGTATGAAAAAATTCCTCATAGAAGTGGGGTGTCATGGTGATGAACATCACCATGACACCCCCTTTCTATGAGTGATTTTTGCATGTTTCCCCTACCTTTTCAATGAGACACCCCATTTCTATGAGGCATTTTTTCATGTTTCCCCTACCTTTTCAACGGTACATCACCGTGAGACCCCATTTCTATGAGGAATTTTTTCATGCTGCCCCTACCTTGTCAAGGAAAAATCATCATGAGACCCCATTTCTATGAGGCATTTTTTCATGCAGCCCCTACCTTGTCAACCCTACTACATTGACAAGCTAGTGAGCTCACTAGCTTTTCAATGCAATAGGGTTGACAAGGTACGGGTAGCATGAAAAAATGCCTCATAGAAATGGGGTGTCACAGTGATGTACTCACTAGCTTGTCAATGCGGTAGGCTTGAAAAGGTAAGGTTTGCATGAAAAAATGCCTCATAGAAATGGGGTGTCACGATGATGTAAATGGTTGATAATGTCAGTGGTCTCAACCCTTTACATCATCATGACACCCCATTTCTATGAGGCATTTTTCATTCTACCCCTACATTGTCAACCCTACCACATTGATAAGCTAATGAACTCACTAGCTTGTCATGGGTACCACATTTTACATACATGTCTACCAAAACATTATTGTCAAAAAATTCATATGCCTTGTCCATGCTTCCATTTTGAGCATATCTTGTAATCATGGCATGCCACATGACCACATTTCTTTAAGGCATTGGATCCAAAAATTCATGTGAGCATTGACAAGCTAGTGAGCTCACTAGCTTGTAAATGCAATAGGGTTGACAAGGTAGGGTCTGCATGAAAAAATGCCCCACAAAAATAGGGTGTCACGGTAAAAAAATGCCTCACAGAAATGGGGTGTCACGTCACTATGACACCCCATTTCTATGAGGCATTTTTTCATGCAGCCCCTACCTTGTCAACCCTACCACATTGACAAGCTAGTGAGCTCACTAGCTTGATTTTGCATACATGTCTACCAAAACATTATTATCAAAAAACTTGCATGCCTTGTCCATGCTTCCATTTTGAGCCTATCTTTCAATCATGGCATACCACATGACCACATTTATTTAATGCATTCCATCCAAAAATTCATGTGACCTTTTCCTATGCTAGAAATAATCTTCTATAGGATGATTGTAAGTATTTTGTATGAAGCCTTGAATGACATATATTTCATTTATTTGTATGGATTTTATTTTTAACTAATATTTGTCTCATTATCATGCCACAAGTAAAATTATCCGCCATGCCGAGGAAATGAAGAAGGAATAAACCAATAGAGGAAGATTACAAAACTAATAAAGTAAATAAAAAATGGATGAGGGAATATCATCAGAAGAAGAAATTGGATATGATTAATGAAAACAAGCCAATTGAAGAGGAACCTCAACCATCAAAAAGATGAAAGGCATTGGTGGTACAAAGGGAACGAATGTGAAAGCATCGTGCTAAGACAGATTTGAATATTGTAGTTGGAGACACACCCTCTATCGCAAGTGAATACAAAGAGACACCATCTACCACAAGTGAATATGGAGGGACACCATCCACCACATCTCAAGTTGAGAGTAGATCATCACTCGCATTTGACAAAGTAGGTATGCCATCATCCCCATGTCAACCTCAAGGTGTGTCATCTATTCCACCCTCAATGGAAGGTATGTGATCTAACCCATATCACTTAAATTTTGATGAAATTCCTAATGTTGAGATGTATGTACATAGGAGAACACCACCTAAAATTTTGCATAGAAAGCCAAAGCATTTGATTAATATTGATAAGAATATTTTGTAGCCAATGGAAGGTAAGATTCCATAATGCACTTGTAGAAGATATTCTGATAAGATTTTGAAATTATTCTTTGAAAGGATAAATGAGACTGCAAGATGTCAGCTATTTTTTGAAATGATGCGAGGTATAAAGTATAGAAATATCATGAAGATTCTTGGGTTGAGAACATCAAATGCTTCAAGTGAAAATACTATTATGAAGAATCTAATGGATGCTTATGAGAGTGTGGGTAAGACCTCATGCTCAAAGGATATTAATGTCACCTAACATTTCATTACATTAACTTTGGTAAGTAGTCAAACAAGGATATCTCATCTCATTAGAAAGACAAGTCAATAATTGAGAACTAATAGAAAAACTTTATCAAGAGCGGTTCAAAGGTGCCAAATAATTGAGGGCACCGATTCAAATGAATTATGGGAATTCTCGAGGAGATTGTTGGCATATGGATTCTAGAGTTCTCATTGATGGCAACCTAAGTAATTATTCCAGTTCACAAATTAGAATTTGTTCCTACCGGAAGGTAGAGTGAAGAATAGAGTTTTACCGGATGAAAGAATGAAGAATAGGAGATCCAGTTATTATTTCAATCTATATGCTTCATCAGATTATAATTTTAGGTTATGGATCTCGGGGAAGGTTTTTGAGCATCTATTTTATATTATTGTTAAGTCTTGTGTTGTCACATTAATCGGTGTATGAGTTAGGAGATCTGGAAGGATGACTTTTCTATTTATTTGCTCATGGTGGTTGACTTGGTGAATGTAGCATTTCATAGATGTATAAGAAGTAATTGTTTAATTATCTCTTGTGTTGGAAATTTTTTTTTGGGTCCCAGCATAATATTAGCTGAATTTGATGGGTGTGCATTAAATATAATTTGTGATTTGAGCTGACCGTTGGAGAATATTTCATGTTTTACTGAAGCCAAATTGAAGCAATTGAAATCCTTGATAGCTGATATATATGTGATTTTGATTAATTCATTTTGGTGTGTGATTAGGTGTTTAGAGCAGAGCATATGTGTGTGTGAATATCAAAAGATTAGTTGATCAAATTTTGCTTGTGCAGAAGAGGATTTTTGTGAGGCGAATTAAGGCAGAGTAGAGAAAAGTGCAGAATCGGATAGAAGGTCCAGAATCTAATCTATGAGCTTCACTGGAACTGATGCTAGGAATTTGTAGATGCTCCTTTCTTAGTTTAACCTTTTTTTATAATCCAAACATTTTGTAAAGCAGTGATCCTTCCTTATTTTTAGTAGTGAGCTCTAGGAAGTGTGCTTGAATGCATGTGCATTCCCTTTTTCTTCATACTTTTAACAGAGTATAAATTGTGGATTAATCTCCACTGTGATTTTTCCCCTAATAGGGTTTCCATGTAAAAATTCTTGGTGTTATGGTTTTTTGATTCTTTCCTTCATGTGCTTGCATCTTTACTTCTATTGAAATGTTGTAAATGGGTTAAGATCTGAAATAAAATTTAAATATTGTTGAACACTGATTCACCCCCCCTCTCAGTGTTCCTTGAGTCCAACAATTGGTATCAGAGCAGGTTCCTCTAAAGAATTTTTAAAGCTTGAGATGGATCTTGGAATGCAATGGACTCTAGTAGTCTTCAACAGTAGCTTTTGGTGGCACTTGATGATCTTTATCAGTCTAAAGTAGAAGTCATGGAATTAAGAGAACATCTTGAGGATGCTAAAAAATTCATTCAATCATTGAAGGATAAAATCAATGAGTCAAGAGAAAAGAGGAAGGAGCTATGTGATCAGCTGAAGCAGAAAGAAAATAAAGGCCTGGAAGATGTTCACCTGAATCAGACCTTAAAATAAATAACTGAAGAATGTGAAAAGCTTGCTAGAGATAATGTTGCTCTAAAGCTTGAGATGGAATCTATGGTAATGAGGAAAACTAAGGAGATTGAAGAAAGAAAGAAGAATGAGGATAATTTGACCCAGTCCTTAAAAGAAAGATCTAAAGAATGCAGCAGAGTTAATAGTGGATTCATTTAGCTGGAGATAGAACTGCAACAATCCAAAAATAATAAAAAAGAGCTTGAAAGACAAATAGTTATTCTCAAAAATGAACTCACTACTGCAAATGAATACAAGGAGAAGTTTAAGATTAGTTTTGCTAAGCTTGATGAGTTGACTAAAGGATAAAATGATGCAAATGACAAGCGAGGTCTTGGATATGATAAGGGAGAAAGCTTTGGATCTGAACATGAGGATTCTAGACAAAGAAATCAAATGAACAAAGGCAAAAGGCATCCAGTAAGATGACCCACTGCTCAAAAGTTTAATGTTTTCTGCTTTGCTTGTAATAAATTTGGTCATATGGCTTCTTAGTGTAGAAGTAAAATAAATTCAAGCAATCCATCATTTCTCGATCAGTGTTTCAATTGCAACAACTTTGGTCATAAGTCAATTGAATGCAGAAGTATGTTTTTCAGTGTAAGGAATGTTAAATGCTACACCTGTGGAATATTTGGGCATATTGATAATAAATGTAGATCAAGAGGAAATCAATGGAATGAATGGTCTAGACAAATAAATCATGTGTGTTACAATTGCAATAGATTTGGTCACATTGCAAGATTTTGCAGGAATATAAATATGCATAGAAGAGGTCTGGTATACAAAGGAAAAATTTCATAGACAAATGATAAAGGAAAAGTGAAAATTACTATGGAAGAGATAAGAGATTAGATGAAGAAAACATGGGTAAGGAAGAGTGAATCTGATGAAGGAAATAAGCTCGCACTAGAAGCAGGTTTTGGTAATTCCTCCAGAAATTGATCTCAAGCCATTGGCCTAAGGGAAATTTTCAAGAAAATCCTTTGTCCCCCTATCAATAGTTGGCACCGGAATGCAGTAAGTTGTCAGTAGTTGTGCTAGTGGTTTACAATTGTATCGGTGGTCATTTATGCAGAAATCTGAGAAGTAGAAGGTTCGCAAATGAATTTTTCTTTTTGCTATCTAAGAAAGTAGAGTATCTGGAACACCTAGGGAAAAAAAATTAATGCGATAAAGAGGTTAGGTGTGTGAGTTATAAAAGGGTATTTGGAACCCTCATTTTTCATCATGCATTGTAGAAAAAAAAAAGGAGAGCCTTTGCAATAGAATTTTGAAGGAGTAAAGACATTTCGGTGGTGAATTCATCAGGTATTTCAATTGCTTGTAAAATTCTCACTAAATTTAGTGTTCGGTAGAAAACTTGTTCAGTACAGAAGGAAAAATGAAGCAAATCAAAGGAATTGTGAATTTAGATGAATACAGTAGTGAAAAGATTAGGGATGTGAGAAATTTTTTTCTGATCGATGAATTGAAATGGCTTGAAGGTGTAAAACACAAAAGTTTGGACATTTGGAATGAATTTCCATACTTTGATAACATAGAAGTTGTTAGGTTTATCTTGAACAAATTGAATGATGACATTATAAATTTGGATAAACCCTATCACATTTCAAAAGAAGTGATCAAGAATTTGACTGGTTTATGCAATTTTGGGGATATTCTAAAAGTGAAGTCGATTCAGAACAAGGAGTTCAAAACCCTAACTGGAGTAATAGGAGATCAAAGGGCTCTGATAATTTCATCGATCAAAGATTTGATAACAAGGTACATTACACATGGAATTTCATACAAAATATTTTTCAGAAACAGGGAAGGTGCAACTTCGGTAGGCGCAGTTTATATCTCTCATAAAATGATAATGGAGGATCATGATTTTGATTTGTTTGGATTGCTAAAAGATTAATTGATGGAAAATGTGCAACTAACAAAGGAGGAAGATTATCCCTTCAGGTTTGGTACCTTGGTCATATGTCTTGTGATGTATTTTCTTAGTTGCTTGTCATAGATCGATAATATTGTCTGGAAAGAAAATGGACCGGTTTGTAAACAAATTTTTGAACACTCTAATACTTTGGAAAATTATGAGCAAGAGTATACAAATTTCTTTAAAGAATTTCTAGGGAAGTTTGGAGAAGTTAGCATTTCTATTTTGGTAAAAGCACTTGAAGTTGGATCTTCTTCTGGTGAGATGGAGAGGAAGAAGAAAAGAGCACAATAGATTGTTGATTATACTCCTTCAGCACTCAAGACTCCAAAAATCAAAGGAAAAGGTAAATATCTAGTGATTGTGGACATACCAAATGAAGAATCTGATGAGTACACTCCAAGGGAAGAACCAAAATCAATTGAACCAAATGTAGTTATGGCAGAAGGAAGTGAAGAAGAAGGTGTTTTATCCAAAACAAATATACTGCATATTGTTTAGGAGAAATGTGGGATGTAGAAAATTATAGACATATGGTCTAAGAGACCCTCTTATGAGCAGGACCTGATCGAGAACACATTAAGTACTTTTTTTTGCACAATAACATTGGTTTGGAGATTTTACAGAATGTGTTTCCTGAAGAGATGATTGAGTGCCTTAAGGATGCCATGGTCTCTAAGTCTCAAGACAGGAAAGAGGGAGAAATAATTCTACATCTAAAGGCTCAGTTCAGGCTATCTCTCACCAAACTAAAAAGGAAAATGAATGTGTTGAGGCAATGCATAAATACAACCAATAACATCTACAACTATTGTCTTCGTTGGCCTCATGCAATTGGTAATTACAAAGATAAGCTAGAGTAGATTGAATCTGAGCTTAACAAAATAGGTCAAGATTATAACATGTTTCAAGATTAGGATGCTGCAGTCAAGAAAAGGATTCAAGTGTTGCAATCTAAGCATACAAAAGTTTTTTTCACCAGAAACAACCTTGTGGATGCCTTTTGGAAAGTGAAGGATTTAACCGAATGTAGATTGGAGTAGTTGATTGAGATTCTGAGGAAAGGAGAGAAATTAGAAGAGGCAATCACAATTTTGGAATCCCTCACCTAGATTATCAACTGGACATCAAAAAACAACAACATGATCATAATCATTAGGATTGTAGTGGAAGCTTGGAGGATATTCTTTCTGAAAATGAAAGATAAGTACAAGATAATTTTTTGACTCAAGTAGTAGTTGTACTTCTTCAAATTTTAATCAAATTTTTGAAAGGGGGAGAGAGTGAAGTGAAAAATATGTTTTTCATTGATGTCAAAGGGGGAGAGAGAGTAGTGAAAAATGCTTTATCATTCTAAGGGGGAGATGTGTTTTGAAAAATGAATTTGTGTTTTGAAATTTTGAACTTTGGCAGCTTAATCGTATTGGTTCCAACACTTAGTGATTTTTCACTAAGTGTTGAAATCAATGTCAAAGGGGGAGATTGTTGGCATATGGCTTCTATTTTTGTCATTTATTGCAACCTACATCATTATTCTCGTCCATAGATCACAATTTTTTCCTACTGGCAGGTAGAGTGAAGAACAGAGTTTTACTAGATGAAAGAATGAAGAATAGGGTATTTGATTAGTATGTCGATTTGTATGCTTCACTGGATTATCATTTTAGGTTGTGGATCTTAGGGAAGGTTGTTGAGCATATATTTTATCTTATTGTTAAGTTATTTTTTGTTACATTAATCAGTGTATGAGTTAGGAGATCCAGCAAGATGATTTTTCTGTTTATTTGCTCATGGTGGCCGACTTGGTGAATGTAGCATGTCGCGGATGTATAAGGAGTAATTGTTTAATTTTTTCTTGTGTTGGAAATTTTTTTTTGGGTCCCAACATAACATTAGCCAACTTTGATGGGTGTGCATTAAATAAAAAAAATTATTTGAGCCGACCATTAGAGAATATTTCATTTTTTGTTGAAGCCAACTTGAAGCGATTGAAATCCTTGATAGAGGATGTATATGTGAGTTCGGGTAATTCATTTTGGTGTGTGAGTAGGTGTGAAGAGTAGAGAAAATGTGTGTGTGAATATCAGAAGATTATTTGAGCAAATTTTTCTTGTGTAGAAGAGGATTTTTGTGAGACGAATTAAGGCAGAGCAGAGCAAAGTGCAAAATTAGACAGAAGGTCTAGAATCTAATCTATGAGCTTCACTAGAACTGATACCAGGAATTTTTAGATGCTACTTTCTCAGTTCAACCTTTTGTTATAATCCAAAAATTTTGTAAGGAAGTGATCCTTCCTTATTTTGAGCAGTGATCTCTAGGCAGTGTGCCTAAATGCATGTGCATTCCCTTTTTCTTCATACTTTTAATAGGGTATAAATTGTGGATTAATCTCCACCGTGGTTTTTCCCCTAACAGGGTTTCCACATAAAATTCTTGGTGTTATGGTGTTTTTTATTTTTTCCTTCATGTGCTTCCATCTTTACTTCTGTTGAAATGTTGTAAATGGGTTAAGATCTTAAATGAAAGTTAAATATTGTTGAACATTGATTCACCCCCCCTCTCAGTGTTCCTTGAGTCCAATAGAGACTCCAATGAAAAGATAAACCATTTGTTGAAGCATTGAGAACACTAATTGAAGACTATTGGAATAATAACACAAGGCATCTCTAAATCAAAGGGATGTGGTAAGAAGAAGAATCAACAATCAGAACCATGAGCCACATTGAAAGCATTTTTTGGATACGACTCAAACCCAATTTTTTCATAAATTTCAAGAGCATTATCCTCAAGTTTGAATTTCTCAAAGATATTTTGAAATGCTTAAACCTTTTTATGTCAAGATAAATTAGACACACACTACTTGTTGTAGATTACATATTGAATTCTCTAACCATTATGATGTTTATCGTTCTATATGTTTAGATTTGTATACTACTGATGTTTTACAAGATTGTGGCATACGTTCCTCACCAACATCTTCTAGAGAGTTCTTATCAAAAAAATTATGTGAAAGAGAGGATGGCCAGATATTCTACAAGAAACTATGCTTGGATGGTTCATGTTAGCATTGTGGTGGCTTGCAATGTATGTCAATATGTCAACATATGCAAAGCACACATGCAGTGGGAAAGAAACTAGTAGAGTGTAGGAAGTATAAAATAGTGGCATATGTTACAAAAGATGGTAATCAAGCAAAAAGGTGTGGTTTGGTTATTGAGAAGATTCCAATGTATCATTTTATGTCTAAATTTCATGATAGTATAGTGTATGAGTATGCAAGGCATACTCATATAGCTCGATGGTTGGACATGCAATTCAAGTTATGTAAGGACACCTTTCTAGTTGGTGGCATCGTTTCAATGGTCGAATTTGTAGAGAACCACTCTATAGCCACAACGTGAGGTGAAATCATAATATTACAAATCCAGATAGGTTTCTATATTTTTTCACATAGCATTCATTCATGCAATTGATAGTATAGATGACCAAAGGAAGGTATTGAGGGAGTACCACTTTTATATTAGTGATGATCGTACACATTCTCCAGAGTTTGTGCAAGGTTGATTCCATTTGTTCTACAATTATTTGGCTCAGAAGGGAATAGCATATGGTCAACATAACATATGGTTGGATAATTGTGCAACACAATTCAAGAATTCTTGCATGTTGTATTGGTTAAGTAGGATGCATGTCATTACAGGTGTTCCGCATATGTAGAACTTTTGTGAGGTCAGGCATGAAAAGGGGGAGCATGATGGTGTAGGATCATGTGTGAAAAGAGCATTAGCATGAGAAGAGTTAAAGTATAAAGACAATGCAAAGTTGATAGATGCAAAATCAATCATCTAGTGGTGTAATGCTTCAATGGGTCCAGGTAATGAAGGTAAGTCTTCAGTTCATAGATTTTTTTTTGGTTGATGGATGATACTAACATTGCACCATATGAAGACTATTGTACACTGACGGGATCGAGTGAGCTACACTCTTTCCTTAGCTCATGGAGTATCCATATGCGAAAGATGGCATGCTTTTATTTTTCATTTACAATGCAAGCCTAGGATGAGTGTGTGTCAAAGGAGTGGGTTGAGAAATGGTTGTTAAGTTATCTTAGCCCACTTCACACTTATTTCCCTCTAATGGCATTAGAACTAACACAGATGGAATCATCGGTTGAATTTGACCACATATCAAATCTAGTTCAACTAGGTAATATATCTACTTACGTAGTTTTTGAAATTCCTAGTATTATCTTACTCAATGGGTGCACCATTTAATTAAAAAATTTGGTTTCTGCATTTTAACAGGTTGTCTTGTTCTATGATCGATGAATAACTGGGCTAATTAAGATTTTTCAATATCAAGTGCCCTCATCTCATCATATGATAACCCATTGGCATAAAATTTCCTTTGTTCCTCTCGCCATTGTGCAAATCTATTGTGTTGAGTTGCCAAAGTTTCAACATTTGAAATGATTGTTTCCAAAGTGTTTTTCATGTCTGATAGCTCGGTGAGTGTCTCATAGATTTGACATAAATTTCTCAATTGATCTAAATTTCTATGAATAGATTCATGTATTGTTGACACATTTTGGTTTGGAAACAACCTATCACGATGAAGGAGGATTTGGAGGGTTTTCATCTTGTGTGGGGTTAGGGTTTTCATGTTGAGCCATTTTAAGCCTATTAATTGAATTTGATTGATTTTGAGCAAGATGATAACCCATTGGCATAAAAATATAAAAATCCAAACATACCTTTGAAATTTGATTGATTTTGAGCAAGATGATTCACTGTGAACAAATATCCAAGTTGGGAAGTAGAGAAACCCACGCATAGTGAGCTAAAAATGAGCTCTTGAGTTTTTCTTTTTTATTTTATAAAACAGGAAACAGATATTAGTTTTGAAACAGATATTTGTTTCATGTTTTATACTTTTTTTAATATATGGTCGAGTTCAAGACTTGACCATATATTAATTGGGGGCATTTTTTTGAAATGTATAATATAAAAGTATATTATATAATATATAATAATTATTATATTATAATATAATATACATTATATTATGTATAATATATATATATATATATATTTGTTAACGATACGTGTATCCCTGCGACCCCACCTAGCGGTCCAGTAACCTGTATCTTGGGTACCTCGGGCGAGCGAGGGCCAAACTAGTCCCCTGTGGGGGGACCCAACAGCCAACAAGCCAGTCCCAACTGGGTAAACCCGAGAGCAGAGTCGAACCTAAGACCAATGGGGAGAAAGCCCATGGCCCAAGCCAACTCCACTACCCTTGCCAGCTATTATGTATAATATATATATTATATTATTATATTATACTATATAATCATATTATATTATATTATTATATTATATTATTATATTATATAATCATATTATATTATATTATTATATTATATTATATAATCATATTATATTATATAATCATATAATATAATAAATTTAGTATTATATTAATATTTAATATTTAAAATTATATAAATATTATAATAAAATATAATATTATAATATATTAAATATATTATTATATAATATAAAATTAAAAAACATTATTATAATTTTTTTTAATTTAATTTCCATATGATGTATGATAAATATATTAAAAAATAATATATATATATATATAATATATTAAATAAAAAAATTGGTCGAACTAGGACCTAACGAAATTAAAAATTATGACTTAAACTAATGGATATCTGTTTAGAAACAGATATCCATTTTGGTTTGGTATTAAGTTTGACACTAGTACTTTCCACCCAAGCCTACAAAAAGTCAAAGCAAAAATTTCACATTTTTGGGTGAGTTAAAAATGCCTTTTTTCACATTACCACTTTTTGGCCCCCATGCTCCTGCATAGACCCTTTTTTGCATATAATTTTGCACCAAAGGCTTTCTGGCTCCATGTAAATTTTCTAGCTTAATTTTCCTCCCAAAGCCAAATTTTGTGGGTCCATATGCCTTAATCCTGCTCCACCCCATCACTTAGGCTAACAAGCAGTTTCCCACTCAATTAAAGGTATCCTTCTTGTTTCCTTAGCACCCTCCCACAAAAATCTCTTCAAATAACCTTTCTTCTTCCCTGCATAATTAAATAATTTTAATTATTTAATTATTTTACCATATCTTCTATTAATTAAATGATTTTTAATTACTTAATTAATTCATGTCCCCTTGCTTTACTTTTCTTTTTTATTAATTAAATAAATTAATATTTATTTAATTGTGTCGCTAACATTCTCTTTCCTTCTATAGTTAAATAAATTATCATTTATTTAATTATTTGCTCTCCATTATTCATCTATAGTTAAATATTTATATTATTCATTAATCTTTTTTGTCCTTCTATAGTTAAATAATTATTGGAATTATTTAACTATCTTTTATCACTCTTCCATCATTAAATAATTAATCTGATTTAATTATTTAATGCCTTCTTCCCATTTTCTCTAGATATTTAATTTAATGGTTGCACAATCATTTTAAATTAAATATCCATTTCTCTTATTCTCTCAAATAAATAATTTAAATTATTATTTATTCCTTCACATGCTTCTCCATGAATTAAATATTATTATTTGATTCCTTCACTGTCTTCCCTCCACTTTCTCATTTGAATCTCGGTCGTTGATTCCTTTTGGTCTTCTTTCAATCTTGACCATCTATCCTTAATCATCCCTAGCCCACTACTTTGTGGTGCATGAATGCTCCACTATTGATCTTGGCATCTTCTAGACGTTTAATTTTGTTTGTCCATTTGAGAAGCTTTTCTATAAAAGAGAGTTGTCTCCTTCATTTAGGCTTTACAACCACATATATCCAACATTCTTGATATCATATCATAGTCATTTGTATGTAGTTATGTGCAACAAAATCTGAGGGAAAGCTTGCAAAAGCAGTTTTGAGGAGATGCAAGGAAGGTGAATCAAGTTTGAGCATGGATTTTGGTACAGTTTTGGTTATTGTTTGATCTCCTTTGCTTGTTTGTGCTTTCTTGTTTAGATTTAGGATTTCTTGGTTTATATTTGAAGTATTTGTGGTTGCTACTTGGTCTTTACCTTTGGATTTAAATTTAACTTGATCTTACAGGTGTCTTGTGTTGTTTTGATCTCCTATGCTTCTCACTATTTTTCACCCCAGCCTATACATACAAGATATAGAATTAGATACTATGCCAAAGTCAAAAAATATATAAATTATTTACAATGGTATATATATTATAAACACACTTACATCATACTAGTAGTCTAAATCTTCTTGCCTACGACACTTAACATCATCAAGAGATTTGTGTCCTCACACGGTGGTGTTTACATCCATCTATAACATAACAAATATATATTTAACAATTATTTTATATAGGTCTACCTAATATCAATTGATAGAAAATAAACATTATTAAATATATATTCATACTCATACCTGAAGTAACACCAACTTCCAAATTTTCTCTTATTCCAAGAGGTGTGACTATTGTATTCATCAACTAAACAAACAATAATAGATTAAAATAAAAAACACAAATATATATAAACAACAAATTTGAAATTTGCAAAAACAAACTTAAATGTGTTGTAGTGTACCTACATAGATCCAATGTTATAATAATCCATGGAGATATGTGTACTAGATGGTTATGTGATGCCAACCTATTCAATAAAAAGTTGTATTTCAAAATATTAAACATTATTTTGAATAAAAAGTATTATTTTATTTTTATATGCTATACAAAATTTACCTTTGATACAGATGTAGGTGTATAAGTTGTTGCAGGAATGCTTGATGATGTACCACCATCTAGTGTTACACCATTAAATGCATAATGTTTGCATCATTTATATTCAATTTTATATAATTAGAAATATATTTACATTTACAAATTGTAAGTATTTAATAGATAAAATGTAATAAATTAAAATCAGCATACCTGTATTTGACCAGCATACACCTTATTCAAAAACTCATATGTCATCATTGTATTATTTGATGTACCATCCTAATGATCCTTGCTACTCCCATAACATCTATACTAACAATAAGAACACACATGGGAGGTGGAACCATCTGCACCCTCTGCATCACTATCTCTCCCAAAGTATAGATTACAATAGTTTGAGCATATATGAGAGCTAGGGGCACTAGAGTTAGATGGTTGAGTTGTTACATCATCATGTGAGGAAAAAGGTTGGGATATTTGTGTGTCATGCTCTATAATGGAATCTCTTAGGATAGTAACTGCATGGAGATTATTCACCTCCATACTCTCTTTGATGGCTACTAGAACCATCACATGATAAATAGGTTTTTTTGCTAGTGTTCTTTGATGTTCAAGGTTATCTACTCGATGATCTCTTGGTCTATGTTTTTCAAAGCCACCACCTCTACCCTAAAACTCCCTCATATCAAAATAATTGGGAATTTCATTAAGGATAAACTCACAGTATAGTTTTCTAAGAAAATATAGCAACACCTCACAATTATTACATGGAGGTTGGTAAAAGATCATCCACCACCTATCCCAAAAATTATTTCTTATCTCATCATGAATACACCAATGTATTGGAAACCTCTTTGAATTTGGATGAATAGGTTCATTGGTTCTAGGATCCATAAACAGAACACGTAAATTTTATTTGCTTATGTTTTTCCTTTTCACTTGATCATAAGACAATTTTGTTGCATAAAATTGATGACATGAATATCTATAAGTTTTCCATTGATTTATTTGATTTGTAACTATTTCAAAATTTATCATCATTAATTCCAATTCTAGGGTATGTGATAGGTGATGTTGGTTTGATGTTGAACCCCTCAATTTTGAAATTAATTAAGAAATTAAAACTTTATTTTATTCTAGATTCCCTAACAAATCCTCTTAGCTTTTGTTGACGTGTGTTTTGGCACAGCAACATACAAACAAAATATTGCTACTTATCTTCTCCTGAAAGAGAAAGGCAACACATGGATGCCTTAGCTCCCAAGGTCTTTGTAGTTGGGTCTCAACTGTGCTGATGTTACTCAGTGGTCAATGTAATAGTAATGTTCAAGGGGCATACTAGTGTTGAGCTTTTGGATTGTTATGGGGGGGGTAAGCATAAATTTAAATCTATTCTAACTGGGGTTTTAAAGGAACAGAAAAAGATAGATCAGGGATTTGCAACATAAAAGAACAATGATTTATCCAACTTAACCAGACTTGTTGTCTTTCAAGGAATTCCTAACTAAAACTACAGAACAAACTTAACTTGTGACTAACACACAGTATCATTCATTCACAGTGCTGATTTCAACAGCAGATTGCAAGTTACCATTTAAACAAAACATAAAATAAAATTTCATTCCCTGAAAGCTTCCCAAATCAGATAATTAACTTAAGACAAACACCATTCTAGAACACAACATGAAATAGATTTTAATCTGGTTGCTTCTACTGTTAGTGAAATAGATAAGCAACACTTACAAAGCTGGCACAATCACCAGTGTACAGAAAATCTGTGATCTCGAATTGTTTCCATTTATACTAGGGAAACTGAAAGATACATTAGTCTATTCTGAATCTAACTCCTACTCCAAGAAGACAAAAGAAGGTCCTATTACAAAGAATCGGGATCAGTTTCTATTCCCTCTATTCCTATTCTACCAACTACTAACCAAAAGTTCTAATCCTACCATTCCAACCCTTTACAAAGAGGCAAGAATGCCTTATATACAGAATCTACCAAAAAGAATGCATTGTCCTCCTGCATTAGGGTTTATAAAATATCCACAGACTGTAGGAGAGTCGGCCTTTAGATCTTTTTGAGGAAAGTCAAAACTACATTCAATGTGAAGCCCTGTTGTCCATATTGCTGGAAAGGTTGTTCCAGGGATCACCTTAGATCTTTTACATCTACAGTATTTACTCTCCTGTCTCTGTATCCATCTTCGAGCTCTGTTGGGGGTCGCCTTGAATGCTCAGAATATCTCCATTAATAATGATCTGCCTATTAGCGGTCACTACAGCTATCCCTCTGAGTCAGTCTCTTCTTTCCTTCAGCTTCCTTTCTATTCTGGACTTCTGCAGTACATTGACCATCTCCTGGAAGCACCATCGGGCCCTCTCATGTAGATCTGAATGCCATCACTTGAGTAGATTCATCCCTTCTGATCTTAGAAAGAGTCCATCTGATTTACATTCTGTTGGTCTTCCACAGGGGCAGTCAATTGATCAAACCATTGCAGGTTATCCCTCTTAGCTCCTCCTGATTGGTTAGACATTCGCCACGCCAAATTCCCAGGCAATCAAAAGTGATCCCCATTGAAACGCATGTCGGTGAGACACCTATCATGTCTCCCCAGTGTGATTTTATCTTCTGACAGTTATTGGCATAGCACGGACCAATCAGTGAGACCCTTCAACGAGCTACAGAATTCATATCGAGCTCATCCTGTATCAGCAAGACCCCATCATTTCACTAAGACCTCTTGGCACATACCTTTCCTTTCCCCAAAGGGACATCCTGTCGGCATGACCTCCTTTCTTCGCCAAGACCTGTTGGCGAAGGCATTACCCTCTTGGCGACTCTGTTTTCTTTCAATTTAACCACATCCCTTCACTGAGACCACATGGCGAAGTCCTCCTTATCTCCCTAATGGGCTTCCCTGTCGCTGAGACATCTTGGCGAAGAATATTTTTGAGTTGCTTTTATTTCCCCGGCTTATTGGTTCTTTCAGTATGACCCCCTTTCTTCACCAAGACCTTATGGTGAAGCTTTTATTTTCTCCCTGAACCTACTATGTCGGAAAAAGTCACGGTGATGCCAGATTCACTAGGCGAGTTCATCTCGGATGTCGGGGAGACCTTACCCCAATTTTCTCTTCTCTTACCGAGCCTTCTCCTATTGTCGGAAAGACTCCCTCCTTTGCCAAGACCTTATGGCAAAGACATGACCCTCGGCGAGAAGTCTTGGCGATATCCACCTTGTGTTGGGTAGATGTTGTCAGGTCGGAGAGACATCTTATCGAACCCGTTCCTTTTTTCAGAGTCTCCCCGAGCTCTTTCTATCCTGGTGAAACACCCATCTTTCGGTGAGAGCTCCTGGCGAATTCCTCTCGAGCTCATATTTCTTTCAGCAAGAGCCTTGTGGGTCGGCAAGAAGACATAGCGAAAGCACCTCGTTCATTTGAAGTCTCCCCAATCTCCTCTTGTTTCTCTTCGAGCCCCTTTTCTTTTTGGCGAGACTTGGTCTCCTTGGCACGAGATCACACCGAATCCCGTTTTCTTTTTGGTGAGACAGTCTGGAGTCACCCAGACATTTCACCAAATTCCCTTTATTCTTCTGGAGTCTCCCTGAGCTCAGCCTTTTTGATGTGACTTCCTCATGTCGGTGAGACTTCTTGCCGAGAGCATTATCTTTTGGCGATCTCCTATCATTTCGGGAAGACACCGCTCGGTCACTGAGACCTCATAGCGATCCCAGATTACTACGACGATGCCGCTTTTGTTGCTGTGACCTCACCTCTTTGGCCAGACACTATGTCGAAGGTTTTATCCTTCACCAAATGCAACTCCCTTCGGCGAGACCTAGGCCAATCGGTCAGACCTCCTACCGAAGGCAAAATTAATGCTGAGACTCAGATTCTTAGGTGGGACCCTCTTCTATTGGTGGGAATTGAATATTTCACCAAGACTTCTTGGCGAAGAAGATGACTCCCACTGAGGTATTTGCTTGTTGTGTAGTAGTCGATGAGACACTAGGAAGTTGCCAAGACTTTGTCCTAAAGCAAAATCCCCATACCGAAATGTGTTCTATCTGTCGTTGGTCAGCGAAACATGGAGAAGTCGCCGGGACTTCTCCCCAAAGGAAATCTCCTGCCGAAGTGTCAACCCGATGTTGCTAGTTGGTGAGACATGGAGCCTTCAACGAGACATCATAGTGGAGAGAAAACCCTATGTCGATACATGAATCCCTTTGACAGTGGTCGGCAAGACTTTGAGATTTCACCAAGACCACCCCTCGAAGGGAAAACTCATGCCGATAGAAAACTCCTTGTCGCCTGGACGATGAGTGATATCTTGGCGACAGGAAATTGTATTTGAACTCTAGTCACTGTGACATCTTTGGGGTCTTGCCAATAGGCAACACAGATGCAAACTGGGCATAATGCACTAGTAGTCAGCAAGACATCTGCAAGGTCTTGCCGACTTTCTTCTTAGCTGATTTTTATGACCAACTGGACTGGGGAATGCATTCCAGTTGAGCTCCCTTGGAAAATATCATCATGTGTAGGATTTTAATCCTACAAAACAAATGCTTCCATTAGTCATCAGAGGGACAAAATATATTAAAATAAACTATCCTGTTGTTTACAATTATTTCATTGAATTCTTAGAAAGAAGGAAACCAACCTAGGCAGAGACAGAATCAAAAATTAAACAAAACAAGAAGACAAAAGAGAAGGGGGGCCCATTTTGATCCAAATCAAAGTGGGGTGGTTATGCAAGGCATAACAGCTTTGTCCAAGGATTGTTGGAAGGGTTGGAGGAGGGTCAAGAATACTAGGGTTTTTCTTGAGCATTTCATCATTTAAATTTGGTTGTGTCTCAGGGTTTATATGATCTATTACAAAATCTTAAAAAAACATGAAATTGATAAAAAGAAGTCATTTTTTTCAAATGTAAACAAAATTTAAATATAATGCACAAAAAATTAGCACTTACCTCTTCTCCAGTATGGAATTGTGAAGCTAGGTTGAGAATGGAAATAGCATATTCGTGTTATGTTGGGTTGAGGATGAGAAAAACATGCCAGAAAATGTGGGTTGCAAGTGAGAAAAATGGGCAGGGTTTTTTATAATTCTAATGAGAAAAATGTATACGTTTTTTTATTTCATAAAAAACATGAGTGTTTCTTTATTCAATTAACACACTCATGTTATAGATTGGAAAATTTGATCCATAACATAAACGTGCTATTTGAATTTCTTCAAAACACGAGTGTGTTTTTCTCTTTTTTTGGTATTTGGCCACTTTTTGTTCCCCATCTTGGTGCACATGCCCAATATGATAAGTACAATAAAAAGGGACCCAAAAATACATCTCTCTACCTCCACTATCATTTTTACTGATTTTATTTTAATGATAAATTTTTGGTAAAATTTTTCTCATGGTCCCTTATGGATACTACTCTAGACTAGCTCTATTATTTGCTTAACTATTCTATCCACCCATTTGAGAAATTGTTACTCTATTTCTACAACCTTTATAGGTAAATATTGGCCCTCAAGTCATGTTTACCAACCTCATTCACTACAAATAAGGTACTGATAAAAATATCATTAATTTCATCTTTTGATAGTAATCTCTATTTTCTTGAGTTTGTATCCTCTTATCGACTATAATGTGTAGAAAAATTTCATTAGGAACCTTCAAAATCATATTTAGGGTAAAATAATTCTTATGTGTATTATTTTTTTTTGCATCTGTGCACCACCCTTTAGGATTATTGATAGATAGTGGAACACTTTAAGGAACTTCCTTTAATTACAGGTTTAAATTCTCCTATTTTTACATCATATAGTTCTAGATATAAAAAGGAATAATAATGTATTTTCACATAAAATCAACCTACACCCATTGTCAATCAAGATAATAGTTTCATGTCTTCTTCTTCTTTGATGTTGGTTATATTTGTGTGTTTATGACAAAATAGTCATTTCACAAAGATAGGTGACCATCTTTAAATCATCTTTCAACATTTCCTTTTCAACAATCATATTCAATTTACCACCATTTTCTCTCTTGATTTCAATCTTCCTCTCCCAAAAAATTATAACCTAAAGGCCTTCTAGAGACTAATACCACTAGGTCTTAGCCCATGATACTAAAACATCTACCTATGATGCTTAATTAAGGACTTGATTGACACTAATTTCATACAATTCATAGTGTTAACAATAGAGGAAATAAATCCAATTCTTATATACTCAATAAAGCCTTCAAATCTACACCAACCTATTCTCATAACATTTCATTTTCAATTATCTTGATTAGCCTATTTCACTCTCTTTCAAACATCCAACTTCAAATTCTTCACCTATGCCATATGAGGCTAGTGTGGATCCCTCTCTTGGCATTCCACAATTCTTACAAATTGTGGGTATAGTAGAAATTCCATTTTCTACTTCTCACATTGAATTAATTCTTGAACCCACCATTATATTTTATTTTATTGATATTTAGGTATTCGTAACTATGATGACCCTATATACATCAAGGCACCAATTCACCAAAACAAAATTCTTAGAACATTGTTGGATCATGTGAACTTAGTTAACATAGGTATCGATGAATTCCTATACATAAACTAGATGCAAAGATATTTATATTCTTCTTCCAACATCTCTTTGTGGATATACACAAGATTGACTTTACTTATTTAAACATAGTAGTGGAGGAATGTATAAAAGTATAATTAGTTTACTAAATCTAATTTGTTTATTCAACTAATGATGAGGAGGATTTTAGAGGAATTAAATAAATATTGTGTAATTTAATTTAAGGGAGAATTTTGGACAAATGATTGATTTAATTAAACAAATATTTATTTATTCAATTAAGATTAGAATATTATATCACAAAGATTAGATTGGTTAAATTAATAAAAATAAACAAATATAATTTATTCAATTGATGTCAATAGAATGGTCAAATTGTGTAATCAAATAGTTGGTATTTGTTTAATTAATATTAGAGAAATGATTGAATTTAATTAGTGTTAGAAGAAGATATGTGGGATGGATCTAGTGTGATGACAATATAAATGTGGGAATAAATTTTAGGTGTCTATATTTACTCCTCATTGGGAAGATGTTGCTAGAAGAAGTAATGTTGTTTAAACCTCTTATCATTCATCTTCTTACTTAATTCTTTCTCCAATATTTCTTAAATTCCACTAGAGTATTCCTTAAAATAATCAATCAAAAGATTCAAATTGTGTACACCAAATAATGAGTTATCAATACTTACATAGGGTATGCTCTCTTGCAACCCTTTCACTGCTTCATCTAGTAACTTCATGCTCTTATGATGTGTTTGTAAAATTTCTTTCCCAGAGGCATGGAATGCATTTCCCAACTATAATTAGTGCAGGGGATATATTTTCTCCATGTCTACTTGCCCTTGTTGCATTGGTATTTATAGTATCTAGGAAAAAACAATAGGTTGGAATTGGAGTTGCATGCTTAATAGATCCTTTAAGGAATCTTCATAGGTTCTAGAGGACTCTCCAACCAACTTCTTATCAACATCTTTCTCTTAAAATTCCTTTTCCTTGTCACCAACACAATCGACTCCATTTTCATCCTTCTTTTCCTTGTCTACAATACCGGATTGATATTCATTCTTCTTCTCACTAGCAACAAATGTTTCATTGTTAATTGGAGGAGGCATATTTTATGTGTTTTGTGCCTCATGTATCTCCAGGTTTCCTTGTACAACCTCTTATGTATTCTTTTCTATTTTTGAAGGAGGGGGAATGTTACCTATAAATGCATCCTCCTTCTATGTCTCTTCAACATTTTCTTCTACAACAATATTTTCTCCTATCGGAGGAGTGTGATCAACACCAATTTCTTTTGTAATGTTCTCTTCCACATAAAAAAAGGTATCATTCTGCACATTCTCTTCTTCTACTCCATACTCATGTTGAGAATCTCCATGTTGTTTAGCTTCTACTTCATTCAATTCTAGAACATGCATATCATCATGCACTTCCTCTTCAATATTCAAGGTCATACCCAACTCCTTTTCCAATTTGGAAATCTTCTCAACACTTTAATTCTTTAGCCTCTCAATATAATTTTTGTCCCTATTCATCAGTTTAGAGACCCTTTTTTTGGTCCTAAATTTTTTGCTATACATTTGATCTAATCTAGCTTTATTCTCATCCAAGAGGGTAGCACTAACTTTCTCTAAGGCACATGATTTTGAAACTTTTCATCTTCATTCATTTCCTCTTCTCTTCTTGCATATAATGCATTTTAAAAATCTTTAGGCAATTGGCCTTTAATATTCTTCATGCTGACATCAAAAGTAACAATATATTTGACAATATCCTCTTGTATTGTATATTTATCCATGTGTCATCCATAGATGTATATAGGGAAACAATTTTCTCCAACATCTCATATTCTACAATACCATTAAACAATGTGTCTAATTTCATGGGGCTATGATTTCTTATTAGAGGGGTAGACTTATCCTTCTTCTTCTTTGCTTCCGGAGGACCTTTTCCTCCTTTGTCTTTCTTCTCCCTTAACATAGATTTTAAATTTCTTTTTTTCTTTTCTCAACTTCTACTTCAGTATATGTTTCGACAATGTCAACCTTGAATTTCTTTGCACTTGATTTTGCTTGTTCTACACCAAATTTCCTCTTCCTAATCAAAGGTCATTCTTCTACCTCTTCCTCTTATCCATCTACACTTAAATTTTTTTCCCTTGTGGCCTTAGACTTCATTCTCCTTTATTGTGTGAAACCTTGTTACTTTTTTGAAGGATTATTTTCCTTTATTGGTCTTTGTTGTTTTTTCGAAGCACTAGTTAGCTCCTTTCTCTTAGTTCCACTGGAAAAGGGAAAATTTTGAGAGGACTTGGGGGAAATCGAAGAGGGGGTAGATGTTCTACCAAATCTTCTAATGCTGGATGTACCTCTCAAAGATCCAGGCAGGCCTTTGGATTTCTCAACTTGCTCCTTTGTGAGGCCCATTTCCTCCATAAATTGTACAATCATCTTCTCAACAAATTTCTTTATCTCTTTCTCCCTTTGTTGCATGTGTACCTCCATAGGATTCTCTTGATATGTTCCATATATTTCCTCCAAGGTGTCTTTGGGCTTGCTCGGCATAAAATCTACTAAACTAGTGATTTCTTCCTTTGTTATCTCATATCCCATATTTTGGATCCAAATAGTCTTAGGCTCAACAACATGTATGATGTAATAATCCTTTATCACCAAGAATGTGATATCACTCTTGTACTTCTCTACCAAGCTTTGGTGAATCCTTTATTTGGCTTGTATTTTCTTTTGAAAGGTTTTAAATAATCCCCATTAATTAGTCTCTTGTGCATTTGAATCACCCAGCCTCATCAAGTGATCTTTGATTTGATGTGCCACAGGTTTGTCCTTCAACCATACTATGTTCCTTGTATTAGGAACCTCATTTAGAAAGTAAAATAATAAGAAAATTATCAAAGTACAAAATTTGAAGGGGTACTTGGAGTCATTTTTCTTCTGTAGTTTTTCTATCAATTGTACTCTTAGTAGTTTACACAATTCATAATTTGCACCCTTCTTCACCATCTCGTGTGTTGTGTTGATGACGGTTGAAGAAATAGGTTCTTTTTTTTGTGAAATACAGTACCCTATAAGTATTTCTTGTACCCTATAACCATTATTGCATATTTCACTACAAGTTCTCTAATGTCTTTGACTCTTAGGGCTCTCTTGTCATACCTAGCACCTATCAACTCCATCACCATTTCATTCTTTACTGGTTTGAGTGTCAAAACTGGTCTGGTTGAGCATAAACCAATAACAACCCTAATTGTCTCCTTGTTGATTAAATGTGGAAGCCATATGAACCTATCATGAATTTTTCTTAGGGTGTATTTGACCCACTCATCCACCTAGCAAAAGGTGTGGAAATTTTTCCACACATTGAGCTTCTTCTCCGCCAAACTTTTGAACTTAATTTTTAGTTCAAATTGGTCTCTGTGAGTTCATTAAATCACACTTCACTGAACTTAGAGTGATTGTACTCTTCCAAATTATCATGAATGTGTTAGAAATCTGAAATAGATTGAATAACCCAAGGAAATTTTTAAGAGAAAATCAAAGTTACATAAATTAAAAAACCATAACAATGCAAACTAGGAATCTGAAATTATGCAATGTCAATGTCACAGAATTGCATTAAGAGATTTCAAGATAAAAATATGCAATGAAAAGATGCATGCCAAAATATTGAAAATACAAGCTAGGTAGTGAGTTTATATAGAACTAAGGAGAGGATGTAGATGGAAAATCCAGCCAATAGGAATCAACCACAAAAAGTGGATATGGACCACCAAAAGTGGAAAGTGATCCACCCTTTAAGGAAGGGGACAACACATTAGTTATCTCAAAGTAATCAACTCACTTTATTAGCCTAAGAAAGCTTAATTAAGTGTAGGAAAGCCTAGCTTTAAGGGAAAATAAATTAACCCGCTAGGAAAATAAAACACCTACACCAACACCTCCCCCCTTAAGCACAACTTAGGAGGATGTAAAAGATGATGGGTCTCAAAAAAATGAGGTCATGTTAGGAAGAAACACAACCAAAGGTTTACGCATGTTGTCTCCCAAGTCTTGAAAGGAATATGTAGGAATAAAGTGCAAGATGTATGAAGTCTTTGAAGTTTTTTCAAGTGTCCCCATGTCAATGTTGAAAGTTGTCATCATCAAATTATGTGTTCTAGGCCACATTGTTGAAGATGACAAATCAGAACCTCTTAGAGACTGATGTAGAGAACAAGAAAAAGACAATTATGGTTTGATAATAGTTGTGCAATTATTGTCATCAAAGAGTAGAGATAACCCCTCAAATGTGCCCTCCAAATCTAAAATCCTTGTCAAGAGATCATCCCACAACACTAAATAAAGAAGACTATGGATGTTCTACCGCAAGAATTCATTCAAAGATTTTGAAGAAGCAACTTTGGACTTTGAAGTAGCAATAATAGATGCAAGGACAAAACAGTGGTCCTCAAAGAGAAGATGTATGTCCTCAATAGTGTCATCTAGATCCATGAAGAGGGACTCTACAAACAAACAAAATATGTCCCAATGAACTAAATCCAAAGGGCATAAATGATCCTATTGCAATGTATCATTGGAGGATCTTGAAGAAGCATCTTTGGAATTTGAAGCTGTAATAGGTGATGTTAATGTAATCTCAACATGAGGATGAGAAGGCAAGAGAAATAATGCTATGTCATTTGAACATTCAAGAGATGCATAATACTTAAGCTTCTCTAAAGTAGCATCATCAAATGGTATATTATCTACATCATCATGTGGAATGAGACAATCTATAATAGGATCATCTAGGAATGGAGAAACATGAGGTTCTCTAAACATCTCCCAAATATTGGTCCAAAGTGTGTGGGGATATTCAATGTTTGTTATAACCAACATAGTGTAGGTATCAACATAAGAACTAATCATTCCTAATAAATGATTTATTTTATTACCTCATATTGATTTCCTTCCAAGTATGTTTAGTTCAAGTATGAGCCCATAAAGGTAAGGAAAAAAATTTAGCCATCTAAGATGGGTTATAATGCCTTTTTCCCAAGACTCATAATTAGCCTTATCTAAAATTATCATAGAAGGATAGGTAGAAAAACCCATGATATAATCCTCAAATGATTACAAATTAACACCAAGAAAGAACATCAATACACTCCCACCCTTTTCACTAGTATCAAATATCACCCCACCCCCCCGCAAATATTACAAGGTTGGCACTTTATAATTTAATGTGTTTACAAAGCCTTTCCAAGATGCAATGCTCAATAGGCTCAAAATAGCCAAAATTAAAAATTTTGATACAAAGAGAATTTGAGAAAAATATA
This sequence comes from Sequoia sempervirens, assembly GCA_007258455.2. Classification (NCBI taxonomy): domain Eukaryota; kingdom Viridiplantae; phylum Streptophyta; class Pinopsida; order Cupressales; family Cupressaceae; genus Sequoia; species Sequoia sempervirens. The sequence continues at coordinate 438,908,655 of VDFB02075321.1, forward strand.
TAGAAAATTTAGCCTTATATCTATGTAGTTCTATCCAAGAACTTTCCAACTCCTATTTGTTTCTGAAAATCGAAGCACTAGGGTGAAAGTTATGGCATGTTGAAGAAATTAGAAACAAACAGCTTCAACCTAAAATATCTAGTAGAAAATGAAAAATATATTTTCAATACCTTTATGGATGGAAAGTGATCATCTCTAGCTTTCTAACGATATCCCATTTGCAAAAAAATGGCATCGTGGAGAAAAGTTATGATTTTCTTTAAAATGACTAAATTTAACCTGTAGTGATGGCCCTCGGGCTACAAAAGAAAAATTTTCCAAAAATAAAATTCATCTAAAATAGAGAAATTTTATATGAGAATAGGGGTTTTTGGGCCTTTTGAATGCAATGGAAAGGTTTGTTTGGGCCGAAAATGCTTCAATAAAAATTTGTTCACTAGAGCTAAGCTTCAAACCCCTATTTGCAACTATGTCAAATAATCTCCAATTTGGATAAAATAAAAGCTAGTTTTGACTTTCTTGAGCCTTCTAGACACATTGGAATAGTAAAAAATATTTCTAGTATAACAAAAAAATTGCAATCACCCAGATCTCACAAAAAACATTTGTAGTGTGAAGAGGTTATTAGATCTTTGCAAATCCTTTCTGATTCTCCAAATCGTTCAAAACATAAGAGAAGAGCATATGGGAATTTATTTACAAGATATTTACAAGAAAATCAATCTCTTAATCGGGAATCTATGAACTTAGATTTCTCAAAACAAAAGCTTTGATGCCATGTTAGAAATTTGGAATAGATTGAATAACCCAAGGAACTTCTTAAGACAAAATAGAAGTTACATAAACTAAAAAAAACATAAGAATGAAAACCATGACTCCTAGAGATTATGCAATGTTGATGTGATAGAATTGCATTAAGAGCTTCCAAGCTAAAAAGATACAATGTAAAGATGCATGCCAAAAGATTGCAAATACAAGCTAGGTGGTGATTTTATATAGAACTAAGGAGAGGATGTAGGTGGAAAATCTTGCCAATAGGAATCAACCAAAAATTTGGATGTGAACCACCAAATGTGGAGGATGCCACCAAAAGAGGAAAGTGATCCACCTTTTAAGGGGACGACTCATCACTTATCTCCTAGTAATAAACTCACTTTATTATCCTACGCAAGCTTAATTAAGTGTAGGAAAAACCTAGGACTAAGGGAAAATAAATTAACCCACTAGGAAAATAAAAATTTACACCAACAAAATGTATAACCTAACATCTTTGACAATCAGAAGCACACCATGTGGAATATGTGAAAAAGATTTGTTTGGATCTGTCTCCATTGATTTATCAAGGTGTCATTTGAATTTTGGATGGGGTCAATCCACAACCTCTACAACTTGTAAGGTAAACATTTTACAACACCTTAACTAGCTTCTAAAAACTTAGGGCAAGATAGAAACTATAAATACCTTTTGATCACTTTATGATCAGAGTTTCATGGCAAGAACATCTGAAATGCTTCACCTTTCTCTTTCACTACTCTTCTCTCCTCAAATGCTCATTTGCAAATGACTTAGACAAATTTTAAATCACTTATAAACCCTTTTTAAATAACCTAATTTACATTGAATGCATTGATTTCGAGTTAGGCACAAAATTCCTGATAACCCTAACTGTAATGCACAATCACCTTCGATTACTTGACAAACTTTTTCACTTTGATATTTTCCATCGATGTTTTCACCAATAGGTCAAGCATGTCAACCTACATCTCATATCCACGCGTTGAAGTCATCAACACCATATCTTTGGCAAAGGCTTTATGATCATTTGTTAAAACTCCCCTTGAGCCAAAGATCTTAACTCAGTTTTTGGAGGAAACATTTGCACCAAAAGTTGGAACAAACTCATCCTTAACCTCATTCTCCTCTTTCTTTTTCCATATCTTTCTCATCTCTTTCTTCATCTCTACTGGATCGATCTTTTTCACTAGATCATTCTTTTTTACCAGATCAACCTTAGCATTCTTGCTTCTACAAAACTTATCAATGTGTCATAACTTATTGCATTTGTGGCATTTGACATTTTGAACAAGCTTACTTCCACCCATTTTGGATCTGCATTGACTAGCTTTGTGCCCAAATCCATCGCATGTATGACAATAGCCATTGAAAGTGGTGTATAAAAATGTACTCCCTTAATTATTTACGTTTTTTATATTTTTTTTGGTCCCTTAATTAATTGGACTTAATTAAGCTTCTAATTTCCTAAATTATGCATTTCTAAGCCTTATTATTCTCATTTTCTGAAAGGAAAACTAAAATTAAATAAATGTTAACATTATTTTAAACACCTTGGAAATTGTGTGTCCTGCATTTAGGTCCCATGTCCCATTCGCCCAAGGGTGAATAGGTCTTCCTTAAGTGCCAAGACCCAATTTTTAATATGTTTTTGGCGGCATTTTAATAATTCAAAAAGAAGTTTCAAATGTCAACTTGTGGAATCTAATTTTTAGGAAATTAGATAAACACCTATAAATACATAGTTATTTTAACAATTCAACATAAATAATAAAGAGGCAACTTTCACAAGAGAAAATATTATTGTCAAGAGCATTGAAGAGCAGATTTATCAAGCATCTACAATAGCAATCGAGATCATATTATCATGTCAAATTTTATGCATTTTTTGGAGATAACATCGTGATTTAGGTTTCAAGCATTCAAGCATCAAACCAAGTGTCAAATCAAGCATCCAATCAAGCCATTTCATGCAAGATCCAATCTTAGAGTAATGTGTTAGACTTCAGTCCTCTAAGGGCATCCATTAAGGGTTTGGTGAGTTGTGACATAGAATTTTCATTCATCAATCCTTGTCATTTTTCATTATTTTTCATTATCAAGGTTTAATTACAAAACCTAGGTTTGACCAAGGAAAACCCCTATTTACCAAATACAAACAATTTTTCCCTCTCTTTGTGTGTGCAGATTGTAGGTGAAGAAGGATTAGAGATGATCAAAAGTGAAAATTTGAAAATTTGTCAAAGTTTTCAAGCCATGGAAACTCATTTACATAATTTATTTTGAGCTTTTTTATAGTGGAATTTGGTGGAATTAGGAGTACAGATCTAGGACCCAGAGGATTGTGAAATCAATTTTTGGATCCTTGTACAGAGACCCATTCACCCTAGGGAAATCTATGCCAGCAAGACACTCAACAACCACTTTTAGTGACAAATTCCCACTATTCTACCCTTCTCAGATCTTTCGAAAAGTTGTTTGTGTTTGTGTTATCCTTTAAATCTGCATTTCAATTTTTATGTCATACAATTGAGTACATTAATCATTTTATTTTCATCTCCCCAAGACTTGCATTTCAATCATATTTATCATTTTATGTCATAAAGGAAATAGTAGATCCTCTAATAGGGTTGACTCACCTAAGGGTTGAAATTCAATCCTACCTTTCAAAGATCTCTTTTCCTAATGAAATTAGAAGAAAGATAGGTGCATCATCTTCCTTTGATTCCATATTTTTACCTCACACCTCCAAAAACCACCATTTTTCTTTGTTCAAAAAGATTGAAACATCATTACCATTGTTATAGCCATTCATCATTTGATTTATGCATTCACTAGCTCTATGAGAAAGTATTTTGCATATAAAACATTGACCAAGAAATGATTGAAAATTCGGATTCATTATGCTTCTACATTCCATAGCCTTATGTCCAAATTTATTACAGGAATTACATAAACCATTAAAATATAGGTACCTTTATGCATTTAGTTGTTTGATTGGTGGTCTTTTGAAGTATTTCCTCTGATTTTGGACTTGCTTTCCATTGCTCTTCTTGTCATCAATCTTCTTTTTAATCGTGTTCAGAGTCTGATCTTCCTTTAAGCTTTCATCTTTTTCAAACCCTAATCCTTATTTGTCTTTAGACCCCTTTTGGTTTGCAATCATCTCATCAAGCATTGTAGTACTCTTCTTGAATTTGTCTTCTTGAATATTTTTTTTCTCTAGATTTGATATCAAGGTTACAACTTCCAATTCAAGCTTTGAGCGTTCTTCAATTTTTTCTTTCATCTTAGCATTCAGGTAGTCTTCAACTCTTTTACTTTATTAATATGATATTTCCATAATCCATCATGATTGTATTTTTGTTGCTTTTGGATTTGATTGTGTGTAAGTTTTACTTTCTTCAATCTGCAATTTCAGGCTGGGAATGATCTCATTTGATTTCTTGAGTTCTTTGATCTTGTTTGTAGCTTTCTTGATTTTCTCTCTTAATATCTTAATGCATTCATATGCATCACTAAGATACTTTTTCAGATCTATGTTCTTAGATTCTACTTTATTCAAATCATCCAGGGAAGATTTCATTTCTCCTTCCATATCAACAATGCAATCCTCTTCAGTAAACCCTACCATATGAATTTATTCTAGAGGAGTAGGATATCTCCTTGTAGCCATGTGTTCAAATCCAAGATCTACCTTAGCAATCAAGCCAAAAGAAGGAACCTTGCTTTGATACCAATTGTTGAACACTCAAAATATTGAGAGGGGGGTGAATCAGTATTCTCTTTAACCACTTAACAATTTAAACATTCATTCCACACATCATATTCAAATTGTAGTAAGGAAAGAAATCATCAAAGCAACCATCAAAGAATATAACACATGAACACTATATTTTTATGTGGAAAACCCAAAAATAGAAAAACCACAGTGAGGATTAGCTCACAATATATTATAACCGATTATAAGATATTACAGAAAGGATCACTGCTAGGTGGACTCACTATCCAATGGACTCACTTTCTAGAGAACAAGATAAATAGAAGATAAGGGTGAATCAATACCAACATTTGAACTACTACAAATGCATCTACAACATGCAGGAAATATAGTTCCACTAAAGTTCAAAACAATAAATCAACACACTTCATATTACTCTATGCTAACACTCTTCTTTGCTTTGCATTCACATAACATGCGCATGCTCTGCTTAGGAATTCACACACTAAAATTAATCATCACTATTCAACACAAAAAATGATCTTATATTTATACCCATTACATTCGCAAAAACCTACAACATCAATTAGGTCCACCTAATTAGATGTAGCATTCAAAACAATAACTTGTTGACTTGAAAGATCAAACATACACACTTTATGCCTTGATTCAAAACTTGTAATGCATCAAATAGGTCAACATAGACCTATAATAGCTCCCAAATAATAGATCAATACTTATTTAAACTCCACACAACCTCAAACATATTAGGTTGGCAATGCTAGTGACTTAACATCAAAATTCACCAATTGAACATCCTCAAATCGATACATGGACCTCCAAACTACACACAGCTTGGAACATAGATGCATTTGACACCTATAAACACTTCTAAAAATCTACAAGACCAAATATTTTTTTTGGTGAGATGCAGACTTATCAAAACATACACTCTACATTGGAAACATTGTCATTGGTAGACTAGATACTCTGTTACTCATAACTTCTTCACTAGAGGGAAAAACAATATGAAAGTTTGTATTTAGATTCCTCTGACCTCCTCAAAAAATTCCTTAGAACCAAAAATGGAGATTCTTCAATGTGGACCAACACAAATCAAAAACCGAATGTACTGTACATAGAAAAATATGTTATGATACTTAGCCAATTCTACAACTTAACTATCTACACCCGATCAAAACTTCTCGCATTTGTATGCTAGATTACACACTAGATCAACTGATCATCAAAGTAGACCTCTCAAAACTCCTTTAAACTTCCAACAATTCCTATAAAATTGTAATATCATTTTCAATGAAGATGAAGAAATAAAGTATATTTGTGTGCAAAATTTGTAGCTTGAATTTTTTCATGGTATTATACGTATTAGAAAATTTGGGCCTATACATTTGTAGTTGCTGGCTATGTAGTGTTAGCTATAGACTATGAACATAAAAAACATATGAGTTGTGATGTATAGGCCATGAATTTTGTAGTGTGAATGTTGTTAAAAAATGGAAGTAATATTGTAGCTTAAACAAATTCCCTTTCACCAATCTGCAACCACCTTTGTCAAATGTCACATGCATTCCAAAATCTTTGAACTTAGATACAAAAATTAGATTTCTAGAAAGTCCTGGAATATGTAAAAAATCATTAAGGGTCTTAACCCTACCATCACTAAAACACAACTTTACCTCTCCTTTGCCCACAATCTTTGTTGTGCTATTATCTCCAAAGAAGACATTCCCTCCATCATATGCAGTATATTTAGTGAACCACTCCTTGTTAGGAGACATATGATAGGAGCAACCTGAATCAATAAGCCAAGAGTCATCACTAATAGTATTAGATGTAATGATCAATGCACCATTACCATCATCCGAGGATTTCTCTATAGAAGCATCAAAACTATTTTTCTTGTTCTTATAACCCTTCTTTATATGTCCTAGTTTCCCATAGTTCCAACACTTTACCTTACTCTTACCAGGGGTTTTAGACCATCCTTTAGACTTACCCTTTACTTTCTTGTCTCCCTTAGGTTCCTTTTCCTTAGGCCTTCCTCTTACAAACAAGACATCTTGGGATCCCATTTGAGACTTCCTCCTCATCTCCTCTGATAGGAGAGTAGGAATTATATTGTCCATCTTAGGATCTGCACCACTACCACTGATAGCAACAGTTAGATTTTCCCAAGACTTTGGTAAAGAACAAAGTAACAAAATGCATTTATCTTCATCTTCTAGATTTACATCTACATATGCTAACTAACTTAGAATCAAATTGAAATCATTTAAATGATGTGCAACAGAATCACCATCTTTCATCTTTAAAGAATGCAATTGTCTTTTCAAATACAACTTATTAGTAAGACTTTTGGTTTGATAGATATCACCAATCCTCGTCCACAATTTATATGTGGTAGCTTCATCTAAAATATTCAAAGAGAACAACATCAACAAGAGATAACCTTATGGTCCCTCTTGCCTTCTTATTAGCTTATCCCAATCCACATGTGACATCGTTGCAGATGGATTTGTCTCACTACAAATAGCTAACCACTAATCTCTCTCTTCAAGGAGATCCTCCATTTTAAGTTTCCACATCTCATAACTAGATCCATTGAATCTTTCAATATCCAAATGAGAATTAGAAATCATTGTAACACACTTCTTTTACAAATCTTCAATAACACAATAGTAAAAGATCCCACTATAGCTAAAAAACCTTCAAAATTTTAAGAGAAAGGCATCCCAAACTCTAACCAACCATTAGCTCTAATACCAAATGTTAAAAATGGAGGAAATATTGTAGCTTAAACAAAGTCCCTTTCTGAGATCCTTTAGCAACCACCATATTCCCTTTCACCAATCTACAACCAACTTTGTCAAATTTCACATGCATTTCATAATCATTGAACTTAGATACAGAAAGTAGGTTTCTAGCAAGTCCTAGAATATGTAAAACATCATTAAGGGTCTTAACCCTACCATCACTGAAACACAACTTTACCTCTCCTTTGACCACAATCTTTGTTGTGCTATTATCTCCAAAGAATTCATTCCCTCCATCATATGCAGTATACTTAGTGAAACACTCCTTGTTAGGATTCATATGATAGGAGCAACCTGAATCAATAAGCCAAGAGTCATCACTAACAATATTAGATGTAATTATCAATGCATCATTACTGTCATCTGAGGATTTCCCTGTAGAAGCATCAAAACTATTTTTCTTGTTCTTACAATCCTTCTTTATATGTCCTGGTTTCCCACAATTCCAACACTTTACCTTACTCTTACCAAGGGTTTTAGACCGTCCTTTGGACTTACCCTTTCCTTTGTTGTCTCCCTAAGGTTCCTTTTCCTTAGGCCTACCTCTTACAAACAAGGCATCTTGGGATCTCGTTTTAGAATTTACATTTCTATGTTTTTGGATCCAAATTAGGCCGCTTTTCTTTAGGTACATGAACAAAAGCCTCACAACCAAAGATCCTTAAATGTGCAACACTAGGTTTCCTACCTAACCACATTTCATAAGGGGTTATATCTTCAATAGATGAACTAGGAGATCTATTGATTAAATAACAAGAAGTACTTACAACCTCAGCCCAAAGGCATTGATCTAGCTTAACACTACTTAACATACTCCTAGCTCTTTCCATTAAGGTCCGGTTCATCCTTTCTACTACTCCATTTTTTTGTGGTGTATATGGAGTAGTTTTTTGTCTCACAATTTCTGCATGCTTACAATAATCATCAAATTCCTTAGAACAATATTCACCACCATTATCTGATCTCAACACTTTTATCTTATGATCTGATTTTTTCTCAACTAAAGCCTTAAATTCTTTAAACTTATTGAACGCATCAAATTTTTTATGCATAAAATAGATCCAAGTGTATCTTGAGACATTATCAATAAATGTGACATAATATCTATATTTTCCAGTAGATTCAATATCCACAGGACCAGTAACATATGAATGAATAATCTCTAATAATATTTTAGCTTTATTTGTTCCATTAGGAAATGAAGATCTAGATTGCTTTCCAAACACACAATGCTCACAAAAATGATTTTTTCCAATTTTATAATTAGGAATATGGTCAACCAATTTCTTATTAAGAATGGTCATAAGACCTTTTTCACCAATGTGGCCCAATCTATGGTGCCACAACATACATGTATTTTTGGCTTCAATTGCATTGGCTGATTTATTCAAATTGGAGGTATCAAGCTTTGGAATCCTCTAACCCAAAAATTACTTTATCTAGAGATGTGATTTTCAAGGAATTTAGATCTTATTGAGGAGAAGAACAACCAAAGGAGAAGGATACTTCTCGAACAATGCATTTTGAGTTAAATACTGAGAAGCATGAAGATGCACATGTTGAAGAATAATTGGATGGATTGGATGAGGAGAGTTCACAAAGTTCTGAGATAGATGCTCATGATGAGCATATTGAGGAACAAGAAGAACCTTCTTTGAGAAGATCCACAAGACAACGAAATCCCATTGATAGGTGTAGCCCACCTGATTTCCATTGTATATTTTCTTTGATAAGTACTAATGATGAAAGTAGATCTTACAGGGAAGCTTTGTTTTTACATGAGAACAAGCTTTGTTCACAAGCTATGCATGAGGAAATGGTTTTCTTGGATTGTGACACATGGGATCTTGAGAGTTTTCCCAAAGGAAGAAGTTCCATTGGTTGTAAATGGATCTTTAAAAAGAAAATTGGAGCAGATGGTAATCTTGAAAGGTACAAGGCTAGATTAGTAGCCAAGGATTACTCCCATAGAGAGGGGGTTGACTTTAATGAAATATTGTCTCCTATTGCTAAATTAACTTATTTTATATTCTTTTTATCTATTGTTGTTGCTTATGATTTTGAGATAGAGCAAATGGATGTGAAAACTGCTTTCTTACATGGGGATCTTGGTTAGGAGATTTATATGAGGCAACCTGATGGTTTTGTTGTAAAAGGAAAAGAATTATTGGTTTGCAGGTTAAAGAGATATTTATAGGGATTGAAGCAGTCACCTAGAATGTGGTACCAGAAGTTTGATGGTTTTGCATTGAAAATTGCTTATGTTAGGAGTGAGGAAGATCACTGTGTTTACATAAAATGTATTGATGATCAGATTTTAATTATTATCTTGTATGTTGATTACATGTCATTTATTGGTAATAGCAAGGTAATGATCAAAGAATTGAAAGCACGACTCTTTAGCACATTTGAGATGAAAGATCTAGGAGTTGCAAAATATATCCTTGGTATGGAGATCAGCAAAGATAGAGGTAACAGAAAGCTTTGCTTAAGTCAAAGAAACTATTTTGATACCATTTTGAAATGGTTTAACATGCATGATAGTAAACCAATTAATATTCCTTTACCAGTTGGCACAAAGTTAAGTTTAGACATGGGTTCTAAATCTGATTTTTATCATGAGGAAAATGTTGGAAAAATGAAGGTAATATTGTAGCCTAAAACTTGTAAAACTATGAGGTTCTATAGATTTAATTAAGTATTCTTTGTCACAATTCTTTGTGTATGATTATCTGTTTAGATCAATTTTACAAATTGTAGAAAGAGATAGAAGATTGTAGAAGAATGAGATAAGAAGATAGAAGTGAGACAACATATACGTGGAGAAACCCTTTCGGGAAAAAACTCCATTAGAATCAATAGGGCTTGTATTATTTAACCTTAGAACAAGATTACAATAATGTTGTATCAATTTTTGATTGATATGCTTCCTTGCCTTCAATAATCCTTCTTTACAACCTGAAAATAAACTCTCATAGAGCTCTCATGCACTTGCTGCAATTAATAAACAATTATGAACATTGTAAACTCCTAGGAGTTATCCAAAACAAGAGCATAAAGCTCCTCACAAAAATCTATGCCTAGATTGGGCAAGTAGAGTTCCACAATGGAACATGAAGTCAATCCAAAGTCTCCCTCAATTTAGGCACCCCAAATTGAACACTTAATTGATCATTGGTCAAGAAAATATCTTGCAAGCATCACCTCAAAGTTGGTACCCAAGAATAGGCCCACTTAACTGAGCCCTGTAAATATCGTCTCATGCAAAAGGTGTTAATTGAAAGATGCCAACTTGGGTGCCCAAGGTGGTCCCAAGTCAATCTTAGTTAGCTAAAACATGTATCTCCATCAATTCATGCAAACAATATGCATGATTGATCATCCCCACTTAACTAAAACTATCTGCCTATTATCTATCATGCAACTCAAGTCAACTAGCATGCAACTCAAACAAACTACATGCAACTGAAGATAACTGAACCATAACTGAACTTAACTGAATTGAACTGAACTAAACTAAACTGAACTTAACTGAATTGAACTGAACTAAACTAAACTGAACTAAATTGATACTGAACTGATAGTGCCACTCCACACGTTGTAAATATCAATCCCTATTTTGTAGGATCTAAACATGGTTTATTGAAGTGTTATCAATCCTCCAAACAGTTAACTGAAGCAAGGTGGGTTCCACCTTCCATGTTGGCACCCCATGTGCTCCTATCTTGTAGGAGCTCTTCTTGGATTCCCCCACATGTTCCTATCATTTAGGAATAATTACAAATTTCAATTTACATGTTCATTTCATTCAAATTTAATGTCTTTCTAATCCTAGTGTTGGGGAACACTATCCAAGGACTTACATGAAATATGTTTGGGATTGAAATTAAATGGCATCCTATTCCCAATAGATATGTGGATTGTGAGTGGGTTGTGATCATTGGAGTTGCAAGTGCTATTGATTTGTGTTGAAGAAGATCTTGAATGCAAAGGAAACTATGTTTTTTTAGACTATAGAATAATATAGCATGTGTGGAAAACTATATATTAGAAGTGTAGAGGTGTTTTGTGATGGGAATACATTTTTAGATTAATGGTTGTTGAGTTGATCCTCAAGTGATATATCTCATATTAGCATTCCTTAATCACTAGTTGGGTGGCGAGTTTGGTTGGTCCACTCCTTGACTTTTTCTTTTATTACAATCATATACACCAATCTCCTCTTAGAAATATCTTTGCAACTTTTCCCCACAATGTTAGCAACACCATTATAGAATTCTAGTAGATCATTCATGGGAAAATATTTAGAGTTGAACTTTATGTTGTATCCTCTAATCTACAATTTTCATTTATGCCTTTTATTATTTTTATGTTGAGTTGTGCTTCACTTTGCATTCTCTTGAATGTAGAGTTTTTTGGATTTTTTCCACACATCATAGGCATAACATAGTGGCTTATGAAGCTTTTCTTCTAATAATAATTTAACATGATTGATGTCATTGGTTCATGTAGAATATGGAAGCATTGCATCGTTTTAATGGAGAACCAATCTGCAACTTGTCGATATGTTTATTGTTCAAATGTTGTGACCATTGTTGACTTGTTCGATTATATTTAGTGCTTGGTGAGGTGATGCAAAGGGTTGTTAGTTTGTCACATGTTAGTTTTATGTAAATAAAAATATCAAGGTAATTAAATTTTATTAAAACATTATAATCATCTCAAGGTGTATTATTGGTGGAGTTGAGCACCTTTGATTTTATTTTGATTAAGGGGGGTTAAATATTTTTTATGGAGAATGACAACACATTTATTGAGAAATTTGAAGGTAAAGACTTCAACACATGGAAATTCAAGCCATAGTTAATCCTTATTGAAAATTATCTATGGGATGTGGTGAGTGGAGATAAAAAAAATTCAATTGATGTTGATGAAATAAAAAATAGACTACAAAGGATCAAAGAGAAATAGATTTGATTGGTCTTGTACTTTTAGATGCATACCTCCACCATATTGACTTATCAAAGACCTCAAAGAAAGTATGGGATGATCTCAATGCTTTATTTGGATCATAAGCATCAAGTGAAAAGATGCGACTAAAGAAAAAGTTATTTGGGTTAAAAATGATGGTTTTCGATAATATTGTTCAACACATCAGGTAATTTTTATTCCTTGATGAATCAACTAGCTAGGATAAAAGCCAAGGTAGATGATGGTGATGCAAAACATATATATTTTTAATAGTGTGCCCTCTAGATAGGGTAATATTGTGTTCATGTTGAAGAAAGTAATTTTTATTCCTTGATGAATCAACTAGCTAGGATAAAAGCCAAGGTAGATGATGGTGATGCAAAACATATATATTTTTAATAGTGTGCCCTCTAGATAGGGTAATATTGTGTTCATGTTGAAGAAAGTAATTTTTATTCCTTGATGAATCAACTAGCTAGGATAAAAGCCAAGGTAGATGATGGTGATGCAAAACATATATATTTTTAATAGTGTGCCCTCTAGATAGGGTAATATTGTGTTCATGTTGAAGAAAGTAGATACTACTCTAAAAGATATAATCTTTACCTTGATTGATGAAGGAACCAAGAAATAAGATTCAACTATTGAGGAAACTATAATTCTTGTCAAAAGCAAGGTTAGCCTTTCCTTTAAATCCAATTCTTTCGCTTCAAATGGAAATTAGTTCTCTAAGGATTATTTTTTTTGCTATTATTGCAAGAAAAAGGGGCTCATTGTAATGAACTATATTCAATATGCCAAGAATCTCATTGATGACAAGCTAAATGCAAATAAGGCATTGACATTAGATAATAATGAATAATTCCTTTTTGAATTATCCACTTAAGACCCTCCATATGAGAATAATGAGGAGGAATTTACATTTTCTAAATAAAATCAAGTTTTTTTATTGGATGTGTTTTTCCCTAATCATAATTTTTGGTTGTTTATGATTAGATGTGTTTGTCCCCAATCACATAAGTTGGTAATTATGATAGGATGTGTGTTTCCTTATTCATAACTTTGATGTTGGATAGATGTGTTTTCCCCTATCCAAACTTGTTGTATGACCTTGGATACATGTGTTGCTCCTTATCCTTGGTTCCATGAATAAATATTTTTGTTCTTATCATTGTATAAAAATGTAGTATGGTTAGTCTTACTAAGGAAGCATAGTTCTCAGCTAGTTCCATTATTGCTTATCCTAAGTAGATGTGTATGTCCCTAATCATACCTTGTGTTTTTTATGAACTACTAAACGGGTAAGTGCACCAAGATGGTTCCCAAAAAGGGGGCTTAAGTGGCCACTTTTTTTTTTAAATCAGGAAATATTGACCTTGGACATGAAATTGAGGATAGTTACACTCAAAATTTTGAGATGGAACAAAAACAAGGATCGAAGTGCTCCAAGCCTACTTTCTAAACTACTAATTTATTTTGAAAATGGTTGAGATTAAGGGGTTCAAAAGAGGGATGTACACAAATTGGTGCTATTTTGTCAGAAAACATAACATAGCAACTCTTGTATGACCTGAGCACGGTGAACTTTTTTGTAGTATTTTTAAAATCGCAACTGTCAAAAGTTAGCTAATAGTATCTAGTTGATGCATGATTTTTCTGATAATTTTTTAATGAATATTTGATTTTTTACTAATTTTCTAAGTGGGCACTTCCTGAAAAGAATAATTTTGGCCGTGCTCCCCCTAAAATTTTTTGAAGGCAATTCATTTTTTTTTTATTTTTTATTTTTTATTTTTAAATGTAGAATAGAGTCTAGTTTCTAAAAATGTAATTTATTTGAAATTTTGATGAACAGTTAATTTATAAAGAAAAAAAACCAAACACTGTTTTTTGGCGAAAAAGAGACATACAAACAAAAGAAATTATGGATGAAAGGCTTAACATTGTTAAAAAGTGAAAAAAATTACATCGTTGGATAGCTAAGAGAGAACCTAACATTACCCATGTGTTTTCTTTTGTTGATATTGAACCAGATGCAATCCTGATGGTGAGCACGAACCCGATTATGTGAAAAAATTGTAGAATTTGCAAAAACACGTCTCTAGTCATTGGGAATTCCCTCCAAGCCTCTACGTTGGTATTCCAAGGCAACTACCAATGCTAAGGCTCGGGGATTCCCAAAGAAAAATATAACGTGCTCATGTTATAACGCGAGCGCGTTATTTCCTATTTTTGATCTTGTTATGTTTCATCGATATGCATCCTTTTGCCTCTTGCATGTCGCTGTAGCATTCTATTTGTTATCCTGAAGCCAAAGAAAATCCTCATGTCCCAATGTGTTTCATTGTGACCTCATGGAATTGGGGAAACATCATGTAGATAATGCTTCATTATACCAAGAGTCACCCAAAACGCCATCTCCCAGTCGCTAAGACATAAGAAATTTTCTTACCAAAACGTGCTTCCTTGCTTCATCCATTTCGCTACAACCTTAAGATATCGGAGAGACATCTCACAGATTAGACTTTGTTTTATCGAAAATCTTCATTCATCATGAGTCACTGTGACAAATTGGTTCTCTCGCCGATGTATTCTTTTATCTTATGTGGGTCGCCGTAACATACCGACATCGGGGAGACCTCATATAGAGTGCACTTTGTTTTACCGAAAGACTTTATCCATCTTGTGTGTCACTGAGACAATCCAATTTTCATCCCAAAAAAGTCCTCATTGTGTTATCGATGAGACCGAAGGTCACTCGCCGAGACATTACTTCGAAAGCCTCAACTCTTACTGATATGCATCCTCCCGCCACCAGTTGGTGTGACAATGTATATTCGCTATGACCTCACACTGGAAGCAATATGTTTGGCCGAAGAAACCATCCATGTGTTTTTCAGTAAGACTCTCCTCGAGAACATGCTGACGAAAACCCCATGTTGATAAGATATAACAACCTCATTGAGATCACATTATGATATCGCCAAGCTCTCACCAATGAACCTCCACATGCATTAGTTGGGGAGACAATTCAAAATCGATGAGACACTATCCCGACAACCAAACTCCTGCCGATAGGTTCCTCCTCGGTTGTCGAAACCACGTGAAATCCATGCCGATAGAAACCTACAGGTGAATGCCAATCACTGTAACAATGAACAAGTCTTGTGATCACCTGCTGCAAACATATGTTAACACACAGGAAACATGGGTCGGGGAGACCTAGATAGACCTATGCTGATATGGACCACAACATGAAAAATGCATGACTCGATGGATTCTATGGGGTCACACGACCAAAATATGGGTAAAAATATCATAAAATGAGGAAAATGTGCCTAAGGTA
Source organism: Sequoia sempervirens (assembly GCA_007258455.2). Taxonomy (NCBI): domain Eukaryota; kingdom Viridiplantae; phylum Streptophyta; class Pinopsida; order Cupressales; family Cupressaceae; genus Sequoia; species Sequoia sempervirens. Next base: position 438,924,319 of record VDFB02075321.1, read on the forward strand.
GGACTCAAATGGAGACT
>VDFB02075321.1:438924435-438948187 GCA_007258455.2 Sequoia sempervirens
AAATTTAGATCAATTGAGAAATGTATGTCGAATCTATAAGACACTCACCAAGCTATCAGACATGAAAAACACTTTGGAAACAATCATTTCAAATGTTGAAACTTTGGCAACTCAACACAATAGATTTGCACAGTGGCGAGAGGAACAAAGGAAATTTTATGCCAATGGGTTATCATATGATGAGATGAGGGCACTTGATATTGAAAAATCCTAATTAGCCTAGTTATTCATCGATCATAGAACAAGATAGCCTGTTAAAATGTAAAAACCAAATTTTTTAATTAAATGGTGCACCCATTGAGCAGATAATACTAGGAATTTCAAAAACTATGTAAGTAGATATATTACCTAGTTGAACTAGATTTGATATGTGGTCAAATTCAACTAATGATTCCATCTGTGTTAGTTCTAATGCCATCAGAGGGCGATAAGTGTGAAGTGGGCTAAGATAACTTAACTACCATTTCTCAACCCACTCCTTTGACTCACACTCATCCTAGGCTTGCATTGTAAATGAAAAATAAAAGCATGCCATCTTTCACATATGGATACTCCATGAACCTGCATTTGAGCCAAGGAAAGAGTGTAGCTCACTCGATCCTGTCAGTGTACAGTAGTCTTCATATGGTGCAATGTTAGTATCATCCATCAACCAAAAAAAATCTACAAACTGAAGACTTACCTTCATTACCTAGACCCATTGAAGCATTACACCACTAGACGATTGATTTTGCATCTATCAACTTTGCATTGTCTTTATACTTTAAATCTTCTCATGCTAATGCTCTTTTCACACATGATCCTACACCATCATGCTCCCCCTTTCCATGCCCGACCTCACAAAAGTTTTACATATGTGGAACACCTGTAATGACATGCATCCTACTCAACCAGTAGAACATGCACAAGTTCTTGAATTGTGTTGCACAATTATCTGACCATATGTTATACCGACCATATGCTATTCCGCTCTGAGCCAAATCATTGTAGAACAAATGGAACCAACCTTGCACGAACTCTGGAGAATGTGTGTGATCATCACTAATATAAAAGTGGTACTCCCACAATACCTTCCTTTGGTCTTCTATACTATCAATTGCATGAATGAATGCTATGTGAAAACATATAGAAACCTATCTGGATTTGTAATATTGTGATTGCACCTCACATTGTGGCTGTAGAGTGGTTCTCTACAAATTCAACCACTAAAACAATGCTACCAACTAGAAAGGTGTCCTTGCATAACTTGAATTGCATGTCCAACCATCGAGCTATATGAGTATGCCTTGCATACTCATACACTATACTATCATGAAATTTAGATATAAAATGATACATTGGAATCTTCTCAATAACCAAACCACATCTTTTTGCTTGATTACCATCTTTTGTAACATATGCCACTATTTTATACTTCCTAAACTCTACTAGTTTCTTTCCCACTGCATGTGTGCTTTCCATATGTTGACATATTGACATACATTGCAAGCCACCGTAATGCTAACATGAACCATCCAAGCATAGTTTCTTGTAGAATATTCGGCCATCCTCTCTTTCACATAAATTTTTTGATAAGAACTCTCTAGAAGATGTTGGTGAGGAACGAATGCCACAATCCTGCAAAACATCGGTAGTATACAAATCTAAACATATAAAATGATAAACATCATAATGGTTAGAGAATTCAATATGTAATCTACAACAAGTAGTGCGTGTCTAATTTATCTTGACATAAAAAGGTTTAAGCATTTCAAAATATCTTTGAGAAATTCGAATTTGAGGATAATCCTCTTGAAATTTATGAAAAAATTGGGTTTGAGTCGTATCCAAAAAATGCTTTCAATGTGGCTCATGGTTCTAACTGCTGATTCTTCTTCTTACCACATCCCTTTGATTCAAAAATGGCCTTGTATTATTATTCCAATAGTCTTCAATTAGTGTTCTCAATGCTTCAACAAATGGTTTATCTTTTCATGGGAGTCTCTGTTGGACTCAAGGAACACTGAGGAGGGGGGTGAATCAGTGTTCAACAATATTTAACTTTCATTTCAGATCTTAACCCATTTACAACATTTCAACAGAAGTAAAGATGCAAGCACATGAAGGAAAAAATAAAAACACCATAACACTAAGAATTTTTACATGGAAACCTTGTTAGGGGAAAAATCATAGTGGAGATTAATCCACAATTTATACCTTGTTAAAAGTATGAAGAAAAAGGGAATGCACATGCATTCAGGCACACTGCCTAGAGATCATTGCTCAAAATAAGGAAGGCTCACTTACTTACAAAATGTTTGGATTATAACAAAAGGTTGAACTAAGAAAGTAGCATCTGAAAATTCCTTGTATCAGTTCTGGTGAAGCTCATAGATTAGATTCTGGACCTTCTATCCAATTTTTCACTTTGCTTTGCTCTACCTTAATTCGTCTCACAAAAATCCTCTTCTACACAAGAAAAATTTGCTCAACTAATCTTCTGATATTCATACATACATTTTCTCTACTCTTCACACCTACTCACACACCAAAATGAATTACCCGAACTCACATATACATCCGCTATCAAGGATTTCAATTGCTTCAAGTCGGCTTCAACAAAACATGAAATATTCTCCAACGATCGGCTCAAATAATTTTTTTTATTTAATGCACACCCATCAAAGTTGGCTAATGTTATGTTGGGACATAAAAAAAATTTCCAACACAAGAAAAAATTAAACAATTACTCCTTATACATCCATGACATGCTACATTCACCAAGTCGGCCGCCATGAGCAAATAAACAGAAAAAGCATCTTGCTGGATCTCCTAACTCATACACTGATTAATGAGACAAAAAAAACTTAACAATAAGATAAAATATATGCTCAACAAACTTCCCTAAGATCCACAACCTAAAATGATAATCCAGTGAAGCATACAAATCGACATACTGATCAAATACCCTATTCTTCATTCTTTCATCTAGTAAAACTCTGTTCTTCACTCTGCTTGTTGGTAGGAAAAAAATTTGATCTATGGACCAGAATAATGACTTAGGTTGCCATCAATGACAACACTAGAAGCCATATTCCAACAATCTTCCCCTTTGACATTGATGGCAACACTTAGTGAAAAATGACTAAGTGTTGGAACCAATATGATTAAGCTACCAAAGTTCAAAATTTCAAAACACTTCATTTTTCAAAACACATCTCCCCCTTAGAATGATAAAGAATTTTTCACTACTCTCTCTCCCCCTTTGAAATCAATGAAAAACATATTTTTCACTTCACTCTCTCTTCCTTTCAAAAATTTGATCAAAATTTGAAGTACAACTACTAGAGTCAAAAAATTATCTTGTACTTATCTTTCATTTTTGGAAGAAATATCCTCCAAGCTTCCACTACAATCCTAATGATTATGATCATGTTTTTTTTCTGATGTCCAGTTGATAATCTAGATGAGGCATTCTAGAATTGTGATTGCCTCTTCTAATTTCTCTCCTTTCCTCAGAATCTCAATCAACTGCTCCAATCTACATTCGGTTAAATCCTTCACTTTCCAAAAGGTGTCCACAAGGTTGTTTTTGGTGAACAAAACTTTTGTATGCTCAGACTGCAACACTTGAATCCTTTTCTTGACTACACCATCTTGATCTTGAAACATGTTATAATCTTTACCTATTTTGTTAAGCTTAGATTCAATCTACTCTAGCTTATCTTTGTATTTCCCAATTGCATGAGGCCAATGAAGACAATAGTTGTAGATGTTATTGGTTGTATTTATGCATTGCCTCAACACATTCATTTTCCTTTTTAGTTTGGCGAGAGATAGCTTGAACTGAACCTTTAGATGTAGAATTATTTCTCCCTCTTTCCTGTCTTGAGACTCAGAGACCATGGCATCCTTAAGGCACTCAATCATCTCTTCAGGAAACACATTCTGTAAAATCTCCAAACCAATGTTATTGTGCAAAAAAAAGTACCTAATTTGTTCTTGATTAGGTCCTACTCATAAGAGGGTCTCTCAGACCATATGTCTATAATTTTCTACATCCCATATTTCTCCTAAACAGTATGCAGTATATTTGTTTTGGATAAAACACCTTCTTCTTCACTTCCTTCTGCCATAACTACATTCGGTTTAACTGATTCTGGTTCTTCCCTTGGAGTGTACTCATCAGATTCTTCATTTGGTATCTCCACAATCACTAGATCTTTACCTTTTACTTTGATTTTTGGAGTCTTGAGTGCCAGAGGAGTATAATCAACAATCTCTTGTGCTCTTTTCTTCTTCCTCTCCATCTCACCGGAAGAAGATCCAACTTCAAGTGCTCTTACCAAAATAGAACTGCTAACTTCTCCAAAATTCCTTAGAAATTCTTTAAGGAAATTTGTATACTCTTTCTCATAATTTTCCAAAGTATTAGAGTGTTCAAAACTTTGTTTACAAACTGGTCCATTTTCTTTCTAGACAATATCATTGATCTACGACAAGCAACTAAGAAAATACATCACAAGATATATGACCAAGGTACCAAACCTAAAGGGGTAATCTTCCTCCTTTGTTAGTTGCACATTTTCCATCAATTAATCTTTTAGCAATCCAAACAAATCAAAATCATGATCCTCCATTATCATTTTATGAGAGATATAAACTGCGCCTACCGAAGTTGCACCTTCCCTGTTTCTAAAAAAGATTTTGTATGAAATTCCATGCGTAATGTACCTTGTTATCAAATCTTTGATTGATGAAATTATTAGAGCTCTTTGATCTCCTATTACTCCAGTTAGGGTTTTGACCTCCTTGTTTTGAATCAACTTCATTTTTAGAATATCCCCAAAATTGCATAAACTAGTCAAATTCTTGATCACTTCTTTTGAAATATGATAGGGTTTATCCAAAGTTATAATGTCATCATTCAATCTATTCAAGATAAACCTAACGAATTCTGTGTTATCAAAGTATGGAAATTCATTCCAAATGTCCAAACTTTTGTGTTTTACACCTTCAAGCCATTTCAATTCATCGATCGGAAAAAAATCTCTCACATCCCTAATCTTTTCACTACTGTATTCATCTAAATTCACAATTCCTTTGATTTGCTTCATTTTTCCTTCTGTACCGAACAAGTTTTCTATCAAATAGTAAATTTAGTGAGAATTTTACAAGCAACTGAAATACTTGATGAATTCACCACTAAAATGTCTTTACTCCTATTGCAGAGGCTCTCCTTTTTTTTTTCTACAATGCACGATGACAAATGAGGGTTCCAAATACCCTTTTATAACTCACACACCTAACCTCTTTATCACATTAAATTTTTTTCCCTAGGTGTTCTAGATACTCTACTTTCTTAGATAGCAAAAAGAAAAATTCATTTGCGGACCTTCTACTTCTCAGATTTCTGCATAAATGACCACTGATACAATTGTAAACCACTAGCACAACTACTGACAACTTACTGCATTCTAGTGCCAACTACTAATAGGGGGACAAAGGATTTTCTTGAAAATTTCCCCCTACGCCAATGGCTTGAGATCAATTTCTGGAGGAATTACTAGAACCTGCTTCTAGTGCGGGCTTATTTCCTTCATCAGATTCACTCTTCCTTACCCATCTTTTCTTCATCTGATCTCTTATCTCTTCCATAGTAATTTTCACTTTTCCTTTATCATTTGTCTATGAATTTTTTCCTTTGTATACCAAACCTCTTCTATCCATATTTCTATTCCTACAAAATCTTGCAATGTGACCAAATCTGTTGCAATTGTAACACACATGATTTCTTTGTCTAGACCATTAATTCCATTGATTTCCTCTTGATCTACATTTATTATTAATATGCCCAAATCTTCCATAGGTGTAGCATTTAACATTCCTTACACTGACAAACATACTTCTACATTCAATTGACTTATGACCAAATTTGTTGCAACTGAAACACTGATCGGGAAATGATGGATTGCTTGAATTTATTTTACTTCTACACTGAGAAGCCATATGACCAAATTTATTACAAGCAAAGTAGCGAACATTAAACTTTTGAGCATTGGGTCATCTTACTGGATGCCTTCTACCTTTGTTCATTTGATTTCTTTGTCTAGAATCCTCATGTTTAGATCTAAAGCTTTCTCCTTTCTCATATCCAAGACCTCGCTTGTCATTTGCATCATTTTGTCCTTTAGTCAACTCATCAAGCTTAGTAAAACTGATCTTAAACTTCTCCTTGTATTTATTTACAGTAGTGAGTTCATTTCTGAGAATAACTATCTGTCTTTCAAGATCTTGTTCATTATTTTTGGATTGTTGTAGTTCAATCTCCAGCTGAATGAATCCACTATTAACTTTGCTGCATTCTTTAGATCTTTATTTTAAGGACTGGGTCAAATTATCCTCATTCTTCTTTCTTTCTTCAATCTCCTTAGTTTTCCTCATTACCATAGATTCCATCTCAAGCTTTAGAGAAACATTATCTCTAGCAAGCTTTTCACATTCTTCAGTTATTTATTTTAAGGTCTGATTCAGATGAACATCTTCCAAGCTTTTATTTTCTTTCTGCTTCAGCTGATCACATAGTTCCTTCCTCTTTTCTCTTGACTCATTGATTTTATCCTTCAATGATTGAATGAATTTTTCAGCATCCTCAAGATTTGCTCTTAATTCCATGACTTCTACTTTAGACTGATAAAGATCATCAAGTGCCACCAAAATCTACTATTGAAGACTACCAGAGTCCATTGCATTCCAAGGTCCACCTCAAACTTTAAAAATTCTTCAGAGGAACCTGCTTTGATACCAATTGTTGGGCTCAAGGAACACTGAGAGGGGGGGTGAATCAGTGTTCAACAATATTTAAATTTTATTTCAGATCTTAACCCATTTGCAACATTTCAATAGAAGTAAAGATGCAAGCACATGAAGGAAAGAATAAAAAAACCATAACACCAAGAATTTTTACATGGAAACCCTGTTAGGGGAAAAATCACGGTGGAGATTAATCCACAATTTATACTCTGTTAAAAGTATGAAGAAAAAGGGAATGCACATGCATTCAAGCACACTTCCTAGAACTCATTGCTCAAAATAAGGAAGGATCACTACATTACAAAATGTTTGGATTATAAAAAAAGGTTAACCTAAGAAAGGAGCATCTACAAATTCCTAGTATCAGTTCCAGTGAAGCTCATAGATTAGATTCTGGACCTTCTGTCTGATTCTGCACTTTGCTCTGCTCTACCTTAATTTGCCTCACAAAAATCCTCTTTTGCACAAGCAAAATTTTCTCAACTAATCTTTTGATATTCACACACACATATGCTCTGCTCTAAACACCTAATCACACACCAAAATGAATTAATCGAACTCACATATATATCTGCTATCAAGGATTTCAATCGCTTCAATTTGGCTTCAGTAAAACATGAAATATTCTCCAACGGTTGGCTCAAATCACAAATTGTATTTAATGCACACCCATCAAATTTAGCTAATATTATGCTGGGACCCAAAAAAAATTTCCAACACAATAAATAATTAAATAATTACTTCTTATACATCTATGACATGCTACATTCACCAAGTCAGCCACCATGAGCAAATAAATAGAAAAGTCATCTTGCTAGATCTCCTAACTCATACACCGATTAATGTGACAACACAAGACTTAACAATAAGATAAAATAGATGCTCAAAAACCTTCCCCAAGATCCACAACCTAAAATTATAATCTAGTGAAGCATACAAATTGAAATACTAACTCGATCCCCTGTTCTTCATTCTTTCATTCGGTAAAACTCTATTCTTCACTCTACCTTCTGGTAGGAACAAATTCTGATTTGTGAACTGGAATAATTACTTAGGTTGCCATCAATGAGAACTCTCTAATCCATATGCCAATAGTCTCCTCGAGAATTCCCATAATTCATTTGAATCAGTGCCCTCAATTATTTGGTGCCTTTGAACTGCTCTTGATAAAGTTTTTCTATTAGTTCTCAATTATTGACTCGTCTTTCTAATGAGATGAGATATCCTTGTTTGACTACTTACCAAAGTTGATGTAATGAAATGCCGGGTGACATTAATATCCTTTGAGCGTGAGGTCTTACCCACACTCTCATAAGCATCCATTAGATTCTTCATAATAGTATTTTCACTTGAAGCATTGATGTTTTCAACCCAAGAATCTTCATGATAGTATTTTCACTTGAAGCATTGATGTTTTCAACCCAAGAATCTTCATGATAGTATTTTCACTTGAAGCATTGATGTTTTCAACCCAAGAATCTTCATGATATTTCTATACTTTATACCTTGCATCATTTCAAAAAATAGCTGACATCTTGCGGTCTCATTTATCCTTTCAAAGAATAATTTCAAAATCTTATCAAAATATCTTCTACAAGTGCATTATGGAATCTTACCTTCCATTGGCTGCAAAATATTCTTATGTACATACATCTCGACATTAGGAATTTCATCAATATTTAAGTGATATGGGTTAGATCACGTACCTTCCATTGAGGGTGGAATAGATGACACACCTTGAGGTTGACATGGGGATGATGGCATACCTACTTTTTCAAATGTGAGTGATGATATACTCTCAACTTGAGATGTGGTGGATGGTGTCCCTCCATATTCACTTGTGGTAGATGGTGTCTCTTTGTATTCACTTGTGATAGTGGGTGTGTCTCCAACTACAATATTCAAATCTATCTTAGCACGATGCTTTCACATTCATTCCCTTTGTACCGCCAATGCCTTTCATCTTTTTGATGGTTGGGGTTCCTCTTTAATTGGCTTGTTTTCATTAATCATATCCAATTTCTTCTTCTGATGATATTCCCTCATCCATTTTTTATTTACTTTATTAGTTTTGTAATCTTCCTCTATTGGTTTATTCCTTCTTCGTTTCCTCGGCATGGCAGATAATTTTACTTGTAGCATGATAATGAGACAAATATTAGTTCAAAAAAAAGTCCATACAAATAAATGAAATATATGTCATTCAAGGCTTCATACAAAATACTTACAATCATCCTATAGAATATTATTTCTAGCATAGAAAAAGGTCACATGAATTTTTGGATGGAATACATTAAATAAATGTGGTCATGTGGTATGCAATGATTGAAAGATAGGCTCAAAATGGAAGCATGGACTTGGCATGCAAATTGTTTGATAATAAGGTTTTGGTAGACATGTATGCAAAATGGGGTACCCATGACAAGCTAGTGAGCTCATTAGCTTGTCAATGTGGTAGGGTTGACAAGGTAGGGGCTACATGAAAAAATGCCTCATAGAAATGGGGTGTCACAGTGATGTGACACCCCATTTATGTGAGGCATTTTTTTATCGTGACACGCTATTTTTGTGAGGCATTTTTTCATGCAGCCCCTACGTTGTCAACCATATTGCATTTACAAGCTAGTGAGCTCACTAGCTTGTCAATACTCACATGAATTTTTGGATCCAATGCCTTAAAGAAATGTGGTCATGTGGCATGCCATGATTACAAGATATGCTCAAAATGGAAGCATGGACAAGGCATATGAATTTTTTGACAATAATGTTTTGGTAGACATGTATGCAAAATGTGGTACCCATGACAAGCTAGTGAGCTCACTAGCTTATCAATGTGGTAGGGTTGACAATGTAGGGGTAGAATGAAAAATGCCTCATAGAAATGGGGTGTCATGATGATGTAAAGGGTTGAGACCACTGACATTATCAACCATTTACATCATCGTGACACCCCATTTCTATGAGGCATTTTTTTCATGCAACCCCTACCTTTTCAACCCTACCGCATTGACAAGCTAGTGAGTACATCACTGTGACACCCCATTTCTATGAGGAATTTTTTCATGCTACCCCTACCTTGTCAACCCTACTACATTGACAAGCTAGTGAGCTCACTAGCTTGTCAATGCAGTAGGGTTGACAAGGTAGGGGCTACATGAAAAAATGCCTCATAGAAATGAGGTCTCATGATGATGTGTCCTTGACAATGTAGGGGCAACATGAAAAAATTCCTCATAGAAATGGGGTCTCACAGTGATGTACCGTTGAAAAGGTAGGGGCAACATGAAAAAATGCCTCATAGAAATGGGGTGTCTCATTGAAAAGGTAGGGGAAACATGCAAAAATTCCTCGTAGAAAGGGGGTGTCATGGTGATGTACATCACCATGACACCCCATTTCTATGAGGAATTTTTTCATACTGCCCCTACCTTGTCAACCCTACTACATTGAAAAGCTAGTGAGCTCACTAGCTTGTCAATACAGTATGGTTGACAAGGTAGGGGTTGCATGAAAAAACATTCCTAATAGAAATGGGGTGTCATGTCAACCCTACCACATTGAAAAACTAGTGATCTCACTAGCTTGTCAATGTGGTAGGGTTGAAAAGGTAGGGGATGCATGAAAAAAATTCCTAATAGAAATGGGGTGTCACAGTGATATACTCACTAGCTTGTCAATGCAATAGGGTTGACAAGGTAGGGGCTGCATGAAAAAAATGCCTCATAGAAATGGGGTGTCACGGTGATGTAAAGGGTTGATAATGTTCATATCATCATGACACCCCATTTTTATTAGACATTTTTTTCATGCAACCCCTACCTTGTCAACCCTAATACATTGACAAGCTAGTGAGCTCACTAGCTTGTCAATGCTCACATGAATTTTTGGATCCAATGCCTTAAAGAAATGTGGTCTTGTGGCATGCCATGATTGCAAGATAGGCTGCACCTTTCCCCATGTTGCTAACTTAGCCTTGAATAAAGAGTCTTGAAACAATGGAGAGAAGGGTTACCATCCCTTGTAGGTAGACTAATCAAGGAAATATTAAAAATATATCACAACATTAGTGATGAGGTAAATTTAGAAATAGAGATGAAAACCAAAATATATTCAAAGATCTATCAATGTGGGAGGAGTATATATTCCAATTTTGTAGATACATGTATGGAAAATTTGGTAGCATAGACAATGCAACCAATTGTTTGAAAAAATGCACATCACCATGAGACTTTATTTCTTTGAGGCATTTCTTCAAATAGCTATGATGAGGTAAAAATAACCTCATCAATATAATGAACTAAATACCCTTCCTCATATCTTGCAATCACATTTAACTTTCCAATTAAGTGTCTTTAGGACTAATAATATCTTTCTTTTTGTGAGAAGTTGTATAATCTTTATTTTTTCAAATTACTTGAAATAAGCTAACCTGCACTAACATAATGGTTTAGTTTTTAAGTATTGTACAAGATATTATGCACAATCAGTCATCATACTCAGCTGGTCAATTCAACACAAACTTCCATACAATTGAAGACAAGTGCCAAAATAATAGGAACCGAAATTCTAGGGAGCACATGGTGGATCGAGTTTTTGAAGCTTTCTGTTATTTTCTGTTAAATGACAAGTTATGGCTCACTTTGAGCCTCTTTAATAATTTATGTTTTGGACTTAAGTCTGTTAGTTTTTTAAAATCAGTTGAAGAAATTTTTAGTGGTAATATTTACCAGTTGAATTATAGGATTTTGTTAACTGTTTTTGTATAAATATGTAACTGTCAAAAGAAATGATATAGAGAGATAAAATTATGCTATCATAATGTGTTCTTGAACTATGTTTCTGAGATATACTTTCAATATGAATAAAATAATTTTTCCTGTCTCATTCTAAGTTGTTAATATTGTGAATGGAATTATCTTGAATGGAGTAATCTTGAACTTACAAAGTTTATGTGATCTGAGCTAAGCGTAGAACTTGAGAGCTGGCCACTCGAGGGACTATAGATTAGATAGATAAGTATTTCATTTTTAATTTTGTTGTTTTCATTTTGTAAATGATAAATGGAAGTGAAGTTTATTTTCATGTGTTGAGCTTTTTTAAGCTAATATTGTAGGTTGTAGTTGAGTCTATAATCTTTAAATTATGTTATTTGAATTTCTAGAGCACCTACTTTCATTATCAGTTCCAAGTTGTTAAGTTGTTTTCTATTAATTGTTAAGCTTGCTATCTGTTGTTAGTTATATGTTTCATAGTTTCTTTGAAATCATTTCCTCTTCAACAATTTAAATGCTTCTTAGTTTAATTATATCCATGCTTTCTAGTTTAATTTTTTGCTTTTTAGATTAATAATTTCTTGCTTTCTAGTTTAGTGGCCTCTTAATTTAAAGTTTCATTTTAGCTATTCCAAACACTTAGAAAACCTAAGAGTGATAGTCAAGATGTTTTCTATTGCATATAGCCTTCAAACACTACATGGTTGATACAATTGATGCATTTTTCAACTAAAGAGATAGGACCTAATGACAACCTATCATTTTTTGGGTGCAGTGGCTGGGGACCTATTGATGGTTAATGTAACATAGAAATGTTAAACAAAATATTTCAACTCTATTTCTACTGAAAAAGATAAATAACCTAAAGCTACCTATCTTCCAATGTCTCTATAGTTGCTTCTCAATTGTGCTGATGTTGTTCAGTGGCCTATGCAACTGTAATGTTCAAGGGGTCTACTCATAAAGGGATACAAACTACATAGTAAAAATTAATCTAACATTTTGGCGGGGTTTAAATAAATATCAAAAGAAAGAACAGAGCTCGCGACAACAAAAAACAAATGTATATTTCCTTCAATTTAGAAATACAAACTTCATAATGATCTTTCCTTTCAAACACAATCCACAAAAAATTCCATACATTGCATTCATTCATAGTGAAAATTCAAGACATAGAATCATTCAACATTCAAAAACTTCAAAAATCAAACAAGAACACATCACTAGCTCACCATTGAAATTAATAGATCAATAAACACAAAGAAATATCATTCACAAATAATTCAATGGAAACAATCTCAAATTCATAATCTTCTATTGATTTTCATCAAATAAGAGACATTTATGCACAACATTCATTGGCATATGAATGACCATTGTTCATGGACATCATCATTAAAACTAGTTCTAGAAAAGAACATAAAATTTTATTGAAAAATTGTAAAATGTATAAGTATGTTTCATGAAAACTGTAAAAGCTTCTAAAAATATAATTTTTTTAATCCTAAATTTTTCCTTAGGTGGCCAATCTCTCTTCAATTAGCTGAACTTTACAATATGGAGAGAAAAACTACATATAGAAAAGTCTAAAACTAATTTCTCCAATAAAAAAATTGAGATCCACCGATTAGGGAACAACTGGAGCTGCATGAGATGATTGGCCATCATGATCTTTAGTTCAATTTTTGATGGCTCTGTATCAAAATATGATGCACAAGGAGAAGGTTGAACTACTGAAGAATCCTTAGTTGAACTTGTGTTATGATCCTAAAAAATAGGGGAGAGCTACCCAGCTGGTTGTACCATATGATGCCTCATTCAAAAAAGGAATATTCCATACACTTTACTCCCCTATCTTCTGTTCAATTAAGTACTCATCATAACTGTATAAAAATTTTCTAAGCATGTTCACATCCAACCCATCCACCCAATTGTCTTCAAACTTTATTCTTTTTAACTCAGTAGAGGTGAACTTCTGCATATCATCCAATTTGGCAAGCTCCTTTCAAGCAATCTTTATTACCTCCTTGATGTCCATGAACCTATCAATCAATAAGTCATCACCATCATCTCCCTTCTACATTTCCTCTTGAGATCTATTATCCTATTTTTTCCTTAACTCATCAAGATGGAAACCATCCTTGATAGGGACATCTTCATTCACCATCATAGCTATGATTTCTTCTAACTCCACAATTTGGTTTGTCAAATCCTTTCCAGCCTGTCGTACCTAATTCCTATGGGAAAAAATAAATGAATTCCTTAATATGATAATATTAATAGTTTTATCAATGAAATATTCATTACCTTCTTCAAGGATAGATTGTTTCAAGAGTGTTTGTTGAGGAAATTTTTTAATTTCTTTCAACTTCCTCACATGCTCTCTGTATTCTTCTTCTTGCTTCCAAAGGACGTCAACATATGTAGTCATATCATTGGATAATTCCAATGCTTCTTTATGAACCTTGTGGGCTTCAACAAGTATTTCCTCCACCTCTTGGTTCAACCTATCAATCCATCTATCCAACATCTTTACCTTGATTCTCATCTCAACAAGGTCACCAAATTATTTCTTGCTTAACAAAATTGGTGTTTGTGGAGCAACAAATTGTATAGAAACAGGAGAAGATAGGTCCTTCAAGAACCTATGCAATTGATCTAATTGAGCCTTGAGCTTATATTTCCTTTATTTATCTTTTATTATTCTGGACTTGGTGGAGGATGCTACAATATCAATTAGGTCCATTTGCTGGTTTCTTGTAGGCCTTCCCAAGTTCACATTGCCTAGCTAGTAATCACTCAACTCAATATCTTGCTTGTCCTTTTCCACCATAGTAATGGCACATTCAACCACAATCTCTCTAGCATCTATTAGTTTAGTGGAATGAAGGACTCAAGCCATTTTCTTGGGACTTTCCTTCTCAATCTCTTTCATCATATCAATCCCATTTCAGGGGATGGGACTGGACTATCTTCTTCTTCTCTAGGTTAAGCTCCAACCATGTTGGGGCAGCAGGGGGAGTAACCACTTGTTGTGAAGAAGTGGTAGAGGAGAGAGGTTTCAGAATTGTTACCTTATGTTGGGAATCAACCTCTTGTTGTTGCTCCTTTTCTTCCATTTCCTTTGCAAGCCTATCAACTTCAACTTTCTCTCTTTCCTCCTCCAATCTCCGTTGATCCAACATTTCATCTCTTTGATTCTCCAATTTCTTAACTCTCTCCCACATTTTGGCTGCCTCTTGCTCATGCTTGGCTTGTTCTCCTTCTTCCAACTTCTTTAGCAAGAGTTCTTCATCCTTTTTACTTTGTGCCTCCTCTGCAACCTTAGCTTTGGCCTCAAGTTCCTCTTTTTCCCTCCTCTTCTGGCCCTTTTACTCTTCAAGGACATGAATTTTCTACAAGAGGGCCAACTTCATCCTCTCTATATTGGATTTCCATTCACTTTCTCTTTTTTGTTGCAAGAGGTCTTCCTTTTCCTTATGCTTCCTTGCAAGCTCTTTAGTATTTGCTATGGCTTTAGCCTCTTATTGCTTGGAAAGTGCCTCAGCTTGTGCTTTGGCATCAACCTCCTTCTTTGCATCCTCAAACAATTGCCACTAGTCTTCTTCAGTTAAAACATGCTTAGTTCCAATATCCTGAATGTCCTCAGTAGATATAGTTGTAAGAGGCTCACGATGTGATTGTGTAGCCTCTGAATCGGTGTCCACATCATGGATATCAATCTCATTTTTTTTTCTTTCTCACCTTGCTCATGAAGGCTACCTACACGTACTTCCCTGCTAGACTACTCTAGGAGGGAAGGTTGAGATGAAGCTCCTTCTCCAACAGTAGCAGCTTCTACACCTTGTGATTAATGAATTTCTTGAGTAGGCATCCCTAGATCAACATCTCCTCCAGAGCTAGGGGGAAAGTACTCCAATTGTTTTTTAGGAGCTGTCCTCCTCTTTGTTCTTCTATATCCTTGGGTGATCATTGCTTTCCTCTTATTTTAAGATTGAGCTTCTGGCTCCTTGATCCTCATGACCACCCATTGAATACTTCTATCCATCACTATCCTGGAAAGTTGTTTTATGTCAATGAATTCTTCCTCATCCCAATTTACTGGGTCCAAGCTTTTGGTTCCTATATTCTTAGCTTCATACCTAAGGTCTAAAACCACACCATCATCTGATAGTGTATTAGGAATATATTCCTTCACCCCATATTCAATTATCCATGGGATGGTAAGCCTTTCATAATTTCTCTTCCTAACATCATAATCATCTTGTAAATCAATCCAAAAATATTCCAACAAGTTAAAATGCTTATAAAAAATGGTAGGAGCTATGCCATTCATCTTGTGCTCTAGGTCAAAATGTTTCCTTGATGTATACAATCCCAAGTTTAGAAATCTTAACTCTTCACATACTGCCTTTGCAGCAAAATTGTGAACACAGTAGTATTCTCCCAATTTCATGGGGAATTTGTGGCATACAGACTTGTGTTTGTTGGAAAATTTTTCATTAACCCCCAGAGCTTAATAAATGAACTCCATAAGAAAAATTCTATCACTGCAACATCTTGGTAGTTGATGAGGATGTCCATCAAAGTCTGCCAACCTAAAATAAAGAACTTGGGGTATTGGATGTACTAATGCCCCCATTTAGTAATAAAAGCCATGGCCTCCCTACTCATCCTATATCCAACATCTCCGATCAAGTGATTGATGATGACATAGAGGAATGCATCATTGACCCTTCTATAGTGCAACTATGAGGTTTGAAAGATTAGTTGATCATAATGCTCCCATGCCTTTTTTTTCTGAGGAGCCTCTCCTAATGTGCCCACTGAATTTAATCTAGGGAATATTCCCCTCCTTGTAGCTGAATATATGACATAAGATGCCATGAAGAAATTTTTTGGTCTATCCCACTGTTAGCATCTGGTTGTGCAAGTTATCAACTGCTTCTTGTTCATGTGGGACTGATTAGCTTCCTTGTCCTTGTTAAACAATTCCAATACCTCTGCCTCAGTTAATTGCTTGGGGCTCTTTGGGGTAGGTGCATTAAACACAAACCTCATTATTTGAGGGGATAAATCAATAATCACATTCCCTTGGAGGTCCATACATTTTTTGGATAAAATATTGTATGCCCCTGCTACTATGAGTATAAGCTCTAGGCACTGGACTGATAGGGGAAAGAGTGTAACATGTGCCAACCCAAATTAGGCTATTATTTTAGTCTTTCCAATTACATCCTTGGAGAAAGTATCCACAACCAACTCTTCACAATTGAATGGGCCTAGATTGGTCTCTATTATGTTTTCCCGTTTTGAATCTAACTTACTAGTTGTAAGAGTAGAATCTTTGTGTTTGTATCTCAAGGTATAGGGCAATTGTTCCACCTTGATCTTCTTTGGTTTTGCTCCCTTTGAGCTTTCTGCAACTAGCCCTTCTTTTTGTGAAACTTCCTTTGATGCTTCTGACATTTTTTATTCCCGCAAGACAATCTTAGATTAGACCAAAAGAAGGTATGAAAATCATCATTACAAGTGTTATCCTTTCACACTTCTCTATTCTTCTCTAGGTTACCCTGCATACTCAGTAAAATTTTAAATCTGTTGGGAGTGGGACTAGGAGAAAATCAGGAACCAAAGAGGTGAAACAAATAACTTTAATTGGAACTGGGACCGAGACCAGATTAGAAATTGAAAATTTCAAAGTTTTAATACCTTGTAATGTTCAATGACCTGACCTCGCTAAGTTGTCGCACTACTAAATTTGACTCCATTTTTTGACGAACGTTCATCGGTCGTTCGACAAATTTTTGTTAGAAAAAAAATGAAATGACGAAAACAGTTTTGTCACTATTTTTTTGTCATAATTCCGATGATGAATTAAATGTGAAAATAACGACGTAGATTTTTTGTTCATCGACATCATAAAATGACTTGGATATTTGTTAGAATATCGACGAAAACTTCATGTATCCACCAATGAATTACAACGAAAATGCAATTGCAATTTCTCTTCCGAAGCATTGAAATGACACCAGAAGTTCATCGCCATTTCAATGAAATGGGCAAGGAGTTACAACGAAGCCTTTGTCACAGCTAAGCAACTTCATTGGACCTTTTATGTGATTTTTCGATAGCTTTCATTGAAATTGCAAGGAAATGGGCAAGGAGTTTCGATGAAGCCTTCGTTGCAACTAAGTAACTTCGCCAGAACTTTTCTATGATTCATTGGTGACATTCGTTGAAATTGCAACAAAATGGGCAAGGAGTTACGATGAAGCCTTCGTTGCAGCTAAGTATCTTCGTCAAACATTTTCTATGATTCATCGGTGGGCTTCGTTGAAATTGTGATGAAATGGGCAAGGAGTTACAACAAGGCCTTCATCGAACCTTTTCGGTGATTCGTCAGTGGTTTTCATCAAAATTTTGATGAAACAATGCAATTTTTTTTTAAAAAATATTTGTTGAAATGTACCATCGGTGAGAGATCAATCATCGATGCATGATAGAAAACTCACTTTGATAGTCCATGTCTTGCCAATGACTTCTGTTGGCAAGATAGATCTAATGTCACACCGATCTAACCTCTTCAGGAGTTTTGAACACTGCTAGTTATCAAGAAGACATTCTGAGGGTCTCACCAATTAAAAAAGTTTCTAAGAGCAAGTAAACAAATGTAACTTATTAATTTTCTTATTTTGGGGTTCTTTAAATCATAGAATAGATACCATCTTCTTGTATATAATGTACTTATATTCAGATTTGAATTTGAGACCAATTGTCATTGCACATTCTATTTTACTTGCACAAAGTATTCTATATAAGCAATATATTGATAATTCCAAATGATTTATGGTGTTGTAAAACTCTACCTATCATCATAGTTCTATTGTTCCCTCGAGAGAATCCTATAAAGACAAGTTTACAATACCAAGTCAAATAATATGAAAAAGACTTACTTCCATACAAATTAAATGATTATTCTCACAATGAAAATTGTCTGATTACAACAACAATTCCATGAAAGGTTATCCATGCTTCATAAGAGATGACTGATCATACATACAAATTGCAAGATGCATAGAAAAAGCATTACACTTGAGAACAACCAAGGGCTAACAAGGGAAGGAGTTAAGCGATGGATTTAAGAAAATGTGTAGGGAGAGGAAATGTTGATGTATGAAGGCAGAGCTTGTGGGAACATATTTGACCTAAATCAAAGCTGTGAACAACAAACAAAGATTGATACTAACACATATGAGACATGTAATGAACTTCCAATATCTATTATCTTTTTCATTAATGCAGAGGTAGGTAAAGGAGAAATAATTATAATTGCAACACTATTCATAGTCCGGTAAATTATGTTCATAATTTGTGTTCAATGGACCTCAATTTTATCATTATACTACCCATCTAATACCATATTTTAATCCAGGGTTCAACTATCTCAAATCTAAAGAAGCACCTTCAATTTACCATTTAAAATTACTATAAAATAAGTGAACTCTTGCCAGAAAGGAATTGGAATTTTTGCCAGCAGGATTAAAGTTCTCATATCTATCGAGGTTATTGGCACACGGACCTGGCACACGCAACATATGAAGTAATGGATGACTACAAGTTGAGTGAAATGGTCCTTAATATGTGACTAGTTTGCAAATTGATTGGTAAAAAATAAGGTTACAAACAGATCTACATGAAAAATTATGAGGACAATCTACTGTAATCATCAAAATAGATGAAAAGTGCAAAGGAAAGAGTCGAGCTACATCTCTAGAGCCTAAAAATAACACATGCAAGAAACATAAAAAAAAACAAACCAGTTTTTGGATGAATACAAAATGGTGCCTTCAACAAGTGATTCATATACTTTCACACCTAACACAGGACATAAAGAAGATTTTAGTCTTCCTCGATTGAAGTACTACTTAAAGAAATAAACCCGAGGGAAACCAATATTATATACCTCCATGTATAGGCCAGGGTGGGTATAAAGAGAAAAAGTTTCTCAATGCAATGCTGAAAAATATCAATGTGTGTGTAGGTTTGTATTACTCAAAATATCATTTCACTGCCTAAGGAAAAATACAAAGTGATGTTTTAAATTTCAATCTTCACATAGGCTCCCTTATTGCTACACATGCATATACAAGCATTATTCGAGCTCTAAACTATTTAAATATTAAGGATTTAATTAGCTATAAGATGAAAAGTTATTGTTTAGACATATTTTACATATCTTTATTCACTCTAGTGCCGATAAATTTGTGTAAATGAGATAGAAATGTGAATCTTACATGACAAAGAAAATTCTTAAGGAGGCGAGAGAGAAAGGGTAGAGGCATGATCCATTGGACATTTTTAGTGAAGTGTCTCATTTCTCTCCAGAATGCGCAGAAGGAAACTCATCATCACGGACCTGCAATGCAACTTTCGAGCGGGTGAAAAGAGTGGTTTGCACGGTTATAGCTAGTCAAACCACTTCGATTAAGTGGGATCCACGATTGGCATCCGGGAAGCAAAAATGATTTTGTCTAAGTTGTCAAAGTTGGCATCATCGCCCGAAGAGCTCATCAAGACAATTCCAATGGCGTTCGTTTCGTCGAAATCCGACGTCGTATGCTCAACATACAGCTGGTCGAAGTTTCTGTTGACTCGTAGGTACAATGATGACGTCAGCATCCGTACATGATGACGTCAACATCTGTGCAGATCAAAATGGACCATTCCGCGGTTGACATGTGTCATCTGTATGATGATGTCATCTTCCACGTGGCAGCATAGTCATTAGTCCAGTCAGCAGTTTAAGCGAATCGGGCTTGGACACGTGGCATGATTAGTTGGCAGAAAGGCCAGTCCAGTGGCAGACACGTCGACATCTAAGTTAGTTTCCACATCATCAGAATGGGCGAGTCAGGTTCCACCATGTGGCAGCTCCTCAGCATGACATGTGGCCTTATGTTTATCCTTCGTCGGCGTGGGTCAGATTTGTTTGTTTGTAACAAAAAATAGTTTGCGGATTTGAATGTGCAACCTCCTGCGGGACTGTCGGCCGGTTCCACCATTCCGCCAAAGGTAGCGCTCATTACTATATATGGGGAACGGTTGTTTTTGTTATAATCATTTTTGGAGTTTGTTTAAAATTTCAACCGCCGGGAGTTGAACCCGGAACCACCGAGTCTTTAAAAAGTGAACCCACCGATAGACCATTCGATAGTTACATAACAAATATGGCTCGGTTTGATTTTGTTGTATATTTTAAAACCGAATGCCTTATTATTAAAACCAACCCCCCTAATTTTAAATTAAAACAAACAAGAATCCTTGTAAAGGATTAAATGAAAACTCTCCAAGTGATAAGGCCCAGACAAACAACAAAATTGAAGGGCTTAAATTAATTTAGAAGATTTATATGGGAGATTTTTAAAGATTAATATATGTTAAAAATGGAGGAGGTTGAAAATTATATGTAAAATAAGGGAGATTAAGTTGTTTTTTTGAGATATGGAGGATTTTCAAAAATATTGTAAAATCAATTGGTTAGTAACCAATTTGAGAAAAAAATTTGTATAAAAAGGGGTGTAAGGTGAGAGTGAATTCAAGTTTTTTTTTCAGGTGTTGAAGTCTTGATGCTGAGGTGACAAAAGAGAGGTCTTGTAGAGATTCTTTGAGCCATTCTTGCACGCCAGAGCACTGTTATGCTGCCGAAGTGCTTGGAGGATGGTTGTGGTGCTTTTGTAATTGATTTTGGAGTTAATCGGATTGGTCTCTCTATTGGAGTGGACCCGGAGATGTAGTCACTTTCGTGACGAACTCCGTTATCAAACGTTGTTTGCACTTCTCTTCTTCTCTCTCACTTTCTCTCAGTTTGTTAATTCCTTCATTTTGTTATTTCCTTAAGTTAATTTTGATTTAATTAACTTGGAATAATCATTGTAAAAATTAAGCATTTAAATACTGCAATCTAGTCTAGATCCTATTCAGATCAAGTTGGTATTAGAGTACAGTTGACTATTATTGCAGTTATTTGTTTTTTTGAATGCTAATGAGATCCAGGATTTAGAAGGGTGAAGGCAAGCTCAAAGACTTTGATCCTGAGATCGGGAAGCGAAGAACATTTCCAAAGATGTCAGTTTCTGGAATGGAGGTTCCTGAAGAAATCAGTGAGCAGGAGTTTCGAAAAGCATTCCTCGAGATGAAGTCAAAGGTGGACATTCTTTTTCAAGAGAGACAAGAGCGGAAGGAACGTGAAGAAGGTTCGTCGAAGCAAGATGCTTGTGAAGACAAGAAAGAGGAACAACATAGAGATGGTGGCAAGAAACCAGATCATCCCTTTTCTTCTTCTCCTCCCTCTTCTTCTCCTTCTTCTCCATCTTCTCCTCATTCTATTTCTTCTAATCCTTTCAAGAGTGGGTATAAACCTAAGATCAAACTGGATGTAAAATTTGACTTGCCTAAATATTGTGGTGAACTTAATGCTGAAAAATTGGATGATTGGATTCAACAAATAGAGGTCTACTGTAGAGTCCAAAACCTAATAGATGATGTTGATAGGATCCAATTAGCTTCTCTTCGTTTAGGAGGTACAGCCTTAACCTGGTGGGAGAGTAAGTCTAAGGCATAAGTTTCACAACATGGTAGAGTCAGTTTAACTTGGGCAGAGTTTATTAATGCACTTAAGAAGTAGTTTTATCCCCTAGGACATATGCAACAGTTAATGATGGACTGGCAAATGTTTAGGCAAGGGAAAGGTCAAACTGTCCAAGAGTACACCCATGAATTTAGGAAGAAGGCTATTGCTTTGAATGTTCCTTTGTATACCCAGGACACGTTGTTGAAGTACATAGGAGGTTTACATTCCTACCTTAGGCATTCCATTTTGGTATTGAACCCTTGTAATTTGGATGAAGTGTCTGTTCAAGCTACACACTTAGAGTCAAGGGGTAAAGGATCTTTCATTGACAAGTTTGATAATGATGTAAAGAAATCTTCTAAGAATGCAGAGACAGGGAAAGGAAAGAAGGCAGCTATAGTTAAGAAGGATGAGAAACTTTCTTGTTCTCATTGTGACAAGAATGGTCATGATGAAGAACATTGTTGGCAGTTGCATCCAGAATTGAAGCCTAAGTGGGCTCAAAGATGTAATCAGAAACAGAAAGGTAAGGAGAAAGCCACGAATGTTGTTATGGATCTTGGTTCAGATTCAGATGATGAGACTAAGATAACAGCGATGGGTCTAAAAGGTAAAGCTCCTATTTCTGGTGTTTCTATTGCTAGTTGTGCTTCTTCATCTACAATTAATGATTTCTCTGAAGATGTGAAAAGGAATGAGCTGTTTCATTTAAGGGTTATTGCTAAGAATAGTAAAATTGATGCACTCATAGATAGTGGATCTCAGGTTAATTTAATTTTAGAAAGTGTTGTAAATAACTTGGGACTAAAAACTACACAACATAAGAAACCTTATCCACTAGGCTGGATTTGTGAAAATGATAAGCTGCAAGTAACAAAACAATGCATCTTAAGGTTCACAATCACTAGTAAATTTGTGGATGAAGTACAATTTGATGTAGTTCCATTAGATATCTATGGGATAGTGCTTGGAAGCCCTTATTTATATGACAGGAAAGCTATTTTCTACAGGGAAAAGAATCATTATCACTTGTTTAAAGATGGCATTCAGTATATTGTACATTCTCACAGGATTAAGACTGGTCGTTCTTTTGCAAACACAGGGTAGTTAAAGAGGGTAATTAATGCAAGTAAAGAGTTAACTCTTATGTCTATCAGTACAGGTGGTTCTACACTTGAACTTGGAGTAGCTAACCAGGGTCAGATGTTGCAGGATGCACTTGCAGTACAGCATGAGAAAAGGATGCTTGAAAGCATTGATGAATCCTCAGGTAACAATGTTCATGTTGTAAAGGATCGATGTGTTGTTGACTTATTCTCTTTCATTTCTGCATTATTGTTCAGCTTGATGCTAGTCAATTTTTGTTGGTTAGTGGCTACGACATTTGATGTAGAAGCATATGGAAGTGATAGAATAATTTTTATGTTCAACAATATTGTTGCAGTCTTCATTGTGCTTGTGAGCCAGGTTTTCAGATGTACAGAAGATACAGGACAAGTGGGGAGACCAAGTCCTCACTTAATGTCAGAATAAATGTCACTTTTGGAGGTCCAAA
>VDFB02075321.1:438948287-439231883 GCA_007258455.2 Sequoia sempervirens
AGAGAATAGGGTAGCCGTTGGCGACTTTATTCTGCGTTGGTGCGGTCACGAAAAACACATCAACAAGAAGCAAGGTAAATGCTATTGTTCCTGATGCTACAGTGAAAACTCTGCTAATGCAGAACGAATTGGGAGAAAGAAGAGGCAAGTGGGTCGCCACTCTGCAAGAATATGACATAGAAATACAACCAATGAAATTGGTCCGAGGACAGGCTTTGGCGCAAACAATTGCAATGGTTGGTCTAGAATTAGTACAACAAACGTATGTATTGGAGGAGGTATCCCCAGGGGAGTGGTATGACGACACAGTTTATTACTTGCTGAATCACAAATGCCCTCGCCACCTGAACCTAGTTCAACGAAGAGCCTTGAGAATGAGGAGTCAAAGATTTATGCTCCAAGGATCAGTTCTTTACAGAAGAAATTACGAAGGGATTTACTTGAGATGTGTAGGAAGACAGGAAGCAAAGCAGTTAATGGAACACTTTCACGAGAAGTTTGGAATTGGACACGGAGGTAGTCTGGCTACAACTCACCAAATTTTAAGGGCTGGATACTATTGGCCCACGCTCTTTAAAGATACATACGAGCATGCAAAGGCTTGCCATATCTGTCAAACAGCAGCAAATAGGGGAAGACATCCTGCTATGCCTTTGCAGCCGGTGATTGAGGTTAGGCCCTTTGCAAAGTGGGGATTGGACTTTATTTGCATGATTAACCCACCATCTTCGGGTCAACACAGATACATTTTGACAGCTACAGATTACTGCACTAAGTGGACAGAGGCTCAGGCTTTGAAGCAATGCACAACGGACGTGGTCATCAGGTTCCTTGAGGAGAATATTGTGACAAGATTTGGGTGCCCTCATACCCTAGTCAGTGATAATGGTTCAGCCTTCTCCTCGCTGAAGTTTTCCAACTGGGCCTTTGAATATGGATACACTGAAATTCTCTTCCAACTACTATCCACAAGGAAATGGACTAGCAGAGTCCACGAATAAGAATTTATTGAATGCTATCAAGAAGTTGTTGGATAAAAATCCAAAAGATTGGCACACACAGCTAAGGTTTGCTCTATGGGCAGACAGGATTAGAACAAAAGGTTCATTGGGAATATCCCCATATCATTTGGTCTACGGACAAGACCCTGTTTTTCCAGTCCAGCTAAGGATCCCAACACTTCAGTTTATCCAAGAGTATCTCGAAGGAGAAGATCAGGTTCAAACAAGGTTATCTCAGTTGATGCACTTAGAAGAGAAAAGAGATGAAGCACTTGAGAATTTGGCAAAACACCAAGCAGTGGTGAAGAGATGGTTTGACAAGCAAGCTAAGATCAAGTCCTTTAGGATTTCTGACTTGGTCTTATATTGGGACAAGGCCCACGAGAAGAAAGGAGATCACGATAAGTTCGACAAATTGTGGTTGGGGCTGTATCAGATTTCTGAAATCCTGGGAGATAATGCATTTAGATTGCATACGCTGACAGGAGAGGATGTCCCGTTGCCCGTCAACGGACAGTTCCTCAAGCATTATTTCCAACCCTAGAATGGGCGAGGATTTTTGGGTTTACCCGTTGCGATGGGAGTAATGATGTTTTCTTTCACCATTTGGTTTCTTCCCACTGGAACTTGCATAGATATTGAAAATCAAGGTTGTTTTTCTTTTGTCGTCACCCAGTTAGGAATTTACTCGTTTGGGGAGGTTAACCCGTTATTGTGTCCCAACACGAGTCCAACATCTTTCCTGTCAAACAAACTACTCTGAGTCATTTTGGTTTCTTGGGAGAGGTTCATGGCAAGTGAAAATCTTACGCCTTGCTTCAGTGCCACTACAATTCTCAAAACCCATTGGAGGCTTCGTTGCCTACCAACCAATTGAGGAATTGACGGAACATCAATCGGAAAGAAAAAGAAAATGTGCTTGAAAGAAAATATATGAAAAGAAAAGAAATTGAAAAGCGAAAAAGAAAAATGTTATGAAATATTGGTTTTGGGCACATGCGAGTAACTCCACCGGGGCTATGGACGCCCGGCCGGCAGTGGAGCAATATTCGTGAGAATTGTAGCAACAACCTCGTCGGGGCTATGGACGCCTGACTGGCAGCGAGGCAATGTCCAGGATGCTTTTGAAGTTCGGGTATTTATATAACTTGCCGTGACCGATTTCATGGGTCAAAATGGTTTAGAGACAGAATGAATGCGCGAGGACTTTGGATGAAGGTGTTTTGATCCGATATAGGATTCTTCTCCCCTTTTGAGTAAGTTCCTTCGACGTGATGGTTTAAGAAAGATTGACCAAGGTTATATTCTCAAAAGTGTTTTTCAACACTTTCCTGTGGAGTCGCCAGATGTTGTGACCTTTTCACACATCGCCCCATCGCAGATGGGGACCCCCTAATTTTCGCTTCATTCGGGTCTTTTGGGTTTGGGTCTTTTGGTCCGTCTCTCTCTGGCCTGATCTTTTCATTCTATCTAGTGTACTTACCGTTTGACCTGGGTTTGAATTTTGGCTAAGTCTGGAGTGTTTCTAGTGAATTAGGCTTTTACGTCTTCAGACTGCTTCGAGGTCAAATACATTGGTTAGTCAACTTCTGAGCTCAGCTCTGCTGTTAGAATCCTTCCGAAAAATTTCCCCTGAATTTTCACTAAATTCTGCCAACTTGGCCTGGTAAGTGTCGATTTGGGTTTTGATTTTCTCGAGTTTCACGATACGGCAGCTTCTACTACATTCTCGCCTCCTCCAGATTCATTCTTGCAGCCAAAATTTGACGACGGACAACACTATTTTGGCGGTTCGACCGGGCGATTCCATAGTTTACCGTTGAATTTTTCGGATGCATGTCGGGAGATCTTACATGGGTTTTCGAGACCTTAGCGGTGATATGACATACAAGCGGGGATGACAACTTTAAATTTTTCCCCGACCTTCAAAGGCAAATAATGGGGTTGCATGCTGATTTTCTCGGCGCATGTCGACGCATATTCTTCTGGGTTTTCCAAGACCTTCGCCTTGATTATAACATGCAAGCAAAAAGCTGGTCTTTGACTTGCTGTGCAGCGATTAGCATGTTGATGATTTTTCCTAGGTTTTAATTTTCAAGATTTCTCGAGAAGCGGTATAACGTGCGAGTCATTTGATATAGCGGTTGGAACCTTTTTCGGCTACTTTCTTTTTGAATTTCCACACTACAGACATGAGTGTAAGTAGTGGGCATGCAGGCTGAGGGTCGTGAGGCTCATTTAAAGGCAGAAGGTGGGTTTCAAGCTTCGGGACTAAAAATGAGGAATCAAACATCAAAATGCCCAAGACTGAAGTATCCACCGAAATCAGTATCCTTCTGGGAGTTTGCTGGCCAAATTTGAAGACAATCGGAGCACTTACTATTTTTAGTAAGGCGTTCCTGACACGGGCTATAAATAGAAAGTCAATCTCGGGTGCCAGCGCAGACGGGCAAGTTTACCAACGAGCAGCACGCCATCCAAATTTCAAGTCAAACAGAGCTAGGGAAGTCTCAGAATCAAGCAGCTGCTATAAATAGTAAGCCACTTCAGAAGCAACTATAAATAGCAGGTCATCACGAGATCACAGTATGAACAGGTCAAATATGCGATGAGGACCCCTTGGCGCGAATTTCAAGACAGACAGAGTTACAGAGAATGAAGAATCAGACACTTGCTATTTTTAGCAGGTTGACACAGAAATTAGGGTTTCCTGAAATCAAGGGCGGAGCAGGATAGTCGAGCAGAAGCAGCATCCAGCCATGGTCGTTACACTTCAGGCACTCAGTACGTAAAATTTGAAGACATTCTGAGCAATTACTATTTTTAGCAAGTTGCTAAAAATAGCAGGTACAGACAGGCATCAGGCCTCGACAACACGATCACACCACGAAGTTCAAAACAGGGCGAAAATCAAGCTTTCTAGAGTCTAAGGTCAATTCAAAGCTCAAAATTCAAGGAACTTTCTAAAAATAGAAACTCGGGGCAAATTAGGGTTAGCAGGAAAAAATCACCCTAAATTTTGGCAAAGGGCACGAAACACGTCAAGTTTGATAATTTTTCAAATCCGGCACCAGAACTTGCTATAAGAGGCTGAAGACAGGTAAAGTTTGACCAAGGCATTGAAACTAAAACCTCCATGGGTGAAATGCGCCCCATTTTGAAAGGAGAGCTTAAAAATTTCTAAGGTAACAAAAATGGAAGTCCCATGGGTCATATGCGCCCCCCTTCTTGACTTGGGAAAATTTGCCTAAGGCATGAAAATTGAAGTTCTACATGTAATCTGCGCCCAAGGATGTTGGAGTTCAAAATTTTGACTAAGGCATCGAAACTGAAATTCCCCATGCCATTTGCGCCACCAAGTTGAAGGGAGAACACATCAAAAAAAATTCTAAGTAATGGAAATTTGAAGTAGCCTAGTCCAAATGCGCCCAAGGTGGAGATGGCAAAGGAAAAAACTTCTAAGGCATTGAGAATGAAAGTTCCAAGGGTTAAATGCGCCCCCTTTTGACTTGGATAATATTCTAAGTTATGAAATTTGAAGCTCACCCTCTAATTTGCGCCCTTGGAGTGAAAGAAGTCTAAGACGTACTAAGTGGTGAAAATTTGAAGAAGGCCTAGCTAAAAGCACCCCACTTTGAAGAACTTCAAACTTTGCCTAAGTATCAAAAAAATTGGAACCTCCACCTGTCATATGCACCTGACTTGAAGAAGATGAATAAAAGTTTCTAAGGCACTTGGAATTTGAAGCACCACCAGTCAAATGCGCTTGGTGTTGGATGAGAAAATTCCCTAAGTGTTATAAACTGGAAGTTGGCATAGGGAAATGCGCCTGAAACTTGAAGGAAGACATGGGATTTGCGCCCACCAAGAAGTGACTTGAGAATTTTTCCTAAGTGTCAAAATTGAAACCTCCATAGCTCATATGCGCCCTCAACTTGAAGTCTACCATGGCAAATGCGCCTCAGCAAGAAGGAGACGAAGGTGGAGTCTAAAAATTCTCTAGGTCACAAAATTGAAAGCTAACCCTGTGATATGCACCTTGAAAGTTGGAGGTCTTATTTGCGCCTGGATTCATTAAGTGCCAAAAGTGAAAGCTAGACTCTTAAATGCGCCCCTGGGTAGAATAGCTTGAGAAATATTCTAAGTCGTTGGAATTTGATGCTCCCTATGCTATTTGCACCCTTGAGCTTTCAGGATAAGAATTTGTCTAAGTCTCCAAACTTGAAGCATGACCCTTGATATGCGCCCATCACAAGCTGAGAGTTAAAAAAGAAAAGAACGCTGAGTATTGGAAACTAAAAGAGGAACCTTCCATATGTGCCATGGAGCTTGAAAGTAATTTAACTATTGAAAAGTGAAAGTTACCCACCCCAGATGCGCCCAACTTTGGAGAAGTCTTTGAAACTCTAAAATTCTTCTAAGTGTTTTAATTGAAAGCAACACATTCTATTTGCGCCCAAGCTTGAAGGAGAGACTCTAAAATTTTCTAAGTGTTAAAGTGAATGCTCATGGTCTTATTTGCGCCTAGATTTGGACAAGCCTCTAAACGTCTAAGTGCTCAAGGAGAAATGAAAATGCATAGTGTTAATTGCGCCTTCTGGAAGCACAGGATCTTAAACGCGCCCCCAAGTTGGAAGTAGACCCTTGCATATGTGCTTTTGGATTTGCGCCTAGGGCAAAAGGAACTTGAAAATTGCTCCAGCCACGCCTTGAAGAGGAAGATTAACAATTTATCTAAGGGCACGTACTGCCATTTGCGCCATGGACAAGAGAGGAAAACTTGAGAAATTTTCTAAGGCGTTTGAACTTGAAAGTAATCAAAGGTTGAAGACACAAGATATCAAGTACGCCTAGGATAGAGTTGAATAAAAATTTCAAGGGTGGTAAATTAAAAGTAGACATACACATGTGCGCCTAAAAGTTGAGGTAGAAAGTGACATTTGCGCCTTAGCTTGAAGAGGCTACGTTGATAATCTCAAAGGCGTGATGATTTAATTTCCTAAGGCAAATATTAAAACGGAGTTAAAAGATTGATTTGCACTTTGGGGAAGAATAGATATTAAGCGTTTGAAAAATTAAAAGTTTTTTCTAGACATGATGTGCATAAAATCACTTGTGATTCTCTATGAAATTCGAAGGCGTTTGAATTTTTTTTCAAAAAGCAAGGTTGAAGATAAAAATCAAGCTAAGGCGTTGGAAGTGATTAAATTTCTCTAGGCAGTTAAATTCGAAATTTGCCTAAGTCAGAGAAATTAATTAAATTAATTTAAATATTTTCCTAAGTTAAATTAAAAATTCCCCCTTTAATTTGGACCCATGAAATTTTAAAATTCGGATGATATTAATCGTGGGGAATTCATCTCGGAGTTATAACGGACGGAAAATAAATTGCACCTAGCCATTTTAAAATGCTGACATTGATTTTTCGCGGACGCTGGTGAAATAAATTAAATGGCATTTAAATTAAATTTTATATTTTATTATGCCATTTTAAAAATAGTGAGATTATTTTAAATATGCCAAAGTAAAATGATTTTTTCGAAATCACTGGAGGTAACTAGCAGTTGAGAGGGAAACTTTAAATTCAAATCGAGGAAAGAATCTCCCGGAATAGCAAATTGCTATGACAACTGTAAGACGACTAGAATATTCTCTTTTAAATTTAGAAAATGTCTAAGTCATGATGAAGAGAATTAATGGCATTTGCTAAAATAAGCACCAGCTTTTGGTTATAAAAACTCCGAGGATTTTCATTTTCATTTCACAAGATTCGGAGTTGAGATTTGAGCTGAAGGTTTTCATTGTGAGGCTGATTTATTTCTTTGAGAGTTGCTGAAAATGTTGATTTATTTCTCTGAGAGATTGATTTTCGAAGTTGCTAGAAGTTGCGAAGTTGCTGAGATCTAGAAATTTCTGAAGTTGTGAGATCACTGCGAATCAAAGTAAAATTTGAAGTGTAAGCTGCCGAAGTTGAGAATTTTATTTCTCCAAGCTGCTGAAAGTAAGTATTTAAAGTTGCTGAAATTTGAAGTTTTTGAAGTTGCTGAGATTTAATATTTTCATAGTTGCTGAAACTTGAGTTTTTTTCCGAAGTTGATATTGCTGGGGTTGATTTCTTTCGAAGTTGAAATTATTGTGGCTGCAAATCGCCGAAGTCCGGAGTTCTAATTTTCGAAGTATAAATCTATCGAGGTTTGAAGTCGGAGTTTGACTGCAGGAGTTATTAATTTTATTTTTTCTTTTCGCAGCCAACTCCGTTTGCCTGCCACCTCTCAAGGTTATTTTTATTTTAAAAGTTTGAAGTGTAATCTTTACTTTTTGTTTTGCAGATGGCCGAAGGACAAAAGGCTGATGTTGCTGGAACGAGCAAAGCTGGAGCTAAGGTTGGAAACAACGAAGCTGTCAAAGAAAACGCCTCCAGGCAGGCGATCATCAAAGGTTTGAAGAAATCCTTTGTTCCGGAGTCTAGGATCGTGTCTAGGTTCGGGAACTTGACCGACACCAACCTCGGGTCTTTCGACCTCAAGGCCTTCATGCGAAGGATATACGGGCAAGGTGGCAATCCTCCGACAGAAGTTTCGCACAACATTGTGAAGAGCGGATTATATGCAGCAGCCGGGTTTCAACCAGCAATTCGGTGTCCAGAGCTGATTTTGGAGTGCACCAACTTCTACAATTCGGACCACCGGACGATTGTTTCTCCAGATGGCGTGACGTTGGCCAACCTTATGCCTGATGCAATCGGCGAGGCATTCGGGATCCTAGCTACAGACAAGATGTTGTAAAAATCCAAGGAGAAGGCTGATAGGATGTATGCCACATCTTTCGAGAAATGCATGAAGAGGATCAACACCACCTGGATGAGAAAGCCAAAGCCTCCTGGCGCCAGGCTGCCGAAGCAAATAATTTCAGAAGAGCTGAAGCAGGCATACTGTGATATCATCATGTTACTCAGTCGAGTTAATGGCAGCCCGCAGTCATACATATTCGAACCATGGATGTTCTTCTACATCAGCGTGGTGCTCGAGGGGAAGACAGAAGTAAATTGGGCCCAGATGATCAGCGACAACATCAATGAACAGTTTGAAAATTTGAGAAGAACGAGGACGTTCTACATGAGTTCATATGTCATCTACATGCTTGCTCGGATGACAAAATAAAGAGGGTTGGCATACCAGGAGCCAATTGGCTGTGGATTTAATCAGTTCAAGATTCACGAATCTTGCAGGCAGTTGCATCTCGCAAGCACAGCTGACTTCAAGAGGGTGAATGACGCCTTCACCATGTACATCACAAGGACCCTTCAGCGGAGAGTGCAACAAAGGATATCTGAAGGGGCGCAAATGATAATAGAAGAGTATGGGTTTTGGTTCATCCAATTCCCGAAGCTCACCTATTTGAGGTTGCCGAGGTACAGTTCATACGTCTACCGATTACCGAGGTACCCCACGAATAGAATGATAATGCTTGAGCTGTCTAGGCAATTGGTGGCCTATGACAAAATTATAAGAAGAAAAAAGAATTGTTTTGGGAAATTCACTTGAGGAGTGTCCTACTTTACAAGCAGCCAAGGAGGCAGAAGACGAGTTGCGGTTCTATCAGTTAACTCTCCATACCAGCCAGCAGGATTTTGATCCCCGAGGGAAGATTGGAACGGTGCAGGGTGAGGAGTACAGGCACAGGGCTCACTTGGAGGATTACTGGGCAAATGTTGGAGACGAAGTTGAGATTAGAAGGAGAATGTTCTCCAGGTTGCCTCTAAAATTAATCAGAGAATGCGAAGTGGTCCAAGTCCCGGACCAAGTTGATGAGGATACCCGACTTGTCCACCCAGATTATGAATCGATAAAGAACACGCCAATCCCCCCTCCAGATTGGGCTGAGCTGGAGATTACGGATTTAGACACTTTGTCTATTCCCATCTTGACTTTTACAAGGACTTGGGTAGAGGAGCGCGTTCACAGATTGAGGAGAAGATCAACTGCCCTCACTTACAATCTCATGGGTGATCGGAGACCACCAGTGGTAACCAAGAAAAAGAAGCAGATTTCCCAGCCTTCAGAGCCGCAACTGCAAGAAGAGCCTATTCAGCCAGAACCTCAAGGATCGGGAGATACATCGTCCACTCAGCTGTTAGCCCACTCCTTCAGTGTGCGCGAAGTCTCGATGTTTGCAGAGCAGAGAGTTCGAAAGAATGAAGAGCCAGAGGTTGGAGAAGTTAACCAGCCAATGCCAAGAGAGCCAGATAGTCAGAGTGCTAATAATCCTGAAGGTGCCAATCAGCCAGATGAAGGGGAAGAGACGGAGATGGATACCCACTTTGATCATGCGTTTGAGACAGCTCTCGAGGAAGAAGACGTTATAGAGTCAAGGGTCGGAGCTCATGAAGAAAGTAATCGACATATGGAGATAGATGAGCCTCAGCAAAATACTGCTCGAGAGGAGGTTCGTGAAGTGGAGGCAACTGAGGAGCAGCCCCTCATTGTTTACGACACTCAGCGTAGTTGGCTCTCATTTGCTATAAGGAGGGATCAAGACGATGATGCTAACTTGGCTATTCAAATGGAGGAGCTTCTAAATAGAACAAGCAAGTCACCAAAAAGGAAGAGGGCAAGGAAGTATTCGAAGATGGAGACCGATGAGGTTGGTTCGCGCACCCTCCATATTGTCGTTCCTAGAGAAGATCATGACTTGAGTGACACAATGTCGGAGAATTACACCGTCACTACAATTGAATTGGGACGTCCTTCTGGAGTACAAGTAGTTGAAGAAGCTGAAAATTCCTTTCACGCTTTGAAGGACAGATTGGTACGAAAGGAACAAAAGTATAAGAGATTGAAGGAGTACAAGGCCTTGGTCGGATATGTGCAACATCTAGCACGTCCAGGTGCTCAAGAGAACCCAGCAGTAGAGCTTCCACCGGAGCTGCCACGAGAGCCAATCAGTGGGCTTGAGGAAATGAAGAGAGCCATACGAGAGGGAGATAAGTGGTGTTGACGTGGTTTTCGTGACCGCACCTGTTGTGACCTTTTCACACATCGCCCCATTCAAGATGGGGACCCCTAAATTTTTGCTCCATTCTGGTCTTTTGGCTTTGGCTTTGTCTCTCTCTCTCTCATTCTGCTTCTTTTCTGCTATCCGTTGTCCGGGACGCTCCCGTCTGCGAGCTTAAACATAAAATCTGGCCGAGTCTGATATTAGGGTTTCACATCTTTTGCTTTAGGGTCAAATTGAGTTGGTTGGTCAGCTTTTGAGCCTAGTACCGCTATTACAATGCTTTCAGCAAGTAACCCCTAAATTTTCACTGAATTCTGCCAACCTTCTATTTTTAGTAAGTGTCGACTTGGGGTTGATTTTCTTGAGATTTTCACATTCTGACAACTTCATTACATTCTGAACACTTTAAATTCATTTCTGACAAAATTTGAGCAAAAACGGACGACTTGCTATTTTTAGCAGTCCGGCTTCCAGAGCAAATTTCAGGGCCTACATGTTACATTTTTTGATGCATGTCCGGAGATTCTTTGTGGGTTTTCCGAGACCTTTGCAGTGATATGACATGCAAAGCAGGATGACAACTTTCAGCATTCAACTTTCAGAGGCCGATATTAGGGTTTGTATGCAGATTTTCTCAGCGCATGTCGGCATATTCTTTCTGGGTTTTCCAAGAGCTTCGCAATGGCGTAACATGCAAATGAAACTGGTCACGTTTCAAAAACTTACTATTTTTAGCCAGTGCTTGCATGTTGAAGATTTTTCTAGGTTTTCCAAGATTTTTCGGGCAGTATAACATGCAAGATCATCCAGCAACCGGTCGGTCACTTTTCAAACACTTTCTATTTTTAGCAGGTACCACTCAGGCAGCTGCCCAGCACTTCAGAACTGCAAACTAATCATCATGCAACTAAAACGAGGTCAAACGGAGCTCATCCGAGGAACATGCAGAAAATTAGGGTTTCGAGCTTCAGGGCTAGAAATGAGGAATCAGACGACAAAATGTTCAAAACTGAAGTATCCACTACGATCAGCATCTTTCAGGGAGTCTGCTAGCAAAATTTGAAGACAATCGAAGCACTTACTATTTTTAGTAAGGTATTCTCGGCACAGGCCATAAATAGAAAGTCGATCTCGGGCGCCAGCGCAAACATGCAAGTTTACCAACGAGGAGCACTCTGTCCAAATTTTAAGTCAAACGGAGCTAAGGAAGCCTCAGAAACAAGCCCTTACTATAAATAGTAAGTCACTTCAGAAGCAGCTAAAAATGGCAGGTCAACATCAAGTCTCAGCAGGTACAAGTTAAACATGTGATGAGGACCCTATGGCGCGAATTTCAGATCAAACGGAGTTGTAGAGGATGGAAAATCGGACAATTGCTATTTTTAGCAGACATGGGCAGAGAAATTAGGGTTCCCTAAAATCAAGGTCGGAACAGGACAGTCACTCTAAAACAGCATCCAGCTATGATCATTATACTTCAGGCAGTCAGTACATGAAATTTGAAGACTTTCTGAGCAATTTCTATTTTTAGCAGGTTGCTAAAAATAGCAGGGGCAAACAGGCATCGGGAGTCAACAGCACGAATCAGTTGGAATTCAAAGCAGGGCGAAAATCAGGCTTTTTGGGGTCAAAATTCAGTTGAAGGCGCGAAATTCAAGGAACTTTCTAAAAATAGAAACTCAAGGCAAATTAGGGTTAGCAGGAAGAAATCATCCTAAATCTGGCAAGAGGCATAAAATCCACCAGGTTTGATAAAATTTGGAGTCCGGCATCAAGATTCACCTTGAGAGACTGAAAATGAATGAAAATTGACTAAGTCTGGGAAACTGAAAGCTAAAGGGTCTAAATGCGCCTGACTTGAGGGGGATAACTCGAAAATTTTTCTAAGGTGTGAAATTAAAAGTTGATACCCTCAAATGCGCCCCCCTTTCTTAACTTGGGAAAATTTTCTAAGTGTTCAAAACTAAAAGCTTGCCATCCAAAATGTGCCTTGAAGTTGAAGTCATGATGAAAAGTTACTAAGTGCCAAAACTGGATGCTCAACATGTCAAATGCGCCCTGAGCTGAAGACATAAGAAATTCTCTAAGTGTCGGAACTGAAAGTAGCAAGGGTCAAATGCGCCCCTCTTTGAAGGTGTTGGATATAAAAAATTTCTAAGGCTTAAAAATGGAAGTAAAGACCCCCAAATGCGCCCTTGAGGAGAAAGTGAGATAGAAAATTTTCTAAGTCACGAAATTAAAAGCTCCCCCATCAAAATGCGCCCCTTTTTAAAGATGTTGAAGATTTGCCTAAGGTGAAATTAAAAGTTGCCTAAGTCAAATGCGCCTGAGCTTGTGAAGGTGTCGGATGAGAATTTGCCTAAGGCATGAGGATTGAAAGAAGACTAGTCTAAATGCGCCTATGATGAAATTGGAAGTTGACAGGGGGAAATGCGCCTGAAGAAAGTGAGTATGAAAATATTCTAAGTGACAAAACTGAAAGTGGCCCCTGCCATTTGCGCCTAAGGTCAAAACTGGAAGCATCAACAGGTAAATGCGCCCTTGAGAAGGAAGTGAAGTTAAAATTTCACTAGGGCGTGGAAAATGAAACTTTGGCCTATCAAATGCACCCAAGTAATAAAATAAAAGCTCGACCTCCAAAATGCGCCTGAGCTGAAGAATGAATTGCTGAAAATATTCTAAGGCAAACGAATTAAAAGCTCCAGTGGTCATTTGCGCCTGGAGATTGAAACTAAAAGCTTGACTTGTAATATGCGCCTGGAGGAGGGAGCATCTAAAATACACTAAGTGTCGAGACTGAAAGTTCATACTTCAATATGCGCCTCCATTCAAAGCTTGCCCAAAGCATGAAAGAAAGAGTCTTTGACTAAGACGTGTGAATGAAAATGGCTCTTGCCATTTGCGCCCAAACTTAAAAGATCGAAATTTTTTCTAAGTGTCAAGAAATTGGAAGGAGAGCCTATGATTTGCGCCCTTGGAGTTAGAGGCTCAAAGTTTGACTAAAGCACGAATTTGATGCTCTATGGGTTATATGCGCCCAGGGTAAAAAGGGTTGATTAAGTTGAATGAAGCTCCTTGTGTCATTTGCGCCTGGAAGAAGAAGGGGATACATCAGAATTTTTCTAAGTCATGAAACTGGAAGTAGAACACATAAAATGCGCCCCTCTTTGTAAACTCGCCCAGGACACAAAATGAAAGCTCCACATGTCTATTGCGCCATTGAAAAGAACATTTTGACTAAGGCGTTAAAAATAAAAGCTTATGGTATAATATGCGCCCACCTTTAAAGGAAGAGGTTGAATTTTAAATTCTAAAGTGAGGCGTTTGGAGTTGGACTTAGAAGTTGATAAAGGCGTTTTGATTAAAAGCACATACCTCCATTTGCGCCTTGAGTTTGAAAAGGAATATTTAAATTTTCCTAAGGCAAGTATTAAAGGCAAAGTTAAAAGATTGACTTTAAAATTTCCTCTCGGCATGATCAAACGAAGATTCTCTATGGCGTTCAAAATAAATTAAAAAGCGTTGGAAGTGAAAAATAAAATTTCTCCAAGCAATTAATTTTAAAATTTGCCTAAGTCGGAGAAATTAAATTAAATTAATTATTTTCCTAAATATTAAATTAAATTCCCCTTTAAATTCAGACACATGAAATCTTAAAAACTTGGATGATTTTAATCGTGTGGAATTTGTTCTTGGATTAATTATGGATGGAAAATAAATTTTGCTTAGCCATTTTAAAGTGCTAACATCGAATTTTCACAGACGTTGGTGAAATAAATTAAATGGCATTTGAATTAAATTTTAATAAATTAAATATGCCATTTTTAAAAAGCGGTGAGATTATTCCAAATCGAAGTAAATTGATTTTTTCGAAATCACTGGAGATAACTGGCAGTCGAGAGGGAAGTTTTAAATTTAAATCAAGGAAAGAATCTCCCTGAATAGCAAATTGCTATGACGATTGTAAGACGACTGGAATATTCTCTTTCAAATTTAGCAAATGCGTAAGTCATGATGGAGTTAATGGTATCTGCTAAAATTAGCACCAGCTTTTGGTTATAAAACTCCGAGGATTTTCATTTTCATCTCACCAAAATTCGAAGCTGAGATTTATGCTGAGTGATTGTTGAGCTGTGAAGTCGAGAGTTGCTGAAAGTGAAAGGAAGTTTTGAATTCGATTTTGTGAGGCTGATTTAATTTCTTTGGAGTTGCTAAAGTCGACTTGTTGCTAAAGTCGAAATTGCTTAGGGTGGCTGAGTTGCTGCAATCTTCTAAAGTTGCTGAGGGTTGAGTTCGATTTGTTTTCAAGAAGCTTATATCTCTCAAGAAGGTAAGTATTTCAAGTTGCTGAGATTTAATAAGTTGCTGAAAGTTGAAATGTTTTTCGAAGTTGAAAGTTGAAAGGCTGAAATCGTTTATGCTGGAAGTCGAAATTGTTTGAACCTGGGGTTGTTGAGATTTAAATTTTCTGAAGTTGCTGAAAGTTTAGAATCAAATCAGAAGTAGAAATTGTTCAAACTTGTTGATTTGAAATCTTCGAAATTGCTGATTTATAACTTTCGAAGAGCTGATTTGAAATTATTAAAACTTGCTGATTTGAACTTGCTAATTTGAAATTGTTCGAACTTGCGGATTTAAAATCTTCGAAGTTGTTGATTTATAACTTTCGAAGTGCTGATTTTAAACTGTTTAAAACTTGCGAAGTTGTTGATTTATAACCTTCGAAGTTGCTGATTTATAACTTTCGAAGTGCTGATTTGAAATTGTTAAAATCTTCAAAGTTGCTAATTTATAACTTTCGAAGTTGTTGAAAGTTGCTGAAACATGAAGCATTTCCGAAGTTGGGATTGCTGGAGTTAATCTCTTTTGGGCTACAAAATTGTTGAAGTTCAAAATTTTATCGAGGTTTGAGGTCGAAGTTTACTGCTGAAGCTATTAGCTCACATTTATTTTTGCAGCCAACTCCATTCGCCAGCCATCTCACGTGATTTTTATTTTAAAAGTTTGAAGTGTAACGTTTGCTTCTTGTTTTGCAGATGGCCAAAGGACGAAACGCTGATGTTGCTGGAACAAGCAAAGCTGGAGCTAAGGCTGGAAATAACGAAGCTGTCAAGGAAAACGCCTCCAGGCAGGCGATCATCAAAAGTTTGAAGAAATCCTTCATTCCAGAGTCAAAGATCGTATCAAAGTTTGGGAACTTGACGGACACCAACCTTGGGCCTTTCAACCTCGAGGCTTTCATGCGCAGAATGTATGGGAAAGGTGGCAATCTTCTGACAGAAGCATCGCGCAACATTGTCAAGAGAGGGTTATATGCCGCGGCCGAGTTCCAGCCGGCAGTTCGTTGTCCGGAGTTGATCTTGGAGTGCGCCAACTTTTACAACTCGGACGATCAGACTATCATTTCTCCGGATGGTATGATATTGGCCAACTTTGCACCTGACACAATTGGCGAGGCATTTGGGATCTTGGCTACAGACAAGATGTTATATAAATCCAAAGAAAAGGCTGACAAGATGTATGCCACATCTTTCCAAAAGTGCATGAAGAGGATCAACACCACTTGGATGCGAAAGCCAAAGCCTCCTGCTGCAAGACTGCCGAAGCAGATAATTTCAGAGGAGCTGAAACAAGAGTACTGTGATATAATTATGTTGCTCAGTAGGGTTAACGGCAGCTCGCAGTCATTTGTGTTCGAGCCATGGATGTTCTTCTACATTAGTGTGGTGCTCGAAGGAAAGGTGCAAGTAAATTGGGCTCAGATGATCAGCGATAATATCAATGAGCAGTTTCAGAATTTGAGGAGAACAAGAACATTCTACATGAGCTCGTATGTCATCTACATGCTAGCTCGGATGACAAAATATAGAGGGTTGGCATACCAGGAACCAATTGGCTGTGGTTTTAATCAGTTCAAGATTCATGAATCTTGTAGACAATTGCATCTCACACACACAGCTGACTTCAAGAGAGTAAATGATGCTTTCACCATGTATATCACAAGGACCCTTCAGCGGAGGTTACAACAGAGAATATCTGAAGAGGCACAGATGTTGATAGAAGAGTATGGATTTTGGTTCGTCCAATTCCCGAAGTTTACTTATTTAAGGCTGTCGGGGTACGACTCATACATCTACAAATTACCTAGGTACCCCACCAACAGGATTATACTGCTTGAGTTGTCTAGGCAATTGGTGGCCTACGACAAAATCATAAGGAGAAAGAAGAAGGGAGGCTTGCACTTTCCCATTGTGTTGGGAAACTCACTTGAAGAATGCCCTACTTTGCAGGCAGCCAAGGAGGCTGAAGATGAATTGAAGTTCTATAAGTTGACTCTTCATACCAGCCGGCAAGATTTTGATCCTCAGGGAAAGATTGGGACAGTGCAAGGTGTAGAGTACAGACACAAAGCTCACTTGGAGGATTTTTGGGCGAACGCTGGAGATGAGGCTGAGATTAGGAAAAGAATGTTTTCAAGGTTGCCTCTCAAGTTGATCAGAGAATGTGAAGTGGTCCAAGTGCCGGATCAAGTCGAAGAGGACACCAAGCTAATTCATCCAGATTATGAATCAGTAAAGAACACACCGATTCCACCAGTAGATTGGGCTGAGCCAGAGATCACGGATCTAGACACTTTGTCTATTCATGTTTTGACTTTTACAAGGGCTTGGGTAGAGGAGCGCATTCACAGATTGAGGAGAAGGTCAGTTGCCCTCACATACGACCTCATGGGTGATAAAAGGCCACCAGTGTTGGCGAAGAGAAAGAAGCAAATTGCCCAGCCTCCGGAGCCACAACCATAGCAGGAAGAACCTGTTCAACCGGAACCTCAGGGATCGGAGGACACATCATCTACTCAGTTGGTGACCCATTCCTCCAGTGTGCGCGAAGTTTCACTGTTTGCAGATCAGAGGGCTCGAAGGAATGAAGAGCCGGAGGTTGGAGAGGTTAACCAGCCAATGCCAAGAGAGTTGGATACTCAGAGTGTCAATGATCCTGAAGGTGCCAATCAGCCAGATGAAGGGGAGGAAACGGAGACAGACACCCACTTTGATTATGCCTTCGAAGAGGAAGATGTTGGAGCTCATGTGGAGAGTGATCAAGACATTGAAATAATTGAGCCTCAACAGAATGTTGCTCGGGAGGAGGTTCGTGAAGTGGAGGCAACTGAAGAGCAACCCCTTATCATTTACGATATTCAGCGCAATTGGCTCTCACAGGCAATCAGGAGGGATCAGGACGATGATGCTGACCTGGCAGTTGAAATGGAGGAACTTCTAAACAGGACAAGTAAGTCTCCTAAAAGGAAGAGGGCAAGGAAGTATACGAGGATGGAGACTAATGAGGCCGGTTCACGCAGCCTCCATATTGCTGTTTCAAGGGAGGATCATGATTTAAGTGACGCAATGCCAGAAAATTACACGGTCACCACAATTGAGTTGGGACGTCCCTCCGGAGCGCAAGTGGTTGAGGAAGCTGAAAGTTCGTTCCAGGCGTTGAAGGATAGGTTGGTGAAAAAGGAAGGGAAGTATAAAAGATTGAAAAAGGAGCACAAGGCATTGGTCGAGTATGTGCAACATCTAGCACATCCAGTTGCTCAGGAAAATCCAGTGGTAGAGCTTCCGCCTGAGCTACCACGAGAGCCAATCAGTGGGCTTGAGGAGATGAAGAGAGTTGTACGAGAAGGAGACAAGTGGATAAGCGGTGTCCGCACTGAGGCAAAAAAATTCATGGCCGATCTTGTCTCAGCGTTTCAGAGTGCATCTGGTATCCTTTCACGCCTAGATGATGTCGAGCAGGTTTGGGGAGATGCCCATATTTTTCAGGACAAAACTATTCCTCGCCTTGTTGTTTTGATGCGTGTGCCCACGCAAACTTTGGTGAATGAAGGAGTAATCCAGGCAGGCGACATGTATGATTTTCATGGGTGGCATTTAGCGGCATTCACTGGAAAGAGCTTCTTTGACACGGCAGCTATGGAGTCCACCAGGATCAAGAAAGCAATGAGGAATATTCACGAGGGTATCCTCAACACGCTGGATGCGTTGTTCGCAAGGAGGCTAACTCATGAGGAAGTAGAGGTGGAAGGATTAAAGGCAAGATTACAGCCTTTCTTTTCTGAGATGAGGACGTTTTCCTAGCTTGACTTTGAAAACATCTCTACGTTTTCAACAATTATTCAGAGTACGCAGGATTCCATTGAAGCTTGGGGAAAGTCTTGTGAAAAACATGAGCAGATGGTGGCTATCCTGGAATATCAATTTAATCTTACTCCAGCAATTTCTGAAGAGGAGGTCGATGAAGTGTTGGCCCGATTCATAGCATACGCGGTCAGAGAGAAGAGCAAAGGAATCCGAGTCATGGACGAGAATCTTCTAGAAGGGTAGTGGGCATTAATTGCTCATAGTGGTCAAGGAGGAATCTGCTATTTTTAGGATCATTTATGACACCACTCCTCCACCTTCTGGCAGTTTTTAGGGCAAAACTTGTCTAGGGCTGAGGTGGCTCGATCTGGGCCCTCCATTGTAATTCAATCTGGACCGTCCGTTGGACTTGGCCAGCTATATAAGGGGGAGTCCCCCTCATTTGTAATCTAATAGTTTGAATCAGAAGTAGTCAGCATAGTGGATTTTGGAGCAGAATAGAGAGTAGGTATTTTTGAGTTAGAGTAGTTTTCATTGCATTGTTTGAAGGAGAAGGGGAATTCTCCCTTTGAGAATTTTTGTAAGAGATTGTCACAAAGGCTAATTATAATAAAGCATTTCATTGATGGTGAATTCAAACTTTATTGTGACTAGTTTGTGAGGTTTCTTCTTCCTTTGACTTCAAGTAGGACTTAATTTCATGCTAATAGTTAGATATGGATGCTTATGTTTGGTGTAAGTGAGCTTCTTTGATCCATACCACTAACAATCTTACTGATGGTAAGCTTGTCTTGCGTGGTCAACTAGAACGCTTTATACTTAACTTCGATCAAGATTCATGTGTAGTTATGCATCGTTGTGATGGTACTTGCATTATTGAATCATGATTTGAACATCCCTCTTATCCTTTGAAGCATAGTTGGAAAACTCGCCTAAAACTAGCGAGTTTTTGAAAAACTCGCGAGTTTTTTTTTGAAAACGAGTAATAGCGAGAAGAACTCGCAGAAAAAACTCGCCGACTTTTTGGCGAGTTTTTAACAAAAAGTCGGCGAGTTTTTAAAAAAAACTCGCGCAATCAGACTATGAAGTCCGCCGGCGGCCAAAAGGTCATTGCATTTTGTTTTTTTGAGTTTCTTTCACTCTTGGCAGAGCAAAAAAGGAGTTTAGAGCATTTTGCACCATTTTTTAGTGATTTTACGTTGAGGAGACGAGATTTGAAGGAGGATTTCATCGGATTTCAAAGGCAAATTGGATTTCCAGGTAGGTTTTATGTTTTTGCTTGTTCTTTCTTTTTTATTTATTTTTCTTCATTTTTGTTGATTGTATGTTTAAAAAACATCATGAATGAATTGTAAAATAGATTTAAATACATTTATATTGTTGAAAAGAAGATTTAGATTCATCCAAACAAGAATTTGTGACACTTTTTTTCTGATTTTTTCTCATATTTTGCTGATTTTTCATTTTTTTGATATTTTTTTCAAACCCTAGTTTGTTTTTTTTAATTTGATTCTTCTTGTTTGTTGAAAACATGTTTAAAATCATATATTAGCTTAATTTGTTTCTAATTTAAAGTAATTTTCTATTTTTTACATTTTTTTGTAACCCTAGTTTATTAATTTCTTTTTTTAATCCAATTTTTTTGATGAAAATGATTAGAATCTTAGATTAGTAATCTATATTGATTTAATCTATATGTTTAGAATCTTAGATTACTAATTTAAAGTAATCTATGTTGATTTAATCTAATTTAGCTTGTTTTAAAATTTTCTATCAAAAAACTAACAAGTTGTGCTTTCACTTTTGTGTGTGTACTTGTAGGTTAATTGATAATGGCTTCTCAATCCGCTTCTACCCCTACCTCAGCCCCATCCATGCCTACGAGTGGGGAATATGTAGGCACTCGTCCAGCAGGAGCTAGAGATCCTGCTTGGAAATATGCATATGAAGGACCAGAACTTGGAACAGTGTATTGCATTAGGTGTAAAAATGTATACAGTGGAGGCATCAATCGCCTCAAATACCACCTTGCAGGCAACCCTAGACATGATGCTAAGGAGTGCCTAAACACCAATGATGAAATAAAAAGACAAACGAATGCAATACTTTCCGCTGCAGAAGAAAAAAAGGTGCAAAGAGCAAAGGCAAAAGCGGCAATGCAAGCTGCCATAGCTTCTTCTCAAGGTGTTGCAGCCAACCTTGAGTCACTGTCAAATGATGATGATATAGCAGCCAACATAGTGGGATCTCTTCGTGGTCCACGTGTGCGAAGGCAATCACTGTAACCCGCCACCACCTCCATCCATTCGAGTACCTCTAGTAGACTACCAGGGTCAAGATCAACACCTACAGGCACAACCACGAGTTCACACATTGGTGATTTTTTTGTGCCTAGAAACACACCTGGTGCACAACCTTCTTTAGAGGCAACTAGGTGGAATAAGGAGGTGCATGAGCATGCAGATATTGCTTGTGCCGATTTTTGGTACTTCAACAACATCCCTTTCAATGTGGCAAGCTCACCTTACTGGCAAAATTTGGTGACCGCATTGACAGTTGCAGGGAAAGGCTACAAGGCACCTTCGCGTAAAGACTTGAGTGGGAGGT
This sequence comes from Sequoia sempervirens, assembly GCA_007258455.2. Taxonomy (NCBI): domain Eukaryota; kingdom Viridiplantae; phylum Streptophyta; class Pinopsida; order Cupressales; family Cupressaceae; genus Sequoia; species Sequoia sempervirens. The sequence goes on from VDFB02075321.1 coordinate 438,969,037, forward strand.
TAGTTTATATTCTTTAAGTTTAATTTATGTTTTTTAAGTTTATTTTATGATTAATTTAAGCTATTTTTTTGTTTACAAATTAAAACTGTGTACTTAATTTCACTTTGTACTTGTAGGTTGCTTTCTAATGCAACTGAAAGGGCAAGGGCAGCAATAGAAGAACAAAAAGAAGAATGGAAAAAATATGGCTGCACTATACTTTCTGATGGGTGGACGGATGGAAAAAACCGTACCATCATTAATTTTTTGGTTTCTTGCAAAAATGAGGTGGTGTTCTTGAAATCCGTGGATGCCTCCAGCATAGTAAAAAATGCAGAAAATTTGGCTAGAATGTTGGAGCAAGTGTGCATGGAGGTTGGGCTTGAAAATGTGGTGCAAATCATAACTGACAATGCAGCAGCATATGTGGCAGCAGAAAGAATCCTCCAAGATAAACACTACACAATTTTTTGGACACCATGTGCTGCCCATGTCCTTGACCTTCTTTTGGAGGACATAGGCAAATTAGATTGGGTCACACCGATTGTAGAGGATGGAAGGAGGATCACTAAATATATCTACAATCACCCTTGGGTTCTCAGCTTGATGAGGGAGCACACCAAAGGGAGAGAATTGGTGAGACCTGGTGTGACAAGGTTTGCAACGGTTTTCTTAACGTTGCAAAGCATTCTTGGTGCTTTGACGGCTTTGAAACAAATGTTTGTGAGTCAAGCATGGGTAGACTCACCTTATTCGAAGAAGCCAGAAGGAGAAAGAGTTCAAAACATTGTCTTCGAGCCCCTCTTTGCACAAAGAGCAACAGAGATTGTGAAGGTAACTTCAAAACTTTGAGTTTGAATCTAAATTCAAATTAAACATTTTTCTTGAAGTTAATGTCTTTCATTGTAAATTTGTAAATTACTAAATTGTAACTCTAATCCTTTTTTGCATTTTTAAATTTTTATTGTAGGTGTCAGAGCCCTTGGTTAGAGTGCTTCGCTTGGTGGATGGGGATCAAACCCCAATGGCGTATCTTTATGAGGCCATGGATAGGGCCAAGGAGGCTATTAAAAGTTATTATAAGGGGGACAGCCTCAAATTTGATCCCATTTGGGAGATTATCGATAGGAGGTGGAACAATCAACTCCACCAACCTATCCATGCAGCAGGGTACTTCTTGAACCCCCATTTCATCCACTCAGGCACCTATTCAGATCCTACTGGAGAGGTTATGAAGGGCCTCACTACTTGCATACAGCGGATGACATCCACACCTGATGAGGCAGATTGCATTGTTAATGAATTGCAGAGTTATAGAGAGAAAAGGGGTGCACTCTTCTCTTCAGACCTGGCAAAGAGAGCAGTATCTAGGCTGCCACCAGGTATAAAATTTGAAATTTACAAGTTACAAAAATGAAAAATTGATAATTACAAGTTACAAGTTACAAGTTACAATTTTCTAACTCTTTTTTTGTTTTTTTTGTAGATGTTTGGTGGACACATTGGGGTGGAAAAACCCCAAATCTTCAAAAATTTGCCCTCCGTGTCTTGAGCCAGCCTTGTAGTTCTTCCAATTGTGAGCGCAATTGGAGTTTGTTTGAGGCTATCCACACAAAAAAGAGGAACAAACTCGCTCAAAAACGCCTCAATGACCTTGTTTATGTGCAATATAATCTTCGATTGCGCAGAAGAAAGGTAGAAGAAATATCATATGATGATCCAATTGATTTGGATGAGATAGATCCATACAGTGATTGGACAGGGCGAGGGGAGCAGCCTCCATTGTTTACTGAGGATGAGATTTATGATTTAGAGCGACAGGCAATGGAGGAGGGTGGATTTGCATTCTCATTGGACGACCTTGAGGATGACCCTGAGGAGGAGTCATTGCCAGTGCCACCACCAGCAGCTGCAGGAGGATCTACATCCAGGATGGAGGTTGAGGAGCCACAGGCACAGCAGGAGCAGACTCCTACGATTAGACCCTCTTCCGGTCCCTTACTGAGATCTAGACATGGGAAGAGGAAGATGTGATTCATGTGAATTTGTAAAAACTGAAATATATTAATGTTTATGTAGTATTTACTTTCAGTTTTACAAAAACAATTTGCTATTTTCATTTTGTTTCAGACTATTATCATATCAACGCATTGAGCACTCAGCATTCCACATGAGGATGCCATTTTGTATCCAATTTTCTTTCATATCAATCAAATACTGCTTGTTTCTTATATGTACTCATTTATTGACTCATTGGATGCATCTTATCTTTGAATTTTGCAAAAAAAATGCGTTTTTAGTGAAGTTTAAGCAATAAATTTCCCGAGTTTTTTGCCGAGTTTTTCTGAGTTTTTGTCGGGGCAGTTTTCGAACTTCGAGTACTTGCAATTGGCGAGTTTTCAACTATGTGATTGCACTTACTTTGTCGAGGCTGTCCAATAGGAGGCTAGACAACGTTTGTTTGAAGTTCATTGAAATTGAGCATAGCACCCTTTGCATTTAGGTTAGAATTTAGATTTTCGAAATCTCTGCAGCCATTCAAATTCCGCACACTTTTGGTTAGTTTTAGGAAACTCGCACTTCAAAGCCAAATCATTCGCACAAAATCCCTTTCAAAGCATATAACTTTGTTACTGCACGTATCCGAACAATTATGTAAGTCCTCGTAAGAATGACAATACACATCAATCGAGGGTGTTCCAAGTATTTGGAACCTTGGAGTTGAACGTGTGATCTATCTCGCAATCTTAGCACACCCATACCAGTCAAGAAGATAAGTAGCCCGAGACTATTTTGTTTGCTGTTTGGTCGGTCACAAAAACCACACAGACACCAACACAGAATAAAGTTTCCCAACGGATACTCTATCCTCTCTTGAACAAAGTATTCAGCATGCTAAGATTGCGAGTGAGTTCATGCTTTCAACTCCAAGGTTCCGATAATGCAATAGAATACCCTTAGTTGGCTTGATGTGATTTTGCTGGTATTTCAAGGGGATTTACACAATTGTTCGACAGTTGACAGCAGACAGCGGACTAAGGGCTTTCATGTAATTCAAATGATTTGGCGGGTAAGCACAAGTTTCCTAATTCTAACCAGAAATGAACTGAATTTGAAAGAGTGTAAGGCCTAAGAAGTTTATGTTCTATCCAAAGACGGGACGTGGGATCAATCTCGACAGACTTCGACCAGACTCTGCTCTGCCTCATGTTGGACAACTTACACAAAGTCGGTGCAATCTTCAAGGGAGTGACAAGAAGTTTTCAAATTATAATTCAACATGTAAGTACCATCTGAACGACGCATACGAACACATGAATCATAATCGAAGTTAATTTTGTAAAGTTTTCCAGTCGACCACACAAGGCAAACTTGCCGTCAGCAAGCCGCTAGTGGTATGGATAAAAAATGAAGTTATCTCGATCGACACCACAAATCCACAGCTAACATCCACTAGCATGAAAATGAAAACTACTCTACTTTAAGTTACTTGAAGTTGAAGGGATGAAGAAATCTTGCTAGCTACTTATAACAAAGATGAATTCACCATTCAATGATAGATCTTTTATTACAATAGTTTTTCGCAACAATCTCTTACAAAGTTTTCAAAGGAAAACTTTCCTTCTTCTTCAAACTACGCTATGCTAAGATATTACAACTAAGGTGTCTCTGCTCTACTCTCTAGTTTGATCTCTAAGCTTTGCTTCTACTTCTAATAATGTACAAATGGGGGAGACTTCCCCTTTTATAGCTGGCCAAGTCCAACGGACGGCTTGGATTACAATCGGCTAGATGGCCCAGATCATGCCACCTCAGCCCTAAACAAGATTCACCCTAAAAACCGCCACCAAGAGGAGTGGGGTAATAAATGAGCCATTAATGTCCATTATCCTTCTAGAAGATTCCAACTTTGAAACACGTTCACACTATTCTTGATCTTCTTCTTGACGTTGTTCTTCAACTTCGCTCGAGCTTTCATTCTTTTCTCCATCTTGAGCTTTGAAAACATTTCTTCACTGTTACTAAGTCTCAACACTTAGCCATTTTCTTGCAACTTTTCCTTGAGGTTGAAATATCATCTTGGATTACTTTCATCATTACTTCAAGTCATCACCGCTTGGTCTCGACGTTCCTCCTGCAAAATAAGCAAGGAGAAGGGTATTAGAACACCTCATAATATAAACTCAACTTACTTACCTGACTTTCATGCTCTGATCTTTGAGGTTTGAATGATCTCTTCATCTGATAGGGTTCATCATTTTCCTCCAGCACAACTTTTGCCTTAAATTCTTCATGTCTTAGCCAGATTTCAACTTTCCACCTTGTATTCCGCCTGGGCATACTTCACTCTGATATTTCATCCAACTCTGGCTCAAGCAAAATGTTTTCATCAGGAACTCGATCAAAAAATCATCTAGGCAATAATTTTCAAATTCATCCGCCAAGGCATTTTTAACACATTTTATCCCTTGCCTTAGAAAAAAATTTCAAACTTTTACTTAGGAAATTCATTATTTGAGTGCCGATGAAATTCTCCATCTTAAACGCCTCGGCGAAGCATGAAAGACTTTAAAATCAACTTTTCATCGGAGATCTTCAATACCCAAAAGAAAATTTTCTTCAGAATTTGTCGAATTCATGGGTGTACAACAAACGGGTTCAATTAATTTTCTTGAATCTTGAACCTTGGAAAAATAAATTTTAACAAATTTAATCCAGTTCTTCATCTCCGTGAACATTTTATTGCTCTGTCTTGAAAATTTTTATCGACCCCGTGCAGCTGGCATCATCAGACTCCACCACCGGCAACTTCATTCGTGCTTCTGAAAAAAAATTCACGCTTCCAAGTCCAGGCATGATTTTTTTTTTCTAAGGAAGAAATTCTTTGTGCCTTAGAATTTTTTATTTATTTTTTTCATTTTGCATTTTGAAAATTTTGCCTTAGAAAAATTTTATTCATCTTCAATCCTTCTTGCTTGTGAGGAAATTTTATCAATTCTCCTAGGAGAATCTTCCCTATCAAATGCCCAACATGTTTTATTCACATCCCCATAGGCCTAATACTCCCAACACTTTAGCAATATTTTTCTCCTCCTCCACCTTACCTTGGCGCACTATGTAGGAGGATATTTTAACTTCAACGCCCAGCAACATTCACCCTTATCATCTTTGGGCGCATATCCAACTTGAAGGGGAAATATTCACTTTCAACGCCTAGTGAACTTTATATTCCATCACCCACCACCTTGCATACTTGGGCGCATATTACCATATGTGAAGGACGAGTTTTTTTTTTACTTAGAAAATTTTTTATTTGCTTTGACTCGTTGACCTTCTTAGCTTCATGGGCGCATTTCACATAGTGAGGTGGATGAAGCTTAAAACATGGGCGCATTTAGGCATGCATGAAGGATTCAACGTCTTTGCTTTGACTTTGGATGAGGGCGCATTTAGCCATGGGAGGTGGACGAAACATATACTTAGAATATTTTGCATGCCATGCTTTCAAGGTGGGCGCATTTTCTTATGTGTGAAGGATAAAGTTCATTGACTTTTTGACTTTCTTGGCATATGAGCGCATTTTGGCATGGGAGGAGGATATTTATACTTAGAGAATTTTCTCATCATCTTCCTAGAGTGGGCGCATTTGGGCTAGTGAGGAGAATGAAACATGTTAGAAACTTTTTCAAACACCTTGAATGCTTGTTGGGCGCATTTGGAGGTGGCAGGAAGATTTAACAATTACTTAGAATTTTTTTTAAACTTTCTCCATTCTCCTTTGGGCGCATTTCAAGGCATGAGCAGGACGAGACTCAACACTTAGAAAAATTTTCATTTCATGCCTGTGAAGAGGGCGCATTTCACCAAGGCAGGAGGATATTTGAAAACTTAAAAACTTTTCTTACTCTCCAGCTGAAGTGGGCGCATTTCCTGGGTGCTGCAGGATGAAATTCATGCCTTAAACATTTTCCTGACCTCTGCCAGCCTCTCCATGCCTGCTATTTATAGTAAGTCCTCCAATTCTTGCATCTCTGAAGCTCGAAATGATTTGAAATTTTGAACACTAGATCTTCACGACCTTGTTACCCTGTTGAGACTGCTATTTCGGGTTGGCCTACTATTTTTAGCCCATTTCTGAAGGTGGTTTTCCATTTATAGTAACTGCCTGCTTCTGATATCTCCACAACTCCGTTTGATTTGAAATTTGAATGAGGCACTCCTCACCACGTGACCTGCCTGTCGACATTGATGCATGCGGCCGACTTGCTATTTTTAGCCTATTTCCAAAATGACTTACTATAAATAGTAAGTGCTCCGTTCGCCTTCAAATTTTACCGGATAGACGGAAGGCGATCGCGATGGTATACGGTTTTGAAAATTCGACTTTTTACCCCTCTTTTCGGGCCCCGAAGCTGGAAACCCTAATTTGTTCTGCATGCGTATCAAATGATCTCCGTTTGTTCTCGTTTCTGCTGCATTATGATCAGCTCGTGATTCTGAAGTGCTGGGAAGCGGCTGCCAGGATGAACCTGCTAAAAATAGCAAGTTCCTAAATGAGTGACCATCTCCATTTGCATGTCACACCATCGCAAAGCTCTCGAAAAACCCATAAGGAATATGCAGACATGCAAAGAAAACGCTAACATGCAAACCCTAAAAATAGCCTCAGAAGACTGAATTCTGAAAGTTATCTCACTTTGCATGTTATACTGTCGCGAAGGTCTCTAAAAACCCAGAAGGAATCTTCAGACATGCGTTGAAAAAACTCTGCATAGAGGCCCTGAAATTGGCTTCGGAAGCCAAGCTGCTAAAAATAGTAAGTTGTCAGTTTTAGCTCAAAATTTGCAGACAGGTAGCTCGACACGTTCTAGATGCAGTGTAGCGATCGGAATTTCAAAAACGCTGAAGGAACGCCCTGAATTGCACACTTACTAAAAATAGTAAGTTGGCAGAATTTGATGAAACTTCAGTGGAAACCTGCTGGAAGCACACTGACGCCGATGTTGATCTCTGTTTTCAATTTGTTCATCTCGTTTGATCCCAAACTGGTTGGGAAGTGCAAAACCCTAATTCTCAGACTTAGCCAAAATTTGCGTTTAAGCTCACAGGCGAGCAAAATCCCCCGAAAAGGCAGACACCAGAAAAGAGAGAGAGAGAGAGAGAGAGAGAACCAAAGGCAAAAAGACCAGAATGGAGCAAAAATTAGGGGTCCCCATCTTAAATGGGGCGATGTGTGAAAAGGTCACAACAAGTGGGTAGGCGGCGTTCGCACAGAGGCGGAGAAATTCATGGTCGATCTTGTCTCCTCTTTTCAGAGTGCATCTGGAATCCTTTCACGCTTAGATGGTGTCGAGCAAGCTTGGGGTGACACCCATATTTTCCAGGACAAAACCATTCCTCGCCTTGCTGTTTTGATGCGTGTGCCAATGCAAACTTTGATAAATGAAGGAGTGATCCAAGCTGGAGACAAGTATGACTTTCTTGGGTGGCATTCAGCTGCATTCACCGGAAAGGATTTCTTCAACATGGCAGCTGTGGAGTCTACTAAAATCAAGAAGGCAATGAGGAATATTCGCGAAGGCATCCTTAATAACTTGGATTCATTGTTCGCCAAGAGGTTGGCTCCCGAGGAAATAGAGATAGACGGATTGAAGGCGAGGTTGCAACCTTTCTTCTCCGAGATGAAGACTTTCTCTCAACTGGACTTTGAGAACATCTCTACGTTCTCAACCATTATTCAAAGCACGCAGGAGTCTACTGAGGCTTGGGGAAGGTCTTGCGAGCGACAGGAGTGGATGGTGTCTATCCTGGAATATCAGCTCAATCTTACTCCGGCAATTTCTGAGGAGGAAGTTGATGAGGTGCTGGCCCGGTTCGTAGCTTACGCGGTCAAAGAGAAGAGCGAGGGAATCCGAGTCATGGACGAGAATCTTCTGGAAGGGTAGTGGGCATTAATTGCCCATAGTGGTCAAGGAGGAATCTGCTATTTTTGGGATCATTAATGACGCCACTCCACCTTCTGGCGGTTTTTAGGGCAGAATCTAGTCTAGGGTTGATGTGGCTCAATCTGAGCCATCCTTTGTAATTCAATCTGGGTCGTCCGTTGGACTTGGCCAGCTATAAAAGGGGGAGTCCCCCTCATTTGTATCTCATTAGAAGTAGATAGCAATTAGTGAGATCAGAGCATAATAGAGAGTAGACATTTTGAGTTAGAATAGTTTTCATTGCATTGTTTGAAAGAGAAGAGGAATTCTCCCTTTGAGAATTTTGTAAGAGATTGTCACAAGAAGCTAATCATAATAAAAGCATTTCATTGATGGTGAATTCAACTTTTGTTGTGAGAAGTTTGTGAGGTCTCTTCTTCCTTTGAATTCAAGTAGGATTTAATTTTCATGCAAATAGTTAGTTATGGATGTTTATGTTTGATGTAAGTGAGCTTCTTTGATCCATACCACTAACAATCTTATTGACGGTAAGCTTGTCTTGCGTGGTCAACTGGAAAACTTTCGTACTTAACTTCGGTCAAGATTCATGTGTAGCAATGCATCGTTGTGATGGTATTTGCATCATTGAATCGTGATTTGAATATCCTTTTCTCCTTTGAAGATTGCACTCACTTTGTCGAAGCTGTCCAACAGGAGGCTAGACAATGTTTGTTAGAAGTTCATTGAAGTTAAGCTTAACATCCTTTGCATTAGGTTAGAACTTAGATCTTCTAAACCTTGCATCCCTTTTTAATTCCGCACACTTTTGGTTAGCTTTAGGAAAACTCGCACTTCAAGGCTAAATCATTGGCATGAAAATCCCGTCAAAGCATATATCTGTTGTTTACTGCAAGTATCCTGAACAATTGTGTAAGTCCCCTCGTAGAAAATAGCAATTCACATCAAACCAACTAAGGGTGTTCTAAGTATTTCGGAACCTTGGAGTTGAACGTGTGATCTATCTCGCAATCTTAGCACACGGAATACTTTGATCAAGAGAGAACGGAGTAGCCTTCGGATCATTTCGTTCTGCTGATTGGTGCGGTCATAATAATCACATCAATAGGGTGTTATACCATGCTTTTGGGCTTAATTGTGATGAACAGTCTTCGGGTGACCTATCATGCTTTCCTCTCCATTCCCTACTATGGTTGGTTATTGGAATGAAACTATAGATTAGATCCAATTAGGTTATGTTATTTATCTTAATTGTTCATTTATTCTTAAGTTCGATAACTTTAATATGATTTAATTTTAGAATACTATTTGTAAAACAAATTATATTGTTGGAATTGTTACTTTTTGGGAAAAATCAGGCATACCCCAATTAGGGGACATTACAGAACTTGGCAATGCCATAGAACAAATTGAAGTTGCACGTTGATTAGCATCATAGTGAAAGGACTTCTAAAGTAGGAGATTGGTTCATATTAGTAGATGTCACTAAAAAAATAGAAAATGAATAACAAGTTTGCTCCAAAGTATTATGGCCCTTATAAGTGTTTGCAAATGATTGGTGGTGTAGCATACAAATTGGAGTTACCTAAGTCAAAAAAAACCCATGTTGTCTTCCATGTTCCCTATTTGAAGAAGGTTCCTAGAGAAAGAGTTTCAGCCCAAATTGAGTTACTAGAGCTCGATGAGGAGGGGAAAAATGATTTCATAACCTAAAGGAGTCCTTCAAACACGCACTAAGAGGCAATAAATGAGGGCCATCATAGAGTATTAGATCAAAGTGAAAGAATTCTTCAATTGAAGATGCTACATGAGGAAATGAAGATTTTGTGCAAATGCATCTATAGGTGATCCGTGTTGAGGACAACACTTCTTTGATGAAGGGGGTCATGCTACACCCTTAAGCCCTTAATTGTATTTGGATATGGGTAGCGTTGTGACCTTTTCACACATCACCCCATTGCAAATGGTGACCCCCTAAATTTTTGCTCCTTTCGGTCTTTTGGCTTTGGTTTTACGCCTGTCTCTCTCTGTCTCTTGTATCTTTTCGATGATGTACTTTGTCATTTGACCTAGATTTGAATTTTGGCTAAGTCTGGAGAACTTTCTGGTGAATTAGGGTTTGCATTCTTTAGGAAATTTTGAGGTCAGATTGAGTTGGCCAATTGAATTCTAAGCTTAGCACTGTTGTTAGAATGCTTCAAACAGGTTCCCTTTGAATTTTCACTGAATTCCGACAACTTACTATTTTTAGTAAGTACCAATTTGGGGCCTATTTTCTCGGGATTTTCAAATTCTGACAACTGCACTGCATCCAGAGCACCTTGAACTGCTTGCCTATAAATTTTGAGCGTAAATGGACAACTTACTATTTTTAGTAGTCCAGACTTTGGAAGCTATTTTTAGGGTTTGCATGTTGGATATTCTGATGCATGTCAACATAGTTTTTTTGGGTTTTTCAAGACCTACGCAACAGTATAACATGCAAGATGAGATGATAACTTTCAGCAATCTTCACTTTGGAAGCTATTTTTAGGGTTTGCATGCAGGACTTTTCAGTGCATGTCAGCGTATTCTTTGTGGGTTTTTCAAGAGCTACGCAACGAGGTAACATGCATGCAGAATGGATCACTTTTCAGGGACTTACTATTTTTAGCAGTGGCATGCATGCAAACAAATTTTCTGGGTTTATCTGGGTTTTGTGAGATCTCTCGGGCAGTTTTGCATGCAAACAAGTCTGGTAGTTGGTTGGTCACTTTTCCAAGCACTTACTATTTTTAGCAGGTCCATATTCAGCAGACACAGTAACACCGGTACTCCAACTTTCAGAGCCCAACTCTATGCAACGAAAACGGAGTTGAATGGAGGTTTGCAGATATGCATGCAAAAGAATTAGGGTTTCTTAAAATGAAGAGTGAAACGCAAAAGTCACCCCGAAGTAGCATCCAGTCACGATCAACATCCTTCAAGCAGACGACTCATGAAATTTGAGCTCATTCTGAGCATTTACTATTTTTAGTAAATTGCTAAAAATAGCAGGTGCATGCAGACATAAGGTGCTGGCAATTCAATCGCAACACGAGAATCAAGGAGAAACAAAATCAAGTCTTCCAGAGCTCGAAATCAACTTCAAATTCAAGAAATGTGAAACTTTCTAAAAATAGAAAGTCAGGACAAGCTAGGGGCGATGTGAACAAATCACTCTAAGTCAGACAAAATTTTGAAAACTCATCCAAGTCTGATAAAAATGGAGGCCTGACATGCTAAATCCGCTATGGGAACTGGATGGAAGATGTTGAAAAAAATTTTTAAGTCATTTGAAATTCCTATAGGGCCCTCAAAATCCGCCCAAGGTGGAGAGATACTTGAAAAAAAATTTAAGTATGAAGAATTCCTCCTCCACCCTTGAAATCCGCCCAAGGAGAGACTTGCTTCAAGAAAATTGTCTAAGTGTTGAAATTCCTCCTCCCTAATGTGAAATCCGCCCAACTTGGTAGAGGAAAGATGGAGAATTGGCTAAGGCATTGAAAGTTCCTGCAGGACCCCCTAAATCCGCCCAAGGTGGAGAGAAGCTAGAAAATTTTCTAAGTGTTTGGTAATTCCTCCTCACCCTCCAAAACTTGCCCACCTTGGCAGAGGCTTCAAGAAGATTGAAGGCGTTGAAGAGAAATTCCTCCTCACCCCCCAAAATCTGCCCAAACTAGCAAGGAAGAAGACAAACTTTGATGATGTCAGCCAAGAGAAGCACACCTAAGGAGGATGGAAACAAGAAAATTGGCTAAGGCAAGACAAATTCCTCCTCCTCCACCCCCAAAATGCGCCCAAACTAGCAGGGAAGAAGACAAAATGTTTGATGATGTAAGCATGAGGAGAGCAAAAGGAGAAGTACGCCCAAGTTGTGATGAGAACTTGAAAAAATTTCTAAGTCTAGAAAAATAACATCTTCAAGTAAGAAAAAAATTTGGTGGTGAAATATTTTTTTCAAAGGTTGAAAATAAAAAAAATTAAATGTACCCCTTCGTCTGTATACCCATGAATTTTGCATTTTCTAAGGGGAATTTTCTGCTGGGTATTGGATATTTTCAACAAGGAAATGATTTTGAAGCATTCCACACTTCACTGGAAATTTTAAGATGAAGATGGGCGCCTGGTTGATGAAGTTTTCTAGGCAGAGGATGTAAAATTTTCTAAGTCAAGGAAAAAAAAATATTGAAGATGGATGCCTAGGTGATTTGTGATGAAATTTCTAAGGGGGAAATCTGGCCAAGGCACGAGGAATTTGAGGATGAAGTGAAACTAGAGAAAAATGATGAACCATGTCAGGTCCAGAGATCACTCAGACCTTGGAGGTCAAAACATGGATATCAGATAAGTGAAATGAGTTTATACTATGTGTTCCGATGCTCTCTTCTCTTTATTTGTTTTGCAGGATGAACACCGGGACCAGAGCAAGATGGCTCGAGGTGATGAAGCAAGTACTCTAAATAATATTACAACCTCGAAATAGGAAAAGTTACATGTTTCCAGATCCACCATGGGGGGGCAATGGCTAAGTGTTGGAGTTCCTTTCCAATGACCCAATACACACTCAACTCAAGAAGGCGGGTGGCAAAGAAGAAACGATCGAGTCCAAAACTAGAAAATCCTTTAGGATCAGAGGTGGAGAAATAATGAAGACTTAGGTGTTGAAGAATTGAAGAATGATGGCTAGGAAGAAGATTATCCTCAAGCACTGAAATGCCCTCAAGACTAAGAAAGAAATTGAAGCCATGATGATCAGACTCATCCAGTTTGCAGTCAGGAAGAACATGAATAGTGCGAACATATTCCCAGACTGGAATCTTCTAGAAGATGATGGACATTAATTGCTCATTTATTGTACCACTCCTCATTCTGGCAGTTTTTAGGGTTAGGGCTTATGTGGCTTGATCTGAGCCGCCCATCTGATTGTAAACTAAGTTGTCCGTTGGATTGGGCCAACTATAAAAAGGGGCACTCCCCCTCATTTGTACATCATCATATGTAATACGGAGTAGAGGGATAGCTTAGTGTAGATTGATAGCTTAGCATAGCGTAGATTGATAGCTTAGCATAGCGTAGATTGAAGAGGAAGGAAAACTTTCTCATTGAATGTTTTGTAAGAAGTTGTTGTGAACACTCTCTCAATAAAAAGAGTTTTCATTGATGATGATTTCATCTTTTGTTGTGAGTAGCTAGCAAGATTTCTTCGTCCTTCCAATTCAAGTAGAATCTTAGAGTAGAATAAATTTCATTTCATACAAGTAGATGCTAGTAGTGGAATGTGGTGCTTAATTTAAGCAAGCTTCATTAAATCCATACCACTAGCGGGCTCACTGATGGTGTGTTCGCCTTGTGTGGTCAACTGGAAACATTGTGGACCTAACTTCAATCACAATTTGAATGATGGTATGCGTCGTTGTGATGGTATCTTCATGTCAAGTGATGGTTTGAATATCTTTAGTCACCTCCCTTGAAGATTGCACTGACTCAATGGAAGTTGTCCGATGCGAGGCAAAGCGGAGCCTGGTTGAAGTTTGTGAGAATTGATTTCCATGTCCCACGCCTTAGAGTAGATTAGAGCCTTCTTATCCCTGCAACCATTTACATTCAGTACTTTCTGGTTAATATAGGAAACCCGTGCTTCATTGATAAATCTTTCAAACTGTGAAAATTCCTTTCTCCGTTGTTGAACAATTCCGTAAGTCCCCTTGAAATACCAGCAAATCACATCGAACCAACTGAAGCTATCCAATGCATGAAGGAACCTTGGAGTTGAACGCACGAACTTTCTCGCAATCTTAGCGTGCGGAATACTTTGTTCAAAAGAGAATAGGGTAGCCGTTGGCAACTTTATTCTATGTTGGTGCAGTCACGAAAAACACATCAATAGGTAGCCAACTTGTAGCTAGCATAACCCTTAACTGACTTATACAATCATTTAGATAGCATTATATAGGTAGTCTAGACTGCCTAGATAACATCCAAGGCATAAGCATATATAGGAGGTAATGAGTTTAGTAGTTGATCATCATATTGTAAATTCTATTTCTTGTTGAACATTTTTTGGAGGTAACTTAATCATTTATATATCATTATATAGGTAGTCCAGTTGGCCTGGGTAGCATCCAAGACATAATTATGGTATACATAGGAGGTAATGAGCAGTAGTTGATCATCATATTGTGATTTCTATTTCTTGTTGAAGATTTTTGGAGGTCTGCCCCCTCAAAATGGCTTATATAATCAAGCACTTGAAAGCATTTCTATAATATTTCCAGGTATTGGCCATTGCATTCTTCTATTGTGCAAGTTATTTCAAAACAAACAGAAGATGAACTATTCAAAGATCTCCTAGGTAGTCATTAGGATAAACAGTAGTTAATATGCAATTGCCACTATTGTAATCTCCCATGTACAAATATGTTTGTACAGTTCTGAAGCACCTCTTATCAGACTTTTGTGACTAATTGAAGGATAAAGAGAGACAGAGAGTTGGAAAAACTAGGGCAATGCCAAGAATGATTCGAGCAGCAAAGCTAGAGTCAAATTTTCCTGTCTATACACTTTAATATGTATTCAGCAATCCCATAAGAGAAGACGAAATGTTCAAATATCTCCCAGGTAGTCACTATGCAATTGGCACTATTGTAATCTCCCATGTACAAATGTTTGTACAGTTCCAAAGCAAATCTTATCAAACATTTGTGACTAATTGAAGGATAAAGAGAAATAGAGATCCATGTGTGTAGAGGCTGCCATATCTTTACTACACAGATATTTAACAAATTGGAGTTTCAAGCATTTGGTTTCCTGGAATCAGCAGGTCTCTCTTCCAGAATCTTGTTGACAAATGATCATTGGAGAAAACTTATGAAAAGGAAATCATTTACAACATAATCCGTGAATCCTCAATTTCAATAAAATAAAGCAGAACTCATGTTAATTAGGTATTTACAGAATAAAACAGAATCCATCATAAATTCTTGTAAATGTCACCCAATACATTGAACCAAGGTATATGAAATATATATAGTTGGCTAATGTCTGAGAATTCAATTCTGAAACTAATAATTAAAATGGTAAAATATTGGCAAGCTGCATAGGGAGATGGCTGCAACTCATTCTAGTCCTACACTGCAAACAGAAAAATAGTTGCTTTGCAAGTTGAGGGTTTGTGCTTAAACCTATAGCCTAACCCATTCAATAACCAACATTTGAAGCCGGTTGCTCACCCACTCAAACACCGAATATAACTGGACAAAAAAAGAAAGAAATTATATGGGTATCCATAAATAAACATTATAGATTAATAGACTTTAAGAATTACAACCAATTATAAAATAGAAGTAATATGATTGAAAGGCCATAGGTTATGCAAAGTAACTAAACGCAAAGTAGAAGAAATATGAGTAGACCAGAAGCCTAAATTTTGAGGCAAGAAAAAAATCTAAAAGTTTGGGGCACATAGAATATCCTCTTCAAATGCTAGTCAGGTAGCTGTCAGTACTTGGTTTGAAAGTTCTATTTGAGAATTCTGTGTATGCCTCATTACAATTATGAAATTCTCTCATTAATTTCATCATATGTTCAGTTAATTTTCAATTTTTCTTTGCACACATATCCTTTCACTTTTTCTCATGGCATATTATAAACACGTCTCATGCTTTCTTCTTTAAGAAAAATGGCATTGTAGTTTATACTTATTTCTGTTGGAAGAACAATTAGAGTTGGTAATTGAAGGCTTGAATATCTCAGTGATAAGCTCATATTTAACAGGAGATCCTAGATTTAAGTCCTACTAGTCCACAAAGAATTAATATAATATCAAAATCAGATGAAGAGAACCAGAACATCATTAGTGGAGGTGTTGGAATACCATCCTGCTCATTGACAAGGTGCCTGAGGGTTGTTCAAGCTTGGACATGGAATTAGACAGTGCCTTTATTTGACATTTATCTTTGGCCCTTGGACGGACATTCTAATTAATCTCTTTAAGAAAGGGACAAGTCCTACCGGCCAAGGGGAGGCTGCTAAGAAAAACAATCCACCATCCACTCCCTGGCCATAAAGGGCCCAGTAGCTTAGTGTTAGAACACTTAACTAGCCATCTTTAGTCCTGAATGTGAATTGTTTCCCACTCCACTTCAAGTTACATTTTGGTGCTTGGGGCTCCTAGCCTGGCGTTCATTCACCTGTTCATTTTTTAGGTTCAAGCATTTAGCTTTCAAGGTTGTTCTAACACTACTAATGATATCAAGTTTCCACAATCCATATAGCTAATTCAAAATATCGTTTCTGGATTTGATTGTGTATGTGATGCAAAAATCTTATACACAATCAAATCCAGAAACGATATTTTGAATTAACTAAACTACTGGCCACCTTTATCGGGAATGTAGAATTTGCCACAGCCCCTTTAAGCCACATTTCTGTATTCGGGATTCTGGGCTTAGGGCTCATAGCCTGGCCCTCATGGCTTATACCGTGCTGACTACTTTAAAGCTCAAATGTAGGACCTTCTATAGGCATATGGGTGGCTCCACCATTAGCTACTAATACTAAGCTTCTTTACTCAGAGAATTACCTATATTTGGTCCGGCATGTGGATTGCTTCCCAAAAAAAGGAGGCAAGACGTTAAAAGTCGTAGTGGATTCACCTAAAATTAACATTTTTTAATAAAAATAATTAAAACAAACCGTACAAAAATTAACATAGGCCAGGTTTTACATTGCAGAGGGCTTACCTGAACAGACTGAAACCCAGCAAGGTGTAGACAGATGTACTGAAGAAGGCATCCATGTCCTGCACTGAGAACAAAGCGATCCCTGTTGAACCAGCTTGGATTCACGGGATTATACTTCATAACATGCCTGTATAATAAGTACCCAACCTCTGCCATCCCCAGAGGTAATCCAGGGTGCCCTGCCTTAGCATTCTGTATTGTATCCACCACCAACATTCTAACGTTATCCACACATCTCCTGTCTATAAGCTTCTGAGCATAATCCAGATGTTTCTCATCCAAATCTTCAGAGCCCAAACACGTTTTCAATTCTTGCTTCCATGACTCGAAGTAGTTTTTATCCTCATCTTTGACAACAGAGGCAGGAAGCTCTGTTTCTAATTTGTTACTTATCCTGATGACATTTGCACCATTTCTCCAGTAACAAAATTTTCCTTGAATTCTTTTGCAACGGAATACCTCTGATTTTCTTTGCAGAAATCCAATGTAACATTGATTCGAAGCGAAATTCACATGGTTTAGCTTGGAATGAACTGATCTTCTGTTCAAGTTCATTGGACTCACTAGTCCATGATAGATTGATCCTGTGGTAGCCATGTTGCTGTGTTAATGCAGACAACCCTCAGCTCCTGCAAATTAACACTCAGCACCAGATACAGAATCAGACACAGCAGACAGAGAAGAATAGTAGTAGGAAAGAAAACAGGAAGCACAGATATTATCCTTCAGCAAAACGCAGCAGAACATATAGAGGAAACCCCAAGGTAAACTGTTCCAAAGTATACAGCAAATATCTGAATTTCTGGAAAACCACTTTAGAGAGTCTCAACCCAATGTAATCAATATGCGTTGATATTTTCAGCCAAAAGACATCAGCGAGTAAAACACAGGACTTCTACTCTCTAAATCTAAAAATAGCCAATAGACTACAGTTGTTCTTCTTATCCCCCAAAATGACACAGTTACACACAACTGCCATTATTAGAACTGGTAAATTTCCCCCAATTTCTCCCACTACACAAGTACGGCTTAATCCTCAAGGAGTGGCGCATCATGTGTACCATTGTGTATATTAAATTTAACTCTCAATGAATCTAAAAACCCATAAACCAAAATCCTCTTTTGAAATCGACTCGTGTTGATCTTAAAAAGTTAAAAAACCAAACAGAAAACAGAGAGCTGAAATTGGTGTATATACAAACAATAGGACATGTATATTCATATTTATGAAAGATAAAAAGTTCGAATTAAGACGGTAGCGTCTATCCAGCCCCAGGAATGCACCGGGGCATCATGCATTAACATAGATAGCCGCTGTCAACATCATATGTACGTAGCATCTCCGAAACTGTGCAGTAGGTACGTTGATGTTTTTACTAGTGCCGGACATTGTTATCTGTGCGCTGAATGAATGAATGAAAGATTTTAATGACGTCCACGAGACTAAACAGCCTATGGGACCGAGACACTCAACAACTTAGTTTGTCTCCAGACTCTTCTCCAGATCAGATCTCCTGCTATTAATTTTGACTAGGAGGCTAACATACCTATTAAATTGTAGATGACGGCAATGATCGCTGCTTATTTCTCTTCTTTAAATTTCATTATAATGTTTTTAGGTATATTTAATTCGATTGATTTCTTTTTTAAAATGTTTTTTTTAAATAATAAAATAAAATCACGATATTATTTTTTTCATATTAGGATGTAGAAATGTTAATTGAATTTAACCTTTTACTATTATAATTAATGTTTAATATATTATTATTATAAAAAAATATAATTTATTATATATAATACATAAATTTTAACTTTTAAAATTATTTTATTTTATTTAAAGAGTTATTTTTATTTATTTAATCTACCTATTTTGAATGGTAGAAATAATGCCTAATGTGAGGCATTCTCATCAAGCAAGGCCTAATAACCTAAGTATAACATTCAACATTCTCACATTATTAGAGTATTATTTCAACAAGAGGCTATTCCACATTAGACTACTTAAACTAATTCTCACATTATACTATTAGACTAAAATTATTATGTATAATTTCATAATTTTAAAAATGTATTATACAATAATTATAAACTAGAATTATACTAGATTATGGATTTAAAGAGCTATTTTTATTTATTTAAAAGGTGATATAAGAAAATACTAGAAATGAAAGATATATTTGTTCTTTAATGTAGGTATATGTATAATGTTTTAGATTATAAGGGTATATGTATAATAGAATAAGGGTACTATCTGTGAAATAAATACAATTGATAGATATTTAAAATTATGCACATACCTCTATAACCTATTTCTTGATAAATAGGATGTCGTAGTTATTTTATTACATTAGAGTACATATAAGGTTAGACAATGAAAAATATCAAACCTCTTTTACATATTTTTTTTCTAAAAATAGATATCTTAGTTTTAACATTTACCTAAGAACTAATTATGCAGGAGAACATCCATGTATTATCCATGCATCATCCATAGATAATAAATATAGTAATTATTGTCTGAGAAGTAATTATACATAAAATACATAATATTTTTTATATAATACAAATTAAATTAATATATAAATATAATGCAATACATAATTATCATATGTATTATCCATGTATTATATATAGTAATTATGTATTGCATTATATTTATATATTAATTTAATTTGTATTATAAATATATATATATATATTTATTTATTTTGGTCGGTGAACGCTTTTGACTGGAGCTATGAACCAGTGGGGTCACAATGGGGGACCCCATCCCCAATTTCATCCCTAATTTTGTCTCTTGCAATAAATCCATCCTTCCTCCTCGGGCTTTCCTCTGCGACACCTCGCGCCCTCTCTCTTCTCCTATCACCTCTGATCTCCATCCTCCTTTCTCTCCAGCTCCTCCACCTTCTCCTCTCTTCCTCTTCCCCTCTCCTTCTCCTTCCATCTTCCCCCTCCTTCCCTTCTCTCTCTCTTTCCTCCACCACCTTCTCCTTCTTCCTCCTGTCCTCCCTTCATTCTCTCTTCTCTTCCTCCCGTACTCCCCTTCCGCCTCCACCACTGCTTCTTCTTGCCTACAGCCCCGTACCAAAATTCCACCATCCTCGTCCTCCGTCCTCCCATCCATTTTCCAGCGTGCCTGCTTGTGGACTGTCATCTTCCTCCAGCCGCCCTCCTCCTCACCTTCGCATTCGGATGGAACACTCCAATGTTATCGGTCTCCACGCATCTGATCCTTGGCCTGCCTTATCTCCCATAGCCTTCCTTCACCTCGAATGCCTGGTCGTGAGACTCGAACACCTAACCACCGTATCAACACGGTGTTGCAACTGCCGTTGCACTGCGGGGTGAACCCCAAAAATATATTATTTATTAATTATAATAATTATTTTGCATTAATTATTTAAATTATATTTTGGGGTTGGGGCCCTAGCTCAGTTGGCTAAATCTTTCCTCTTACAGGAGGTTGGTCATAGGTCTAGTCTCCCCCACCCCCGTGGTATGATGCAGTCTAAAAAATTATTTAAATTATATTTTTATTTCATAATTTATAATATAATATATAATAAATATAATAATAATAATAATATTTTAAAATTTTAATTTCCATTATCTAAAATATCAAAAAACTAATTTGACATTATATAAATATAACATATAATAAATACATTTAATTTTTTTAAATATAAATGCAATCATATTTCCATCAATTATATAAAATATGTATTATATAGTAGTTATGTATTGCATTATATTTACAAGTTAAACTAGGTAATTTGTATTAAATTAAAATGTATTAATTATTAATTATAATAATTTTTACTATAAAATATAATATATAACAATATACATTTTATATTTTTATATGTATAATATATATTTAATATTGGTTATACATTACATTATATTTTTACTTGATAATTTCTAATATAAATAATATATATAATAAATATAATAATATTATTATTATTTTAAAAATTAAATTTATATTATATAAAATATTAAAAATTAAATTAAACTTATATAAATATAATATATAATAAATACATTTTAAATATTTTAAAAATAAATCCAACCATATTTTTTTATGCTTTTTAATAATTATGTTTTGATTTTATTGAATTAATATTTTTCCTTTTAAATTTGATAAGATTTTATAATATTCAATCACTAATTTTGATAATAAGAATATAAGATTGAATATTAGCGATTGAATAACTATAAAATCTTATTATACTTAGTATAATAGTAATATATTAAACATTAATTATAATAGTAATATAAAACTATTATAGTTAGACTTATAAAGCAAAAGGTTAAATTCAATTAAATATTTCTACATTATTATTTGGAATGGTATGAAAATTATAATATAATGATTTTATTTTTATTGTTTGTGCAATAAAAATAAAGCAACATTTCAACATGCACTCCAAAGGTAATTTATTAAATTTAAATTCTCCCTTTTGCAAAAAAAGAACAGAAGTATTTATTTAACTTATTTCACCGGAAAACTCTAAGTGACGTGAAAAATATAGTTTATGTTTTTTTTTTAATTTATATATTATTAAATAAAATAAATAATCTATGTTCTTTTTGAAATATTTTTAAAAAAAATAAATTTTTAACATTTAAAAATAAATAAATTTAAATCAATTTTATATTTATTAATATATTTAAATACATGTAATAAATTAAATTATTAAAAAATGATATTTTTATAATAAATAATATATGTATAAATATTTTTTATTTTTTTAAAATTAAATGATATATTTATAATTCAATATAAATTAATAATTTAAAGTTACATTTAATTTTGTCAATTAATATATTTTGATATTAATATTAAATTTTGAGTAAATAGAATAGATAGGGATATTTTATTTTATAATTAAAAATGTTCGTTTTGATAAAATAAATAGTTAACTTGCATTATCAATATAATAACAAAAAAAAGGATGTCTAAAGATAATAATTATAATAAAAATGTTGAATTCAAAAGCCTAAAATACCACTAAATTACACTTGCATGCTTGCATTTCAAATAAAACCTAAAATAGTCAATTGTTAACCAAAAAAAAAGTTTCTTTTAATTTATACATTATTAAATAAAATAAATGATATTTTTTTAATTTTTAAAAATAATTTCAAATATTTTAAAAAATAAATAAGTTTTTAAATCAATTTTGTATTTATTAATATGTTTAAATGCATGTAATAAATTAAATTATTAAAAATGATATTTTATAAGCATAAATAATATATGTATAAAATGATATATTTATAATTCAGTCTAAATTAATAATTTAAAGTTATGTTTATAAGTAAATAGAACATTAGAACATTTCCATTGACTAAATTTATCTTTATCAAAGAACATTCATTCTCTAATTATAAAGATCACTCACAAGGATTGAGGCTAATATGTGAACACTATTTATACTTATTTAGAAGTAACATGAAGGAAATAAAAATAAAAAGAGATAGCTAGAGTAAGGATATGAAATTGTATTGTGATATCATTTAAATTCTATATTTGCATTCTTGTAATCCACCAACTAAGGCCTAGGATGTTGGAAGCTCATTGTGATAGATTGTAATTCATTCTTTAGTACAAATAAATAATTATTATATCATTATTTTGTTGTGTCATTTCATTGTTGTTTAATTGTGAGTTGTTTTATTTATTTTTGCATGGTTGGACAATCCTTAATTAGATCCTCCATCCACAAGAGCATCAAGTTGAAACTTTCTTTTATGAATTATATTTTGTAGTGATAGGCTTATAGTCATTCCTATGTCTAAGGGAGCCTCCCCAATATTTTTGCATTATATTTCACTAAGTGAAATCCCTGCCTTTTATGCTTATAGAGCTTTACTACTTTATTCTTAGATAGATTCTCTGACCCTTACCCTTTTACTTTTACCATTTTAAAGAATTATGTGTGATTAATGCTATCATTGCATGCTTATTTCTATTTTGTAGGTTTGGTTTTATCACTCATTGTGAGGAGAAATTAAGAATTATCAACCATATTCATAACCTTTTTTAGCACATTGTTATCTTTAGAAATTTTTAAAAATATTAAATTTCCATGCTGAGTATTTGCTTTACTTTGACATGCATCTTTAAATTTGTTCACATGTACATGAAAGTGAATTAACATAATAGTGAATTAACCTGTAACATCTTTAACTACATATTCCAATATTCAAGATTTGAGCTATGTATTATAATTTTTAAGCTTGCCACACATTTAAAATAATATTTTTCTAGAGGATTATGTCAAAATATTTCCCAAAATTAAAAAAGAAATAAAATAGTATTTTATTATTATAATAAATTTCAATAAAAAAGTTAATGGAGAAATCAATTAGTTGTTAAATGTTTGTTTTTAGATCTACCTTGATATTTAGTTGCAAGTTTGTTGTCATTTGATCAATCATTAGTTTTTTTTTTTTAAATATTGTTAAAAGGTCACTGAAGTAAAGGAAAAATCATAATAACATTTTAGTCACAAAATTTATAAATAGATTAAATACAACTTTCTATCAATTGTTCATAAAAACCTTCTTTTCATGTTGTTTGGAATTGGCTTCATAAAAAAAAATTCAATCCTTGTTGATCTTAGTTAATTCTTAAAAAACATTAGAACATTTCCATTGACTAAATTTATCTTTATGAAAGAACATTCATTCTCTAATTATAAATACATTAATTGACAAAATTAAACATAACTTTAACTTATTAATTTAGACTAAATTATAAATATATCATTTTATACATATATTATTTATGCTTATAAAAGTATCAATTTTCAATAATTTAATTTATTACTTAGATTTAAACATATTAATAAATATAAAATTGATTTAAAAACTTATATTTTTTTAAATATTTAAAATTATTTTTAAAAATTAAAAAAATATCATTTATTTTATTTAATAATGTATAAATTAAAAGAAATTGTAACAATGGACTAGGTTTTATTTGAAATGCAAGCATGCAAGTGTAATTTAGTGATATTTTAGACTTTTGAATTCAACATTTTTATTATAATTATTATCTTTAGACATCCTTTTTTTGTTATTGTATTGATAATGCAAGTTAACCATTTATTTTATCAAAAACGAACATTTCTAATTATAAAATAAAATATCTTTATGTATTCTATTTACTCAAAATTTAACACTAATATCAAAATATATTAATTGACAAAATTAAATGTAACTATAAATTATTAATTTATACTGAATTTTAAATATATCATTTAATTTTTAAAAAATAAAAATCTTTTATACATATATTATTTATTATAAAAATATCATTTTTTAATAATTTAATTTATTACATGTATTTAAATATATTAATAAATATAAAATTGATTTAAATTTATTTATTTTTAAATGTTAAAAAGTTATTTTAAAAAAAAAAAATTCAAAAAGAACATAGATTATTTATTTTATTTAATAATATATAAATTTAAAAAAAAACATAAACTATATTTGTGAAATAAGTTAAATAAATACTTCCGTTCTTTTTCCAGCAACATGGAGAATTTATATTTAATAAATTACCTTTGGAGTGCATGTACGTCCGTCGTGTCACATTCTTTCTGTGCTTGACAAGACATGGTACGTTTGACTGCAGGGACATGCGATGATGCATGGATGCAGCATCCATGCCCCAGTGCATTCCTGGGGCTGGATAGACACTGCCAATTAAGACCATCTTGTGTGTCAGCTGCCCTGCGTTGGACTCGAACACCTGCGCAGGAATTGAGTGCAAGGTGGCGGATAAAATATCTTTTCGATAGAATGCCCACAAGTCAACTTGTTTGAAAACCTTTCCAATCTTAATAAGTGTAAAAAAAATCTTCTCGGCAGATAAAATATCTTCTCGATAAAATATGTAAAGAAAACCTTTCCAATCTTAGTATGTGTAAGGAAATAATATGCTTCTTTACATGATCTCTTAGCATAATTAATAATCACCATTAAAGTATGGTGTCAAATGATGATGGGAGAAGCTAAACTCTCGACAAAAAGTGCCAATGTAACATTATAACATAACCCCATCTTACGCGCTGGACAAAACGTACCGACAAAAAGACTTGAGGGATTGTGTTGACGGACGGTTAGGCGCATGTCGTTTACGTGTCTGTCACCAGAAAAGGTTGGCAGTGCTAGCGAGATTTTCAAATGAAAAATATAATGGACAAAAAGCCCAAAACGTTGCCATTTTTGACATTTGCATTTTGGAGGTTGCTGGGGAGTGCAGGCAGAACGAAGTTGCAGGCATTCAAAGGCCGAACAAGAGTCGAGACTCACCCTACCAAAACGCATTTGATAGGCGCAAGCGGCTAGCTAGCAGGTATGTATATCTATGAGAAATATATGCCATTTTGTCATTCTGCATAGGAACTGTGAAGCATTGAATGACTATTCGTTTCTAAAATTTCTTTTCATTGACGAAAAAATAAAGGGTTTTCCTTGCGTAAAGGGTTTTCATTTCAAATGCAAATCTGTTTATGTGTTTTTGTGTTAAGGGTTTTCAAAATTTTCCATTTTAATGTTCTCATTGTGAAGAATTGAATGACTATTCATTGGGAAGATGGGTTTCCATTAACAAGAAAATAAAGGGGTTTCCTTGCGAAAAAGGATTTTCATTTGATATGCATATCTGTTTTGTGTGTTTTTGTCTTAACAGTTTTTAAATTTTTCCATTTTAATGTTTTGACTATGAAGAATTGAACGACTATTTGTTGCAAAGATGGGTTTTCATTGACGGGAAAATAAAGGGTTTTCGTTGTGAAAAGGGGTTTACATTTGGAACGCAATGTGGGTTCTATGCCGGCGGGTTTTCAAAATCATAATTTTGATGGACATAAAGCCCAAAATGTTGCCATTTTCAAAATTCTCATTTTGAAGGTTGTTTCTAAATGGTTTTCAAACATTAACTTGATTTAGGGTTTTGTAAAACACAGTGTTTTGTAAAACACAGTGTTTTGTATCCTACAATTTTACAAAACAATATGAATGTCTTGAAAAGATTTTGTTATTTAGACTATAGGAATGTAATGATAGGCACCATTTTGTAAACACCCAATAAGGTATTTGGCTTCGGTGTGTATAGGGTTTTACAACATTGTGTGGGTTGGAGGTTTCATAAATCATGTTGTCACCTCACCACCCACTGTGTTTCCCAACCTGCAATCATATTGTGCATGTATATTTGGATCATATTAAGAAATATAATGTATATTTGGATAAATGCACAATGGCATTTCCCCTCTTTCATCTGGTTGGAGCGAATAAAATGCTTGCATTACTTACAGTGTTGTAAAACACATTGTCCCATGTCAGTTAGTTCGTTTTGAAAAGTTTTTTTTCATTACGACCAAGAATCCAATGAAGTCCACTTTCAAATTTTGATCAACTCTTTGCTACAGTGAAAATGGCATTTCACTTTCTTCATCTAATTGGAACAAATAAAATGTTTGCATTATTTGCAATGTTGGAAAACACACCGTCTCCTCTTAGTTATTCCGCCTCATGAAAAGTTTTTGTTTCGTACGATCTAAAAATGTAATGAAGTCCACCTTCAAATTTTAGAACAACTCTTTGGTGACGTAAATATGGCATTTTCCTTTTTTCATCTGATTGGAACAAATAAAATGCTTGCATTATTTGCATTGTTGGAAAACATATTGTCCCATGCCAATTAGTTCATTATGAAAAGTTTAGTTTTGGGTTATGGGTTGTAGGTTTTGGAAAATACAGTGTTTTGCAACCTAGAATTTTACAAAACAGTATGAATGACTTGAAAAGCTTTTGTTATTTAGACCGTAGGAATGTAATGAAAGGCATTGTTTTATAAACACCTAGTAAGGTATTTGGCTTCAGTGTGTAGAGGGTTTTACAACATTGTGCGGGTTGGAGGTTTCATAAATCATGTTGTCACCTCACCTCTCATTGTGTTTTCCAACTTGCAATCATACTGTGCATGTATATTTGGATCATATTAAGAAATTGAAACACAATTTTTACTCTATGTAAGACTTGTTATAAGGTGCCTTTCATTACATTTGTACTGTCTAAATTACTTTCATAGTGTTTTGTAAAATTCCAGGTTGCAAAACATTGGTTTTTTGAAATTTGCAGCCCACATAATGTTTTAAAACCCTTTAGTAGTAACAAATCAATTGGTTACAAACCCCTCACCTCAATTTTGTTGGTTTGTCATCTCTCCCACCTACAACTCCGCCCCTTGCTCTCCAACTTTTCGCATTCAACCTGTAGAATGAAAAAACCCACAACACAGAGTGTTTTCCAATAACAGTACTTTAAAGTATTAGTAGGGAGAAGCTAATATCCCGACAAAATGCACCTATGTATAGACATTATAACATAACACCCCATCCCCCATCACACCCTCCCAACAAAACGTACCAATGGAAAGACTTGACGGATCGAGCTGACAGACAATAACAATACTTGTTACAATTGAAAATGGATGTCTTAGTCACACCAACCTTCTTGCCTGCGGTGGATAGATAACTTCTCATGCAAGGCAAAAAATGGTGTAATTTGAAGTGACGGGAAAAATGAGGGATTTCATTTGGCTTTAGTGTGTAGTAAGGAAAACTTTAAGAAACCCCCACTTGGAGAAGTTGTAAAATCCTAGCGAATCTTTCATACTTCCTGAAAAAAATATTAATTTTAGAGGCAAATTTTTTCATTTTTCGTGAAAAAAAAATCACCATCGGCGAATCTTTTGTAATCGCTAGAAGTGTGTGGAAAATCCTGGCGAAATGCAATTTTTTTAAAACCACTAAAATATTTTCATTGGTGATTAAAATCTATTTTCAAACCAATAAAATATTTCCAGTGGCGAATTAAACCTATTTTCAAACCAGAAAAAATAATTTTGTTGGCGATTATTATTTTTTTCAAACTAAAAACTAAAAAACATTGGTGAATTAAACATAATATCAAACTAATAAAAAAATTCATTGGCCAATTAAATTCAGTGGCGAATACACTACCATTCGATGAATTTTCAATGGACAACTGTATTTACATTGCAGAAGTATATCTCTCAAGCAATAGATTTGTGAATGGAAACCTCTGGAATAACACTAGAACCGTTAGATGTGGACACATGGTGAGATCAAGGGTCATCATCATGGTAATTAATCTGACAGGTTAGATTTTGGCGATGAGCGATAAAAGAACTTAAGTGGCAGAAATATGCACGTGCATTAAGTTTGTTTTAAAAAAGGGACCACCTAGAAAGAACGTAGGACCAAGGCTTAAAACTTAAGAACGTTTTACACAAAGGATGTGGCACATCAATCTAACCATGACCGTTCGATGAATTTTTGATGGACAACTTTAGTTGCATTCCAGAAGTATATCTCTCAAGCATTAGATTTGCAAACTGAAACCTCTGGAATAACAGTAGAACCATTAGATGTGGATGCGTGTCGAGATCAAGGGTCATCATCGTGGTAATGAACCCGAAGGGTTGGATTTTGGCGATGAGTGATAGAAGAACTTAAGCAGCAGAAATATGCATGTGCATAAAGTTTGTTTCAAAAGAGGGACCGCCTAGGAAGAACGTAGGACCAAGGCTTAAAAACTTAAGAACATTTTTTATTTTATCAATGATACTTTTTTATTTTATTAATTATAAAGCAAAAGATACACATTCTACAAAGTTTGCAACATCTAAAAACTACCAAAAAAGCTGATCGGTGATACTTGTTTATTTTATTAATTATAATGAAAAAGATACAGATTCTACAAAATTTGCAACATCCAAAAACTAACAAAAACGCTGAATAACCAACTCAAAAACTAGAGTATCAGAACTTCCCTAAACAACTTCATACCCAAGCCCCAGAAAGATTACAATTTCACAGCCAATCTGGGCTTAACCCTGAAATTCTGACATAGAGGCTAAAAACTACACTTTACGTTAACCATTATTATTCATTCTTCTTCGAAGACTCACCCATCTCCAGCGGCAGTATCTCCTTTAACGGTTTTGGCTTCTTTCGCGAACACAATCCCTTCTTTTCGCGCATCTCCTCTTTGGAAACTTCTTTTAGATTTTCTATTGTTTCCTCTAATGTCATTAGCTCAGCACAAATTTTAAGTGCTTTCCACCCACGCTCGGCTCCTTTCCCCCCATCGATCTTTAGTGCGACCTTCTGGCCATCTAATAAAGAGGTGATTTAAATCTGCAAGCTCCGGGCCCCCACCATCCATTCCTTCTATTTTTACCAACCCTACTCTTGGTATTGCCCGTTGCAGAATGCTTTCCATGTCCACTAAAAACTCTTTATGCACCATAGTTTTCATTACTCTCCTCATCTCATTCACCAGTTCTCCTAAGTCTAAACCCCAAGCCATGACCAACGAATAGATATCCATATTTATTCTGAATCTATGTGTCAATTTTTTGAATCCATCCCCCAACATTATTTGAACTGCTTGCACTACCTGCTCTTCCTTGTAGAGAAATAAACCTCGCAACCTCTACACAAATGCTTTACCCACAAAGGGGTCCAACTTCCTCCACGATGTCATGGTGAAACTGGCCTCCATTGCTTTTTGGTTTCACTAGCTTTGAACCTATCACTCGTTGCTGAAAGGATACAATCTTATTATCCTTACACTTGAACTCGAAGAAGCATCGAGGGTGATAGGTGAATGCCATTATAACACCTCATTTCGTTAGCCTTCTCCATAAATGCATCGTGCTTGTCACCTTTCCTATCTTAATTCAACAAATTCGAGGTTTTGGTACTTTTCCTAACCTTACTACCTTAGTAACTTAGTTGCAAGTCTTTCTTGGTCGTCTTTGTAGTCGGTGGGTCGAAAGTTTCAAAATTTTTGAAACTTTAGACTTTGGTTCTAAGGTTCCAAAATTTAGCGACCACGCGACATTATGGACCAAGATCATTCAACGAATTTTTGATGGACGACTATATTTGCATTCTGGAAGTATATTTCTCAAGCACTAAATTTGTGAATGGAAACATCCAGAATAACACTAGAACCATTAGACGTGGACACGTGGTGAGATCAAGGGTCACCATCATGGTAATTAATCCGACGGGTTGGATTTTGGCGATGAGCGATAGAAGAACTTAAGTGGCAAAAATATGCGCGTGCATTAAGTTTGTTTTAAAAGAGGGAACGCCTAGAAAGAACGTAGGACCAAGGCTTAAAAACTTAAGAATTTTTTACAGTGTACATGAAGGACATGGCGCATCAACCTAACCACGACTGTTCGATGAATTTTTTATGGATGTGACTTTAGTTGCATTCCAAAAGTATATCTCTCAAGCACTAGATTTGCGAATTGAAACATTTGGAATAACACTAGAACCATTAGATGCGGACATGTGGCGAGATCAAGGCTCATTTCTCTCTTTTCAATGACTCAGTGTATTACATTTCATTTAATTGAAATTCTCAATCTTTTTGAAGAACGTGTGGTAGTCGTACTGCTCACAATGATTAATGCCATATGAGCATATGAAGTGATTGATTGGACAGCTGCTCATGAGTCATAGCTTTAATGAAACAAGATTTGTGATGATTTCAAATTTTCATAATTCATATTGTTTGAGTGACACTAGAGTCTGGCAATTTTGACAGCTTGTCACTTGTCAGCTTGAGGTACAGTTTGCATGCAGCCAAATGTCAATCAAATTAAACATTTTAATTATACATGTAAGGCTTAAGTTACTGTTACACAACTTAAGTTACTGTTACACAAATCCATTAAGTTGGTTTTTTGGTTTGCGTGAATCTCTATTATGAATCATGATTATACGGTATACGTAACCTCATAGTGCACACATGACACGTGTGAGGTGTACATAGGAACAAGGCTGGTAGTGGCACTATCGGCTGCACTGTTGGCCCATAAATAACTAAATAAGGATAGTGACTAGTGAGCACAACTAAAATCATTCATTGAAGGCTAAAGGCCTTACTATTGAGTGCAATGTTTGAATTGTCGTAAGGGTTTTCATTTTGTAGGGTTAATAAGGATTCAGGAAGAAGATCATGTGGCATTATTGGGGATACTCTAAATTCTCCTACCTGCAGTTATGTATTCATAGAGTCAACGACCAATTTCGTTTAGGCTTCAAGTTCAAAATGGGTGGAATTGGAAAGAAGTTGATTTGGTTCACCTGACTTCTCAGACAGGTTTTGAACCAGGAGAGGTGCTCTGATGGGCATAACCGCTATTCCCAGTGCATAGAAGCTATAATTAAAAGATGGGAGCAATTTTACAACCCCTCATCTTCTGCATGACTTTGATTTTCAAAGGGAAGAAGTACATTTTGTATCTTCACAGCTCCCATTTCCCCGATTTGATTGGGCCCCCTTTCCCCATGCATTTATTTTCAGACACACTGGTTTATCTGGGAAGTCCTATACATTTATTTTCAGAGCTCATGGTTGACTCGACAAGTCCCATTTATTTCCAGACAAACATGTATTACATTTACGTTTTCACTAGCGGTCCAACAGAAGCTTGGTGCTTGCGCTTACATTTGTATGTGTACTATGTAATAATGTGACATTCTCATTCAGTTGTAATAAAATAAATGGTTGTGCTCTTAAAAAGCAATTGATGAAATCATATTAACTGTGCTATTAAAAATCATAGAAAAGCAATTGATAAATCTATTCATATAAGTTTTTTTTCCTTTAAGAAATTATCTATTTATGAAATAATTGCATGCAGATTTAAAACTTAAAAGAAAAACATAAAGAAATATAAATACTAAAGTTAACTGTTAAGTACTCGAATTGATTAAGTTGGTTTTTTGGTTTGCATGAATCGTGATTATCACTATACCCAACCTCACATGTGACACGTGTGAGGTGTACACAGGGACCAGGCTGGTAGTGGCACTATTGGCGGCACTGTTGGCCCATAAATAAGGATGGTGAGCACAACTGAAATAATTTGTTGAAGGCTAAAGGCTATACTATTGACTCTTGAGTGCAATGTTTGAATTGTCATAAGGGTATTCATTTTGTAGGGTTAATAAGGATTCAGGAAGAAGATGATTTGGTATTATTGGGGATACTCTAAATTCTCCTTCCTACAGTTATGTAGTTACAGAGTAAAAGACCAATTTACTTCAAGTTCAGAATGGGTGGAATTGGAAAGAATTTTATTTGGTTGACCAGACTTCTCAGACAGGTTTTGAGCCAGGATGGGGAGCTCTGATGGAGATAAGTGCTCTCCAAGTGCATGGAAGCAACAAGTAGAAGATGTGAGTAGTTTTACAACCCCTCATCTTTTGCATGACTCTAATTTGCAAAGTGGATAAGTACATTTTGTATCTTCATAGCTCCCATTTCCCTGGTTTGATTGGCCCCCCTTTCCCCATGCATTTATTTTTGGAGACCATGGCTGACCTGGGAAGTCCCATGTGTTTATTTTTAGAAACCATGATTGGTGGTGGCCCCCTCCATGCATTTATTTTTAGATGACAAAGAGTCAGAGACCATGACAGAAGCTTGGCGCTTGCGCTTACATTTGTATTTGTACTATGTAATAATGCGAAATTGACAATTGTCATTCAGTTGTAATAAAAATAAATGGTTGTCCTATTAATGTGATTATGTGACATTGTAATTCCTTTTATTAAGTCCTTTGCAACGTTAAGTGCTACTATGCTATTAATGGTATTGGTTGTGCTATTAATGTGACATTGTAATTCATTTTATAAAGGCATCGATGTGAATTCTAGCACATTAAAGGTTGAAAAAAACTTTAAAACACATGTTTACTATTTATAATATATTATAAATTACTCAACCGTTCGATGAACATTTGATGTATGGTTGTAGTTGCATTTCAGAATGAAATGCACAAAGCGCTAGGGTTGTGAACTTAAACGTCTGGAATCACCCTATAACCGTTAGATTTACAAAGTTCAACAATTTAGATTCTTCAGAATTTGTTGTCAATACAAGACTAAAAAAAGCACTTTCAGTTTATACTGCTAAGTGATTTTATTTTTAAGTGAGAGGGTCAACAGACGAGGAGATTTCAGTCTTTAGTTTGCTCATTGCAACACACCACCCTATTCTAGGTTCCACAGTTCCACTTCCGACAAAGCCATTCCAGAAACCTAGTTTCCACGACTATCAGCATTAATCTTTCCAAGAATCAAAAGAAGGGTAAGTGAAAGAATTCTTGTGGCTATGTTTCATCATTTGACATTTCTTAAAATCTTATTTTTTCAAACTTTAAAGTTTGGGTTTAGGGCTAAGAGACTTAAGAATTAAGAAAAATTAAGGAGGACTAATAAGGAATTCACAGTTTCACATTGTATAAGCATGTCTACCAGCAGTACCACTAGAGCAATGTCAAATAAAAAAATACATTATGCAAAATTGCTTAAAAACCCAAGTTTCATTGATGAATACCATGATATTTATTATCCTGAAACATATGGTAGGCGTACCTCAGAATTTAGATTTTCATCTGAGAATAAGGCCTCAAACCAAATGCAAGTTAATAGTATCAGTGCACCATGGGTAACTGGATTAGGGCGCATGATGTTACATGAGGTTTTCCCTTGCCCTGAATTTATCATGGTCTATGCCCAAAATTATGATGATAACAAAAGAGCAATTTTTAATAAAGATAGCAAAGAAGAATTGTTATCCATTAATGCAAAAGAACTTGGAAAAGTGTTGGGGTTTACAACCGTAGAATTTGGAAATGTCCACATTGACCTAGAAAAGCTTGCTAGTGATTATGAAGCAGTGGATGAAATGGACAAAAATTCCTTCTTAAACAAAATAGTTCAGGATAGAAACAAATTGAAAGGTGATCATAAGCCTCCTTATGATTTGGATATTTTTAAACCATGGGCTCAGGATACTATTTCCATGCTAGCATTTTGCCTCTTGGACTAGATAGCAATTTGGAAGTGGGTGCATGCCTCCTTAAAATGGTGTATAATATCCATTATGGTGTTCCACATGTCAAATATAATTTTATTGAGCACATTGTAGAATCCATGCATAAACAATTTTTAATGATTAAAAGAGGTTCCACCAAGACATTTAGGTTCACAACCTACTTGTGCTATCTTTTTCTATTCAAATTCAGAGGAATGTTTCAAACCAACAAGCTTCAGATTCGACCCTATAGTAATCCCGAGGAAAAGAAAATGGCTCCAGTATATGAATGGACCACTGTTATAAGGATGCATGATTCTCGAAGGAACTATAGTCATTTTGTAGACTACTTTTTGGCTCCATTGCATCAAGTAATTGCAAATACTCCAATGCCTAGATTGCCTATGTCATGTAGAAACTACATTCAACTAGGAAAAGAAATACAATTGGCTGATTGGTACTTAATGGAAGAATATACCGTGCTAAGATTTTATGCATCGGGAGTACAACAATACAAAATTCCAATACATGTGACAAAAAGGGTTTTTGCTTTGGAATATGTAAGGTAGATGCAAAGTACTGATGAACTGCACTTTACCAGTCAACAAAAGAAGACCTTATTTCCTTCTTTACCTTTTTCATGTGGAGGGATCACATTCGAGAGAAGAGCATTTAGTGTGGCACATAATCTTTTAATTTTTTTTGCTTTTGATGCTATCTGTCACTGGCAGTATGATCCATGTGACACCATTAAATCAATGATTGTGCTCAATAAGAATGTTGCAAGTAGAATTCAACATGAAAGTAAACCCTTGCTCGAAAACTTGAGAAATAATGATTCTTGGGATGAGGTCAAAATTACAATGGAGAAAAGTGCTGCTAAGAATGATATTTCTTTTAAGCAATTGTTAGTAGAAATTATGGCATTGCATCAAAAGACAATCAGGAGGTGCAAAAAATTTTATCAAAAAAGTGTTAAACCATGTAGTAGAGTAAAAATGCCAAGTTCTCTAGAGAAGGAAGTTACAGAAAAAAATTGGTCATGATAAAAAATTACTACCTTTTGGTCTATGAGGAAGGAGCTAAGTGAACCAAGAGGTCTTGCAGAGTATGGAGATAACGAAGAAGACAGTGAGTTTAACAGATTGTGGAATATAGAGCATCTGGATGAACAAGAAGATAAAGAAAGTGATCATGAATCTAATGATGATAGGGAAGAAGAAAGCCATGTCAATTTCAAACTTGGTTTAAGTGAGGCCACAAAAGAAGCATTTACTACTGGAGTAGCCATAGCTGAAAAAATGGGTTATGAAGGTGGTCCTTTGGGGTCCCAAAGAAAAGGAATTCTTACAGTAATAGATGTACAACATAGAAAACTAGTTGATAAATTTGGCCTTGGAACTAATAAAGTAGACTAAGGGTATACAAGTAGAGCTGAAACAATTCAATTTGTTAGAGCTTCAAATCCTCATCCTCATGGTTAGATACAATCACAATTAAGACATGCCCATGGTGGAGAGCTTTGTGCAACTGGCATTGACTCTAGTGGTGATGGTATGGGTAGTAGTACTAGTAGTGGTCAACATGTGCTACAACAACAAACTACACACAAGAGGACAACAATACAATATACCACAAAACACTAGGTGATCAAGGCATAAAGAAGAGGCAAAGGATTTTGACAGGTACAAGTCACACTACCAGTGGATCCACCACAAAGGAGTTATTTCCAGGCACCCCCCAGTGCCAGTTAGTCTGGCTGCGATATCATTAGCAACTGCAAGTACTACTACTCCCATTCCTTCACCATTCAAGCATTCCATTGTTCCTATGTCCCTAGCTTTTGATTACATTGAAGAGTTTAAAAAGAAATTAGACATGAATAAAAAAGAAAAGAAGCAATTGATGGATAGGGCATCTGCTGTAACTTCAGAGTCTGCCACAACCATGGTATTACCCACATTTAACACAAATAAAGAAATCACATGTAGTACACATTTCTTGTTCCCACAGTTCAAGACAAACCAACAAATCGGATGGCTCGATCTGAATTCCAGGTGAACAATATTCAATTGGATTTTTCTGGACTCAAAAATACTGACAAAATTAAAGTATCAAAGAAGAACAATGAATTGGTGTACACATCATTTCTAAAGCAAGATAGAGAGAAAAAAAGGTTGCAGACTCAAATTGAAAAGTTACAGGCAAACCTAGCAAATGAGAAAGCAAAGAGGAAAGCAACAGATAAAAAGAGAAATGAATTAAAAAAAGAATAAAAACATATGCCTCTACATCAACAAGCAAAGAGGATAAGTAGAATGAGATTTTAGTAAATGAATTGAAGAAAAGGCTAGATGAGAGCAACAAGAAATATGATGAGGAAAAATCCACTTCAGAAAAATTAAGACTAAGCATTGCGAATGGAAATGCACAGTGGGAACAAAAACTGGAGAAGGAGAGAAAAATAAATGAAAGATTGGTGGTAGAGGTGATGGAAGCAAAAATGAAATTGAGACTTGTCAAAATAAGTTATCTGCATGTTGTAGAGACACAATGAGCCATATGAAACAAAAGATCTGGGATGAAATAATGCAGAGGATTGATCATTTGTGTGACATGTTTCAATTGATTAATGCTATCAGACAACACAATAAGAATCTCATTAAATATTTAGTGGACAACAAAATGTGTTGGCATTAGAGAAATCTGCAAAAGAAATTCAACAAATAGTCTACAAAGTCAGTGATAATGTTTTGAAATCAAAAGGGATTACTAATCGGCTTGCTACATTAATGATGTCATCTATCATTGAAAATTGTTTGAGAATGCGTGAAACAAAGGAATATTTGCATTTGGTTGTAGAAAAGATGAAGAAGGTGGATGAAAAGGTAAGGAACTTCACAAAGCTGGGTTTGCCAGAAGGTTTTGACACAAATGATCGATTCATTGGAAAGAATGATTTCAGTAAGAAGATGGAAGATGCAATGAAGATTGATTTGGGCCAGTTTCCTCAGAACCCAGATGTGGTGAACTACTTGGATTCCATCAAACCATTGCCAATATTGAATGCAAAATTGATTGAAGAATGCAAGACAGGTTCCAATTTGAATCATGAATTGTTAACAAATCTTCAAATCAAACAACATCCATTAGGACAAATGAAAATTCCACCACCTGAACAGTGGAAGTTGCTAGAAAAGGTGTTGCAGTGATCTGATTTTTGATAATATGGCTTTCCAAGTTCCAACTGAGAGCTCTGT
Organism: Sequoia sempervirens; assembly: GCA_007258455.2. Taxonomy (NCBI): domain Eukaryota; kingdom Viridiplantae; phylum Streptophyta; class Pinopsida; order Cupressales; family Cupressaceae; genus Sequoia; species Sequoia sempervirens. The sequence continues at coordinate 439,005,940 of VDFB02075321.1, forward strand.
GCAGAGTTGTCTTTGTTCCAACTCAGACTTTAGTAATGTGTCGATGTTAAATAATAAATTATCTGTACTATTTATTTTTTCATTTTAAGAGAAAGTCTGGTAGTGGTTTCAACTACTAGATACACTTTAAATGATTGTCGATGTTCATTGTTGTATATGCTACTAAGACTATTGCTAATATGTTATTAAGCATTGAGCTGAGTGATGAATCACTGAGTACATGTTCAAGTTTTACTTTTAACACAATTAAAATATGAACTATAAGGTGACTTTAATTCCAAGCATCCATAATCTTAGTTAAATTTCATTACAATTCACACATCGATACTCAATTTCCATGACTACTTATTAGATCCACTAAAAATTTATATGAATTCATGCTTTAATCAAGGTACTTTAACTGGTTCATTAAACTAGATCCAGAATAAAACATACATCAATGCATAATGACAAAGAAGATTAATCAAAGATCATTGATCAGATTTCATTAATAATTCATGTATAATTCACTTTGTTGAGTAACTTAAGTTTATGCATATGTAAACTTTAAGTTACAGTGTATTATCTAAGAGTTTACTGAGTATTTTTCCAGTGGATTATCTATTATTGGAATTGGAATGATAGATTTTTGGTTAGTCTTTTTGCTGTGGTTACTATCACTCAAAGTTGTGGTTTTGGTGCTTTTCCTAACCTTAGTCGCTAGTCCTCAAAGATTTATAATTTATAACCTTATTGGTCGCTAGTCATCAGAGTTTTATAATTTATAACGTAATGTTATTGTGGAGTTCTAAATTTTCATAACTTCCCGATTCCCCAAGTTGGTTCACTTTGTTGAGTTGCAAACTTGCAAGTCTTTCTAGTTTCTTGGTCATCTTTGTAGTCAGTGGGTCAGAGGTTTCAAAAACTTCAAAACTTAAAACTTTGGTTCTGAGGTTCCTAGTTTCAGTGACCATGTGACATTATGGACTTATGTATGGCCTAAACTATAGTTGTTTTTTGAGGAATTTCCAAAAGCATGCATGTTTAAAGACTATCTTTTCGAGGAATGAAATTGAATGTCGCATTCAATGCACATCCTATAAAAAATAATGACATAAGTGCATGGTGAAGTTTTACTCAGACATTTTCCTGCATTCTCATTCTTTGCCAAGGCCAGTACTTCTGAGCTACAAACATTCTTTCTCCATGAATTTGCATTTTGCACTCATGCAGAGTGAACATATGGTTAGCGTAAGGGATATGGAGCTCAGACCTTTTAAGTTAGAAGAATTTTGGGCACACCTAAAGAGGGATGACAAGTCTAAGCTGGATATAAAACTCTTAGAAAGTGGGCTAGCTCAGGCTGGAGGGTTTCTGGAAGTTGTGTTGAGTGTGGACCTGATAAGTGCATGTGCGAGAAGGTACATTTCATAGACACAGGAAATTAAAGCCGCAGACGGGATTGTAATTGAAAAAAAATCTCCTAAAGTTGTTTCCCGAGCGTTGGGGATTTCAGAAAGGGAACCTCTAGAAGACATGTTTGTCGCAATGGCAGGTGAATTTTTCAAAGCAAATAAAGACTGGTGTAAGAACTCCATGGCCAAAACCTGGTTGAAGACTGAAAGGAGAGGTAAGTCACAACTACCAAATAAACTCAAAAGACTACATTTTAAGGGAGAAATTGCATATGCTATTGCTTTATTGCACCGCATTGTTGGGAATGCACAACTTGAGTTATTTGAGAATTGGATGTGCTGGTTTATCTTGACAGTTTGTGATGAGAACATTTTCATTAACTGGGCTGAAGTTATTTTCTTCCATTTGAATGAGCAATTAATTAATTTCCATAAGACTGCTACTTTCTGTGTGTGTTCTTGCCTGACCTACATTGTAGGTAGTCAAAGATCCTTTTGGCCAGGGTTGGAGCCGCAAGGAACCCTAGCTTTTGATATGTCTGTGTATAAACGCTTTCCTCAGTTCACTAAAAAAATTGGAATGGGTGAATTTTGTTGTGTTAATGATGCATTTTTAATGGAGGCCATTAGGAAGCTAGATGGAAATCTAGAAATGCGCCTTTCCCCTGAATCCATTTCTCTTGTATCAAAATATGAGAGTTTTTATATCCAATTTGATAAGTTTTCCTATCTGAGAATAGGGGGTTTTGAGAAAGCCCCATTGAAATTACCTCAGTATCCTAAAGATTTAATGATATTTCTGGAAGTTTTTCAACAAATGGAAATGGTTAATATTAAGTATACGAACATGGGGAAACAAGGGTATGCCTTCCCATTGGAGACCCCTTCTTTTTTGTGCAAAACAAACCAGATGGCCAGGGGAGCTGAAGGACTTCTCAAGGAATATAACCTCCAGAATTTGTCTATGATAGGTAATTTTGACAGTAAGGGTTTTGTGAAGCAGAATCTCTATGGAGGGAGCTCATATCGGCATCACCCATCTATCGAAGATTTCTAGGAATATTGTGTCAATGAGAATGAAGTTTTGAGAAGAGATTATATGAGGCTAATGCTAAAATAGATAAAGGCTTTCGATCTTCAATTTGACCTTCCTAAAAATGTAGTTGAGGATTCAACAATCTTAGATCTTGGATATGAAAAATTTCCTGATACACCCCACCCTAGGGTTGATTGGAACCAAAGTGAAATTTCAGATATGAGGCTGCATGTTGCCCCAATGCTTAAAAGAACCCAGGACTAGTTGGATGGGAAATGGTGGCAAGTTGTTGGTCTTGTTTAGGAGCCGAAGTCATCACAGAAGAATGAACAGGGGTCTACGCAAGCATCTGGTGCAAGTGTATCATCAGAGAAACCCTTTGTTAGGTCCTCTAGTGAAAATTCTCAGTCAAGAGGTGATGGTGATAAGCTACAAGAAATAGTCAAGTTGAAGAGCATCTGTGAACAAGATAGTGTGCTTTCTCCTACCCCTAAGAAGAATACTAATCAAGAAAAACTTGTGGCTACAGATTCTGAAGCTATCTTTAAACAGATCGCTGAAGATAATATTTTTCCTCCTTTGTTTGAAGACTTTGAAATGCCCTCTTCTCCGCTTGATAATCCACCTTTCACTCCTACCGCTCCTAAAGAAACTATTATTGGAAAAGAAGATTCTGGTCTTGTAGTAGCCTCCCCAGGATGGCTGATAAAAGCAGTGGAGAAGAAGAGAAAGTATATTCCTACAATGACAGTTGGAGTGGATACGGTTGCAAATTTTACTTCAAAGCTCTTCAAAACCTAAGAAAGCCAAGAGGATGTCAAGGATGGTGACTGATGCTACTTCTGGAAATCAAATGTTAGAAATTGCTGACCCTGTCAAGGATTTAAATGAAGATGAAATAACAACGGTAGACTACAAAGTCACACATGTTGATATGGGGCCTCCAACACTGGAAGGTGATGTGTACCATGCCGATTATTCAGTCCATGTCTTGATTAAAAGATTGAAAGAACAGAGGAAAGGAAATATAAAACTACAATCTCAAGTCCTCGCATTGAGTAACTTTATTTCTTCCATGGCCACTCCTCCTACATCTGATGAAGCCTCAAGTTCTCAGCCTCAAGTAGAAGGCATCGATGTGCTCACCATAGAGCAAATTAAAAAGAATTTGAGCTATTCCAGAGCTGCTTGTGAGGGGATAGAAACAATATCTCAAGAGGCTATCTTCTTTCTAAATAAATCTTTGCAGTTTTACACTTGAGTTCTTGACAAGAGGAAGGAGTTAGTAGGAGAACTTCAGGATGTCAGAAAAGATCAAACTAGTCTCTATGTGCTCTCTCAAGAAATGAAAGAATTGAACTCTATGGATCCGAAGATATTAATTGGTGAGAAAATTTTGAATAATCCTAAGGAGCTAGACCCTTCCTGGTTCGATTCATTAGAATGGAAATTGAATATATATGATAATCTGGTGAATGAAATTAAGAACACACTTGAAAAATATTATGAAATGTTAGAGGAAATTAAAGAAAATTTTCATATTCTGGGAGCATAAATTACTTATGAGTTTGATGAAAGGATTCTAGATATAAGAGAGATCTCTTTGAAGTTTAGAGAGAAATTCAATAAAGAAATATCTGATCCTGCTACAGTGACATGGGAGTCCTTCTCGAAACTCAGTGCAATGGAGCTCCACCTGAAGACTTATAATTCTAGAGAAGAGAGAAGATCTCAGATGTTGTTTAATTCTAAAAAGGCTTTGGGAAAATGGAGAACCAGGTTACAGATTACTATAACGCCAGGGAGCAAAAACATCACCACAATTGTCACCAAGTACCAGGAATACAGGAAAAGATTAAATGCACAGCGGGCGTTACCGAAGGAGGAGGCAAAAAATATTGAAAGCGAAGGAGTCGGTGCTGTTTAGTTTTTAGTTTTTATGTTATTTTCTTTAATTTGGCTCTCTTGATACTTTAAAGACTTTATTTTAATTTCTAAAACGACTGTCTTTATAAGTTATTTATGTTGAATTGTTAGCTTCTGTTAGCTTGTAAGTTGTGGATGTTGAACTATTAACTTATGTTCAAGGAATGTATTAATATTCTTTGAGTTATTTATCAAAGATTTTGTGAATGGAAATGCAATAGGAATTTATGAGTTTAGTGATAAGTGTTGTTCTTTAAAAATGATGCAGAAACAAATATCAAATTCAATACCATGGAATACAATATAAAATATCACAATTTCACGAAATACAATATAAAATATCATCAACTAAAGTTTGGAATATGATTCATGAAGTGCAATATAAAATAAAATATCATGAAGTGCAATGATTCACAATTTCAATTTTCATTCAATACAATATAAAATGTCATCAACTACAGTTTGGAACAATGGAAAATGATTCATGAATCTTGTAGTGTAGTATAAATACCTAAAAGCTGCTAATTCTCTTACATTTCCCAAATGGAGTAAGGGTCCTGAAACTAACGTTCAACATCAGATAGAGTAAAAGAGTCGTCTTGAAGCTCTTGATTCTGAGTCTGCTCTTCACCTTCTTCGGCCTATGTCTCAAATTCAACATTCACTATGTCATTTTTGTCAATGTCATTTGTCCCAATCCCATTGCCTATGGCAGTGCCACTAGTACCAACCTTTGGAATTGGAGTGTTGCACAGATCGGTCCATCTTCTTTCACATGTGGACCTCTAGATTGTGAGTGCCTTATCAAAAGGAATTTTTTTGATATTATACACAGTTCCTTTCATCCTCAAGCAATTTTCCAAATTCTTGTCTAGTTTGTTTCTTAACTTTGATTTCAAAAACCCTAATGTACTAAAAAAATCTCATCCTCCACTGACCCCAATATCATTGTTTGACATAAATTAGCAAGTTTAAAATATTCTGACATCCTATCATGCAAGATTTCACTCTGACCTAAGTTTGTCCAAACCCTTTTTATTGATCCTGGTTCAAAGGCCTTGTCCTTGCCCATGGATTTATACTGGTCCTTAATAGCTACTACAAAATCCCTACATTTCTTTCTTAGCTTATCTTCATTTAAAATTCCTTCTATTTTCTGCTCATTGATTGTTACAGTTTTTGAAAATTGTTTGATCAATATTTTTACTTGAGCGTGAAAAAATCTTGGGTTATCTCGGTTTCCCAAAATTAAGGATACACAATACTCATGGCTTCAAGTATTTCATCTCGAGGGAATCTTTCACGAATCTCTAAGGAAATAGATTTTGCAATTTCCTTCAAATTATCACCAACAAATTTAACAATGTCTTTAAAATATTCCTCGTTAACAAGTACTTCTCTGCTAGAGCGCCTGGTAGTCTTACATTGGTACATTTGTATCTCATATCCACATACATAGATACATAAGTTCCCACTTCCATTAAACTGTAAATAATTATCTTGATCATTCAAATCAATAATTTTCCACCACAGGTGATAATCTACGCCATCTTGTGTTAGATCTAGATATAGATGATTGAGGGCTAAGCATGTATGTTTACGTAGATTGGCATATTAATTAATATACATAGCTCTATCTTGGGCTTTCTTCACAAGACTATTCATTTCATCTAGCATGGGGAGAAGACTAGCTAAAGTCAAGAGGGTCTCTATATCACTTAACCTATGTAAGAGGTCAAGAGCTTTGTCCACCGTGCTGCAATTTTCGTACACCACTCCAATTAAGGATTGATATTCTGAAAGAACTCATTGCACTAGTCCATGCAAGGAGATCCATATGGTATCAACATCCTTGAGAAACTTCTTTCATGGTGTTATTCCCTCAGCGAAATTCTAAAATTCTGTGTAACATTTGGGACTTCGGCAAAAGTATGTGTGGATCTTGTGGACTAGATTTTCAAATTTTGATACTGTAGGAAACTTGCTTACAATTTTGAATGCCAAATTTATTTTGTGGGCCATGCAGTGAATTCCAAACATGTATGGTGCACAAGTAGTTTATAACTTTGTGCAAACACCGGTCCTTTGACCTTGCATCACTGCAGCTCCATCAACTCCTACACACACCAACTTTTTTGCAATTGTCAACTCATCCATACCTACAATTTCTTTCAAATATTTCTTGACTAGTTCAAATATATTATGCGATGTTGAATTGTTCTTTCATTTTATGAACACAAAGAAGATGAGCTTGGAAAACATGTTGTATAGTATACAAATGCATACAGACCCAAGAAGTATTGTCTACCGTAGTAACTTCATCTAAAGATAATGCAATGAAGTTTGACTCTTTTACTTTCTCCTTTAAATCTTCCTTTTCCACTGCAGGAAGACACTTTTCCCATTCCCATCCAACATTTACTGACCAATGTGTGTGGGGATAGTGAGGAACATTTAAAAAAGATAATAAACCAGAATATTCTGTGTAGTTTGTCATAGGACGCCCTCTAGACAAAATATGAAAAAAAACACTCATCTGAATAATTTTTGACATATTTTCTCCTTCCATTGCTTTTCCAAATTGAGCCTCAAGTGTACCTTTACATGCAACAAGCTTCTACATGCTTTGGTGATGCTCTTCATAATCCGCGACATACCTAACATGAAGACATTCTTCCTTTGATTTCCTTCATAAGACTAATTGTTCCTTTTTGTCAATGATTTATTTTTCATAAACTTTACTGACATGCTTTTCTATAGTGTCAATCTTTATCTGCAACGTCTTGGGTTTTCCTAATTTCCAAGTAAAAATCATACATTTGGCATGTGTTTCTTTTTCAATATCGTTTGCTTCCCCCACTAGTACAATGAATGGGTACTTTGACAACCAACCAAGTTGAAAATTCCTTGTCATTTCCCACTCACGCCCCCTTTTTGGTTTGTTTTTCCTTTTCTTTCTACCAACATCATCCTCATCCAATTCAATTATCTCATTTTGGCTAACCAGGGTATCCCTTGGAGCATCTTTTGCAGTATTGCCATCCCCATTTGAATTTGATACATTTTGATTTAAATCAATTACAATCTCAACTTGACCTTCTGCTGGTGCTGAGGTATTGTGAATGCTAACAATATTTGGTGGAATATTTGGTGATGTAGCTCCATATTGACCTGATCGATTAGAAGCTTTGGAAATTCCAAAGTAAGACTGTATGGTACGTCTAAGTTTTGGGAATTTTGATGGCCTCTTAGTCTCTTGATCTTCACCACACTAAGGGGTGGTAGGAGTACTTTCAACATCCTGAGGAGCGACATGAGAATTTTCACCACCTTGACTCTGAGGAGCGGTAGAAGTATTTTCAACACCCTGAGGAGTGGCAGGAGTAGTTTTACCACCCTAAGGAGCGGCAGGAGTATTTTCAACACCTTGAGGAGCAACAAGAGTAGTTTCACCACCCTGAGGAGCGGCAAGAGCCTTACTGTTGTTGCTCAAGTTGCTCAACATATTAATCTCTGATTCAATCAACATATTCATCTCTCACTTTGAATAAAAAACTAGAAAAAAATATCTTCTTGTTTAAGGACAAAGAATAATAATATAGATCACATTCCCTACACAATATCATCTTTAAGACTGAAGTAAGAATGGAAAAGAGATAAAGACAACTTATTATTATAACTAATAACACTATGAAGAAATGATCAGTGATCACTCACCTTTAAGTCTACTTTTTCGGCTTTCGCTGACTTCCGAATTGAGAAGTAGAACCTCAAAACCGAACAAAATGTGTAAGAATAAATGATACTTTCGATTGTATTTATATCAATCCATGATTCCATATTTGGTGAATTTCGCGGGATTTTTAAATGGTATATTAAAAATTTGGCAAATATGTTGTAATTTTCAAGGTGAAATGTGTCCTCAAATTTAATTATTTTTTAATGTTATTGGCGAAATAGGTCCTCATAAGCAACTATTTATAAATTTTAATTGGTGAAATGGGTCTTCACAAGCAACTATTTGTAAATTTTAATTGGCGAAATGGGTCCTAATACAATGTCGTTTTAATAGTATTGGTGAATATGTAGGTGTTTTTTATTAAATGCTTTCAGGATTCAGGCAAAAATATTAGTCGGTCCATTTGAAACGTGTAGTTTGACAATGGCGAATTTGCTGCTTAAATATGCCTCATAAAAAAAATTATTGGCGAATCAACATGTATTGGACCAAAGTTTCATAAATTTTAGGTGATTTGGATACCCTGTGGGTGTGAGAAATTTGCCAATTTCAAGTTGAATGATTCCTAGAATTTGTCAATTGGAGAAGATTCGCCACTAAAGTTTTCCCTGGTGTGTAGAGGGTTTTACATTGTATGGGTTGGAGGTTTCATAAATCATGCACTCATCTCCCACTGTGTTTTCCAACCTGCAATCATACAAACTGCAAATGTTTGTTGGAAAACACTAGGTGTTTATAAACTGGTGCCTTTCATTACATTGCTACTATCTAATTAACAAAATCTTTTCAAGATATTCATACTATTTTGTAAAGTTCCAAGTTGCAAAGCATTGGTTTTACAAAATTTGCAACCCACATAATGTTTTAAAAACCTTTACAAGTAACAACCCAATTGCTTACTCAACCCTCACCTCAATTTGGTATGTTTTGTGATTTCCTTGAAAACATTTTGTGAATTAGATAGTAAGAATGTAATGAATTTGGAAAACACTGAGTGTTAAGAAATCTGCAACCCACAGTGTTGTAAAACCAAACTGAGTTGTTAGCTGTCATTATCTCCTCGCTTCCCTCATCATTACGTTTCCTCTCATCTGTCAGTTTCATCACTTTTATCATCCATCTTGGCGGACCCTGCACTATGTCATCTCATCATGCTATGTATGTTTCTATGCATGTTGTTATGTATGTTTTTATGCATTTTTGTATGTGTTACCAATTTTTCGCTACAACTCAAATGGTGGAGCTGATTAAATACTGTTATATCTAAAGTGAAAAATACAGCTATTTTTGCTAAGTGTTGATTGCATATTTTTATCATTTTATAAGTAACAGTTATGCATTGCAATGAAGAAACTGAGTTTCAAGTAAATGCTTTTCAGTGTTTCATGATCAAATGGAGTATAGGATTGAGCATTCAAACAACAAAGCAAAAGAATGCTTTCTTTTATCTCATAAAGTAATTCTTGTTTACATAATTTCATTTCATTGCTAGAATTTAAATGATAGTACAACATTGCATCATAAATGCATTTTCTTTTTAGAATGAAAAGCAGAAGAATGAAATTAAATATCCACACAAGTCGTGGATGTAACTGTTACAATGCACCATGAGCAACATACTACACTATGGAAGATGCACAAAGAAAAAATCGCATAAGTGACAACATAATCATCATTGCCTGATTGGTTGATGGTCAATGCTAAAGTGGTGCACCCTTTGTCTTCTCCAAGCTCTGTCAACCTGTAAGAGGAAAAAGAAGGATGTTAGAGCTCCGATTATGAAGACACCTACATGAACCATCAATGATAAACTAATCATACACTGGAACAGTCAAGGAAGAAATAAAAGCATGAGCTAAAAGAGAAGCATCGACATTATCATTCATTGTTTTTATGCTAACATTTTTGTTTCCTTGTGCAGGTATAGGGAAAATCATGAAGCTGATTATTTTCTAAAAATCCAAGCATGAGGAGAAAATTGGGCTCCCACAAGGGTAGATCTCGGCATGTTGCCCGCATACATCACAAGTGGGCTAAGAAGGATATTGCAATCATCATGTTCATCAAGAAATGAAATATACAACTGAAGGAGTAAAACAGAGTCCATCCATCAAGTTATTAAACCGATTGTTCACTCATAACAATCAGGTATGTTCCTGAAATCTACAGGGGAATAGTGGGTTTTAATCAACTCAATCAATTCAACTGGGTACACTCATCTCAAAAACTGTTGTATGGTTATATTCTTTTGCTATAATGTTATTTATTCATCATGTTCATAATATCATGCAAAGTTCAACATTGTTCATGCTCATGACATTGATAGTGAACAAGCATACATAATGCCTTCACAATGCCTTGTCAACCAGAAGTGTTGTTCAATAAAGGAGACAAAAGGTATGTATGAGTTTCAAATTTTGTTCATTCAGGAAAGGTATTTGTACATGAGACAGTTTTACATCATAAAGACAAGTGAAGGAGTTTAAGCTTCCATCTGAATAGTGAGAGGTGACAAGATCAGTACAGTAACTGGTGAATTTGATCAAAGAAAGTGCATGATTCAACAAAAACAACCAGTTTCATTATGGCTGGAAGTGCAAATGCTGCTTCAAATAGAGTTATGCATCACTATTTATCAGGGGGAGACAATCAAAAGATACACTGTTTTGGGAGCTTATTTTGATATTCAAGGTATATCTTAAAAAAAAATTGACAAGTATCATGCAAACAAGTATATCTTTCAAGGAATAATTGGCAGATTATACAAGAGTTGCAATGAGAAAAGATTGTTTCCAGAATGATCAAAGAGCGACAAAGCACGAGGGGAGCTTCATGTTTTCAAGCATCAAGTAATCCACTATGTTACACATCAATGTAATTGTAGTGTTATTGCTTCAGAAAAGATGTTTCTATCATTTTTCCATGCTTTCAAGTACATCTTGAATGATTACAAGTATTAGGCAGATAGGTATACCTTTCAATTACTACTTTCAGAATAGGAATAAACAAGTTTACAAAGAACATGGTATGAATGAAGGTTTTTAGTGCATCTCTGAAGAGAATGGCTATAAGTGCATAAGAGACCAAAACAAACAAATAATTTACAGAATTAAATCAGAGGATTTCTGTGTGAGAGGAGTGTAATCATCATGCTAGAAGGAATAAATACAATTCAACTGATCAAAGCAATGAGCTCGACTGGCATACAAGATCAACAAGTATTTCATTGCTTAAGGAGGAGTCATGGTTACATCTTCATCATAAAGTGAAATGTATAGATTAAGCACTGAAAACATCATCAAAGTTATTCAAATCTGCTACAAGGCGTTGTTTCCAGAAAGTCAAGATGCAGTTCAAATAGCATCATTTGTGAATGGAGTTGCAAATAAATGTGACTATTACAGTACTTCCAATAGTAGAGTCAAGATCAAGTAATATTGTTTCAATTTAAGATGTACAATTGAAGCACATTATGAAGTTTTCAGGTGCATCTGGTAAATGCAAGCACCGATGTATTTGAAAGAAGGAAAGTACATAACAACTATATTCAAAGGAAAATAGGAAATGAACACTATTCATAAGAGTGCTAGGTGCAATGATGATCAAAGATAGCAGATTCAAAGTAGCATGGTGCACATTACCATCAAGAAAGATCTTCAAACAAATACAAATATACATAAGGGGTCTTTATTAGAATGTTGAATGTAAGTGCCCAACCTCAGTCAAGTATTCATATGAAGCTTCAGATTAAATGTTCTATTTTTATCATGTTACAGTGTGCCCTGGTTGAGGAATAATACAAATTTCTTCAAGGTTTTGAATTCACATTTAGATCATCTACAGAAAGAGGTAGGGTTATGACTTCCTTCATTTTCTGAATACCACATCAGGGTTTTAAGTAAAATGTAGTATATTTGAAGTACAGGGGGTCCATTTGAAAAATTGAATTCAAGACATATGCTTCAGAATTTCAAATACTCAGAATTTCAATATGCTTCAGGTTTTGTCTTTAACATTCCCATGGAGAAAACTGAGAAAAGTAGAAATACCATGTGAGTCGAGCCCAGTTTTACATGAACATCAAAATATACAGATTTTTGTTTGTTCTTCATACACCCACGTTGGGGTTTGAGTTTAAAGACAGATTTAATGCCATTTCCAGGTTACCCCATGGAGACTTCTACAAATAAACAAAATAGATGCTTTCTATTATTTCCAGAGTCACCCATGAGAGGGTCTTTGAAGGAATAACAAAAAATAATACAAGATAATGGTGGACGAGCTCCAGGTAGAGAGACAGGTTTCTTTCAAATTCCCAAAATGCTCATATTGGGGTTCATTTTAGAATACATTTTCTTCATTTTTTACAAGTACCTGTAGACACATAAAAATGACCTAGGCCTGCAAGCTCTATTTTTACCACTTTCGTCCTAGCATAATTGTGACATTTAAATTATGTCCTTGGTCCACATTTGACTATTAATTAGATAATTCATAATTATTTAATTAATTCATGTCTCTTGCATTCTTCATGATTATTAAATAAATAAATCATATTTATTTATTTAATACGTCACTAAAGGTCTATTGTCCTCTTACAATTAAATAAATTTATTAATTTATTTAATTACCTTTTTTCATTTATTCTTCCTAATTATTAAATAAATGAATTTCATTTATTTATTTAATATGTCACTAATTGTCATAATTAAATGAATTTATTAATTTATTTAATTATTGAATCTTATCCTCTAAATTAAATAATTAGCTTTAATTATTTAATTGCCAAATTTAACATTTCCCTCATTTTAAATAAATGAAATTATTTAAAATGATCTCACTTTCTTGACTGTTAGTTCATTTTCGTAAATAATCTGAAAAAGATTATTTATTGGTCACACAAAATCCTTATTTTGAATTAATTTAATTCAAAAGGCAATCTTCTTCCAAAAACCAAGTAATTGAGCAAATTCTTGATTTTTCCAATCTGCTTTTTAGTTCAGCTTTCATCTTTTTGATTTTTCGAATCTTCTTGATTTTTCAAATCAAACAGTCTTTATCTTTTTGATTTTTGAAAGCTTTATCTTTTTGGCTAATCTTTATCTTCTTGTCACACTTATTCTCAACCATTGATGTGATTTTCTCAAATGACATCTTGACCACTCATTTAATATTTTTCCCTAACCCTAATTAGGGATTGTCACATTAAATCTTGACCTCTGATTTTAGGCTTTGTCAGCTTTTAATCTCGTTCGTCCATCCAAAATGGTATTTTCTATAAAATATCAATTTGCTCACATTCTCAAGGCTAACCACTTCATTATTCTGACACATTCATGCTTAGAGTTTACTTGCATTTAGTTTATTGCATTAGATTATTCATAGGCATAGTCTTATTCTGTCATTCAAATCCTTCAAAACTTGCATAGGACATAGTCATGGAAAATTTCTCACACATACAAATCTGAGGGAAACAATCATACGTTGCAAGCTAGGAGGTGCTATGAAGGTGAATCATGGAAACAGGTATAATCGTTCTTATTTTAGTTTTCAATGTTCTTGATAGCTTCTTTGCGTTTTATATTGATTTAATATGCAAAACATTTACCTAAAATTAACCCATTGATACATTTGGTGAACCCAACCCTTTTGCAGATCTACTTGCTTTTTTTGTAGGTTTTACTGACCTTTTGTTGCAGATCTGCAAATTTTTTGGACAAAACCTACGGTTTTACAAATTTCTTCATATCTTCTAAACAGCTATGAATTTTTCTACAATATTTTCACAAAATCTTGCACATCATCTCAAGAGGCTACAGTAAAAAAATTGAGGGTTATCATAATTTTTCTAGGAGTTATCGTCATTTTATGTTTTTTCATAAAATCGACTTTTTGGATGCAAACCAGAAAACTTTTGAGAAATTTTTATCTTTCTGGAAAGCTCTTAGAATTATAATAGGGGTCCCTTTTTAACAAATTTTATTTTGAGGTCATATATGGTGCTAAATAATCCGATATTTTATTAATAGGTTTTTCATAAATCTGCATTTCTAGGCGCAAAACATCGAATTTTTCTGACTTCTTTACATTTTTGGAAATCTCTCAGAAAAATAATAGGAGTCTCTTCTTTGATTTTTTATTTTTCGGATGAATAATGTCTTCAAATAATCAAATCTAATTCGGCTATGTTAAAAATATGTATCTGAAATTGCAATTTTTTGATGAGCTTTTTTTCATTTTTTATGGCTGCATTATAATATTATTTTTTGATTTTGTAGGTGATCATAAGGAGTTGTAGTGGCAGAAATATCATTCATACACAATAGATTGGAAAGCGAAAACAATCGAGTGCACTCATTCTATTTTCTTTATTTATGTTTGATCAATCAATCTTGTTTGCAAAAGACTTGAATTTGAGACTTTAAAATGAACATCTTGTTTGCAATCACACTTTGAAATTGGGTTTAAAAAGAGACATTGTCTTCCTAAACATTTGAATTGGGGTTAAAAAGAACAAGTGCTTCTATTTTTTGCATACACACATTTATTTTCTAAGGGAAATTAATCACTGTGAGTGTGAATCAAGTGGGTGTCCTCCAAAACACCTCACTTGGTTCGCTTTTGTCATACCCTTTTTAGGAGGCCTACTTGGAGCACACACCCCTCCAAGGGATGACCTCAATTGAGTGTGAATCCAAAGACACGCTCCTTTGGTAGTTGAAATCTTGTCACTCTAGGCTAAGCCCCAAAGAACTTTATACCTTTGGGAAGTGAAGGCGATGGGTGGGTTACCCCTTTCTCTCGACTTATTAGCAAGATTTTGCTTTCAAATTCTACCTAGTCAACCTTGTGCAAACTAGCTTGAGACCTAATTGGCCATACCCCACTTGACTAGTCATAAGGCATGTTGTTGTGTATTCAAGTGTTTTCTTAATCATAACATTTAATCTTGAAATAAAAATTTATCATTGTATTTGGTGTGTGTGTTTATGCATTTACATGTGAAATCTTGTGTTTGATATTTCCCAAGTCAAACTTCTAATAAAAACTTGTCACATCATCCAAATCATATCATTTTCATTCCACATCATATCCTAATCATCATCATTTCTTTAATCCAATCAACATCATTTTACACCATGAAAACATTAGAAGACATAGCACAAGAGTTTGTTCACATGCTTCACATGGCTAAAACAAGTCAAGCACCTTTACCCCAACAACTCATTCAAAGATTCCATGTCCTGATCCAAGAGATTCAAACCAGCCAATCACCTCAAATGCAACAACTCATAGCTCAAATCCAATACCTCGTGGCCACTTGTCAAATCCAACAAGCACATCATCAAGTCCAATCACCACATCAACAAATTGCACATCAATCTTATGTGTCACCTATATCATCATATCAACCTCATCCATCCACATATCATGTTTCCCCTTCATCAACCTATCACACCTCTTCTAATGTCAACCCTTATCCATATCAATCCACCTTTCAACAACCATTATCCTATGCAACCTCTTCACAACAACAAATCATACAACAAGTCCAAACACCATTACAATCTCAACACATTCAACCACAATCCTATGTGTCACCTTTATCATCATACCAATCTAATCCATCCACTTCTTTGCATGTCAATGCCACATCAACCTATCAAGCCACATCACAACAAACACATGTGAACTTAAGTCCACCTTGGAAACAAAATCAAGAAGAGCCTTTCAATTCTCATGTTCCATTTGACAAGGGGAACACTAATCTAGTTCATGCACCCTTACCACCATCCAATAAAATGCCTATCCCTAAGCCACCATGTCCTAGTCCTAATCCATTGGCCTCTCCACCTTCTAACCCATCAAATTCTTCATTACCCCCACCATCATCTAATCCTCCATCAAATCAATGCCCTAAATTCAAACATTTCAAAAGTAAACCTATGGCATTACCTACATCCACCCCTACACCTACAAAGGATGTGACCCAAGGGCTACAAGCAAGGGATCAATTGTCACCATTTCATTCAACACATATACTTGAACTTACAAAAGAGTCCTCAAACATCATACCAAGTCCTTCAAGCCAACCATGTCATCCACAACCCCTTGAGCCAATTCAAGACTCTCCCCCATTAAGTCCAAGTCAACCTCCATCATGTCTCCATGTTGTTGACCATCTGGAATATGTCGAGCCTATTCAAGATTCATCCCCTTCCACTTCCATTCAAGCAACCCAAGAGTTATATCAAGAGTCTACTCCCAAGCATGTGGAAACATCAAGCCCTAGTCCTAATCAAGATCAAACCACTTTCATCCAACCCATCCATAACCTATATATTTTCTATGATCAAGATATTACCTATGAAGAAGCTATTTATGAGAAACTTGATCCTATACCCATCCATGAGCAAGATATCCCAAATGCACCTTCACCTAGTCCTATCCATGACCCATCAACATCCACTTCCATTGATGAGACACTTGCCTCCCAAACTAGTATATAAGATCAAACAAATAATGTGGATCTAAATGAACATACTCAAGATCCTTTAAATCCTCCATCATCCACTATCGACCCCATTGCAAGTCCTCCATCCACTAATGAAGTCATGTCTAGTGTTCCACCTACACCTAGTCCCATAGTCCATTGCATACTCCAAAACATGAACCACCAAGGTAAGGGTTTAGACCTTCACGAACAAGGTATTTTGGAGCCCATCCATGTCAAAGTCCCTCCATGTTCTTATGGCCTTGGACATACACCTCAAGGACAACAAGCTAAAGATGTTGGTACTTCCTCCATGCCTCCTAAGTCCACTTTCCATCATAAATCCTATCATATCCCTAAAACATATGTGGCCACCTCTCCTCTATCATCCTACAAATGTCAAAAGCATGTGACCATACACCTTCCACCATCCACTTTACCACCATTGCTTCCAACTCCTAATATCCCTCCATCCACTTTACCACCATTACTTCCAATACCTAATATTCCAATCATTCATAAATACCCTAAATATCCTAGTCATGACCAACAAATGCACACATTGGGTAAACATAAATCTTCCACTCATTCTATCTACCCCATGGGATTCAAAAATAAAAATTCAAATGCCTCTACACATAAAGTCAAATATTCTAAAGGTCTTAATGCCTTAGCATACAATTGCAAAAAGTCAAAACTAAGTACATCTAAAAAGCTATATAAGCCCATACCTCCAAAAGAAAAGTCTAAAAACAAAATGGTTTGGGAACCTAAGAAAAAGGAAATCAAGTCAAATGAGGCATCCACATCACAAAAATCCCAACCATCCCCGCCCATCCAAAGTGCACATTCCATCCAAAAATATCAAATTTTGAAAACCCACAAGCCCAATAAAAGTCATAAAAATACTAAGTCTATGTGGGTACCTAAAGTACTTCATCACCCACCTCCTAAGCAAACATCTCCATTGCTTCCTACACCCTGTCCACATCAAAAGCTTCAACGTTTATCACAGTGTGTGCAACCATTGGTCATGGTTCCCTTCCACTTCACAAAAATTCAACATACCTCCATCTCCTCACCCTTCACTCATTATCCTACATATCTCTCCCATCACCTTCCTATGGTCTATGCTTTTGGCTAAGCCTCCCCATTCATATTTTGCACAAGTCCTACATAATCCACTATTTTCCTCCATAATCCACATCATAATACATCATCTCCCTTTCATGTCATCCCTTACCAACATCTATGAGCATAATGACATTTGACATGGTCCATACAATGACATCCATCTCTAGTGGGACTATCACCTTTCATGGAACTAGAAACTTGAGTCCCTCCTATCCATGTTCCCCTTCTCCAATCCAAAAAGTAAAAAAGTCAAAAGGTCAAAAAAGTCAAAAAAAAAGAAAGAAAGAAAGAAAGATAAAGATTTCAAAAAAAGAAGAAGATAAAGGTAAAGAGAAATCCCTTCATCCAATGGTGAAAACTTGGTAAACAGGCACCCTGGATAAGTACCATGATGAAAACCTAGCAAACAAGCGTCATGTGTAGGTTGATCTTCTATGTCACTTACACTTGGGGGCAATGCCTTATCTATCCAACCTATCATTTTCATGTCTTGTCATTTCCATCCTACTTACCATCTTTAACCATCATACATACCTATCATATTAAGTCCACTTATCCACCCTTCTCCTTTTGATATTGATGAAGCTATAGGGGGCAAAATGTTGAAACATGTTTTTTGGGTATCTCTTGACATATCTCATCTTTCCAAACAATCATATCATTATCCTATTGTCATAAGCTTTGTCATGAAAAATCCTAAGTCTTGTACCTAGAATGGGGCATGTTATTCCTATGCGACATAGTCTTTGGAGATCACATCCTTGCTCCCTTATGATGCATCCATCCTTTCCATCCATCCATCTATCATGAGTCTTTTATCTCTTATCCTATCACCCACCCTTTCATCCATTAATAACATCTATCTCCTTGTACCTAGACTTGGATTTCCCCTTGTCATTAGTATCTAGCACAAAGGCTACCCATATTTTCATGCATTGACATCTGAAAACACTTCAACGATCCAAAAAAAAAATTAAAATATGTCAAAAATCCAAAAAAACAAAAAAAAATGTCAAAAATCCAAAAAAAATCATAAAATGTGAAAAATCCAAAAAAATGATAACATGTCAAAAACACAAAAAAATCCAAATCAATGTCACAATCCCAAAAATTGAGTCAAAATCCATCAAATCAATCAGTCTATGTCATTTTTGAATGGTCGAACTACGTTGTCTATGCGCCTTTGCTACATAGACAAGACTCATCTTTGAGTCCCCGAGACATTAGGTCAGTCCTTTTAGGCTTGTCCAAATTAAATCATGACATTTGTCACAATTGTCGCATTGGTCAAATAAGTCAGACATAGTCAATCTCAGACACAAGACAATCATTCAAATGTTGACATTCCAACCATGACCTAATAGACAACACAGTCCAATCAATCTTACAGTCAATATCAGTCAACTTGCCAAAGCATATTAGTTAAAACAATGTCAATCTCATCACTCTTTGGTCCTCTTCAAGATGTGTCTTTCTTGGAGTTAGACCTCATCAAAATGTCATTTTCCTTTTCAAGATGTGTCCTTCTTGACAATAGGCCCCGTCTAACCATCAACACGGTCAAATTGGAAAAACTCTTAAACTGACAAAACTGTCAAACCGGCAAAAAATCAATCTTTGGCAAACAAAATTAAATGGCTGTGAATCTTTCTAGTCTATCTTGTCTTATCTTTTGACTATTTTGTCTATTTTTGTCTTATCTTTTTGTTGCTTTGTCTCTTGGTCATGTTACTAGCTACCTCGAGGATGTCCCATGAAGGATTTAGAGGTGCGATGATGTCTCCTGGCCTATTTTATTTTCTTTGACTGTTGTCTATGGATTGTCTTGACAAAAAGACTGGGGCAACATGACCCTTAGTATGAGTTAGGAAATTCCTTGTTTGTGACTGTCTGTTTTTCAAGTGGATGACCTTGCACACCTTGGTCTACGTCATACCATGGTGTTTTTTGTCCATTTGTGTCATTTTTACTGCCCAATGATGATTCGAGCAACGTCTATTAGTTCTTTGGCAAGTATTGAAGGATTTTTTCCCATCCCACCCTTCTTCATTTCCCTTCTAACATTTCATCTAGTCTGAATCTTCATCATTCATATCTTTTGCACTAACAATTCTTTGTCTCTTCATATTCTAGTCTTCTCATCAAATTCGAGAGCACACTCGTGTTCTTGGAACCCGTCTGTTCTCTCGAGGGGGCATACTGCAACCCTCCTCGTCATTCTTCCTCATCCTATTTTGCACTGGGGCATATTTTTTGGACTTCTTTTCTTTGTCACAATGCGACAGGCTGCATTATAATAAAGAGGGGAAAAATGTAGACACATAAAAATGACCTAGGCCTACAAACTCTATTTTTACCACTTTCGTCCTAGCATAATTGTGACATTTAAATTATGTCCTTGGTCCACATTCGACTATTAATTAGATAATTCATAATTATTTAATTAATTCATGTCTCTTGCATTCTTCATGATTATTAAATAAATAAATCATATTTATTTATTCAATACATCACTAAAGGTCTATTGTCCTCTTACAATTAAATAAATTTATTAATTTATTTAATTACCTTTGTTCATTTATTCTTCCTAATTATTAAATAAATGAATTTCATTTATTTATTTAATATGTCGCTAATTGTCATAATTAAATGAATTTATTAATTTATTTAATTATTGAATCTTATCCTCTAAATTAAATAATTAGCTTTAATTATTTAATTGCCAAATTTAACATTTCCCTCATTTTAAATAAATGAAATTATTTAAAATGATCTCACTTTCTTGACTGTCAGTTCATTTTCGTAAATAATCTGAAAAAGATTATTTATTGGTCACACAAAATCCTTATTTTGAATTAATTTAATTCAAAAAGGCAATCTTCTTCCAAAAATCAAGTAATTGAGCAAATTCTTGATTTTTCCAAATCTGCTTTTTAGTTCAGCTTTCATCTTTTTGATTTTTCGAATCTTCTTGATTTTTCAAATCAAACAGTCTTTATCTTTTTGATTTTTGAAAGCTTTATCTTTTTGGCTAATCTTTATCTTCTTGTCACACTTATTCTCAACCGTTGATGTGATTTTCTCAAATGACATCTTGACCACTCATTTAATATTTTTCCCTAACCCTAATTAGGGATTGTCACATTAAATCTTGACCTCTGATTTTAGGCTTTGTCAGCTTTTAATCTCGTTCGTCCATCCAAAATGGTATTTTCTATAAAATACCAATTTGCTCACATTCTCAAGGCTAACCACTTCATTATTCTGACACATTCATGCTTAGAGTTTACTTGCATTTAGTTTATTGCATTAGATTATTCATAGGCATAGTCTTATTTTGTCATTCAAATCCTTCAAAACTTGCATAGGACATAGTCATGGACAATTTCTCACACATACAAATCTGAGGTCAACAATCATACGCTGCAAGCTAGGAGGTGCTATGAAGGTGAATCATGGAAATAGGTATAATCATTCTTATTTTAGTTTTCAATGTTCTTGATAGCTTCTTTGCGTTTTATATTGATTTAATATGCAAAACGTTTACCTAAAATTAACCCATTGATACAGTACCCATGTAAGGGTTTGTTCAAAATTTGAAGGAGGAAAGAAATTCTTTTCATGGGTCGAGCCCATAAAGCTTTACAGTGCCTTTTCAATAATATACATGGCCGTGGCCTAGAGTGGAGCTTTTGGCTCACAAATGACAAATGCCCATATCATGTTTATGTTTTAAAATACAGATATATTTAAATCCTTTGATGGGTCAAGCCTAGAAATATTTCAAATGCTAGTTTGAATATGAGTGGCCGTGGCCTGACATACTTTTCCTGCTTGTAAGCCTTGCCCAAAAGAAACAATATAGAAACAAAGTCATATCATCAGTTGCTAGTGGAAGAGCAAGTAATCCTCAATCAAGCTCTCACAGAGTTTTCAATCCATGGGTCGAGCTCTAAGTGCTTTCAAAGCTCATGTTAAGTACATACATATAGCGCGGCCTATGTAATGGCCAGAAATGCACAAATAGGAACGCTAATTCACAGATCCATGAAGCTTTTATAAGCTTTCTGTCTGAAATGAAAGCAACAGAAAGAATAAGACTTACCATTGTTGCTTGTGGGAGATCAAGAGGCCGCGGCCTAGGCCTTCACAGGAGTCTCAAAAACTCAAGCTCGAGCCCTCTCATGGTGGCTAGTAGTTTGAAGGAGTATAGAAAGCAACAGGTATCCAAGCACATGAAATGAAATAAAAGCATCAGATTGTTATCTTATGGCCGCCGCCTGTGAGGCTTTCACTATCATCAAATGAGCCAAGTAATAAATGAATCATAGTCAACACTCACCATGAATAGCAGAAGCCAGATTTGGTGAAAAGTCAAGAGGAAAATGTTGGTTTGTGGCGACTGATCATGCTATATTGTACACGCCAGCATGTATCCTTACCGGGGTTCGGGGTTGGGCTGGGCCCCGGGTGGGGGTTTTGGGGCGGCAACCCTTTAAAAGCAGGGGTTCGGGGGCACAACCCTCGAGAATTTTTTTTTGCCATTTTTCGCGTCATCAACAAAAAAGGAAAAATCTCTGAAAAAGAAAGAAAAAATGACTTTGTAAAACCCTAATTTTGGAAGCTTCTAAAAGCTTGTTATAAGGGATTGGGCTAGGGGTTACAGTATGTAGAAAAAGGCAATTATTTGTGGGATTGTAATAAGTTTTGCACTGGATAATAAAACTATTGGACTACTGTGCTTTGGTGGATGTAGCCCGGATTGGGTGAACCACGTTAAATCTCTGTGTTATATTTTCTTCTGTGTGTGTTTTATTTCACTGGTTATTTATTTAATCTGCATTTAATTGTTAGATATCTACGTTCAAACCCTAACAAGTGGTATTAGAGCGGGTTTTTTTTCAGTTATCATTTGCAGGAAGGTCTCACAGTTGAGTGGGAGTCTCACAATTGAGTGGGAGTCTCACAGTTGAGTGGGAGAAATGGCAGACGAGGGTAAGCTGAAGGTTGAGAAGTTCAACGGGTAGAACTATCAGTTATGGAAGATGCAGATGGAGGATTATCTCTATCAGAAGGATTTATGGAGGCCATTGGAAGGAGTATCCAAGAAACCGGTAGGTATGAGTGATGAGGATTGGAATATTCTTGACAGAAAGGCTTTGGGAGCCATTCGTTTATGTCTGGCACAATCAGTGGAATTCAATATTACAACAGCAAAGACAACTCAAGAGTTGATGGAAACCCTGGAAAAGTTATATGAAAAGCCTTTCGCTTTGAATAAGGTATTTCTTATGAAGCATTTATTTAATATGAAAATGGTAGAATGTGGGTCAATTGCTGATCATTTAAATGAGTTTAATACGGTTACAGTCAATTAACTTCTGTAAATGTAAACTTTGATGAAGAAGTTATGGCTCTTTTGATTCTGTGTTCTTTGCCAGAAAGCTGGAATAGCTTGGTAATGGCTGTTAGTAATTCTGTTTCTAGTTCAAATACATTGAAGTTTGATGATGTTGTTGGTGTTATTTTGAGCGAGGAAATTCATAGGAAAAGCTTAGGTGGTACATCCACATCAGGCAGTGTTTTGAATGCAGAAAGCAAGGGCAGAACAAAGGAGAGATGAAATAATTCTGGAGGTCGTGGGAAGTCACGAGGAAAATCGAAGGACAAAAGGTCCCAATCCAGAGAAAGGAGGGATTGCTGGTACTGCGGTAAGCCAGGTCATTTAAAGAAAAATTGCTGGTCTTGGAAAAAGAAAGAAGGAGACAAAAATGAAGGCAATAAAGAAGCAAATGTGGTAAGTAATAAACCTGATGATGATGATGCTTTGATTCTTTCCCTTGATAATGCTGATGATTCTTGGGTGTTAGATTCAGGGGCTTCATTTCATGCTACGCCCCATAGAAGTTATTTTCTTGATTATGTCCAAGGGGATTTTGGGCTGGTTTATTTGGGAGATAACGAACCCTGTCAGATTGTTGGAAAGGGAAGAATCAAGATTAAGTTGTAGAATGGGAATCATTGGCTACTACATGAGGTAAGGCATCTTCCAAAGTTACAAAGAAATTTAATTTCAGCTAGGCAACTAGATGATGAAGGTTGTGTTACATTTAGTGATAAAAATTGGACGGTTACAAAAGGTGCCTTAGTAGTAGCGAAAGGTGTGAAAGTAGACACCTTATATCTTTGTACAAGTCATATTGTTCCTTCTACTTTAGCTATTGCAGATAAAAGTCAATGTTCAGGAATAGTTGCTGCTATTCAGCAAGAAGAAAATCAAATAGTTGCTGTGGATTCTGAATCAGCACTATGGCATAATAGACTTGGGCACATGAGTGCAAAAGGTATGAAAGTTCTTCATTTAAAGAATTTTTTACCAGGTCTAAAATGTGTTAATCTAGATTTCTGTGAAAGTTATGTTTATGGCAAACAAAAGAGAGTCAGTTTTCTCACAAAAGGGAAGCAAAAGAAAGATGAGAAATTGGAGCTTGTGCATACAGATGTATGGGGGACTAGCTAAGGTATCTTCTCTCGGTGGCTCTCAATATTATGTTACATTCATTGATGATGCAACTAGGAAGGTATGGATTTATTTCCTCAGACAGAAATCTGATGTATTTGAAACTTTTAAAAAATGGAGAAGCTTGGTTGAGAATGAGACAAGTAATAAGTTAAAATGTCTTAGATCTAATAATGGTGATTGCAGCAAAGAGTTTGAAGATTATTGTTCTACTAATGGTATTCGTAGGCAGAAAATAGTTCCAAGGACTCCACAAGAAAATGGAGTGGCTGAGCACATGAACAGAACAATAATGGAGCATGCACAGACCATGAGATTGCATGCTGGGTTGCCTTTAAAAATGTGGGCAGAGGCTGTAAACACTGCTGTTTATTTAATTAATAGAGGTCCCTCTAATCCTTTGGGTTGTGGTATTCCAGAGGAAGCATGGATAGGTAAGAAGGTGAGTTATTCTTTTCTCAAGACCTTCAGTTGTGAAACATTTTCACATGTAGATTTTGAAAATAGAGCCAAGCTTGATGCAAAATCAAAGAAATGTATATTTGTTGGATATGGCATTAATGTATTTGGTTATAGGCTTTGGGATTTTGAAAATCAAAAAATTGTGAGAAGCAAGAATATCATATTCAATGAGAAAATATTGTACAAAGATCTATTGCAGCAGCAAGAGAAGAAAGCAAATGAACATGTGGTGCTGGATGATATTACAAACATTGATGTTCCAGTGGTTCCTCATGCTGTGCAACAAGAGCAACAACAAATACCACAAAATCTAGTGAATGTTAGACGATCTTCAAGGATAAGTAGACCTCCAGACAAATTTTCTCCCTCTCTGTATTCTATTTTATTAACTGATGCAGTGAACCAAAATGTTATGATGAAGCTATGCAGGTAGATACCAAGGTTTAGTGGGAGCATGGAATGGAAGAAGAAATGGACTCCTTGCTGAAAAATTAGAGTTGGGATTTATGCAAGTTGTCTGCAGGAAAAAAGACTTTACCAAACAAATGGATTTATAGGCTGAAAGAGGAGGATGGAGGTAAGAAAATATTTAAATCCAGGTTAGTTGTAAAAGGATTTACATAGAAACAAGGTATTGATTTTGATGAGATTTTTTCTCTGGTTGTTAAAATGACTTCTATACATACTGTTTTAAGTATTGTGGCTGCTGAAGATTTGCATTTAGAACATCTTGATGTTAAAACAACCTTTCTCCATGGTGATTTGGAAGAGGAAATATATATGGACTAGCCACAAGGATTTGAGGTCAAAGGTAAGGAGAAAATTGTGTGTAGATTGAAGAAAAGTTTATATGGCTTGAAGCAAGCACCTCGGCAATGGCATATCAAATTTGATAGTTTTATGGCTGAGCAAGGCTACAACCGGGGTAATTCTGACCATTATGTTCATTTTAAGAGGTTGGATAATAACAACTACATTATTTTGTTTTTATATGTTGATGATATGCTTGTAGCAGGGTCTAACATGGATCACATTAAGGAGTTAAAACAACAGTTAGCAAATTCATTTGCTATGAAGGATTTGGGGGTAGCAAAACAAATCCTTGGTATGAAGATTACTAGAGATATGAAAAATAGAAAATTATTTTTATCTCAGGCTGATTATGTTGAAAAGGTGTTGCAGAGATTTCATATGGAGAATGCAAAATTTGTCAGCACACCTTTGCCCAGTCATGTTAAATTGACTAAGGAAATGTGTCCGAAGACACAAGAGGAGGAAGACAAAATGTCCAAGGTACCATATGCTTCAACTGTAGGCAGTTTAATGTATACCATGGTATGTACAAGACCAGATATTGCACATGTTGTAGGAATTGTTAGCAGGTATATGAGTCATCCTAGTGTTGAGCATTAGAATGTGGTAAAATGGATTCTCAGGTATTTGAGAGGTACATCCAATAAGTGTTTATGTTTTGATGGCTCTAATACTGATTTAAAAGGCTATGTTGACTCAGATTTGGCAGGGGATGTAGTTACCAGGCGGAGTACCTGTTGACGTGGTTTTTGTGACCGCACCAAACAGTAGAACAAAATAGTCCGAAGGCTACTCCGTTCTCTCTTGATCAAAGTATTCCGTGTGCTAAGATTGCGAGATAGATCACACGTTCAACTCCAAGGTTCTGAAATACTTGGAACACCCTCAGTTGGTTGATGTATATTGTTGTGTTCTTACGAGGGGACTTACACAATTGTTCAGGATACGTGCAGTAAACAACAGTTAGATGCT
Source organism: Sequoia sempervirens (assembly GCA_007258455.2). Lineage (NCBI taxonomy): Eukaryota > Viridiplantae > Streptophyta > Pinopsida > Cupressales > Cupressaceae > Sequoia > Sequoia sempervirens. The sequence goes on from VDFB02075321.1 coordinate 439,032,430, forward strand.
TTGAAAGGGATTTTCGTGTGAATGATTTGGCTTTGAAGTGCAAGTTTCCTAAAACTAGCCAAAAGTGTGCGGAATTGAATGGTTGTAGATATTTCGAAAATCTAAACTCTAACCTAAATGCAAAGATGTTATGCTCAATTTCAATGAACTTCAAACAAACGTTGTCTAGCCTCCTATCGGACAGCTTCGACAAAGTAAGTGCAATCTTCAAAGGGTAAAATGGATGTTCAAATCATGATTCAATAATGCAACTACCATCATAATGATGCATAACTACACATGAATCTTGACCGAAATTAAGTGTAAAGTGTTCCAGTTGACCACGCAAGACAAGCTTACCATCAGTAAGATTGTTAGTGGTATGGATAAAAGAAGCTCACTTACATCAAACATAAGCATCCATATCTAACTATTAGCATGAAATTAAGTCCTAGTTGAAGTCAAAGGAAGAAGAAACCTCATGAACTACTCACAACAAAGTTTGAATTCACCATCAATGAAATGCTTTATTATGATTAGCCTTTGTGACAATCTCTTACAAAATTCTCAAAGGGAGAATTCCCCTTCTTCTTCAACAATGCAATGAAAACTATTCTAACTTAAAAGTATCTACTCTCTATTTTGCTCCAAAATCCACTATGCTGACTACTTCTGATTCTAACTATTAGATTACAAATGAGGGGGACTCCCCCTTATATAGCTGGCCAAGTCCAACAGACGGTCCATATTGAATTACAATGGAGGGCCCAGATCGAGCCACCTCAACCCTAGAAAAGTTTTACCCTAAAAACTGCCAAAAGGTGGAGGAGTGGTGTCATAAATGATCCTAAAAATAGCAGATTCCTCCTTGACCACTATGAGCAATTAATGCCCACTACACTTCTAGAAGATTCTCGTCCATGACTCGGATTCCCTTGCTCTTCTCTCTGACCGTGTATGCTACGAATCGAGCCAGCACCTCATCAACCTCCTCCTCAGAAATCGCTGGAGTAAGATTAAGCTGATATTCTAAGATAGCCACCGTCTGCTCATGTTTATCACATGACTTTCCCCAAGCCTCAATAGAATCCTGTGTACTCTGAATAATCGCTGAAAATGTCGACATGTTCTCAAAGTCTAGTTGAGAGAACCTCTTCATCTCGGAGAAGAAAGGTTGCAACCTTGCCTTCAATCCATCAATTTCAACCTCCTCAGGAGTCATTCTCTTGGCGAAAAATGCCTCTAATGTGTTGAGGATACCCTCGTGAATATTCCTCATTGCTTTCTTGATCTTGGAGGACTCCATAGCTGCCGTGTCAAAGAAGCCCTTTCCAGTGAAAGCAGCTGAATGCCACCCACGAAAATCGTACCTATCACCTGCCTGGATCACTCCGTCATTCACCAACATTTGCGTGGGCACACGCATCAAAACAGAAAGGCGAGGAATAGTCTTGTCTTGGAAAATATGGGTGTCTCCCCAAGCTTGCTCGACATCATCTAAGCGAGAAAGGATACTAGATGCACTCTGAAATGATGAGACAAGATCAGCCATGAATTTTTCTGCTTCAGCGCGGACACCACTTATCCACTTGTCCCCCTCTCGTATAGCTGTCTTCATCTCCTCAAGCCCACTGATTGGCTCTCGTGGTAGTTCAGGTGGAAGTTCTACCACTGGGTTCTCTTGAGCAACTAGATGTGCTAGATGTTGCACATATTCGACTAATGCTTTGTGCTCCTTCTTCAATCTTTTATACTTCCCTTCCTTTTTCACCAACCTATCCTTCAACGCCTGGAATGAGTTTCAACTTCCTCAACCACTTGCACTTCGGAGGGACGTCCCAACTCAATTGTGGTGACCGTGTAATTTTTTGGCATTGCATCACTTAAATTATGATCCTCCCTTGGAACAACAATATGGAGGCTACGTGAACTGGCCTCATTAGTCTCCATCCTCGTATACTTCCTTGCCCTCTTCCTTTTAGGAGACTTACTTGTCCTGTTTAGAAGTTCCTCCATTTCAACTGCCAGGTCAGCATCATCGTCCTGATCCCTCCTGATTGCTTGTGAGAGCCAATTGCGCTGAATGTCGTAAATGATGAGGGGCTGCTCTTCAGTTGCCTCCACTTCAGAGACCTCTTCCCGAGCAACATTCTGTTGAGGCTCAACTATTTCAATGTCTTGATCACTCTCCACATGAGCTCCAACGTCTTCCTCTTCGAAGGCATAATCAAAGTGGGTGTCTGTCTCCGTTTCCTCCCCTTCATCTGGCTGATTGGCACCTTCAGGATCATTGACACTCTGAGTATCCAACTCTCTTGGCATGGGCTAGTTAGCCTCTCCAACCTCCGGCTCTTCATTCCTTTGAGCCCTCTGATCTGCAAATAGTGAAACTTCACGCACACTGGAGGAATGGGTCACCAACTGAGTAGATGACGTGTCCTCCGATCCTTGGGGTTCCGGTTGAACAGGCTCTTCCTACCGCGGTTGTGGCTCTGGAGGCTGGGCAATTTGCTTCTTTCTCTTCGCCAACACTGGTGGCCTTTTATCACCTATGAGGTCGTATGTGAGGGAAACCGACCTTCTCCTCAATCTATGAACGTGCTCCTCTACCCAAGCCCTTGTAAAAGTCAAAACAGGAATGGACAAAGTGTCTAGATCCGTGATCTCTGGCTCAGCCCAATCTATTGGTGGAATCGGTGTGTTCTTTACTGATTCATAATCCAGATGAATTAGCCTGGTATCCTCTTCGACCTGATCTGACACTTGGACCACTTCACATTCTCTGATTAGTTTGAGAGGCAACCTCGAAAACATTCTTTTCCTAATCTCAGCCTCATCTCCGGCATTCGCCCAAAAATCCTCCAAGTGAGTTTTGTGTCTGTACTCTACACCTTGCACTATTCCAATCTTTCCCCGAGGATCAAAATCCTGCCGGCTGGTATGAAGAGTCAACTTATAGAACTTCAATTCATCTTTAGCCTCCTTGGCTGCCTGCAAAGTGGGGCATTCTTCAAGTGAATTTCCCAACACAATGGGGAAGTGCAAGCCTCCCTTCTTCTTTCTCCTTATGATTTTTTCGTAAGCCACCAATTGCCTAGACAACTCAAGCAGTATCATCCTGTTGGTGGGGCACCTAGGTAATTTGTAGACGTATGAGTCATACCCCGGCAGCCTTAAATAAGTAAACTTCAGGAATTGGACGAACCAACACCCGTACTCTTCTATCAACATCTGTGCCTCTTCGGATATTCTCTGTTGCAACCTCCACTGAAGGGTCCTTGTGATATACATGGTAAAAGCATCGCTTACTCTCTTGAAGTCAGCTGTGTGCGTGAGATACAATTGTCTACAAGATTCGTGAATCTTGAACTGATTATAACCACAGCCAATTGGTTCTTGGTATGCCAACCCTCTATACTTTGTCATTTGAGCAAGCATGTAAATAACATACGAGCTCATGTAGAATGTTCTCGTTCTCTTCAGATTTTGAAACTATTCATCAATATTGTCACTTATCATCTGTGCCCAATTTACTTGCACCTTTCCTTTGAGCACCACACTAATGTAGAAGAACATCCATGGCTTGAACACAAATGACTGCAGGCTGTCGTTAACCCTACTGAGTAACATAATTATATCACATTACTCTTGTTTCAGCTCCTCTGAAATTATTTGCTTTGGCAGCCTGGCAGCAGGAGGCTTTGACTTTTGCATCCAAGTGGTATTGATCCTCTTCATGCACTTCTCGAAAGAAGTGGCATACATCTTGTTAGCCTTTTCTTTGGATTTATATAACATATTGTCTATAGCTAGAATCCCAAACGCCTCGCCAATTACATCAGGTGCAAAGTTGGCCAATATCATACCATCTGGAGAAATGATAGTCCGATCGTCTGAGTTGTAAAAGTTGGCACAGTCCAAAATTAGCTCTGGACAACGAACTGTTGGTTGGAATCCGGCTGCTGCATATAACCCACTCTTGACAATGTTGCGCGATGCCTCTGTCGAAAGATTGCCACCTTGCCCATACATTCTACGCATGAAAGCTTCGAGGTTGAAAGGTCCAAAGTTGGTGTCCGTCAAGTTTCCAAATTTCGACACAATCTTTGACTCCAGAACAAAGGAATTCTTCAAACTTTTGATGATCGCCTGCCTGGAGGCATTTTCTTTGACAGCTTCGTTATTACCAGCCTTAGCTCCAGCTTTGCTAGTTCCAGCAACATCAGCGTTTCGTCCTTCAGCCATCTGCAAAACAATAAGCAAACATTACACTTCAAACTTTTTAAAATAAAATCACGTGAGACGACCGACGAATGGAGTTGGCTGCAAAAATAAATGTGAGTTAATAGCTTCAGCAGTAAACTCCAACTTCAAACTTTGATAGATTTAAACTTCGAGAATGTAAAACTCCGAATTCCAACAATTTGCAGCCAGAGGAATTTTCAGCTCTTCGGAAGAAATTAATTTCACAGCGATCCAAATCAACAACTTTGAAAGTTATAAATCAGCAACTTCGAAGGTTTTAAATCAGTAGGTTTGAAAGTTTCAAATCAACAAGTTTCAATAATTTCAAATCAGCTCTTCGAAAGTTATAAATCAGCAACTTCGAAGAATTTAAATCAACAAGCTCGAATAATTTCTACTTTTGATTTGATTCTAGACATTCAGTAACTTAAGAAAATTTAAAGCTCAAGCAATTCCAAGTTCAAACCACTTCGACTTCCAGCATAAACAATTTCATCCTTTCAACTTCCAACTTCGAAAAACATTTCAACTTTCAGCAAAAACATTAAATCTCAGCAACGTTAAATACTTCCCTTCAGCAACCTGGAGAAATAAAAATGCTCAACCTTGGCAGCTTACACTTCAAACTTCGTTTCAAATCTCAGCAACTTCGCAACTTTGAATCTCAGCAACTTCACAGAACTTCGAGAAATTCAAGCCTCTTTAAAAAAAATCGAATTCAACACTTCTCACACTTTCAGCAACTCTCAATCTTGAAAATATTAAATCTCACAACTCAACAATCTCTCTTAATTCACCAGCATAAATATCAGCTTCAAATTGTGTGAGATGAAAATGAAAATCCTCAGAGTTTTATAACCAAAAGCTGGTGCTAAATTTAGCAGATGCCATTAATTCTCTCAATCATGACTTACGCATTTTCTAAATTTGAAAGAGAATATTCCAGTCGTCTTACAGTTGTCATGGCAATTTGCTATTCAGGGAGATTCTTTCCTCGATTTAAATTTAAAACTTCCCTCCCGACTGCCAGTGATTTCGAAAAAATCATTTTGCTTTGATTTGAAATAATCCCAATGGCATTTTTAATTTATTAAATTTTAATTCAAATGCCATTTTATTTATTTCTTCAGTGCACTTTAAAAATTCGATGTCAACACTTTAAAATGGCCATGCGTAATTTATTTTCCATCCATAATTAACTTCGAGATAAATTCCCCACAATTAAAATCGTCCGAATTTTTAAAATTTCATGTGTTTTAAATTTAAAGGGGAATTTTAAATTTAACTTAGGAAAATAATTAAATTAATTAAATTAATTAATTTCTCTGACTTAGGAAAATTTTGAATTCGACTGCCTAGAGAAATTTCTCTCACTTCCAACGCCTTTAATTTCTTTTTAAATGCCATTGAATATTTTCATTGAAAATCATCACTTGATTCTTTGCTTATCAAATCTCAACGTTTAATATTCACCCGTTGCCTTAGGAAAATTTAAATTCCCCTCTTTCAGACCCAAGGCGCATATAAAGGTATGTGCTTTTAATTTAATCAAGATGCCTTTAATAATTTCAAACACCTAACTTAATTCAAAATCCAACTTCTTCCTTCAATGGTGGGCGCATTTACACCCATGAGCGTTTATTTTACATGACTTGGACATTTTTAAACTCCTCCACTTGCTTGGGCGCAAATAGGACCCTTGTGTTTTCACTTCCATGCCTTAGGAATTTCCATGTATCTCACGTGGCTAGGCGCATTTCACATCATGGGTAACTATTTAACGCCTTAGGAAAATTCACTCTTTTTCTCTTGCCTGGGCTAAAAATTAGACCCCCAACTTTTAATTTTTATACTTGAAGCTTCTCAAGGCTCGTTTGGAGTGGGCGACTTTCATTAAATTCTCATACTTAGAATTCTTTTAAGATCCACTCTTCTTCTTTATGGGCGCATACAAGAGGGTGGTATTTCACTTTGAACACTTAGGAGAAGTTACTGGGCGTATATACCACCTGACATTTTTAATTTCCTTACTTAAACTTCCAGGCGCATTTCTCATGTTTTCAACTCAAGGCGCATTTTGGAGGTCCAACTTTCAGTTTTAACACTTAGCCAAATTTGAATTTTAAAACTCATTTTCTCCACACTTCCTGGGCGCATATCATATATGGAGCTTTCAATTTTATCCTTCAGAGGTGCATTTCATTTATGGAGCTTTCAATTTGTGACTTAGGCGAATTTCTATTCTTCAATGCTAAGGGGTGCAAATAGCTTGGGGAGCTTCCACCTTTGATCACCCTTTCCTTGCCTGGCGCAAATCACACGTATAACTTCTAATTTCATGCCTTAGAGAAATTCAATGTTATCTCCTCAAGCCTAGGCGCATTTGATTACTTGAGGTTCCAAATCTAATGCCTTGGAGAATTTCGAAGTTACCTTTTCAGGGGTGCATTCTGATGGGGGTACTTTCAATTTTGAAGACTTAGCCTAGTTTGAAGTCCTTGCAGAGAGGGGCGCAAATCACCCATGGTACTTCCAATTTTCGGACTTAAGCAAATTTCCTGTGACTTCAACCTCAAGGTGCATTTTGGAGGGCAAGCTTTTAATTTTGATGACTTAGAATATTTTGAGTTCTTCCTTTCAACTCAAGGTGCAAATGACACTGGCAACTTTCAATTTCATCACTTAGAAAAAGAAAAATTCACTTTCAACACCTTTGAAGAGGGGCGCATTTCACCTGGGGAGCATCTAGTTTATTTGCCTTAGAAAAAATTTTGAGGCTCTTTGCAAGGTGGGGCGCAAATCATAGGTCAAGCTTTCATTTTTTTGACTTGGGCACATTTGGCACATGGTGTTTTTAGTTTTAATGCCTAGGCGCAAATCATAGGGTTAGCCTTGAGTTTGGGGCGCATTTGATATGTCTAACTTTCATTTCTCATGCCTTAGTCAAATTTTGAACCTCCAACCCTCACACTGCCAGGCGCAAATGGGACCCCCAACATTCAATTTTGATACTTAGGCAAAATTTCTAAGTCTTCAAAGAGGGGCGCATTTAGACCCATGAACTTCCATTTAAGTGACTTAGCTGAATTTTCTTACTCTAACATCTTTGGGTGCTTTTGGAGGGTCAAGCTTCAAGTTTATAACCTAGGCAAATTTTCATCACCCATTCTCCTCTTGAGGGTGCATATAGAGGGGTGTACTTCCAAATACGTTTGCCTTAGAAACTTTTATCCCTTTCATCCTCCTAGGCACATTTTGCTAGTGGAGCTTCCAATTTCACCATGGGCGCATTTTACACTTGCAACTTTCAATTTCCGGACTTAGCCAAATTTCCATTACCTCCAGCTTCTCAAGGTGGATTTCAATGCTGGACTCCAAATTTTATCAAACCTAGTGGATTTCATGCCTCTCGCTAGACTTAGGATGATTTCTTCCTGCTAACCCTAATTTGCCTTGACTTTCTATTTTTGGAAAGGTCCTTGAATTTTGCGCCTTCAACTGAATTTTGACTCCAGAAAGCCTGATTTTTTTTTTGCCCTGCTCTGAATTTCGACTGGTTCGTGCTATTGATGCCTGATGCCTGTCTGCACCTACTATTTTTAGCAACCTGCTAAAAATAGAAATTGCTCAGAAAGTCTTCAAATTTCACGTGCTAAATGCCTGAAGCATGGTGATCGTAGCTGGATGCTGTTTTGGAGTGACTGTTATGTTTTGCCCTTGATTTTAGGAAACCCTAATTTCTCTATCCCGGCTTGCTAAAAATAGCAAAAGTTTGATTCTCCATTCTCTGCAACTCCGTTTGTCTTGAAATTTGTGCCAAAGATTCCTCTTCACATGTTTGACTCGTTCCTGCTAAGATTTGATGTTGACCTGCCATTTATAGCCGCTTTTGAAGTGACTTACTATTTATAGTAAGTGTTCATTTTTGAGACTTCCTTAGCTTCGTTTGACTTGAAATTTGGATAGCGTGCTCCTCGTTGGTGAACTTGCCTATCTGCGCTGGCGCCTGAGATTGAATTTCTATTTATAGCCTTCGCCGAGAATACCTTACTAAAAATAGTAAGTGCTTCGATTGTCTTCAAATTTTGCCAGCAGACTCCCTAAAAGATGCTGATCATAGTGGATACTTCAGTTTTGAACATTTTGTCGTCTGATTCCTCATTTCTAGCCCTAAAGCTCGAAACCCTAATTTTCTGCATGTTCCTTAGATGAGCTTCGTTTGACCTCATTTCAGTTGCATGATGATCAGTTTGAAATGCTGAGTAGCTGCTTGAGTGGTACCTGCCAAAAATAGAAAGTGGCCGAAAAGTGACAGACCGGCTGCTGGATGATTTTGCATGTCACACTACTCGAAAAATCTTGGAAAACCCAGAAAAATCCTCAACATGCAAGCACTGGCTAAAAATAGTAAGTTTCTGAAAAGTGATCGGTTCCACTTGCATGTTACACGGTTGCGAAGCTCTTTTAAAACCCAGAAGGAATATGACGACATGCACTGAGAAAATCTGGATGCAAACCCTAATATCGGCCTCTGAAGGATGAATGCTAGAAGTCGTTGTCCTACTTTGGATGTCATATCACTGCGAAGGTCTCGAAAAACCCACAAAGAATCTCCGGACATGCATCAGAAAATATAACATGTAGACCCTGAAATTTGCTTTGGAAGCTGGACTGCTAAAAATAGCAAGTCGTCTGTTTTTGCTCAAATTTTGTCAAAAATGAACTTGAAGTGTTCATAATGTAATGAAGTTGTCAGAATGTGAAAATCTCGGGAAAATCAACCCTAAACTGACACCTACTAAAAATAGAAAGTTGGCAGAACTCAGTGAAAATTTAGGGGTTACTTGCTGGAAGCGTTGTAATAACAGTGCTAGGCTCAAAAGCGGACCAACCAACTCAATTTGACCCCAAAGTGACCCAAAGATGTGAAACCCTAATTTTAGACTTGGCCAAATTTTACGTTTAAGCTTGCAGGCGGGAGCATCCCCGGAAAGTAGATAGCAGAAAAGAAGCAGAACGAGAGAGAAAGAGAGAAAACCAAAGCCCAAAAGACCAGAATGGAGCAAAAATTAGGGGGTCCCCATTTTGAATGGGGCGATGTGTGAAAAGGTCACAACAGTACCATAGGTTATGTGTTTATAGTTGGTGGGACAACAGTGAGTTGGATTTCTCGGTTGCAAAAGGTGGTTGCTTTATCCACCACAGAGGCAGAGTATGTTGCTGCAACAGAGGCGGCAAAGGAGATGATATGGTTGCAATTTTTTATGGAAGAATTGGGACACCAACAGGGTGAGAATTATTTGCTTACAGAAAACCATCGTGCTATCCATCTTGCGAAGAATTTTGCCTTGCACTCTAAAACCAAACACATACAGTTGAGATATCATTTCATTCAGTCAGTATTGGAGGATGGACAGGTAAAGTTGGACAAGATACACACAAATGCAAATCCAGTAGATATGTTTACAAAGGCAGTGCCAAGGGAGAAGCTGAGCTCCTCTTCAGTTTTGGTTGGCCTTCAAGGTTGAACTTAAGTATAACAAAGTAGCAGGGTCCAAGGTGGTTATATTCCAGTGGGAGCTATAAGTGCAGCGTTGTTGTTCCCAATCAGTCTCCAAGTGGGAGATTGTTTAATGTGGAGCACTAATCAGTCTCCAAGTGGGAGATTGTTGGTTTGTGGCGACTGATCATGCTATACTGTACACCCCGACATGTATCCTTGCTGGGGTCCGGGGGCGGCAGCCCCTGAAAAGTAGGGGTTCAAGGGCAGCAACCCTAGAAAAGCAGGGGTTTGGGGGCGCAGCCCCTGAGAATTTTTTTTTTGCTATTTTTTTGCATCGTCAGCGAAAAAGGAAAAATCTCCGAAAAAGAAAGAAAAAATGACTTTGTAAAACCCTAATTCTGGAAGCTTCTAAAAGCTTGTTATAAGGGATTGGGCTAGGGGTTACAGTATGTAGAAAAAGGCGATTATTCATGGGATTGTAATAAGTTTTGCACTGTATAATAAAATTATTGGACTACTGCGGTTTAGTGGATGTAGCCCGGATTTGGTGAGCCATGTTAAATCTCTGTGTTATATTTTCTTCTGTGTGTGTTTTATTTCACTGGTTATTTATTTAATCTGCATTTAATTGTTAGATATTTGCGTTCAAACCCTAACAAAAAAGAACCACAATGGAGCTCGAATGTCTTCCAGAAAGCAAAAATGATGAACTCAAAACTGTCAGACCCTAGTTCATGGTGGCTGTGCTGCTTGCAGGGCGAGCCCTTCCAGAGATTCAAAAGTGTGAATTAACTAAGATTAGGGTGATCCGATGGACATTTTTCAGTGGAAATTGAAGTGTCTCATTTTTCTCCAGAATCTGCACCATCAGAAAGATCTCAGTGTCCTAGTTCCAATGCAACTCGAACAGAGCGAAAAGGAGTCCGTTTGCACGAGTTATGGCCGGTCAAACCTTCGGTCAAACTAGGATCAGGGGCATCCAAGAAGCGGAAAAAATGATTGTTTCGGAAATCAACAAAAGTGACGTCATTGCGTAGAGTTCGTCGAGACGATTCCGACGGTGTTCGTTTCGTCAAAATCCGACATCGGACGCGAGAGTTATCAGCGGTCAAAGTTGCAGTTGACTTGGTGGACACGGGGTACACTGATGACGTCATCATCCGTACAACTGACGTCATCATGTGGTACGGAATCTGATGTGGACCAACCAGATGTTGACACGTGTCAAGTCCGTACAGGTGACGTGGCATGTGAGTCAGATGGTACGGACCTATCGGCGGCCGACACGTGGCGCTAGTCAGCGTACGAATTATCCTCGTCAGCGTTTATGTGGCAGTCTTCGTCAGCAGTATAGTCGGCAACGTGTCATCGTCCAATCAGCACCATGTCATCAGACATGTCGGCATCGAATCATCTCTGTTAGCGAATAAAATTTTGCCACGTGGCAGCTCCGCGGCATGCCACGTGGCCTGTGTCATCGCCCCCTCCGAATGATAAAGTTGGTTGGTTTGTTTTGTTTAAAAAAAGGTGTGCTTAATGGATTCGAAACCCCCACCACACATCGCCGAATAATCCGCGTCCACCGTTAGACCAAAGTCTTCACGCCTAATAATAGGTTATTACGGGTTTCTTTTGATTATTGTGCAGACTGAATTCCGCGGAAAAATGTGTGGCCGGTGGGATTTGAACCCGCACCGGCCGGGTTGATAAAATACTTACCCACCGATATGCCATTGTATAATTTCGGTATGTAGAGTGCATCGGTTGTATTTGTTGACTGTCCAAAAGCCGAATGCCTTATTTTTTAAAAACAAACTCCTAAATTAAAATAAACAAACAACTATAACCTTTTTTAAAGGATCAAATCAGACCCCCAAAACAATATCAGCCCGAATTGAATAATAAGAAGGGCTTGGCATAATTAAAGGAGATTAAGATGTTTATATGGGAGATTTTTAAAAGATTTATATGTATTTTGGAGAGATAAGGGAGATTATTAAAATCCAAATGTAAAATTTTGGGAGATTTAGTTGTTTTTAGGGGGATTTGGGAAATATTCTCAAATCAATTGGTTAAAGGCCAATTTGAGAAAATTATTTGTATAAAAAGGGGGCTTGAGGTGAGGATTGAATCAAGTTTTTTTCAGGTGATGAAGTCCTAATGCTGAGGCGTCAAAAGAGAGGTCTTGTTGGAGAGTTCTTCAAACCATTCTTGCATATCCGAGCATCGTTACGCTGCCGAAGTGCTTGGAGAATGGTGGTGCTATTGTAATCGATTTTGGAGTTAATCGGATCGGTCTCTCTATTGGAGTGGACCCGGAGACGTAGTCACATTCTGTGACGAACTCCGTTATCAACTGTTTGCACTTCTCTTCTTCTCTCTCTTTCTGTCTCTCATTTCTTTTCATTCTGTTATAATCACCTTGATTACGATCTTTATGTTATTTCCTTAAGTTAATTTTGTTTTAATTAACTTGAAATAATCATTGTAAAGAATTGTAAAAGTTAAACATTTCAATACTGCAATCTAGTCTAGATCCTATACAGATCATAGGGTTTTTTTCCCCTTTTTCCAAATGCCCTAATTCAAACTTAGGGATTTCTTTTTTATCACACTTCATACAGGGTTCAATATGGCCGATTCCGTATGCTTAGGTCGAGCCTTATTAAAATGGTGAGGATATTTGCAATTTTTTAGGCATCTTTGTTAATTTTGGTAATATGAAGGGCTATAGACTTTAGAAGTTTGAGATTTAATTCTTCCTTAAGAAGTGGATATCGATGGAATATGTGATTTTAACAAAAGATTGAAAGGTGATTATACTTGTGACTCAAGGCTTGAGATTGATTTTAAAGAAATCATTATTCTTGTTTATTATTTATTTAATTGATTTTGGTGAAAAATCAATTATGAATTGGAGGAATAAGTGATTGAAAGGAGGTACCCCTTGTTTTATGATTTTTGTGAAAATTCAAGGTTGTAATTGGAGAGATAAGGGTTTTTTTAACAATTTTTTTCAAAAGGAATCTTTATTTGTAAAATAGGCCTAATATTAAAATTTGCAAACCTTGTAAAGCAAGATTAAAACAGTGTTTCTATAAATCATTTTATTCTTCGCTATTTTCAGTAGATTTTTTTCCTTGGTCGGATTTGAGATTCCTGACAGATAAATAGGGTGTTTTAATTGCTTTTGGAGCAGTTTTGACCTATTTTTAGAGTTCTGACAGCATCTGCATGCAAAAAGTCAGTCTTTTCTGCCTTTTGGCAATTTTTGAGGCCTATTATTGGAGCTTTTGTCTTGAGCTTGGATTAGGGTTTTGAAGATATATCTTGTGAAAAACTTAATGTTTTTCCAGTTCATATTTTTTCTTCTTTCTCTCTAGTGCATGCAGAGAGTTTTGTAAGCAGTTTGTACTCAGTTCAAACAAATTCACTCTTTCAGTTTCAATAAAGCAACAAAGTTCTCATTTTTTTTTGTTTCAACCTTATAACAACAATTTGAGATCTTTGTGTTTTCAATCTTGAAGCCTTATATGTCTTGCTTTTATGAGTCTTTGCATAGAATTTCATGTTTTCAAGTTGCATGATGTATTCAACACCTTCAAATCTCCAAGAAAATTATTGATGAAATCATGTACAAATGAGATTATGAGAACCATTGTAATAGAGAAATTGTTGTGAGTGGTAAAATCTGAATTTTCAGAAGTAGCAACCCATTAGTTTGTTTTAAAGTTTCACTTTTAGTCATATTTCTATCCCTTTTCTCAAAAAAATATTAGAATAGGATTCATCATTCGGAGAACCATCTCACTCTGGAGATTCCTTCTTCGTTTAGATCACCCATATCTAAAGAAGGTTTCCATGTTTCATCAGATAGTCAGATTTTCACAAATCTGACAAAGGGTGCATATCTGATTGTTAACAGTATGTACATAGGTGTGTTTTGTTGGGAGATTAGCAGCATTTGTAGAGGTTTCTACAAAATCGTGTGGGTTGGAGGTTTCATAAATCATGCACTCACCTCCCACTGTGTTTTCCAGCTTACAATCATACAGAGTTTTAATGGTTGTCGGAAAACATAGGGCATTTATAAAACAATGTCTTTCATTACATTCTTACTAGCTAATTAACAAAATATTTTCAAGACATTCCTCCCCTTGCTCTCCCCCATGTAGCTTTGAATATACATAATGAGATAAATGGAAAACCACATTGTGTTTTCCAACCTGCAATTTATATTCTGCATTTATTTTTAAATCATATAAGGAAATTGAATTGCAATTTTTTGTGTGTAAGAGTTGCTATAAATTGTGAAGGTGAATGAACTTTAGTACATTCTTACTGTCTAAAAACTTTAAGGTTTTCATTAGAAGCATGTTTTCTATATATAATTGCATGTTGGAAAACACAATGTGTTATGAAACTTGCAACCCAAATACTGTTCTCAGTGTCGAGAGTGTCTTTCCGATTAGAGAATGCATATGTTTTGTTTTTAATAAGTTGTTTACAAAGTTTTTCTACCTTTTCACATAGGACTCTCATGTCTCCATCCAACTGATTCTCTTTTCTACACCGAAATCTCATTTTTCCTTCTTTTCATGTTATGTATGTTTCTATGTATGTTTTTATGTATGTTTTTATGTGTTTTTTTATGTACATAGGTGAGTGTTATTGATAGATTAGCTGCTATTTTTGGTCAATAAAGGTGATCACCAAGGTTTTTGTTGACTTGTTAACCTTTATTCTTACATTAATCTATATTTTTTCAGTCGTCTATACAAGTAATGGTTCAGTTTACAATATCATTGAATAATGGTTACGATACTGATACATCATTTAGGTGTTCATTGAGAGACATAGGACATAAACAAAAATTTGATAGTGGTATGTGACATACTTCTTGTATGTCTTCTATGCCCTTATTGATTATTGCAAGTTATGACCTCTTTCATATGTCAAGAGAGATGAGTTTTTTATATATCTGAATAAACGTTCAGTGCTTCACAGTTCCTGTAGAATGGAAAAATGACAGATATAACTGTTGATATATATTACTAGTGTTAGAAATAGGTTAAATTGGAAATTAAATTCCCATTGTACAGTTTAATATGTTTGTTTATTGTCTGTACAAGCTGGCATTTTGCAATCACCACAACATATAATCCTATATTGGTGAAATTTGGAATAAAAAGAACTCTTTGTAGCACCAAATGTCTTTAATTTTCCAATTTAATCTATCGCTAACACTTGTATTCCTTCTAGGTGGTTGATATATTTGAGGAAAAAAATTGAATAAAACAAAGGCAGGTGGATTGATAAGGATGCTTTAGGAGACGTGAAGCTTCTGCACTAAATACAGGTGATTCTAGATGTCATAACTTGAATTGCAAGTGTACTGGTTAATTAAATTTCCAAAATTTATTTTGTATTTAGAAGTTATGATTTATTTATAGGTGAGATGCTTATTGTGGTGAATACAAACAATTTCTAGTTTAATTTTTTAAAAATAAATGTTACATAATTGTATGCCTATTATATCCCAAAATTTTACTTGAAGGATGTTTCCTCCTTGAAGTGTGAGTGTTACATGGGAAATTCTCAAAATAGTAGTGAACAATGATACTGCATCCTTTTAATTGTCACTTTACACAAAAACATATAAACAACTCTACATTTCAAATGAAAACCCTTTACGCAAGGAAAACCCTTTATTTTCTCGTTAATGAAAACCCATTTTCGCAATGAATAGCCGTTCAATTCTTCATAGTTCAGATGAATGGAAAAATGGTTTATATTTCTGGTAGATATACATACTTGCTAGCTAGCCACCCACGCTTGTTGAATGCATTTTCGTAGGGAGAGTCTTTTCTCTTGTTCGGCCTCTGAATTCTTGCAACTCCCTTCTACGCTCCCCAATAACCTCCAAAATGCAAATGTCAAAAATGGAAACATTTTGGGATTTTTGTCCATTATATTTTTCATTTTGAGAATCCTGCCAGTGCTACCAACCTTTTTCAACGACAGACATGTAAACGACACGTGCCTAACCATTCATCAACATGCTCTGTCAAGTCTTTTTGTTGGTGTGTTTTTTCCAGCACGTGGGATGGGGGATGGGGTGTTATGTTATAATGTTACATACATAGGTGCTTTTTGTCAAGAGATTAACTTCTCCCCTAACAGTGCCATTAGGTCAATTTTCCTCCCACTTTGAATGATGTCAGTGTTTTTTGCCTTGTGTGAGAAGCTATTTGTTCACCACGGGTAGGAAGGGAGTTGATGTGATTAAGACATGCACTTTAAATTGTAACAAGTACTATTATTGTAAAACACTTTGTGTTGTGAGTTTTCTCATTCTGCAGGTCAAAAGTGAAAGTTTGGAGAGTAGGGGGAAAAGTTGTAGGTTGGGGGGACAAAAAACCAATGGAATTGAGGTGAGGGGTTTGTAACCAATTGGGTTGTTACTTCTAAAGGGTTTTAAAACATTATGTGGGTTGCAAATTTTTAAAAACCATTGTTTTGCAACCTAGAATTTTACACAATAGTATGAATGTCTTGAGAAGCTTTTGTTATTTAGACTATAGGAATGCAATGAAAGGCACCATTTTCTAAACACCCAGTGTTTTCCAATAACCATTAACACTTTGTATGATTACAAGTTGGAAAACATAGTGGGAGGTCATTGCATGATTTATGAAACCTCCAACCCACATAATGTTGTAAAACCCTCTATGGATGCAACTAATCTCCTGACAAAACACACCTATGTACATACAAAAATGCATAAAAACATACAAACAGAAACATACATAACATGATGGGATGGCGTAGCGGTGCATTTTGTCTAGCAGTGTGTTTTGTTGGGAGAGTAGACTCTCCCTCACGTAGCTAATCTTCTGAAAAAATGCACCTTTGTACAGACAAAAATGCATAAAAATATACATAACATGATGGGATGATGTAGTGTGGGGCCTACCAAGACAGATGATAAAAGTGATGAAATCAACAGACGGGAGGAAATGTCATGGAAAGGGAAGTGAGGAGACAACAACATCGTTAGCTCATTTTTCTTGACTAACCAATTGGGTTGTTACCTCTAGAGGGTTTTACAACAGTCTATCGGTTGCATGTTTCTTAACACCCAGTATTTTCCAATTTCATTACATTCCTACTATCTAATTCAAAAAAGGTTCTCAAGGAAATCACAAAACATACCAAATTGAGGTGAGGGGTGAGTAACCATTTGGGTTGTTACTTGTAAAGGGTTTTAAAATATTATGTGGGTTACAGACTTCATAAAACCAGTGCTTTGCAACTTGTAATTTTACAAAACAGTATGAATGTCTTGAAAAGATTTTGTTAATTAGAGATTAGGAATGTAATGAAAGGCACTGCTTTATAAACACCCAATGTTTTCCAACAAACATTTACAGTTTGTATGATTGCAAGTTCGAAAACACAATGGGAGATGAGTGCATGATTTATGAAACCTCCAACCCACACAATGTTGTAAAACCCTCTATACACTGAAGCCAAATGAAATCCCTCATTTTTCTCATCGCTTCGAATTATGCTGACATTTTTTTCCTTGCGTGAGAAGCTATCTGTGCACCGTAGGCAAGAAGCACGATGTGACTAAGAAATGCATTTTCAATTGTAACAAGTATTGTTCTTGGAAAACACTCTATGTTGTGAGTTCTTTCATTCTACATGTTGAAAGCTGAAGGTTTGAGAGCACAGGGTGGAGTTGCAAGTCGGGGATATATAATACTATCCAAATTCACTTGAGGGGTGAGTAACCAAGTGGGTTGCTACTTGTAAAGGGTTTGAAAATAGTATTTGGGTTGCAAGTTTCATAATGCCTAGTGTTTTCGAACCTGCAATTACATATAGATAGTATGAATGCAATGAAAATTTTTGGTTACTTACAAAGTAAGAACCCAATTGGTTGGTCACACCTTAGGTGATTTTGGATACTTTTACGTATCCCCCATCGACAATTATATTGACAGTATCCCAAAAAATCTCAAGGGTCCTCCATAAAAAGGCCTTTGGTGTGCTTTCAAACCCCTCACAACTCTGAGAAATTGGATCCCCTCTCTCAAAGATTCCAAGAACATTCTTCTCGACTCTGGAGTCTATAAGGTAGTGTGTTTGTGTGGAACTCCCTATATTGGTGAAACAAGCTAGTTATTCAACACTAGAATCAAAGAGCATAGTGCTGACATTAGACACAATCAGATTCTCAAATCTGCTCTAGCCGAATAGTCCTCCTCTACCAAACACCACATTTGTCTTGAAAACACTCAAATCTTGTTCAAAGAAGACAATTTATTCAAAAGGAAACTGAAAGAAGCCATTGAAATTAGCAACCAACCCTTGAACCTTAACTGTGATGAGGGGTGGAAGTTGAGTCAGGCCTGTCATCCCTTGTTGGCCAACCTTCGAACCCAGAATCTTCATTCCTCCCATTAATTCCTTGTCATTTCCCTTATCTTTTGGTCAGGCCTTCTCCCTTTTGTTTTGAGTTCTTGCCTCCATTGTCGTCCTCTGGTCTCCTGGGCCCGTGGGTGATCTTCTACTTTTGTAGGTCTGGTGTTAGTTTCATCTTTTCTTTGTTTTAGTTTTTTCCTTCCTTCTCCTTTCTTTTTTGTATTTCCTTCATTGGTTTCCTTATTTATTCATAATATTTTTTTGTGGTTCTCTTTGATTAGATTTTTTTCCTTTTACAATCTTTTTGGATATGTATGTGTGTATGTATGTATATGTATATGTATATATATATATATATATATACATATAATACATATTATATATATAATATAATATAATATAATATAATTATATATATATATATATATTATGGTTCTTTATTTTCAAAAAATGTATTTGTGAAATTATTTTGCTTTAATTTCCCTTAGTTCTTTCTATGTTTCTAAGTGGTGTTGTATCTTTCTTTTGTTTGCTTCTTATTTAGCTATAATTATTCTTATGCATTTTCTTGTTTTTAAGTTATGCTTTAAATTCCTCTTAAATACTATTTTCATTCCCTTGCTTAAAATTTTAGTGCTAATCCTTTATGTTATTTGACGCCTCATATATATATATTCTCTTAATTTTTTGGCACTTACTTTTATGTTTCTCTTATATATATATATATATATTAAAAATATTTTATTTGTGAAATATTTTTGTTGTAATTTCCTTAAGATTTATGGTTTTTTCTTTGTTTCTAGGTGGTGGGGTTTCTTTCCTTTGGATACTAGAAATTTAGCTTTAATTACTTTTATGATTTTTCTTGTTTTTAAGTGATTTTTCCTTTTTTCATTATTTGTTTACCTTAAATACGTCTTAAATATTATTTTCACACACACACACATATATATATATTTGATTTATTTGACTTATTTCATTAGTATATATACATACATACATATATATATATATATATATGCGTGTGTGTGTGTATACATACATATGTGTGTATATATGTGTGTGTGTGTGATATATATATATATATATATATATATATATATATATATATATATATATATATATATATATATATTCATTCTTGGTTTATTTGGCCTATTTCATTAGCTTCACTTTTCTTAGCTTGTTTTTTTAGCTAGTTATGTGCATAACATTTATGTTCTAGTCTTTTAATTTTTAATTTTTTCATAAGAATTTTCTCTTTGTGTTACTTTTAAATATTTCCATAACATATATGTCATAGCCTAATTTTAATTTTATAATTAGCTATAAATACATGTTATATTGCAATTTTTAAACTTTTATTTATAATTCTTTTTGATTTTAATATATCGCTTTTTATTTTTAATTTTCAATTGAATTATGCAATAGATTTATATTTTAAGTTTAATTTCCTTTTTGTCTTTCTATTCTTATCTAGGTAATTATTGTTGTGTATTTTCTATTTACTTTTAATTGGTTTCAACAATTTCTTGTTTCTTGTCTTTCTTTTTCTCTTAATTTTTAATTTTTTAACCTTTTTTTGTCTTGTCTTCATTGGTCATTGTGCAACCTTTTCTTCCCCACCTAGTTCTCTATTTAGGTTGTTCTTGGTTTGCAACTAACTATTTTTCTCCTCGAGCTCTTTCATCCTAATGATGGATCACAGAGTGTGATATGAAACATTAATGCAAAAACTCTCACAAATCTAATCTAGAAACAGATGCAACATTAATGATATGGATTGTGGAAACTTGATATAATTAGTATGAAAGTATTCAAAAGTTTATTTTATTTAAACAAAAAGAATGTAATGAAAGGCACCTTCAAAATTTATCACAAGTCTTAGGTAGACTAAAAATTGTGTTTGAAATTCCTCTTATGATTGAAAACATATATTCATACTTACAATAGACGGTGCAAAAAATTTTAGAACTTTAACTGTCCGTAACACTTGCAACTTTTTTACATATTACAGCCAACCATAGATGCATCATTGGCTATGTGTATATTATGTGCATTCTGTTTATGTTAATATGAAATATACCAGTAGACAATGCCACCTAAAGTCTTACTGTTTATGGTAGCTTGCTTATAAATGAAAAAAAAGGCTGAAATTTAAATCATTTGAGCTCAACAATTTTTAATATAGTTGTCAATGGTATTCAATAGAGTATAGAAATACATTTTTTTTATGTATATATATGGGAAACTATTTTTCTCATCATGGATACTTTCAAATGAATAATGGTATTAAATACTATTTGTAATAATAAAAATGACATTACACTATCTTCATCTGATTGCAACAAAAAAATGTTGACATTATTTGCAGTGTTGGAAAACACATTGTCCCCTGTCAGTTATTTCCTTGTGAATTTTTTTTGTTTCCTACGCACCAAGAATGTAATGAAGTCCACCTTCAAATTTTATTTCTTATGATTGAAAAAATATATGCTTACTTACAACAAATGGTGCAATAAATTTTGGAACTTTAACTATCTGTAACATTTGCAACTTTTTTACATATTAGAGCCAACCACGGATGTGTACTTTAAAAGGGAAAGAGCTTCGTACAGTGACGAATGTTGTTGAGATGGCTGACACACTTGACAGGGTGTGTAGTGGCACATCTCCTTCAGGATGGTCATGTTCGAAAGACGTGCAAGTAAGATTTTCCCATGTACAACCTTTTCGACCTCTTGGTTAATTTGAATATGTGACAAACAATTATGATGTTGCCTGGAAAGTGGGAATTTTTTAACCAAGAGGCCGAAAAGGTTGTACAGAGGAGGTCCCCTCATTTTAGGAGAATGCCAAGGTAGCAACATCTTTGGTAATTGATTTTGAACTTCCAATTACTATTTCCTTCCAATGTGCCAGTCAAAATGCTTTACAATTTCATTTAGAAAATTTCATTTCTATTATGAATATGTTGATTTTGATAGTATATTGTTCCTTCAATTCAAGTCGCCCTTTGCACTCTCTTCCTTTGAATTATGGACTGTAGCTTAAGCGTGATCGATTCTCGCTAGAAAGGTTGTACAAAGGAGGTCCCCTCATTTTAGGATAATGTTGAGGCAACGATGTGTTTGGTAATTGATTTTTAACTTCCAATTACTCTTTCTTTCCAATGTGTCAGTCATAATGCTTTACAATTTCATTTAGAAAATTTTGTTTCTATTACAAATATGTTGATTTTGACAATATATTGTTCCTTCGATTTAGGTCAAGAATCGGGGAGACACTCATGCTAATGCTACAGTCCACGATGAAGAGGAAGAGACTACAAAGGGAAATCCTAAGGATGAGGAGGGTGTGAATGAAGCATGGGTGATGTGGAGGATGGGAAGGTAGATATAACTCAATTAGTGCATTGTTTGGTTGTGTGCATATAGTTTGTGCATTCAATTTATTTTAATATCAAATATACTGGTTGGCGATGCCACCTAAAGTCTTATTGTTTATAGTAGCTTGGTTGTCGATGTCAAATTATTTGCAATGTTGGAAAACACACTGTCCCCTGTCTGCTATTTCCTTGTGAAATTTTTTTGTTTCCTATGCACCAAGAATGTAATGAAGTCCACCTTCAAAATTTTGGAATAACTCCTTGGTAGGGTCAAAATGGCATTTCACTATCTTCATCTGATTGCAACAAAAAAAATGCTTGCATTATTTGTTGTGTTGGAAAACACACTATCCTCTATCAGTTATTTCCTTATGATGTGTTTTTCTTTCCCACACACCAAGAATGTAATGAACTACACCTTCAAATTTTGGAACAACTCTTTGGTACAGTAAAAAAGGAATTTCACTGTCTTCATCTGATTGCAACAAAAAAATGTTCAGATTATTTGCAGTGTTGGAAAACACACTATCCTTGGTTCCTTCAGAGGAAGAAAGTGGAAGAAAGGGTAATTTTGAAATCTACTTTTGAACATGTATTTTCATATTTTGAATGAATTGGTTGCATGCATTTGAATTTGATGTGAGGTTAACATTCTTGAAATTACAGGGCAAGGATGAACAAGGAAGTGGTGGGTGTGAGTAGGCTAGTGTCTATTTGGGATAGGAAAATGTTCCTCGGTTGGACAACAAAGATCTAATTCTCTTTTTCTACACTTAGATCTGATTTTTCCTTTTCCTTATATCCATATGTTATTTGTTGAACGTAGTCATTTATATTGATGGGTTTGTTATAGGTTGAAGGTGTTGAAAGTGCAATGGTCGAAGTAGAGGCTTCTTGGAATCCTCTTGTTACATATACAACATCGAGGATCTGTGCAAGTGGAATCATCCCACCGTCAGTGCCAAGGACCCAAAGAAGCCTATAAGATTTTATCCAATCGTCTCCTCAATTGCACATAAAAGGAAGTTTGTTACACATACAATAGTGAGGATCTGTGCAAGTGGAATCACCCCACTGTTAGTGCCAAGGACCTAAAGAAGCCTATAAGATTTTATCTGAGTGTCTCCTCAATTACACATAAAAGGCAGTGTAGGAGAGAATGAGAGAGGCTAAGAATAGTCATTTTGCATTCGGTCTTTGATCATGTAATTATTGAACAATTATGGTGTGGAATTACATTATTTTGGTATGTTTGAAGACTATGGTCTTCTACCAATAGTGGTATGGTGCGATTTTTAAGTTGTATTGTTAATCTTTCCATCAAGGTTTGAACCCCATTGGGGTGTAATTTTTGGCAATTTATATTGGGGATGAGGTCCCCCATTTGTGACCTCACTAGTTCATAGCTCTGAGTGAAAATTGTTTACCCCTCTTAATTAAAAAAAGATAAGATTATGTTCTTGCAAATTTCATATGACACTTTTTTTTGCCATCAAATAATGGTAGGAAATTCCACCTCAAGTATTATTATATATATCAACTTACTTACAAATGTAACCACATGCAATGATCACTTTCTGTTTTGTAGATTGTAACAAAATAATGTATTGAAGCTCACCTTCATATTTTATAACAACCCTTAGTTTGAGAAAACATTCCATTTCAATATCTTCAAATGTTTGGAACAAAAAATGCACAAAATAGTTGCAAGTTGGAAAACACAGTGGGTTGTGACTCACTTCTCAATTCTTGTTCAATGAGCACTTTCTATTATGCAGTGTAACAAAACAATGTATTGAAGTTCACATTCATATTTTATAACAAACCTTAGTTTGAGAAAACATTCCATTTCAATATCTTCATACGTTTGGAACCGAAAATGCACAAAATAGTTGAGGGATGGAAAACACATTGGGTTGTGACTCACTTCTCAATTCTTGTTCAATGAGCACTTTATGTTATGTAGAGTGTAACAAAAAAATGCATTGAATTTTACCTTCATATTTAATAACAACCTTTAGTTTGAACAAACATTCCATTTCAATATCTTCATATGTTTGGAATAGAAAAAAACACTAAATAGTTGCAGGTTGGAAAACACAGTGGGTTGTGACTCACTTCTCTATTCTTGTTCAATGAGCACTTTCTATTCTATAGACTAACAAAATAATATATTGAAGTTCACCTTCATATTTTATAATAACCTTTAGTTTTAGTAAAAATTTCATTTAAATATCTCCATACGTTTGGAACAAAAAATGCACATAATAGTTGCAGGGTGGAAAACATAGTGGGTTGTGACTCACTTCTCAATTCTTGTAGAATTCTCAAGGGTGTAGAGTTCAAGGTGGAGTTGCAAACATATGAAGGTAAAAAGAATGCACTAAACAATTGTAGGTTGGAAAACATAGTGTGGGATGCCAATAGATGCTTTTATGAAACCTGCACATATTCCAAACATCTCTCATCTATTCAATATGATAGAAGTTGACAAACTTCTCCCTTCTCCAAGTACAAGGTCCATGGTAGAAAATCCCAACTACTGCTCTCTTATTCTTATGTAAAGCATTACCTTTCATAAGTTAATTCAAACATTTTGAAAATATTAATGTTTAAAATAAAACTATAATCTTGCATTACCTTTTGAAGTGCAAAAATTTGAGGAACACATGTATTGTGATGTTCATCTTTTGTTAACGCTTCGAGCTTGCACATTTGTAGCCTTTTTTCCACTCTAGCAACCAATTTAGTTAATGCATGGTGCTCATTTTTATGATGTCTATTTTCAAAAAGAGAAAGATCATAGGAATTTAGGTGTAGGCAAGATTTCAAATGTGAAAGCCTCTTTTCCAATGGCAACCATGTTGCAATTTTTTCTTCAATTCTTGCTAGCATGTTTTGAAAAATAACACGTTGAGACTCTACCTGCGACAATGCATGAAGGTGACTTAACAATTCACCTCCTCGCCTATGATTTCCACCACTAAGAAGACCACTTGGCTGAAAAATGTCCCCTTTGCAACATCTAAATTATTGCAAACTCATGCACTATGAAATACAAATTGCATAACTACTTCAATTTCATCTTCATATACAATAAGAGATAGTGGAAACCTTGCATTTCCATTGCTCACCAATTTGGTGGCTGATTGTTGAGTTGTTGATGAAATGGTATAAGATTGGATTTTGTTTAAAGGGATAATCATTACTCCTTTATGTAGATGTCCTATTTGAAGTGTGAGCTTTCCTATTTGTTCTGTATCCACTACCGTATTACACAAATTCCCTCCTCCACCAACCTCCAATGTAGCTATTGTTGTGTCATCTTTAAATTTTATAAGTTGTACAACAACACCTTTGACTTTTGACCTATCAAAATGCTTTGTAGGACCATTAGAGGTAAATTGAACATTTCCTAATCGTGCCTTGAGGGTCTTGATATCATCCTTCATGTCACACCCCATTGTGTATTTACCTATTTACTATTACTGTGCTAGGGTAAAATATTGCATGTGCGAATGTACTTTGAATTATAATTGAGAATACATGTGCTTGCACTTTGTTATCAATGAATTATGAATGAATGCTATTTCATTTAATGTTATGTGATGGAATGCATATATGTGAAATGGATGGTTATTGAGTTGTATATTCTAAGTATGAAGAAATATTATGTAAATGCATATTTTGTTGAACAGTTGACTACCGTGGGAATGTGTTAGTTGGATGCAGGTACATGTTCAATCCTCTAGGTGGAGGGAAGTATCATTCAAGAGAAGAACTTGGTTGGGTAACCAATAACTTAACCTAACTGAGCTTACACACACACTCACAGTAGAATGGTTGAGTCAAGTTATTGTGTTGGGAATTGGTAATTCATCCTTAATATGATGTGTTTGCATTAGTAAGGGTCTTGATTACTATTGAATGCATTCTTGGATGATGTTTATGTGTTTGGAGCTTATGAGTTCTTCCTTATGTTACTATGCTCTATTGATGAGGTGAACATATGTGGAATGTGTGTATATGGATGCATATGCATGTTGATGATAGACCATATGCATGAAGGAACACGTACATGAGAGTACATAGGTAGATGTACCTATGCACGCTTATGAATGGGTTGCTTATAAGCATGGCGTTATCAAACAAACAAAGTGACATGTATGTACATATGTATATACATCGAACATATATTCCCTATCAATAAAATAGTAAACGTGTATGTGCTTTCAATAGTAGAATTTAGCAAATAAATGACTAAGTGACTAAAAATTTTAGTCACGACAACTAAAAATGACTAAATTCTACTCATTTTTTGCAACACAACTACAAATGACTAAATAAATAATTATTTTTTTCCATCAAACTTTGTTTTTTGAGAGAAAATATTCCTTTCCATCAATTCAGGCTTTAGTAATTATTTTTGGCCGACCAGTTTTCGGCCGAATCCACGAGGCAGCCACATGGCGCCTACGTGGCTGAAAGTTGTCGGTCAAGTCACTTTCGGCCGAAAAGAGTGGACACGGCGCACATCTGGAGAGACTTGTTCGGTCGAGCGGGTTTCGGGCGAAACGTTATCGATCGGAAGTTTATCGACCGAAAAGCCCTAATAAAATCTCAAAAAAAAAAACCAGGCCCACTATTGCAACGCTCGGGCGAAAGTGTTGAGGGCGAGAGCTTGTCGGCCAATCACTAGCAACAGCGACGACATTTTAACAGGTTCCATTTGTGGAATTCACTGCAGTGTTTGATTTCTCGTCTCGTTTCTCTTTATTTTGAGAAATTTGTGATATATCGTTTGTTAGGGTTTGGTTGAAATGCAAGAATGAGGTCATGGCCATGATTGTTGAGATAGCTATAGGATGTTAAACCTCCTATAGCGTAAGACAAATACAATGGCCATGATGGTTGAGACAGCTATAAAATGTCGAATCATTCATGGCCATTGTATTTGTGTTGAAATTGCATTAGCTTCAATATCTTTACAGGTACTTGGCTCAACATACACAAAAAAGCTCCTATAATGTCATAAGATTTATGCCCTTTCTTCATAGAGAATACTGGTACCAAGGAATCTGTCATTATGTAAATTCATGAACTATATAAAGTTATAAACTTTGTATAGCGTTGTGTCAGATAATGATAATGATTTTTTATTTTTTGTTTAGCATACGTACAAGGCTCAGATTGTTTGGTGGGTTTAGGAGGTTGTTTGGGTGTTAGGAAAAAAAACTATAAAATGAAATTTCAGAAAATAGCAAAATTTAGTCTACGAAAAGGGTCATGGCCCTTTCTACTTCACAGTGTTACTCGAATATTACATATTAATATACCTTTCATGGACTGAACCAGAGACTTGCTAAGGAATCTCCATTCTTACCCTTGAGCTCATCCTATTTGACAGATTTCAATGTCTTCTCAGCTAATGTTTTTTTAACATAGTTCAATAATTGGGATGGTCTTTAGGGGATATCTTTCCATCTATCAATTTTCTTTTTCCAGGGCCGACCAACTAAAGAAACCAAAACAATCTGCTTCCATCCAAAGAACGTAAAGGGTGAATAATATCAAATTCAAACAAGTACTTGGAGAATGTTGTGTTCTATTAAATTAACTATGGCTGCAAACTTTCCTGATTTAGAGCTTGTTGCGTTCCCTGGAAACCCTATCACGTTGCTTGGAAACCCTATTGCATCACTTGGAAACCACTTGCATCACCGAAAAATGTAGTTGCGTCCAAAAATGGGTTAAAAAAATAAAATCAAACTTGTTTGGGTTTTATATCCTTTTGCATTGAGTTTTTTAGCAATTTCATGGAAAAACTGCAAGTTTTAGGCAATTTTAAGCCCTGGAATTTTCGTGATTTTAAGTATGACTCGGTGGTGATTTTTGCAGTGAGTGACTCGCCAGGGTTTTCCATGTGCTGGTACTCACGAGTTTGGTCAGGAATTAGATGCTTCAAAAGACATAAAAAATTCAGTCTATGATATTAGTTTGATTTTTTTTGGATTAGATTTTGTGAGCTCTTTTCATCAATATTTTGAATCATATTTTATTTTCAATAATCATCTTCTCATAGATCATGAAATATGTCTGAAACATTATTGAAGACAAAATATCGTATAATTTATTCCAAATAGTATTCCACCTAACAAGTTTGATCCTTCTTGTTCTAAGCTTAGAAATAAACGTGAGATTTTTAAGCTTTCCTTTTGACTGAGTTGAAAGAAACACCATAAGAGCCATTTTCATATTGACTAAGCTTTTTGATTTTTCAATTGCTCAAAAATTCTTACCAGGTTGTTACCAGATGAAGTTAAATTTACATATACAGACCATCATTTCTTTTCTTTTTTTGAAAAAGTACTGGGAATCATTTACTGGCTACCATTATGTGAATTTATAAGCCACAAACCACCCAGATCATGATAATAATAATTTAATTATAAATAAAGCTAATACACAGAACATAAACACTAGCTGACCGTCAATACAGATTTTGTAGAATTGCTCAATAATTTTCTTAGATGCACAAAATTCAAGAGATTTGTTGTCAAATGCTTCTATGCTGTCTATTTCGGTCACTAATAATTAAAAAAAAAAATGTCTATTACTCTAGATTCTAATTTTGAAAAAGTTGGCAAGATCCTAAAAATGTCATGCCTTTTAATCTTCCATATACTATCTTTGATGACCCCAATAATAATTAAATATAATTAAGTAGTACTCTACTATTTATCACAAATGAACATAAAAGAAATAACATATGCTTACATGTAGATATTTACATGAACACTATTCAAATATGAAAAATAAATAGTTATCTAGAAATGCACATTTGCAACACAAGATGCATCTAGAGAAATCCTATAATAGGAATCAAACTCTAAGAAGAGTAACCTTCTACTCAATCAACAAATGTATAATAGTATTACATTATCTCACTAGGATTTATGACACCCATGTTCACACTATTAAATCAGCCCCTTGGGCATTTCGTTTTTTTTAAACAATTCACAACAACTACCAACTTAACTAATCAAGGATCTTCAACCTAACTTAGGAGTGTTTATTTCCTTAGTTCTTTCACAATGGAGATGAAAATCATCACCACACTTATATGTTTACACTTTAAAGTGCTAAGCTACTATGGCTAGGGTCATTCGTAGACCCATACCTATGGTGGCCCTATATACTTATCTTTGTCGAAGAATTATCCTAATGATATGCTAGTTGTTTTACACTGGTCAATTCATATGGGGAGATATCCCTTAAACCCATGGCTAAAGATGAGCAACTGGTGAGAATTATAGAGAGTTGAATCTCTCCACTCACATGATCAGCCACACTTTCAACAACTATAGCTCACAGGTGTCTTTATGGGTAATGAACCATTTCAATGGACAATCAAATCATAGGAAGTGGTAATCCCAGATACTATAGTGAATAGATATGAATTAGGGCTCCTTCCCTTCATTACCCAAAACCAAAGAAATTCTCCCTACTGCCAAGATAGACATCCACTTTTTCCTTTCAACTGCTTGTCTCCTCTACTTAAGTAATAGTTTTAATGATTGTTTCTCTCTAATGGCACTTTTCCAATTTAATGTTATTATTCCTTTGTCGCTACACAAAAATAATGTAGAATTTGCTATTTAATGTAGAATATTATTCCTTTGTCGCTACACAAAAATAATACAGATCTACATGCATACGCACATACACATATATGTGCATGTACATATACATACATGTACATATATGTGTATGTGCGTATGCATGTAGATGTATTATATATACATATGTGTACATGTGTGTATGTATACATATGTATATATAATACAGATCTACATGCATACGCACATACACATATATGTGCATGTACATATACATACATGTACATATATGTGTATGTGCGTATGCATGTAGATGTATTATATATACATATGTGTACATGTGTGTATGTATACATATGTATGTACATGCATGTATATATGTGTATGTGTGTATGTGTGTATATGTGTGTACATGTATGTATGCATGTGTGTACATGTGTGTATGTATGTATGTATGTATATGCATATATATATATATGTATGTATGTATGTATATGCATGTATATATGTATATGCATATACATATGTACATGCACATGTATATGTGTATGTGTGTATGTATGTACATGTATTATATATATGTACATATGTGTATGTGCTTATGCATGTACATGTATTATATATACATATATGTGTATGTATGTATGTATGTATGTATATGCATATATATGTGTATGTACATGTATGTATGTGCATGCATGTATATATATGTGTATGTGTGTATGTATGTATGTACTTGAGTATATACATGTGTACATACACACATACACATATATATGCATGTACATGCACACATACACATACATATATAATACATGTACATACATACACACATACACATATATCATGTGCATGTACATACATACATACATACATACATACATACACACATACACACATATACATATATATATGCATGTACATACACACACATATATATATACATGCACGTACACATACATACATGTGTACATACAGATATATGCACATGTATCTATATGTTTATATATTTTATTCCTAAGGAATTTATTTCAAAGAATTTTAACTTTATTACTTTAATATGTTTTAAGTTAGATCAAAAAATTAAGGAAATGTTAACCTTTTTATAATAAATCTAGTGTTTGATTTAAAAAATAATTGATTACAAAGAAAGGCTAGATCATATATGACCAATTGTAATGAAGAGTATTTTTTTATTTTGATCAAAATTTTAGTATAGAGTGGTTGAAAGGATAAATATTTTTTTTACATATTTACTCTTGGTTGAATATTACATGCATGCCTATGATTTAATAGGTTCACATAGCTCGATAGATATAAAGTTTGAACTAGATCTCATTAGATACATTTAAATTCAAAAATGTTTTCTAGTTTTGAAACTTGAAAATTTTACCTTTAATTTAAATATATATATTTTTTTAGTTTTGAAAAAATTTCAATTTAAATTTGTGTAGTTCATTATGTAATTTTGTTTTAATGATATGCAGATCTCTATCTATTTATATATATCATGGCCGATGAGGGATCTCATCATTCCCCTCGTTCTGAGCGAGAAGCTCAAACTAGATCAAATATATTTCAGGATAGTATTGTTAGATTGGACAATGCTCTAAAATGTTTAGAGCAAACAATTCACAACTCCCCCAATTTGGCTAATCGAGATAGATTAGTCACTATTAGACAAGAGATTATTAAGATGATTGAGACAATTCGATCATACAATCCTTATGATGAAATCAGCATTGAACAGTTTTATTTTTCTCTTGCTAGGAGTGTTACTGGCACAGTGAAACATAGAGAAGTTGCCAAATTAGTTTCAGGTGAAAATGTGTTATCCATGTTCCCATTTTATAGAGGAAAAAATAAAATTAGAGGATATGTGGTTACGAGGTGTGAAGATCCTCTTGTTGCGCCATTCATATACCCTAGATGGTTGGCAGCACATCATAGATGGCCTCACAATGATGAGCTGCCATTGTATTTTGTCAAACAGTTATATGCAGAATTTCATTTACATATAGAGGTGGACTACACATCTTATCCTGAGCATGCTGGCCAAGGTAAAGGCCGTTTTTATGACAAACCACAGTTTAGACCTTCAAATTTGCCACCGCCTGTGGACAAGAGGGCATTAGTTGGCCCAAACCTTTTGGTTTTACCAAAACGTTTGGAATTGGCAGCAGCAGGGGAGGCAGCAACAGGGTCCACTCAGAGTCAGATTTTTGAAAACATTGCCTCTATTACGACGCAGATTGATCAGATTTCATCTGATCGAGTTGGTAGATATTTATTACGCCCACGGATCAACCTTCCTCCCACTGAGGCTACATCTGCATCGTATGATCCATTTATTAGTGCCGATCTACCTACTCTTGCAGATGTCGAGCATATGACCCACACGACTCTGCGTAATACGTGTAGACTCTCAATTTTGGATTTACTAGCAGCATATCAGGTTATCAGTGAGGACCATGGGATTGCTCTTGACAGGGTACCAGAATTTATTAGACAACGATATCCTCATACACATATGAGCCACAGTGTGGCAAATGCAGCTCAGGATATTCCACATCAGCCTACAGAATCCCGTGCACATCATGTTTCTGTTGATCCTTTAGCTTGCCCAGGTGGTCATCAGGATGTTACAGGTCACGTTGAGGCTACTGCGACACCCGATCCTGTCCATGGGACATATAGTCGACTTCTTTTTGCTACTGATACTGTACATGCTACAGAGCCCCCTATGATGTCTTTACATTCTCGTGATCTTAGTGACATTGGTAGAGCTTTCAAGCAGGCACAACAGGTACTTTCAATTTATAATTTAAATACATGTATATATTTTTAAAATTGTGTTCTAAAAATTTATGTAATGCATTTTAAAAACTTCTAGAGGTTTAACTCCTGATTGAAATTGTGTACTTGAAAATTTTAAGCAGTATGGTGAATTCCCAGACTTTGGAAATTTGGAGCATGATGGCGATCCCATGCAGTATGCAGATGAGGTACATTTAAATTTAATTTTAAAAAACTAATTACTTGATGTTTAAGTTTGAACACATTGAACTCAAGTACATTGTAAAATTTTTAGATAATTTTACATATATATGTGTACTTGAACACATGCAGGGGTTGGGACGAGGCTCAGGACATAGATCGAGAGATATTGGATCGGGACATGGATCCACACATCTTGGATCAACAGAGCGATCGGTCCATGGATCGAGGGAGAGGTCGAGGGAGAGATCGAGCCATGCATCGAGGGAGAGGTCGAGGGAGAGATCGAGCCATAGATCTGATGATTCTATTCATACCAGACATCCCTCTCTTTGAGATTTGTTTTATAGTATTACATGTCTGAGATCATTTTATTATATGTTGGGGACACTTTTTATGATTTATGTATTGAACATTTGGACGTGTTACATACTTATGTTTTATGGTACACATATATATACTTGTTATAATTTACATGTCATATTCATACAGTTATGTTTTATGGTTTGAATCTTAGAGGTTTGTTATATACGTGCATTATTATGGTTTGATGAACTCACTTACATTGTACATCTATAAGTACCTTTATTTAAATTTAAATTATGGTAACTTGTTCAAATGCACTTCTTGTACATATATAGATAACTAAATACATTGTGAAATCAAAATGTTGTCCACTCCACTATCTAATGGAACTTGCTATTTGTAAATTTAAAAAGATGGACATGTACATGTAATTAATTTAAATAAATAGTTCAAATGAATTTGTCTTTAATAAATAGGTCAAGAAATAGAAAAAATTGAATGCATATATGCTTGAGATTAATGCTATACATGTTTTAAAGTAGAACATAAAAATGCAATCGGAAATAGATGATAGTTAGATTGAATTCTTTAAAGCTCTAAATGTTCATTTTTAAAGTCAGTAAAAGTTATTTATACATTTAAATTGTGCATATATCACGCTCTACATTAACCTAATTTCTAATTCCATATAATCTAATACACATGTTCATTTGAATGTGCATGCAAAGAATTCTTGAACTAGATGATGAGCTATACTTGTGTCAAGTTGAATGTAAATGAAATCATATATATATATATATGTTTGAAAGTGTTCACTTAAGAATGAACCATATAATTCAAATAAAGCATGCAAGCTATTAGTGGAGTTGAATGTAAATGAAATCAAATTTCTAGTTTTGAAAGTTTAAGAATTCCATGTGGAACATTTATATATATGTAATTAGAAATTGATATATATATTTAAATCTTGAAAGACATGCACATTTAATATTAAATTAAAAATTGATGACAATTCTATATAAATTAAAAATTGATCAAGTAGATCTCTTGGATGACAATTCTATATATAAATTAAAAATTGATCAATCCATATTTAATTGTACTGGAAAGATGGACCAAATTACAAGACTAATGAAGTTATGTTCATTCCTAGAGAAATATACTAAAAGTTACGTTTTATAGGCATAAAAATATTTTATATATAAATAAAGTACTAAAGATGAGAGGAATAGAGATTACATCCTTATTTTTTAAGGTTGGACTATGAAATCACAAAAAAAAGCTATAAATAGCTTGATAATTCAAATTGGGTTCTACTATAGAAACCTTATATTTAAATTGTAGATGTTACTAGTGTATTAGCATCTTGGTCTTGGAGAAGGAAATATATATAATCTCTCATATATGAGTTTTGAATTAAAAATAAATATTTAAATGAGTGTATTGTGTTGGGATAAAAGGATTTTATAAAAATATTTACTAAATAAAATCTATTTTATCAAAGAAAGAAAAGTTCATGTATATTAGAACAAAACAAAGATTCATCTTTTAATCAATAAATGACAACACAAGGTTACTCATCTTAATAAATTTATAATTTTCTAGTGATTGATTGAAATATTTTAAAAATAAATAAATAAGCTATACTATAATGAAGCTTCAAATAGTATTTTTGGTGTTATAGATGGTGGCATGTCTCCTAGAGAGATAAACTTCTTCTAGATCCACCTCTAAAACAATTAGAACTTGTTGTTGATGATAATAGGATATGGAATTTCTACATTTGGGAATTAGATATGACTTGGAAGATGTAGGTAGCTCATGGTCTCAAGCTATACATGGTAAACAAACACCCCAAACACCATCACTATGATTCACTACAATGTTCATATATTCCAATGCACCTTAAGGTGAACAAGAAAGGACAAACCAAGAGAACCTGGATACAATCTAACATTAACAAAATGGATAAATAATTTAGTTCTATACTTAAAAGATAGGAGCTAATATTCTTAAGTAAATTTGGATTTTAAAGATGAAACCAAATTATAAGGTCAAGTGATTTTTTATTAGGAGATTGGATTTGAAATGGATGATAGTCTAGATTAAGAATAAGGTCCCTAGATGTTGAAAACTTTGGGTGATGACGAAAGGACAATATGATGTATGGACTAGATTGAGACCAAGTAACCAAAATTTGATGTTTAAGTGATGCTTTTTTATTATTAAGGATGGAGAATGGATGTACGGTTGAGATGGATCTAGATGGATAATTTTTAAATGATTCTAGGATGAGGGATGCTTACCTGATGAAAATTTAATAAAATTAGGATGTGATCTAATTAGGATACATGAAAATCCAAATGATCATTTAAAATTATTGAATGTCGTGCATTAGTAATGTATAAAAAATAAAGAAAACTAGAGACAACATTTATGTCTAGATTCTTCACCACTTGAAAACACCAAATCAACTAGATAATTTTATACAAGTTTGTGGAGTTGAATGTTCAAATGAAATGAAAGATTTGAATGTGAACTTAAGAATTCCACGGAACATAAATAAATTTAAATGCAAAATTGGAACATAGACTAGGTTTTGTACATATTGTTGCACGTATATATATTCAATCTAGCTCATGTATATAGGTGGAGTTGAACAAATATTTAAATTCAAAGATTTGAAAGTGAAAGTTTAACAATTCCATGTGTCAAACATAAAAATTTACAATCAAGGAATCTAGAGAGATGATATAAAGGAATTTCTAGAGAGATTCTCAAGAGTGAAGGTTTAAAAGAATGAACCATGTCCAACATGTAAAAATGCAATTGGAAATTTAGATGATTTAAAGGAATTTAGGCAAAATGTAAATTAAAACATTTTTAAAGTCACTGGGTTTTGTAGATCAAGCATATATATGATCTAACATACATGTCACATTCTAAAAAAAAAACCATTCTAAATCATGTCACATGTCCAATCAATACAAATATATAAATTATCTAGATTTGGAGTCATAAATGTGTACACATGTATCCAAAAAACAACTTAAAGCTCCTGGTACATAAAATCTGGATCCTCTCTATCTTTAATTATCTCTAAAATCTTCTCATGATCTTCAATAGGCAACCTCCACTTTTGTTTGGCACGTCCTCTTTTAGGTAAAGTTTCTAAATTTATTTTTGTTGCCAAAACTAAGTGACTGTAATGTAGAACCTTTTGTCCTGGCCTATAATCAACAAATATAATACCATTTTTATCTATCTTTATTTGCTGATAATATGTGCCTTCAATAACGACTGATCCAATGGGATACTCTTGTCCATCACCATCTGTCATCGATTCGAACAATTTGCTTTTTGGTTGTGTACATCTTAGTAGATAGTAATCTACACCTTCCGCATTTTCAGGATCTGCAACTATAGCGAAAATATCTCCTGTACACACACCACATATTTACATATTTAAGTAAATTATACATTTAAAAGTTGTAAAAATTTATATTTTATATTTGAAACTTACTTAAACATAGATATATATATATATAAATTTAAATCTTGATTTTAACTAAATTAATCAATTTGGACATACCTATAACAACTAAATCAGATACACGTTCGTAATCAGCTGAATATAGTGGATCATAGACATCAACATTGTCATCTTCAACAAAAGGAGGCATTGATATTAATTGTTTCATTTCCCATTGTGAAACATACCCATCTCTAATATTCTCACATTGATCAATATTTGCATTGTCCTCAATGCAATCAATACAAAAACATGATTTTTCTCTCACATTCATTGCATAAGGCCTACTACTCCCCGTTGTCATGATTTGATGTAGATTTCTAATACCATGAATTGCTTGACAATTATAAGGATTTGATCGATCAATATCTGTTTAAATTCAAACTTGAAAATTCAATTTGAAATCATGTATATACTTGAACTTTGAAATTCAAATTTTTAAAACAAATTTTGACTAGACATACATACCTGTAACTTCCCAAAAATACCGTGTGTTGTATGTTGAGTCGCGAGCAGAAAAATGACTTTTGCACCATTCAACAATTTCGTTTGCATTCCGTATGGCATTACCTACAAGTTACAGACAAGTTGGCACAATTTGTCACCTATTACTTTCAAAGAACTTAAAAGAAAATTTAATTTAGTTAAATTAAATATATATATACATATCTAATCTTTTAAAAAGTATGAAGCTAAATTGGACATACCAGCAAGTTCATGTTGACGAAGTGCACGCTTCACACATGCTCCTGCTCCATCGTGCTCTCCTTTTCCATGTCCACTCTCATAAAAATTCCACAAAAATTTGGTGTTGTGTCTAGCATGTTGACTACATAACCAAACAAAGGCTTTTGCAGACTTAAATTGTCCTGTGAAGTTACAAATAATTAAACACTTGAAAACCTTGAATTATCTTCAAAAAACAATTTAAGTCTCAAAGTTTTAAAAGTAAATATAAATTAATTAAAAATAATTTAAAAACCAATGTACTTACCAGCACATCCATTAGACCATATCCATTGTTGTTCTTGATTTATGCCACGTCATCTTAGGTCTTCAAAAAACATTTTGAAACAATGAGCTACATAGCTTCTATCATGATTCGTATCATCACTGATATAAAAGTGAACCTCTTTGATGATAATTCTATCATCTTTGCTACTTTGTATTCCATCGACCGCTAACTCTGCATGCCTGTAGCAAACTTGCACGAAGATTGCAACTTGCTCTGAATGATAATATTGACTTTGAATCTCAGTTTGAGGACTAAATGTATAGTTCTCAGAGAAATCTACAATAGAGAGAATACAACCTGGTGGAAAACAATTCTTTGAATAACGAAATTGCTTAGATTGCCATCTTGCACCATGACAATGTTGGATATGTGGATATATGATATTGCGAAATTTACTCATGAATTCATTGTAAGGCAATCCACTCTCTTTGAGAACAATTTTTTTGGCCTCAACTCCTGACTTCGTTAAGTATGTCTCATATTCAAATCTCTTCCAAGTAACTTGCATTTCATTATTGTCAACATGTAAAAGATTCTTCAAATCTCCACAATCATTACATACATTTTTTATACACTGAACGTTGAATTCATCCGAATTTTCTGATTTTTCACATAGAAGAGACTTCACAAATTGTGTTGTGCTTCCAGGGATGGCTAAATTTCGATCAATTGTTGCCATAACTTTTCTATATGATTGTAGGTGTAGATCAAATTCAACATGATTTCGACAACAACAAGTTTCACGTACTTTATTTATACGTACAAATGATGGTCATAGTGTTTCAAACATCCTTTGACAAATCTTCACATTTAAAAATTCTTGTTTAAATGCTTCAAAAAGTTCACTTTGTGTTGTATCTATAAAATGTTTTGGATGAGAAATTTTTGTACCATCATCACCTATTATTTGTATAGTATCCCTTCTATTGGAAGAAACACGAGAGTGGGTGGTCCAATATTCAACAACTTGTTTCTTTACATCTTCTGAAATTCTATCTTTTCGAGGAACCCTACAAATATTTACCCAATTTTTCTCAATTTTTCCATCTATTTCATCTCTCTTTTCAATATATCTTTGAACAGTTCTCCTAGAAACATTTAGT
Organism: Sequoia sempervirens; assembly: GCA_007258455.2. NCBI lineage: Eukaryota > Viridiplantae > Streptophyta > Pinopsida > Cupressales > Cupressaceae > Sequoia > Sequoia sempervirens. The sequence goes on from VDFB02075321.1 coordinate 439,070,550, forward strand.
AATTCAGAAATTGCTTGAACTTGTCTTCTATATGATAATTTCTTACTAGAAATTACAGTCATCAACGCTCTACGTGCAGCACTTAAATCACTAGACCGACTCTTCTTTTCAATACATTTTAATGCTTCTTGCAGGTTTTCAACAATTGTTTGTTTTAAATCTGATGACTTTTTCCTATTATCAACCCCTAACAACTCCAAAACAGGGGTCATTTCTTTTCGTCTAAATAACTTTGCAATTAACTGTGCTCTTCCAATTAAAGATTTCTCTTCAAAAAATTCATCCCATATTTTTTTAGAGTGTAATTTTAATGTGCTTTCAGATAACATATCTTCAGATGAAATATTATTGAAAAGAGAATCTTCATCCATCTCCATCAAATTTTCCATACCATAGTCCAAAACATTTATATTAGTACTAGGTTCAGTTTGTTCTTGTACCTGTACGTCACCTTGATCATCAATATTTTCCATGGGTTGTTGTTCAGTAGATGTTCCTTCATCCGCTTTTCTCTTTCTTTGTCTTACTCGTGTTCGTTCATACTTCCTCGATCTAGTCCTTTGATTTGCCATCACAAATTACACTCAAATTTGAATGATTGTCTACATAGAAATTTGTACACACATAAGCTTTCCATGAAACATGTACATGTAATATAGCATAAATATTTTAAAAAACTTGTAACTAGATGCAAAACATAAACATAAAATATTTAAACAAAAGTTTTTAATAAACATAAACATGCAAAACATAAAATATTTTTAATTGAATAATGAATATATTTCTACACATATTTCTTTGATGTTAATATTTTAATAAAAAAAAGTGAAAACAAACTTCAAATGCATTTTCAATAAAAAAACATAATCAATTAAATAAATTAAAGATCAATACACCTTAAAAATATTTCTCCTCTTCTCCAAATGCCTTTTTTTTCGTCGAAATACGTCTTGTAAATTTCAGAAATGATAAACCTTCCAAAATGTTGAAATAAATCTTCTTTAATCGAAATATTTGTTATTTTCTAATTTTTTTAATTTGATAAATTTGGAAAAAAAATAACTTTTTTTTATATCATTCATTTTCGGCCGAGTAATTATCGGCCGATAACTTTCCGAGCGATTCTTTTCGGCCGATTCCTTACCGGCCGATAGTGTTTCGGCCGAAACCTGGTCGGCCGAAACCTGGTCGCCGAAACCCTACCGGCCGAAAATATCTAGTTGGCATCCTACATGGCAGCTTACTCATCATTTTTCAAAATTTTCTGAAACATTCATTTTTGGCAGAGTATTTCTCTAGTCAGATTGATTTTTTTGCAAAAAATAAAAATACCCTTTTGTAGAGCTTGAAGTGTAGAATCCAAATATAGAATTTCTATAATATTTTGATTAGTTTTGATATCTTTTATTTTTAAAATAATGCAAGTAGGTTTTAAAAATTAAAAAAGAGGCTGATTTGATATTAAAAAAATGATAGTAAAATTTATTAGAATGTTTTAAATATTATATGAGGCACAAGAGGAGAGAGTCTACTTCAAAAGGGTATATTTTGTTTTTTGAAAATGATTGAAAAAATTGAAATTAGTTGACGGCCCGTCAAAACTGTCAAATTCTGACATGTTTGACTTTAAAACGTTATTACGAGAAAAATATACATCAAAATGTGATTTTTTTTTCCATGCACAGGATATTGAAATTACCTATTTGGAAAAAAAAAAAGGGAGAAATGAAGTTTTTTTCATTTTATTTCTTGACGGCCCGTGAAGTCACTCTTTTATGAAATTTTCAGCATTCCAAAATTTGTCCTTAAATTGATAAAAACATAATAAAAACAATTTTTTTTTAAATTTTAAAAATTACAGGAATAAACTACACCAAAAGTTCTACATTTTATTAGTTTACACCATTTTGAAATTCAAAACATAAAGACCACTTTTATGTGGTCGAAGTTCAAATTTTTTTTTGCTGTTGGCCGATTCCTTTATAAAGTGTGAAACAGGTTTGTGCTTTTACCCATAATAAATGCATAACAAAAATGAAGCGATATAATTAAGAAAACCATTTCCCCCTGGTTTTTAACTATTGCTTAGTTAGAAGAAATAGTTTGGGAAAACAAATAGAGGTTGAAGGGTTTTGAAGATGGAGATATTGAGCAGTAATCGAAGGGATTTTCCAGTGGAGGAATCTCCTGCCAGTAGTGCTTCAAAGTATGGGTCTAGAATGTGGCTAAATCTATCCTTCTATTAGACAACTCCCCACCCAAAAGTATGTCTTGAGGATTTTGAGCTTTTTGTTGTGGATCATCTCAGAGGTAAGCAAACCATTCTTATTTTTTTAAAAAATTTGGATGTATACGTTATGCCTATTGGGTATTTGAAAAATTTGATGTTGGGTGTTCTTGTAAAGTACTATTTGGCTATTTGAATTTTATGATGTTGGCTATTTTGTTTTGATTCTACGAGAAAAATATGTTTTGAAGGGACCTGAAACACTTTACAACTTAAGAAATGAAATGCTGCTCAAAAGATACTAAATTAAGCCATCAGTAGCAGCCCAAAACTCAAAACACTAGGAGGTACAAAATGTTGCTCCAAGGATAGGACACTAAACTATCAACAGCAACCAACAACACCAAAACAACAAAACAGGAAAGAAACTAAGACCCAACAGCAAAAAAACAAACAAAAAATAGACAACAGGACACTACTTCATATTGCTTAAGTTGTTGGCCACCTCAAGCTACTGGTTACTATGCAGCCCAATCATGCCCAACAATTATTTTTTCTCAACTTGAAAGGATTTCTTCCAATCATCCAACCCTCTACTACAGGGCCTTTACCATAATCCTTCACACCTTTTTTCCCTTACCTTTGGCCAATTGCTCCTTCTCCATTAACTTAGAAAAATATAACTAGTCCTCTCTAAGCTCACTAATCTTGCAAAACAGGACCTCCAAAGAATCCACACTATTCTTTACTGAAATGTGACAGGCATGGAGAAGTTTCTTTATATCTGCATTGGTATCCAATACCTTAGTTTCTAAACAAGCCAAGCAATGCTCACAAAGGGACTTGAAATTAGTGAATGAACCCTCAAGATCAACAATTATGTCAATCAGAATATCTGAGGTTGAACCTTTCAGAATATTCTGCAAATTCACCTTCAAACCCCTTATTTTGATGTTGACCCTATTAAATTCTTGGAGAGTCCATTTTGCTAGTTTGAAAGTGCCAGTAGCCCCTGCCCTCACCATGTCAAGAAGCTCAAACATAGAGGTGGAATCATCATTAAGATAGGAGAAATCCTCTAACAGGGGATTAACCTTTAGAGGCTTTGACTTCGCATGCTTATGCTCAAAATCCTCCTCCTCTTGAAGCCTTTTCTCACCCTCAGTTTCCACATTAGGAGAGTTCCAAACTGAGGAATCATCAATTTCCACTGCCTTCTCTTGTAGAGCCTTCTCTTTACAGAGCTCTGTGATGACCTTAACCATATCTTTTGAGGCTTGGTTCTTCATCTTGGCAATGCACTTAGAAACCCTCCTAGGCTTATCCTTGGCCTTTGTTGTTGTCACATTCTTCTGAAACCCCTCCTCCTTAACACCAACCTCATTATCACCTTGACCAATATCCAAAGTATCATCCATGGGCGTGGAATCCCCAAAGCCCACTTCTGTATCCTCACCATCAGATTGGGACTCTGACTCATGCAGAATAAGCTGCTTAGCTGCCTGTTTGCCTTTAGGATTACCCTTCTTCCTCTTTTTTGAGGAGGTAGCCGTAGGGGACAAGGTCCCTTCCTCATCATCTTCATTCCATTACTAGATATCTGGGTATGTTTAAAAACTAATGCTTGGTATTTTTTATTAGTTGTTTGGGTATTTCAATGTTGGGTTTTCACTTGAAATGGGTATTTAAAAAAAGTGGTACTGGATATTTTTCGCTATCGAGATAATTTTTTTCTGAGAAACAAATGAGGTCTCAACCTTTTCTGGTATTACACACAATTTTCTAAATTTTTATTTTGTTATCATTTTTCCCAAGCATTAAAAAAAATTGATGTTCGATGAACCCTTTGTTATTGACTATCTTGATATTTTAAAAAAGGACATTGGGTGTTTTCTTTATATGGGTATTTAAAAAAATTGGTATTGGGTATTTTTTTCATTGTCGAGTTAAAATTATTCTGACAAGCGGACAATGTGTCAATCTTTCTGGTATTGCCACCTCACTAATCCACTAGAGTTATGGTTTATGTTTCTACAGAGGCCTAGGGTTTGTACCCTAGTCATGCTCTTACCAATGCTTCTGTTGGTATTAAAAAACAACCTTAAATATTGGGTTAGAAAATTAGTTGTCTTGACAGGGTGTGGTATGATCTTGGATTGTATCCTAGAGTGTGTGGGAAGCTTGTGCTTGATCATTAAGGTATGTAAACCTGATCAGGGAAATGTATCCTATATAGCATGGTTCTTGCTTTAATACTTCCCATAATGGTTATTAGCATATCACATTGTTATAGTTTGTGGTAACCCAAGACTGCATTCAAGTATGTAACAAACTTGGTTTGTAGTTTAAGTTGTACACTTTGAAGTAACATTCATAAGGTTTAAAAAATATTGACCACTCTCTGGAATATCCCATTAAACATGGGTTATGTTGGAAAGATACACTGCAAATGCGTTAAGGTGTTGTCATTGATGGAAACCCTAGTCGGCGTTTGATCCACACGTCATCATTTGTTCACATTGGCAGACAGATTAAAGACAATTGAAAGAACAAAGCATCCGAAATTTTCATGTTCATCGATTCATAGGAAGATTTTCTGATGTTATTTTGGGTTGTGGATCTCATGGAAAGTTTTTCAGTGTATTTATTATGTTGTTCGAAAATATTAGTGCCTCGTATCAAGTTGTGTGCTAGCTTGGAGATTCGGTTGGATATTTTTCTATTTATCAGTGTTTTGTGGCCGACCCAATTGATGTAACATGTCGCAGATATGCAAGGAGTGTTTATTCAAATATTTTTGTGTTCGATCATTTTGTTTTGGGTCTGAACTAAGTTGTAGCCAATCGTCGAGGGTGCACATTGAATAGTGTTCATAATTTGAGTTGACAGTTGTAGATATTTCTAAGTTTTATTGAATTCAACGTAAAGTGATGAAACCTTTGATAGAGGATATAAATAAGTGATCATTTGAAGTGAAAATATGTATATGTGGTGTGCGAAAAAGGTGTATCGATGTATTTTTTAGGGTAATTGAGTGATTATGCATAGTTTCACTTGTGCATTAAAGATTTTGTGATGTGAAGCAAAGCAAAGCAGAGTAGAAGTGCATAATTAGTTAGAAGGACAGAAGATCGACAAATGAGCCTAACCAAAAATGTAATAAAGCATTTGTATATGCTACTCTTTCAGTTCATCCCTTTGGATCTAATCCAAATTTTGTAAGGCAGTGTGCCTTTCTATTCTGAGCAATGAGTTCTAGGCAATGTGCCTGAATGCAAGTGCATTCCCATATTGTAAAGTTTCTTTTGGGTATACTCATATCATATTGTGGATTGGCCATCCATCGTGGTTTTTCCCCTAACAAGGTTTCCACGTAAAAAATCCATATGTTATGGTGTTGTGGTTGTTTACTTTATGTTCTTGCATATTTCTTTTAGTTGTATGCTTTAAGTGGGTTAAAGAATAGAATAATAAAATTTAGTTTTTGCACAACACTGATTCACCCCCCTCTCAGTGTTGCTTGTTTCCAACAATTGGTATCAGAGCTAGTTCCTCATAAGAAGTCTAACATATTTAGGAGATCTTGGAAGGTGTTTTCAATGGATTCAAGTAGTCTTCAATAACAACTCTTGGTGGCCTTAGATGATCTTGACCAGTCAAAGTTTGAGAATCGAGAACTGCAGGAAAGTCTTGAGAAAGCAAAAAAATTCATTCAGTCATTGAAAAACAATATTAATGAATCAAGGGAGAAAAGGAAGGAATCATGTGATCAACTTAAGCAGAAGAATAGAAGCATGGAAGATGAACAACTGAGTTAGGCCTTGAAAGAGAAAACAAAAGAATGTGAAATTTTTTCCAAAGAGAATGCTGCCCTAAAGCATGAGATGGGAGCTATGATGATGAAGATGACCAAGGAGATTGAAGATAGAAAGAAGAATGAAGAAAAACTTGCACAATCCTTGAAGGAGAAGTCTGAAGAATGTATCCAATTGGACAATGAATTGGAACAATCCAAAAACAATGAGGAAGTGCTTGAAAGACAACTTGATGATCTCATAAATGAACTTGCTGCTGCAAATGAATACAAGGAAAAATTCAAAGCTAGCTCAGCTAAGCTTGATGAAATGATCAAAAGTCAGAGGATTGATGGTGACAAGCGATGTCTTGGCTATGAAGAAGGAGAAAGCTCCAGATCTGAACAAGGAAGATTCAATCAAGGAAATTAGATGAATATAACTAGAAGGAATCTAGTAAGACAACCAAATGCTCAAAGATTCGATGGTTACTATTTTACTTGCAATAAGTTTGGCCATTTGGCTTCCCAGTGTAGAAGCAAGATGAATCCAAGTGGACCATCATTCTCAGGTCAGTGCTTTAATTGTCATAAGTTTGGGCATAAGTCAAATGAATGCAAAAATGTGATGAACAATTTTCATATAGATGTCAGATTGAATAAATTTCATAGAGAAGTTATATTACATGCATGCAATAGACTTGGAAATATTGCTAATCAATGCAGATCAAGGAAAAATTTGTGGAGCAGTAAGCCTGTACAGAGAAATGTTATGTGTTACAACTGCAACAAATTTGTTCATACTGCTAGATTCTGTTGGAACAAAAGAGGTTCGGTAAATAATAACGTGCAACAAGATGTTAAGGGAAAAGGAAAAGTCACTACAAATGTGATCCGGAAGCAAATGTAGAAACAATGGGTGAAGAAGAGTCCCTCTACTGAAGTAAATGTGCTTGCACCAAAATCTGCTTCTAGTAATTCCTTCAGGAATTAGTTTTAGGCCTTTGGCCTAGGGGGAGTTGTCAAGAAAATATTTTAACCCCCTGCTGGTATCTGACACCGGAATGTGGATAAGCTTAGCAAATGCTTAGATGCTTTTCAGATGTTTTTCAACCAATTGGAGGAAGTATTATGCAGTATTGGTGATCCACAGAAGAATTATCTGTCACTGTGCATGGAAATAGAGCAACCGAATGAGTTAGGGTACAAACATTTATTGCAACAAAAAGGGTTAGATATGCGAATGATAAAAGGTAACTTTTACCCTTCATTTGTCACTTTGCATTTTGGAGAAAAGAAGTTTGGAGAGCCCTGGAGTGAACTTTGCTGGATTGTTGCAAGAATCAAGAGTGAAGAAGATTCAACGATCATATTCCAATATGAGGAAAAGGTATTTATCAAAAAAACCTATGAATTTGTGAATTTGCATTATGGCCACTCCTCTGGTAGTAGAAGTCAAGGAAAGGCCCTGACTGAAGTTCAAATGGCATCCATTTAAGTCTGTTGAGACTGAGCCCCTAAGTGCATTTTTATCTGTACCATATAAAGTGTTGCATACTAAAGATATTAGGGCTTATATTCATGCTAATATAAAGGAATTAGGAAGATCTAAAATGCTGAATCTATATTCTAACCACATAATCAGAGAAGATTTCATTGTTAAGATGGAGTATAAAACCCTAGAAGAGAAGAAGTTCACACAATTTGTGAAATCCCTATATTCGAGGAAAGCGAATGGGTGAGATATGTTTTGAGCATAGTTCATGCCAATTTCATGTGGTTGAATATACCCTTCAAGATTATGAAAGAGGATATAAGAGCAGTAATAGGTTTGAATTCCTCCAGTGGACTTCCCATCTTGAAATCTATAAAGAATCAGATGGTCACTGATGCAACAGGTGCAAGATTTGATAGAAGATAAATGCCAATTAAGGACATTGTTGAAGTAGATGTGAAATTCACATCAATGGTCATTGGTTATAAAATTTACCACTCCAGTCGTGATAATTCTATATCCGATACGACAATATATGTAGCCTATCAGATGGTGAAAGAAAATGCAGACTATGATTTGTGTGAGCTGCTCAAAGGCTAGCTAATTGAGAATTTGGGTAAGATTAAAAAGGACAAGAAGAACTCATTCAAATACGGTAATTTGCTATTGTGTCCATTTTTCTATTTCATGGGTGAGGTTCTGGGTGTTGGAAAGGTTCATTGGCAGAGTGATAAGCCTGTAGCTGTGCAAATAAGGGATATACTATTTGGAATTGATAGTAAGGCTAGAAGGACTATCCTTTGGGAATATTTCAAAACTTTCCAGAGTATGATGTATGCAAAGGAGAGAATTCCTACGTTAGTGTTAGAGAAGTACAAAGATAAAATCTATTTCATGGTGGATATTGATCAATGTTTAATGGGAGTTGTTGATCCCAGAACAATTTGGATAATGCCTATGGGATATGAAGTCAAGGAAAACATATTAGAAATGTATTCAAAATACTTGTTGGGAAAACCTTGTGATCCAAAAGAAGAAAGGTTTGGCACATATGCTGAGAAGAATCTGGAGGTGTATGATTAGCTGAAGAAGCCTAAGATTATTAGAAGAGTTAGAAAAGAAGTGGAAGTCATGGAAAAAAACATGGGTATACCTGTGGAAAAGTTGAAAGAAGCTAGAAGACGGAGAGATGAGGTTGAAGTAGAAAAAGAGCTAGTAAGGACTGAAGCTGCTAGTCTAGCAGGAACTTCTTCCCGCACTATATCTACAAGGATTTCTCCATCCACATCTGCCCCTGCAACCAAGCCAATTCAAGAAAAGGCCTCTGGTAAGAGGAAAAAGAATAAGAGCACAAGAACCTATGTAGCCATCTCAGAAGATGAGGAAACAGAGTCAGATGAAGTTGTGAAAGGAATAAAGGCTACCAACACTCAGGCAACAAAAGTAGACAAGAGAAAATCCTCCGGTGAGGAAGTAAAAGCAAAGAAGGTAAAGTTTGACAAACCAAATATGACAATAGAAGAAGTTTAAAATGTTGTTGTTAAAGATGGAAACCTCAAACCTCTCTGCAAAAGGTATGAATCATTTGATGAATCTGAACAAAGAATTCTTGAGGAAGCAACAATCAAACATCTGAATATTTTCAACAAAGTTCTTGTCAAAATTATGTCTAGTTTACCCAAGAGTCTATATGATATTCTAGAAATGAGAAGAGTAAATGCCAAAACAGAAGAAGAGAATATGAGGAAGAGAATTCTTGTGGACTTGTGTCTGGAAATTCCTATTAAGGACATGAATTCACTCCTAAACAAAGCAAAGAAAGAATTCAAAAGCAAAACCAGAGTAAACAAGCTCATGATCGGTGAGATTGATGTTGTAGCTGATGAGACCAAGCAAATCCTGGAAGCATTTTTGTCTAAGAACAAGATTGATGTTGAAGAGGTAAATGCTGAAGATAATTTGATAAATGAGGAGGCGAATATAGATGCTAAGAATACTTAGGTTCCTCCTTATGTGAATGATGTGGAAGTTCCTATGAACAATTCAGAAGTACCTATGGAGACTGAGGCTCCTAAGGTTGTATCAAATGAAGGAAAGGAGATGCAAAATGATGAAGTTGAAGCTCCTATAAGAAATCAAGAAACTGTTTCTGAAGAATAGGAAGGGGTGCTGTCATAATAGTGGTTTACAATTCCTAAGAGGAACGAATTTTAGCTGAAATCACATATTTTTAGAAAATATAATGATTTAAGCCTTAAAAAGTTCCATTTTAAGGATTCCAATTGAAGAGGGTTTGATCAAATCACCTTAGATCAAACCCCCTTTGATAGAACCTCGCTAGTTTTAAACCATACCTATAAATGCGTCTCCTTTACACCTATCAAAATGCTGATAAAAAATCACTTTTGATTTAGATTTTGGGGGATCAAATGAATTCATTTAAAATTTATTTCAAATGATTATGGTATTCCTTAGAACAAGCTATCCAATGAATATAATTTTAATATGTTTTGGTTTTGTTATGTATTTGTTTTTAAGTTTTATTAAACATAGGTTTTCATCGAAAATGAATTTCTTTGTTCTTCACATGTGGAAAAATAGAAGATTATCAAAAAATAAAAAAAATATGAGTACACCAGATATTGAAGTCCTTGATCCAACAAAAATTAAATTAAATTTTACATATACAAAAAAAGTTACGCATTATACTGGTTGTGTTTGAATTGTAATTTGTTTGACTTTGAAACTTGATTAAGGAAAAATATTCAATAAAAACTATCTAACCAAGTGGAAGCACTAGATATCAGAGTTAAAAATCTAAATTTGAAAGAATTAGAATTTTATCCTTCATGGAAAAAAAGTTATACATTATACAGTGTGCGTCACTTTTTAAAAATGTTGTTTTCTGAAAAAAATCTATTTTCGTGGGAGATGGAAAAACTAGTGCAATTTGATTCCAAAAATTTTGAAAAAAATATTTTTAGAATCTACAAACAAAATTTGATGAGACTCTAGTTTGCACCATCTTCAAATTCCTCACAATTTAGCCGCTATAGGTGCCCGAATGTGAAGATTTAGTTAAAAATAATAATTTCAGTGTCCAATTTGGCCAAAAATTGTAAACCACTATTATGGGATCACCCGAAGTTAAAGAGGAAAAGGTTGAAGTTAAGGAGATACAAGTGGAAGCAAGAGACACTACCAAGGCAGTGAAGAAATTTATGGTGGAACAGTAGGAAGAATTTGATCCTGAATTGGTTGAAGGTCCGATTGATCTATCTACCTTATCCCCAATTCAGAAAATGAAAGTTGCATCTTTTGCCTAAGAAAAAACCAGAGAAGAACTGCTGAAATCCCACATTGAAGATAAATGAACTTTTGGGACTTGCATATGAAGTTTTGGAAAAGATCATGCCAAATCATATGAAGGATCCATCAGGTTCTGCATCTGGTGAACTAAAGAATCTAATAAATTCTGTAAGTACTCACTTCGAGTCTCTTGAAAATTCAACTATGGTTAAAGTACATAAGGAGTTTAATGGAAATAGATTTAGCAAGTTGAAGGAAATGATTGCATCAAATAAAAATCTTTTAGCCACCTGCATAAAGAATATTCAAGATTCCCTATCTGAAGGTGGAAAGGCATATAAGGCATGTTTGGTTTTTTCCAAATTCACTGAAGTTAATGAAAAACAGGTGAAGGGTCTTGACAAACAACTGTCTACCATTTTTGATGCTTTTGATCCATTAGCTAGTGATGTGTGTACACAGGAAGGTCAAGTAACATCTCTGCTTGACAAAATAAGGAGCTTAAAACAAGAAAATGACAAGATTGTTGGGAGAGGATGTGAACTCAGAGGAAAAATTGGTCCAAAGATTGAAACATTGGTGAGTGCATTGAAGGAATCAAAAGGTACTATGGTTGTTAGTAACCTAGTGAATCTTGAGTCTGTAGAAACTCAATCCTATTTGGTTTGTGGTCACATAACAATTCTAGAGAGTCTCAAAAGGATTTGGGATGCAAATTTAAATGCGTTGAAGAGAGATTTTGTAGATGTTTTTAAATTCATGTAACTTATAAGGTCATGCCTGTACAGTTTGAAATTTTGTTGTGTATGCGGATTCCCTAGTTTTTGTCATTGATTTCAAAGGGGGAGAGGAATAGTGAAAAATGTATATCTTAGAGGGAGTTGTATTGCTAATATTGAAGATTCTTTTTGAAATTTTGAAGTGGTTAAGTGGTAGTGTAATTCTTGTTGGTACTGATCCGACACTTAGTCATTTTTCACTAAGTGTTGCCATCAATGCCAAAGGGGGAGATTGTTGGCAAGAGACACTACAAATGTGTTCAAGTGTTGTCATTGATGGAAAACCTAGTCAATTTTTGATTTGCATGTCATCATTTGTTCACACCGGCAGATAGATTGAAGACAGTTGAAAGAACAAAGCATTCAACATTTTCATGTTCATCGATTCATAGGTAGATTTTCTAATGTTATTTTGGGTTGTGGATCTCATGGAAAGTTGTTTAGTGTATTTCTTATGTTGTCTAAAAATCTCAGTGCCTCGTATCAAGTTGTGTGCCAACTTGGAGATCTGGTTGGATATTTTTCTATTTATTAGTGTTTTGTGGCCGAGCTAGTTGATGTAACATGTCGTGGATATGCAAGGAGTGTTTATTCAAATATTTTTGTGTTCGATCATTTTGTTTTGGTTTTGAACTAAGTTGTAGCCGACTGTTGAGGATGCGCATTGGATAGTGTTCATAATTTGAGCCGACAGTTGTAGATATTTCTAAGTTTTATTGAAGCCGACATAAAGCGATGAAATCTTTGATAGTGGATATAAATAAGTGATCATTTGAAGTGCAAATATGTATATGTGGTGTGCGAAAAAGGCGTGTCAATGTATTTTGTAGGGTAATTGAATGATTATGCACAGTTTCACTTGTGCATTAAATATTTTCTGATGTGAAGCAGAGCAAAACCAAGCATAAGTGCATAATTAGTTAAAAGGACAGAAGATCGACAACTGAGCCTAACTGGAACTGTAATCAAGAATTTGTAGATGCTACTCTTTCAGTTCATCCCTTTGGATCTAATCCAAATTTTGTAAGGTAGTGTGCCTTTCTATTCTGAGCAATGAGCTCTAGGCAGTGTGCCTGAATGCAAGTGCATTCCCATATTGCAAACTTTCTTTTGGGTATACTCATATCATATTGTGGATTGGCCATCCACTGTGGTTTTTCCCCTAACAGGGTTTCCATGTAAAAAATCCATGTGTTATGGTTGTTTACTTTCTGTTCTTGCATATTTCTTTTGGTTGTATGCTTTAAGTGGGTTAAAGAATAGAATAATAAAATTCAGTTTTTGCACAACACTGATTCACCCCCCTCTTAGTGTTGCTTGTTTCCAATAGGTTATGCTTGAATGCACTGCATAATTGATATAACACAACCACTCTACATATTAACTAGAGTTATAGGCTCTTTATTGCAACAAGAGGTAATCACTCTTGGATCATGCTATCATTATATCGTAACCTATTAAAATTGAGTCAACTTGAATGCACCTAATGATGATTGACACCTAATTGTGATGACAATGATTCGTACATGAATTGTGCTCATATGATTGCCTCCATTTCTATCACAACATAACCACCTTAAACTTGGGTCACACATGAATGCATCCTATATTTGTTATTGCACAACTATGCCACATGACCAATAGAGTTATGGATCACATAATTACAGTCACAAGAATTTGTTCCTTAGTTGTGCTCTTTACTGTTATAGTTTAACTATTGGTGTAAATAAAGTCCCGTACCTAGTTAATTTATTACTAGGGGACTTATTTACACATGTTAAGTTTACTTAGGTCCTAGGAAGGAATTTCTCTAGAAGGTGTTAGTTGCCATTAGTTGTTATCTTATCTTTTGACTTGTAACACATGTGAACCTAGGTAGTTGTGATTAGTTGTCTCATGTCATATGATTAAGACACTTGTCATAATCCTATGATATTTTGTATCTCACCTTGGCTATATAACCAAGGGGTTTCTACTACATTAAACATAACAATCATATCATTGAATCATATACTGATGAGAATACAATTTATTCTTGTCACATTCCATTCTCTCTCTTCGACCTTTCCATTTGGTCTCAAGATCTTTGCATCAATAGCCAATTCTAACATGGTATCAAAGCGGGTTGGGTGCCATTGGAGAGTCTTTTTCTGAAGAGAGATTGTAAATCTTGAAAATTTGAGTATGTTCTTCTCTTGCATCGTATGATGATCTGGAGAATCAAAAAATCTTGAAAGAAATACCAGATTTTAGGGGTTCCATTTTTGGCTCCTTATTGCAAGTTCAAATCGGAGCTTGTTGGTGCAAATCTAAGCTCACCATTGCATCTGAAAGGTTTGAGAGAGCCGATTTTTCCTTTTGTTTCGTCCAAATCAAACATCCGAGGCCAAATCTATGAGGGTTTGAAGCTAAACAGTGGTTGCCAAATCTAGAAGGTAGCTACATTTTTGGAGCATTTTGGCTCAAATACGACCTTGCCATTGCATTCAAAAGGGCCAAAAACCCTAAGATCAACTGCCAATTCGTCCAAATTGGAGAAGTTGTCTAATGAGGCAAAAAATTTTGCCCAAGGAGCCGTACGACCCCCCAGATCATCATAATTACACAGGTGATATGATTCAAAAAAATAAAAAATTATGCAGCTTATAATTTTTTCTACAAATATTTTTTGCTTGAATAAATTTTATTTGTAAAAGTTTTTTCAAAAAATTTCTTGAAAATATTTGTTTTATTAAAAAGAAAAATCAAAAGTGAGATATGTAGATAGGGTACACACAGTACCCTATATGCTTAACGTACCAGGTATGGCAGAGTACTACCCCAACCACCGTCCACCATGTGGCACACCTTCATTCGTGGGCGGACCCCACAAGCCTCCACTGGCGGCAATACAATCATCGACCAGTTAATAAATTAGGCAGGCGCTTTTTTAAATACTTCAACCTCAACTTGAAGTCGGTGGAAAAGAAAAAGAAAGCATATTCCCTGCACAGTCAGCCAAGGTATATTCTGAGCAAAGTCAAAATATTCCCGCAACCCGATCCTACCCGGTGACATTCATTGGAACATTAAATTTAAGCCACAGTACGCAGAATATTCCAAGGAACATATTTTTTTTTACAACTAGCATTCCATCAAATTTAATCATCACTTCTACTAACATCATCATGCATCAATGATGACATCAACTTCCATTTGAATTTTTTTTCCCACTCACGGTTGGAGTTTTCATTTTTGCAGTTCAACTTCGAAGGCCCATATCTTCCTCATTTTGACTCCTTTTCTCAAGATTTTTTTTTTAATTTGGGATAATTTTTCACGCTCTTCATAGTGGTGCAATCAGTTTTTGGTTTTGGTGTCTATTTTTTCCAAAAAATTTCAGATTCTCATAGGTGTTACTGCTTTGTCCTCATTTTGGGAGCTTTGGGAGCTCATATCTTGCTCCTACAGTAACATTTTTGGGTGTAGTTTTTTTGAAAGTGCATAATTTTTGTGTACTTCTTAGTGGTATGATTAGATTGATCTCATTTTGTACCAAAAATTCTACTTGATTTTGTGGCCAAATTTGGCATTTGCATGCACCAAGATCAAAGTCCACTTCACTATTTTGGCAAGTGGCAATTGTAAACGCACTAAGTATAAAGTGCCAAATCAAATATTGCTTGGGGGGTTTCATGATTGATTGATTTGGGGGTGGGGTAATCTTGTAGTGGTTGCTTGCATTCTTTTGCTTGGTTTGTGTTCTTGCAATGGGGAAATCTCAAATTGAACTCCTAACTCCACATAATTATGTTACATGGAGAAAATAAGTACGAAACTATCTCATGATGAAAGGTCTAATAGGTCATCTAAAGGAAATCACTCAACAACCTACTAATACTAAAGAATTGGCAAGATGAGAGATTGATCATGAGAAAACACTTGGATGCATATGTTCATTAGTCTCATTTGATTTGCAATGTCATATTGAATCATGTAAAACACCCAAAGAGGCTTGGGAGACTTTTGAAAAATTGTATGGTAAAACAGATAAGATTAGGGAATATCAGATTGATAATGATTTGATGAATCTTGATCCTAAAATTTTTGACCACATCCAAGACTACATCTCCAAGATCAAGCAACTAATAACATAGTTGAAGGAATACAACATTGATAAAGAAGATTTACAGTTGATTTTGAATGTGTTATCCAAGTTTGGTCCAAAGTATTCAGTGTTTTTTCTGGCTTTCATACCCATCGACTCTCTATGGGAGCATCATATGTTGATCCTAAGTTTGATGACTTTGAAAATATCCTAATTCAAGAGGAAGCTAGGTTAATGAAAATGGGTCTAATCAAGTCTTCCAAGTCACAAGCATTGATGGCTAGTGAGTCAAAGGTATAGAAAGAATCAGGGAATCTTGATAAGAAGCAAAAGAAGAAAAAGAACAAGCTGCATAAAGAATCAAAATCCTCGCAAGGAGAATCATCTAGGAAGGAGGGGCCTTCTTGTGCATATTGCAAGAAGGATGGACATGAAGAAAACTATTGTTATAAGGACATTGATGAGTTGAAAAATCTTCTCAAAAGGAATCACATTGATTTTCCTTCTAGAATGTCTGAATCATCTTCTTCTCCTTCTACTTCAAAACAATCTAAAAAGGACAAAGGTCAATCATCTACATCAGGATATAAAGGACAAGCTCTTTGTGCTTTTTTAGGTCCAAGATCAGGGAGATGGCTTCTAGATTCAGGAGAATCTCATCATATGGCATCTTTGTAGTCTATATTCTCTTCATTTCAACCTTGTACTATGTCTCCTATCTTGATGGGAAACAATACATACATGAGTGTAATTGGGAAGGGATCTATTAGTTTTGGGGACAACACTTTTCAGGATGTCTTGTGTGTACCTCATTTGACGAACAATCTTCTTTCCATATATCAGATTACACATGGTGGAGATGGGAGAACTGTGGAGTTCACACTTGATTCAGTCATCATTCGAGACTTGGAAATTCGAGAGATCATTGCTACTAGGGTTGTTGATCATTCATCTTGGTTGTATACTTTTGCACAGTTTTGATGGTGACATTGTTCCTTCGGCTATTGATCATATAAGCCATGATCCAGAGGAGACATTTTGTAATGGGTTCGGATATCTCACTTACTACATACAAACCTCAATTTTTAGAATAATCAAATATATATATTTTTTAATGGTGGGAATAAAGGGGAAAACTTAAATAATTTTTAATCACTTATTCAAATGGAATAACATGCATATGCATGAATCAAGGTATATCAAAAGAGTCTCAAATAAGTGACTTATTAGTATATATGAGAATCATCTTTATTCAAAATAAATAACTTATAGGTACAACATACCTAACCAACCTAAGGATGCTCACATAAGGAAGGCTTTCTCATCCATGTGTCAACCACCTAACCCTGCAAAAAAAATGTTAGTAAATAGGGGTTTGCCTTGGTCAAACCCCGTTTTGGTATTCAAACCTTGAAACATGAAATGAAATAAGATAAAGGTATGAAGAATGATCACTTTATGATGTTGCTACTCACTGAATCTTCTAGTATTAAGCACTTTCTTGATCATGATAGATCTTGACTACGATGCTTCTTGAATCAAGAAATCCTCATCACAAATGTTAGCTCGAATATAAACATGATACATAAATGATGATTAGGCATTGTGGGTTTCTATTACAACAATGACAGTAGGAATCTTTTGCTTATAAAAGGTAACACTATTCAATATTTTAATAAATGCCTACTTAAGCATAATGTATGTGCTTCCCAACATAGTCAAAATGCACACAAGCATATGCAAATATAGCTAAATTCATGCTTAACTAATCATATAGATATAGATATTTCGACAATATAAGAGCATGCAATATTAATTAAAGGAGTTTTCGAAGTAGTTTCCTCCACGTGATAACCTATTAAGATAGTCAACAGTTGATGCAACCTCCACAATATCATTTAACTAAAATCTACTAAGTATACAAATTAATATCTAATTATTTCCACAATCTATTTCAATCCAATGCTTTGAAAGAGATAACATCACTTTGCTTGCTACCATAAAAGTAAATAAATACAAAATTTAATTATTTTCTACAAGTAATTCTCTATCCAAAAGTTATCCTATGACATAATCATTGATTTTAAAGACAAAAGTCACCCATTCCCTTTTCCCCATTCAAATTTAGCTTAGCGTTTAGCAACATTTACAACCGTGGTATCAATTACAATCTATAATATCAAAACTTTGTAGAAATGGGTAGGAAAGTACCAAATACATAGGAGGAAAGAAGAAAATTCAACATCAAACAATATGATGACAAACTACTTTTGAGAATAAAGGCATCCAATACTTGCATACCAAACATGATCAGTGCACATTATATCAGCACCCAACATTGCCCAAATATAAAATTGACTTCTACAACAGAGAATGTACATATCATTTACTACCCAAGACGTATCTACATAATACTAGAAACAGGCTGATCAAAATAGTCCAACATCAAAGGGATAAGTTATGCAATGGTGGTGCAATGGTTTAAAAACACACTCAGGGAAAATTCGATACACATTTCATGTACATTGGTTATAAATATAAGAGAGACAAGCCCGAATTATCTGTTGGCGTCATGAAAGCATGGAATGTGGTCATTAAATCAAATGGATGTTTATAGGTGCTCTAAGAATACCCATAAAAAAAAATACTACTCACATTGAGAGTTACATGTAATACGTTGGGAAGAAAATCACCTTCTATTGAAACATTTACAATTAAAAAGACAGATGAAATCTTTCGAGTATGAGCAATCGATAGGTGATAAGCCAAGTACCATATCAATTTATCAATTGACAAGGAGAATATTGGAGTCTAGACAAGGCATACAAACTCTTCAAAGCAACGACAAGACTCAAAACCTACAAGCAATAAAACTTGGAAGATCTTTTGTTGGCTAGAAAGCTGGAGACTACTGCCTCGTGAAGAGGCCCAATTTTAGCATGAACCAAATCCCGCCTTAGAATATAGAATTATTTTCCTTATCGAAGGAGGAGGCTGCCCGTGAATAGCCCTTGGCCGACATTAGAATATCAACAGTGCCTAATGGATGTCAGTTTTTCCTAGATCCATTCGGGGTTATAGGCCTTGGAAAAGCACCAATGAATCTACAGATCAAATATTTCTCTTTGAGAAGCCAATCAATATATATATCATTTTCTTCAAGGACAAAGATAACCTTAGTGGTTTATATTCGTTGAGATAGCTATCATTTTTCCATGTTTTCTATAAAAATGATCTTAACAACTACCTTTTGTACACGTTATTTCATAAACTATAAGAGCTCTATCTTGATAAGGTAAGTGACTTACCTCTAAATTCTGCACACAAAATTGCTCGGATGAGTACCACCAAAGACTGATGCATTTGTAAATAAAGGATTAGCAACAACCATGTTGAACCCCCATCAAATTACTCTCTTTCATCCTCAATTGGGTGCAACGCAAATGGATTTTCTTTTATCATGGTAATCTCCAAAAGACCAAGAACCTTTATCATCCCATCCACACCCTAAAGTACTCATAGCAAGAAGTTCGAGCTAGTGATTTTCCCTACACCACTCTCATCGGCATATCAAACTCGTGTCAGAATATGCAACACTCCCCAATCATTCAACACCGAATTCTTCCATCCTTTTTCCCAAATCTTTTCCCCATTCTGGCATTCACATGTCTTTTCCAAAAGAGAGCCCTCTTCTCCCCCTTCCATTATTGCTTTTTTTTTTCTTTAAAGATTTCTTTTCAGTTTCTAGTAACTGAATCTTGGGAATAAATAATTAAAAATAAGATTTATATGTATATTTTTATGCAACATATTTATCTTCCGATAGAAAATTCTATTTCTAAATTGCAAAAGAAATATTTACCTTAATAAGCGATAAAGAAATATTATTTAATTGCAAAATAAATATTCACTCTAAATAAATAATTGAAAAAAAAAATTCATTCAATTGGAAATAAAATAGTTATTCTAAATACTTGAACATCTCTATTTATTTGGAATAAATAAAATCTATAATTAAATTATAATTAATTCCTATTTGTTTCATTACACTTTTATTTCATTACTAATTAATTTAATCAAACATTGTAAAATACAAACCATAAAATAAGGGTTGTGACACATTTGGATTCTTGAACTTGGGAGTTCTCACATCAGATCCAGTTCTTCAGTCATGCATTTCATCTCCTCCTTCTACTATTGTAGTTGATGATGCTTGTGATTCCATAGTTTGGATTCCTTGTGATTTAGTGCAGCAAGACATACATAGTCTTTCAGATTTGACTACTTTGGATGACTTCCTGACAAGTATTCTACACTTGTTCATGTAGTCTCATCTAGCAGATTTGGGAGACATCATCGATGGCATTCATCTTCTCTTTGATGGAGAAGATCCTTCTTCAATTGTTGTGAGGGAACACCTTGACCCTCTTGTTCAATCTCTACATGATCATTCTTTGTAGTTTGATGTGACTGTGGATGCTTTTGGACAACATTTGGAGGAGGCTTCTTTTTCTTTAGAGGGGTTATTCTTGTCTTTGGATCATGTTCTACATTCATCTCTACTAGATTCTGGATTGACATCTTCCACAGTGTGGCCTAAAATGTCTGTTTGGAATGTGTCAGCTTTTGGCATCGACATGGAGACACTTGAGCATGTTTTAGAGACATCATCACACATCATCCATATTCCTGACATCCTGCATACATCCATGGTTTTGTTTCTTCCTAAGGGGAGGAATGTTGTTCAACAAGATTGGATCATCTTCAACATTCAATGTCGAGCTTCTACAATCATTGCAGGGGACTCAACATTGAGGGGGGGATGCCTTGTCTCTCTTTTACTTCTCTCTTATGGGGGGTCTTTTTCCTCAAATGGGGTTTTTACCTTCTCATTCTTCATTGAGAGAATTTCTTTTTTGTATTTCATCTCTCTTTTAGGGAGGAGTTTTGTCCCACTGGGTTTTCTTCTTTTCTCTGTTTGTGAGAGATTTCTTTTGCATATGTACATGGGTACCTAACATGGCCTAGTAGCTAGGACCCATCATTGCATATTTGTGTCATTTGCATAATAATCTACTTCTCCCTAAGTTGCACTTAAGGGGGGGAATTGGTGTAAATAAAGTCTTGTACCTAGTTAATTCATTACTAGGGGACTTATTTACACATGTTAAGTTTACTTAGGTCCTAGGAAGGAGTCTTTCTAGAAGGTGCTAGTTGTCATTAGTTGTTATCTTATCTTTTGACTTGTAACACATGTGAATCTAGGTAGTTGTGATTAGTTGTCTCATGTCATATGATTAAGACACTTGTCATAATCCTATGACATTTTGTATCTCACCTTGGCTATATAACCAAGGGGTTTCTACTACATTAAACATAACAATCATATCATTGAATCATATTGATGAGAATATAGTTTATTCTTGTCACATTCCATTCTCTCTTTTTGTGCTTTCCATTTGGTCTCAAGATCTTGGTAGCCATAGCCAATTCTAACAATAACCCTTTGGACTTATATTGCTCAAATGCTTACATTGCTTATTTTCTCTTTGGATGGATGACAATTCAATGGCAGGGATTTGTATGCAAGTCATGCTCATATAAGTGCCTTCATCACCATTACACAATATTACATTGGGATTTCCTTTCTTGAACCTTTAATTCATTTTTTATTGTTAGGGTTTCTTAGTGATTATTCCATTTCCACGTGGCATATTGATAAAAGAAACCAAGAAAAAAAACATTATCTTTTTAGTTAACACCTGCTAACATACTTTTGGAATAAATATTTGATTGCATTACTTTGAGTGTGAATAATTTTTTTTTGATTATAATACATTCATTGAGAGTTGTAGTAGAAAGCTTCTTATGCTAAAACCCATCTTGTAAACTTGCTTTAAGCTACATTTAGGAGGCTTCATGGAATTTTTGTGATTTATATAGCTTTTGTTTTGACAGTAAATGACATCAGTTTCTTTATAAAACTAAAATGATTTATTAATTATGGTTTTATGATGATTAAATGTTTTATTTAGAAGGGGTTAATATGTGGCATTTTTATGTGTAGGAAGAATAGATTGTGATGCAACATTCAGGTATGGACGGATAGGAAAACTTGGATTGCTATTAGTGACATAACTAGGTTGGAGAGTACCTTGAGCCAATGTGAAACACTTCTGAGTGTTTTTGCTGGGAAGCAGAACTTGAGTGTAGGAATACAAACGTTAGTGGACTGAAACATTAGTTTTCACCTGATTACATCTTAGGAGTTGGGCAATTACTCTGGATTTCCAATTGATCTCTCTGAATATCTGACAAAGAAAGTTCTTACATTCTAAAGATAAAATCATAAATTGGCTTGGTCCAATTTAAGGTCTTGAATATCCGATAGAGAAAGTTCCTACATTCTAAATATAAAATCATAAATCTGCTTGGTCTAATTTGAGGTCCAATTGTAAGGATTTTCCTTTTTAATTATACTTTTTGACATTTGGCTTGATACAAATTGTTACTTTAGAATTATGGTATTTATTTTCTTCTAATGTTTTCAACCCTCATTTCAGGGAAGAGCTCCGAAGATGGTTCCTTTAGATGGAGACTACACTTTTCTGCTATAGGTTTCATCTAGAAACACCAAAAGCTCAGGTACTGTCATACTCAGAGCAAAATTAGGAGTCATGCAATGACGAGATACTCATTTTTGGAGCTTTGGTTAAGAACTTTAAATGTTTTGCTATGTGCACAAAGAATGTTCATGGAGGAATGCAAAATTCCTTACAAAGAAATTACTACAACAAAGTTTGAGGTGAATTGCACCTACTATTTTATGCTGATATGGATATGTTCTAACCTGTAGTTAATTATTGTAGCATAACAGATAGGCTAAATTGTTGTTCATATACCATTGTTTTTAATTCAAAATTACTATACCTTATTCTAGGAGAAAATCACAGGGGGATTCTATACATAAGACACCATTGTTTCAAATTCAAATTTTTTGGCTCTTTCACATTTGTTTGCTTCATTTATTTCATCTAAGATAGCCTACTGTATAGAAGATGCTCTCAAAATCATAGTAAAATCCTTTATTTCAGGAAGACAGTTAAGAATCTTCCCATCATAACAATGAACAAAAGCATTAGTCATCAACTTGAATTTGCAAGAGTTTCATGTCAAATTCTACTTTTCCACTCTCTTTTCCGTTCTAAATTTTATTCCAAATTTCTTCCATGTAGAACTTCCTCAGCCTGTAGATCCTGTTGTTAGCCATAACTTTACCAGGTTTTGAGGATAGCTTCAAGTTTTTACCCAAGCAACAATTGATAAAATTCAGCCTTACCAGATATAATGTGTTGAAAAGCTCTTTGAAGTTATTCTGGAAAAGAGTTCCTAAGAGTATAATGAGTAGTTTTGAATTAACCTTTTTGCATGAATTCCATATCTTTGATCGGCTATTCAATATTGATGACCTTAATCAAGAATGAGCAAACCTAGGCTCTCTAAAAGCAGTTT
Organism: Sequoia sempervirens; assembly: GCA_007258455.2. NCBI lineage: Eukaryota > Viridiplantae > Streptophyta > Pinopsida > Cupressales > Cupressaceae > Sequoia > Sequoia sempervirens. The sequence continues at coordinate 439,093,752 of VDFB02075321.1, forward strand.
TCTAATATGCTTAGCCTCTTTAGGAAGACTCACATTTGTCTCATAAGTTAGGTATACAAAAAGATTGTAGCCAATAACAAGCACACTTTTTATTCTATGCCACTCACTTGTGAAACAAATTTGAGCCTTCTTGAAGAGACTAAGAATATTGGAAAACTGCTTTTAGAGAGCACATGTCTGGTCATTCTTGTTGAAGGTCATCAAGCTTGAAATAGACGATCAAAGATATGAGACTAAGAATATTGGAAAACTGCTTTTAGAGAGCACGTGTCTGGTCATTCTTGTTGAAGGTCATCAAGCTTGAAATAGACGATCAAAGATATGGAATTCATTCAAAAAGGTTAATTCAAAACTGTGTATTATACTCTCAAGAACTCTTTTCCAAAATAACTTCAAAGATATTTTCAACACATTGTATCTGGTAAGGTCAAATTTTTTCAATTAATGCTTGGGTAAAAACTCAAAGCTATCCTCAACATCTGGTAAAATTATGGCTAATAATGGATTCTACAGGGTAAGGAAGTTCTTCATGGATGAAATTGGGAATACAATTCAAAATGGAAAAGAGTGAAAAATTATAATTTGATGAAACTCTTACAAAGTTCAGGTTAATGGTTGTTATGATGGGAAGATTTTGAACAGTCTTCCCAAAATAAAGGATTTTACTATGATTTTGAGAGCATCTTCTATACAACAAGTTGTCTTAGATCAAATAAATGAAGCAAACAATTATGAAAGAGCCAACAATTTTGAATTTGAAACAATGTTGTCTTATGTATAGACTCGCCATGTGATTTTCTCCTAGAATAAGGTATAGTAATTTTGAATTAGAAACAATGGTATATGAACAAATATTTAGCCTATCTGTTATGCTACAACAACTAACTACAAGTTAGAACATATCCATATCAGCATAAAATAGCAGGTGCAATTCACCTCAAACTCTATTGTGGTAATTGCTTTGTAAGGAAGTTTTCACTCCTCCATGAACATTCTTTGTGCACATTAGTATGTTGGTTATTATCTTGATCTCCTTTGTGATAAAAAGAACAGTGAAGTTCATTGCATAACTCATGACCATTTTGTAGTGCTATGAACTAGTGCTCTTACTCACCGTGTTCTCAATCACCATGTGCAAATGACTTAGAGGACAAATCTTTGTCACCATTTGATAGTAACTCTCATTTTTTGGGACTGTTTGTTATGATTCAATCATTGTTTGACATTGTTCTTCCTTTCTCAGTCTTATAGGATAGAGGAAAATTCACAGTTTGTAACTATCTAATAATGATATTCCTTTCAGTGATCTTAGTCACCTAATTCAATATGTTATCTTCTTCATTTCTCAGTGCTAATAATGCCTACATAGTGTTTTCTCAGTCACAATTACAGTGCTCCTTCATTTGAAGATATTATGTTGCTTATACAATAATGTTTCAGTGAATTTATGTTTTGTCTTGCAAACATCTTGTTGCACTTGTAGAGTTTTGTTGTGCATAATATGTAGTCAAGATTCCTTCAAATGGAGCTCTTTTGTAGAGGCAATATGATAATGGTGTCAATAAAATAATAGTGCTAGTGAGAGGTATGAAAGTAGATACATTGAGAATCGAAGGTATAATTTTTTGACAGTAAAAGAATCATTTATCTAATTAGATCTTGACAAAAGTTTCCCTGGTACATAAGATAGCGTATAATGTACTCTATTCCATGGTATCCACCTAATTCCATACCACCTAGAGAAGCAATGATTGAGAGTAGTGTGCCCTATATTTTGCAGCCCAAATGTGTCTTTCTAATGGTTTTCCACAATTAGGAAGAAGGTATGTCATGAAATTTTGTGCCCACCCAAAACTAAGACTTACAAAGAATGTCTGCACCTATGCAAAATATAAGTTGCTTCAAAATGTTATGATTCAACACAAGAACAAGCTATTAAGGGAGACTTGGATTTTACATTGGAATATTTATGATTATATACACAACATATTTTTTTCTATAATTTTAAAATACACATTTATGATAATATTCACATAGCAAGAATCTTGAAAGGCCAGAAACCTTGCTCTCATTCTTCCTAGGTCACTCCTCAAGAGCTTGTATTAGTATTTGTGGGCTCTTTACAATAGCTTATCCACTAATGAGAAGGCTCCCCTCATTTTACAATGGAATAAATTGTCATTTGCTCTGCTTGAATATTTAATGTGATGTAGCATATTCAATGTCACAAGGCATAATTTGAGACTTGATATCCATAGAATCCAACTTCTTGCAACACAAAATGCATTAACCAACATCCCAACCAAAGATTAAATTTAGCTTTAATATGCACCATAACCAATGTTTTCCCATATGAATGGTGTAATTGAACTAACTTTTGGGGGTCCATTGAATAACAAACATACACAGATACAAACTATTGTGGTAGCCAACAAGGAGAAAACAAATGGACGATACATGGCCCCGTGATAGGCCGTCATCCTTGATACTCTATTGGAGGAAAATATTGCACACTCACCACATTTTTGAGGAAGCTTAAGTATTTTTTGATGGGACAAGTTTGTGTCTAAACCAGCTTCTTGAATTGCACTTGCATTCAAGGAAGGTGCTTTCAAAATTGTTATTTCTAACTGAGCACTCATGCTATCTCCTGGTTTTCTTCCAACTAACTAGTTATATGAATGATTATTTCTCATTAAGGAATAAGTATATTTGGAAGTGGATTTTTATCAGATATTGTAGTTGCAAGTTACACTTCAGATCACCAAAGCCTTCACAAAACCTTTTGCACAACCACAACAAAATCGAATGGTTGTTGTTGGGCCTTCATGGTGATGCGGGGTGCTTTCCTTGCATCACTGTGAAGGCCCAACAACAACCATGCGATGTTGTGGTGGTTGTGCAGAAGGACCACTACAATACCACACATTTATTGTTGGGACTTTGCGGTGATGCGAGATGCTTTCCCCGCATCACCATGAAGGCCCAACAACAACCGTGCAGTGTTGTGATGGTTGTGCAAAAAGTTTTGTGAAGGCTTTGGTGATTTGAAGTGGAACTGGCAACTACAATATTTGATAAAAATCCACTTCTAAATATGCTTTTGATGGATGTTCATATCCTCATCCAAAGCTCCAATTCACACATAGGCAGGAAGGATACTTTCAAAGGTTGAGGAGCTGGGCTTTACACCCACTAGTTGTATTTTCTTAAAATTTTCTAAGGAATTTTTAGAAAAAACCCATTTTTAACATATCTTTTAATCACAAAATTCCATGATATCACATTTCTTTGAGGAATTTTTTGAAACAGTTTGCTTGACTTGTCTATGCTTCCACATTTTCATGTATGTCTAGCAGGGCACTTGTAACTACAACATATGACAAAAAAATCCCTATTGTTATGCTTTGATGGATGTCCCTTTGTTATTAACTGGATATCTGATGTAGTGCACATTATTATAGTGCAAGCCTATTTTTCAGATTGTTTCATTTAGCATCACCAATATTCTCCACAAGAACATTGTCCCTATTTATAATGATGGAAATGGTTCACATCTCTTGAAACAATTTCTCTTGCAACAATCTTGGAGATGAATTTAGATGCAATGCGAAAATCAAAACATACTCGAAGGTTCTTAACAACTCTAATATTTGTACCAGGGGCCATATTTTACATACCAAATACAATTGTTAACTTTTCACTATGGTGGCAGATAAATAATTCTTTTTTCTTCTATTCCACAACATTAAGAAAAAGTCTTGAATTTAGAAATACCTTGTTGTCTTCATTTTCCAAGCCAATTTATCCAATTTTGCATAGCTCTCCCATGTTTTTGGATGTGATCTGTCTCCTACAATTTTTTAATTGATTTATCTTTCTATTGTGTTTGGACTTACTTTTGTAAATTTGCAATATACAATGCACTTTTATTCTTTCTAAATTGAGATTAATAGTAATTTTGTTGGTTGTATTGAGGCACAACTTCATTCATGGTGGAAAAGGCAGCACCTTGTTGTTCATATCATATGGCACGTTACAGATAAAGGAGGAAAGATTCTAGGGTTATTGTTGACTGCATTGAAGGAGAGAGCTTCCTATATGGGACACGATCAACACTCTCCTTCTTGGATTATACACGCTACAAGTTGCTCTAGGAAGATTTCCCACATTGTAGAAGTTTTAAGAGATGAAAGGGGCATGTGCTCGCATTGAAGGGCTCCAAGAATGCGTTTCCATCATTGCAAAGGTTTTTTGGAGAAGTTTCTTTCTTGTCATTTATGTGCATTGTAACTCAAATTTTCAGTCTTGTGACTAAAAATAAAAATTGTAATACTCTATTTCTAAGCATTTTTCAAGCAAGATAGATATTTCAGACTTGTGGAAGTTGTAAAAACACCTTTCTTTTAATAAATTTTAGTGATTTTTCCTTCTCAATGGTTGTCTTATTGTGTGCAATTGATGATTGATTTGTATTTCTATGTTTTATGTTTAAATCCTCAAATATTAATCAATTAAAATGACTAAATATACTACTAATTGACGTCAATTAATAATTAAATTGACTAAATATACTACTAATTGACAGAAATCAGTGAACAGTGAATAAATATGACTAAATATATGACTAGTGAAATCAGTGAATAAAAATGACTAAATATACTACCAAATTGATCAAAATGATGGTTAAAATTATTGACTAAATACACTATCAATAGATAGAAATCGGTGAATAAAAATGACTAAATAAGTGACCAGTTAACAACAATCAATGACTAAATATATCAGTGAATAAAAAATGACTAAATAAGTGACCATATTACAACAATCAATGACTAAATATACTACCAAATCGATCAATCAAAACAACCAATAAATTACTAAAAATAGTGTAGTCATCAATTTGGTCACATTGTAAATGACTGGCAATAAACTACTAATGGTCACGTGATCATGTTTAGTCATTTATATGTAGTTTTTAGTAGTTTTTTTAATCATATATTGTTGTTTCTGTACTAGTGATTGTGCAACAAAGGTGTATATATATACATTTGTATACATGTGTCAATATATAAGTAGGTGTGACAAAAAGAAATGTCCATATAGGTATATCAGTATATGTATACATGTACATAGAGGCATATATATATATATATATAGTTGATATTAATATATGAATGTTAACTTGATCTTTTTCATTTGAATATCAAATGTATACACACCTGACTGACATGGAATATATATATATATATATAACGAGTAGCCTCAATGATATGTCTTATATATCTATATATATATAAAAGCATTGAGGCTACTCATTGACACACACACACACATATATGTATATATATGTACATGTACACATATATATATACATACATGTATATATATATATGTACATGTACATATACACACACACACACACACACATATATATATATACATGTATGTATATATATATGTACATGTACATATATATACATACATACATACATACATACATATATATATATAAATTAATGAAGGCCAATTGGTATATATATTTAATGTAGGTTGATTTGTATATATGTTATACAAGTATTAAAGGCTGATTATTACATGTGTTTGGCATAATATAAAGGCCAATATGAAGTAATAAGCCATGGTCGATACTACTTAAAATGCAATGCTATTTTATAACAGTGTATTGTTTCTACCTTGAATGCATTTATCCAAAAGATAAAGCGTTGGAAATATTAAGTAACGTGGTTTAAGTGCATGATAAAGGGGAATGATCAACAAGTAATGTGCTTGGTCAAAGCACATACTTGAATGATATTAAAGTGGAGTTGAATCATATCTTCTCTATCAATAGAATAGACTATGACCAAGTCGACCTAGGTTATGTGTTGCCTGCAAATTGAGGACTGCTTCATTGAGATAAACCACACTAAATGAATAGGAGGTTGGCTGATACATGGTGCCAAAATATGAATGCTCTATTTCTATAGAAGTCTCTTTTAGTTGCAATTCGATTCTCATCTTTTAGGCATGTGCATATTTGGATTAGTCTTGAGTTGCTATCAAGCCAAAGGGGTCGATCTGTAGAATGCCAAGTTGAGTTTTCACTTAGATTTCTGCCACCTTTTTGTTGTGTGAGGTGAGTCAACCTGCATGCTTTAGAGCTGTCAACTAGTATGTATTTTTTGTAGGCTGCAATGTCTCAATTATTTGTATAAATAGATGGGCTAGCTTTCTCATTTGGGATGCATAATTATGCAAGTTCATTTTGCTACAAATATTCTGAGAGCTATATTTTGTCAGAGCTTAGAGTTATTTTGTGAGAGCATTCAGTTATTTTGTGAAAGAGGACACAGTGAAGTATCACTTTGAGTGGAAAAGTGAAGGATAGAAAACTATCATTGGAATGTTGTGCACCAAGTCAGTCAATTAGGTCAAGCGTATTACAAGCATGAGGATCTAGTCTTCTCTTATTTGTCTTTATTTATGAAAGAATGAGATTTGAATGCTTTGTTTGAACTGCTTGAGAATACTTGCATTAGGAAATAATAACATTTTCTTTGGAAAGGAAAAAAAAGTTGTTTTATGCTTTTCTATGAAAGTGCTTGTATTTACTCCATAATAGGAGGAATTGTTTGCCATTAGTATAAATATACTAAGAATGATTAAACAAGGATATGTTAAGGGTTATTCATGGCTAAGTTATATGATTGAATTACATAGCTTGCAAGTTACACTTGGTATTTGACTATCCATTGAAGGGAGGGTAACTTGTATTTATGCTTTGGGGGTAGACATACCATTGAGTTTAAGGGAAAGGGAATAGGTTGTTTCTAGGGTTAAAGACTACCCATTGAAGGAAAAACCTATGCATAGATTATAATGGCCTTAATTCAAATCGAGCTTGAGTAGTGTATGTGAGTAGGATGACTATCATTTGAAGTACTGAGTGAGAACACTTTGGCCAAAGTAGTGTGATTACCTTTGGCTCCACTGTCAATTCACTATGATCCATTTATGCATGCTAGTTCTAGATTGTAGGGTTTACAAGTTCTAGTCATGTAGGACACAACACTAAGCTCAGAATGGTTGTCGTTATGAGGTTACTCCACCAATCTCTTCGTCGAAGGGTAGGGCCATCTATTATAAGATAGATGTGCAGGGGACCGCATATGAGTCCGTGGTTGGAAGAAAAGTGCTTGAATGATGCTTCTTCTCCTCAGTAGAGGACAAAAGAAAAATATTTGAAAGGAGGTTCCTGGACCATCTATATCTATTGCTTTAAAGCTTGGTTGAGCTATGTATGTACTTTGTACAAATGCTTGGGAATATTGTGATATGTGGAATACTATTTTGGAATGGAATCAATGTTGATTATTTTTATGTCATCCATGTTCAGTTGTTCTCTATAATGAAAAGATTTATTTTTGCAATGGTTAAATTACATAGTTTATTTACTTGAAAGTGAAAACTTAGGGAAATTTTACTTTAATGAACAATTGGCATGTTACAATTCAACTTGGGAACTGCGTCAGATTCTTGGAAACACTCATTTTATAATTTCTCCATGCACCCTTCTTCATGGGCAACACCTTCCATTGTTGTATTTGTTTTCTCAAATTCCCATCTTTTAGATTGCAACTCTCTCTGAACAACGTTAAGCCCCTCTTCTTTTGACCATGACAACTTCTTGTGTTTTAGTTCTTTTTCTAATTGGTTAATTTTAGTCTTTGGTTCTTTTTCTCCACTTTCAGCACATCCAACTATTGCTTTTCCATCTACAAATTGATCATTGGTATGTTTTTCCTCGTCACCACCACACTTACCTCTTAGCACCCCCTGCTATTCCTTTTCATGATCTTCTAACTTATTTTTGATATCTTTTGCCTCAAGATTTAGATAAGTTGCTCCCTCATTAGCCCTTAGGATAGCAACATCCCTTTCTTGGATAGAGCTTGGAATTTATTGAATATTTTATGTGCCTTTGCAACTAATTTTAGGTGAGTTTTTGTAGTGTCTTTATCATTAGACTATGCAATTTTTTCCTTTGACAAGATAGTTATAGAACTTGTTTTCCTTTTCAGATAAGACTTTCATGCCTCCACCCAACTGATTCTATTTTTTTGCACTTAGATCTAGTTTTTCCTTTTCCTTATCATCCATTTCCAATTGTATTTGTTCCATGGAGTTGCTAACTTCAAGAATTCTTGGTTTCATTTGTTCAACTCCACTTATAGCATCATCTCTCTCTTTCTTTGCTTTCACAAATTCATATGCAATACAATTTTTTTTGAATTAATCCACTTCTACATTGCCATTTCCCCCTTGCACATACTGCACATGCTCCTTTCTCAACTTCTCATGAGTAGGAAAAACCTCTTCAGTCAATACATTATCTATCTCATTCACTTTGGTTTGCTTCTTCCCAACTGTTTTTAGAGTAGATTCCTTTTTCATTACATAATTTCTAGTACGTCCTCTTATTTTTTATTACTAGCATCTCATAGAATTATCATAAAAAAATATTTTTGGTATTTTGTCTAATTTGTTACAAGAAAAGGGATAGAGTTTTGAATTTATTAAAATAATTTTGTGTACATTTGCAGATGCTTTTTGCCCAACTTTGAGAGTGTATTTATGATTAGAAAATTTATATGTTTCTTTTAACAAGTTATTTGCAACAGGTGTATTTATGATTACATAATTCATATGTTTCAGATAAGACTTTCATGTCTCCACCCAATTGATTCTCTTTTTTTTCACTTAGATATAGTTTTACAATAGTAAGTGGGTTGCAGATTTTATAATGTACACTGTGTTTTCCAATCTGTAGTTTTAGAAAACAATATTCATGTAACTAAGACCTTTTTTTTTCATAAATACACTACGATATTTATTTATTTTCTGAATTAGTGGATGAAACAGTAGTTGCAAGTAAAAAATAGTAATACAATATACAATTCAAAGCTGTTATCTTTTATTGAACATTAGTCTTTCAAAACAGTAATACAAAATACAATTCAAAGCTGTTATCTTTCATTGAACATTAGACATTCAAAACAGTAATACAAAATACAATTCAAAGCTGTTATCTTTCATTGAACATTAGTCTAAGTTGCAAACATCTGATGAATCCTAATCAGATTCTATATTTTCATTTCTAGCCTGATTCGAACAACGGGGGCATCCTAAGACAAGATTTTGAATAAGATTTTGATCTCTTATTGGGATTGGCACGAGGTGGTCTATTAGTGTGTAGAGGGCATGATGCAGAGCATCATAACAAAACCATCAACAACCTCATTTCATCAGGGAATTTCAATCCCAATCAAAACAAGAGAAGATCTAATTATATAAACTTTGTCAAATTCATCCAAAACTACTTTTCATTCAACCAAAATCCACTCAAATTCTCTTAGCCATTCCATAGGCCATCATTCATCATTCCACAAATCAGTATTCCAATTGACTCATTCAAAGAAAAAACCATATTAGAAAAATTTGACTTAATCAATTAGATTCACATCATTCTCAGCCATCATAAAAACAACATTGAACAATTCACCCTTTCAAGGCACTGAACCAACCAATATCTTAATTTATAATCCACAATAAAACTCACAATCAAGGAAAAAAATCAACTAAACCAATGCATCTTTACTATCAGTTCTTTACCAAACCTTTCCAGCACTGTACACACCATATTCTGACTGCAATAATCCATTTACAGGTTACAAACTCTTGCTATAATAGCAACATTAGCATTATCTTGTAGTCAATTACCAATATGCTCAAAAGGCTTCACAATACTCACCCATCCAACCATCAAAGTGACCAAACCTATCTTATACACCTTAACCAAACTTAGGAGCATCTTTAATAACATGAACAGAGTAGTACTCAAACAACAACAATCCCTCTTTTCATAGTTTTGATAGATTCACAGTTTTAGCAGCCAATTCAACAAGTTCTTTTGTATGTTTACAAACCCTTGATCAAGTAATTCTCACAAGCTAGATTCATATTCTAGGAACCAACAACATTTTCAGAGCCTCCTTACTATCCTAATCAACAAAAAAAAATCTTTCATTGCACTATTTTTAAGAAAACTCCATATTTCTTACATTGTACGCTGGGGAAGGCTACTAGATTAGCCCATTTTAATGAGGAAAGTGGTATTTAAACTCCACCAAACCATAAAATAACAAAAAAAATCCTTTTTTATACTTCCAAATTCAATATTCCCCAATTCATAAGATTAGAAAAGCTTAAAAACTTATTGTTTCATCACAAACCCTTAATTATAGGGTGAAACACCATGAAATAGAGAGGGTTTCATAAAAGAAACACTTACAAGCCTTGAACTCACCATCCACCACCTAGAACATGATTCAATACACCTTTTTATGCTCTTAGAACCAGCTCCAAGCCCTTGCATGAGGTATTTCTTCAACACACTACTTGAAACCTCCAATTTTGAATGGAAAAACTCATAATTTTTCCCTGTAACAGCATCACAACTTCATGTTCTTCATTCCCCTGCACTTATCAATCCACAAGTAACATTTATATAATAAAAAGACTCTAAAATATCCATCCCATTGACCAACTAACTTACATCGATGGGATGGAGGTATATTTTCCTAAGAGACTCTCAAAATCACAATGAGGAGATCACTGCCCAGGTACATGGAAAGTTACTTTTGGTTCTTTTGTTTCTTAAAAAAGTTAACCTCCTAACTATTTGAAATGAAAACTAACTCTTTCTAAATGAGATCACTCAAGAATTAGCCTTGAATATTTCTAAACCCTCCATACAAAGATAGAAAGGAAAGAAAAGAGATGCTACAAACTCAGAATAGGGAATTTTATTTCAAAAATCTGATCACAAGAACACAAAGTTCTCTTTTCTCCTCGCCTTTACATGCCTTTTAAAGATGTTTCCATTTCCATAACTAACTTTCTAACTCCTCCATTGGTTGAAACTACCACATGACTCTTAATTTTCTTGTTTTATGCACTTTGTTTACATAATGACATCATACCATCTTTCCCACCTTTTAACAATATTTTGAAAATCTAATAAGGTGACCACCTAAGGACTTATTAAATGACTTTAATACTTTCAAATTAGCCTTTACATGGCCTTGAATCAATATTTTAGACTTGAACATTACAAGTTTGACATATTAGCCTTTTGAAGGCATTACATGATCTGGGTGCTCCCGCACCAGGGCATGAAACACCCCTCGTATATCTTCTTCGACATGTGGCTCCACTACATGACCATGCAATTACATTGCATGGTTGAAAAAACTAGGAGCATCATCTTGTAGGCTTCTGGTAAAAGCTACTCTTACACACCTCACATCCGAGGATGATTGAATCAAGGAATGTGTAAAGATGTCACTGATGGGGTATACATCCTCATCAACATCATACCTTTCCAATGCTTCATCCATCTATGTTGTATTTACCACAGAATTCCACACATACTTCACACACAAAATGTGGAGTAGAGTTCGGCTTCTAAGCAAGTCCATATAGTTAGAGAGGAAGCCATGTGCTATGTTAGCCTTAGAATAGGGGAGTGCAGGTTCCATGGGCATCAGAAATCTGTTGATCTTGAGAATTGTGTTCTCGACCATCTCATACTTGAATTTAAAAGTACAATGCATCGTGTCTATCATGAATGAACTACCCTTATTTTCCTGAGAGTCACTAGGAAGCTAACCAATGCGAATCCTTGTGTTCAACATCTTCAGTTGTACTTGTTGTTAGAATCCAAGATTAGACATGCAAACCAGAATAAACCTTCCACAAGAGAAAAACAAGATACAACAGAGCTTTGCATAAAAACACGCAAATTGATATATTTAGGAAATCTTTAAATTACAAAAGATAAATTACTTTATAAAAGAAATGTGTGCAACCCTAAAAGGAAACCCTAGTGTGCACACTTAATAATTAATAAATAATTAATTATTAATGTGCCTAAGTTTAGCTTAAGTAACTAAAGTGACAAGTGACTTAATTAATTAACCAATATGATGTAATTAATTAAGTATAATAACTTATTACTCTAACACCCCCCCTTAAGATGAACTTAGGAAGTAGCTAAAACACTAAAGTAAAGATGCATGAAAGAATGTAATGGGTCCTAACAACAAAGGCATGATCAAGTACCCATGTACAAATGTCATGAATGAAGTAGAGAAAGAAAACCCAGTGGGACAAAACCACCCTACAATGAGATGACTGTTACAAAGAAGCACTAGAAGAACACTGTGGAGTAACATTGGAACCTAAAACTGGAAAGCAAGGAAAGATACTTCTATTTACTACTAAAACTAGATGAGAGTCACTGATTGACTCAAGGAATCATGATAAAGCAACAACAGACCCGATGCTACAAAACACTAGAAAACTCACAAACTGGAACAACCCTAGAATATGTGAAGCAACAATATATAAAAATGATGCCCCCCATAAGAGGGAATGATATGATGAAAGAATTTGGAAGCAAATATTATCTCGATGCCGATGCCAAACTGTGACTAAAACTGATCCATAGGAGCCAATACCTTGAAGACTCTAAAAAATTAACCATAAAAACATGGCCCTCAAACTAAGATGTGATCCAATGTGGATCAATAACCATAGGCTCTCAATGTGAAGTGTGAACTAATGCGAATCTGATATGTGTCAAGCTATAAGCAAGATGTGGCCAAAAGAAACTACAGAAACCAGATACAACCCATGCGAGTTGTCATGAAAATCAAGATGGAGATCAAAATGAAACTACACTCTAATAAGATTATTATGCAAGAAACCCCCCTGATGGAACTTTATATTAGTTCATTTATTGCAATAACCCAACGATTGTAAAAGGAGAGCATGAAAAAACATGCATAAACAAGAGAAAAAAATAAACCTAGTGCATGAAAATAAAAACATAGTGCATGCAAAAGACAAAGTTTACATCTATATATTTGATAAAAAGGACCTTAGATCTATGTAGAGGCCTGAACCAGCTTTCCAACATCGCAAAAATCGTGAAAAATGGATAAGCGAGTCAAAAGATATGCCTCCCAAAGTGAAAACAGTAACATATGACTTCTGAGGCTGAAAAAGAAGTCAAAACCAAAAAACCATACCTACACCATTACGTAGAGATCAAAACCATCTTTCCAACGATATCTTGTTTGCAAAAAAATGACGCCGTGTGCAAAAGTTATGCCTGATTCCGTGAATGTGCTCCAAAACTGCCCAATAATATCCTCTGCAGCCCTCAGGTCCTAAAAAATAAAGCCCCTGGTCGCTTTGGCAGACCAGGGGGCTGGAAAAAGGGTCTAAGCATGGCCCTTGGTCACCATTGTGACCACTGTAGGGGCTAAGAGAGCTGACAGGGGTAGGGACTTGGCTCCTAGTCTCCATACGACCATGACCAAAGACTATAAAGCCCGCGGGGGCTGACGCAGGTGGCGGACCAGCAGGGTGGAGGAAGTGGTGGTGGAGTCTGCCGCTAGGGTGGCAGATGGGAGGCCACCCAGTGGCGCTTCTTTTTCTGCACTGGAGGCACCGGCGGTGGATTCAAAAACTGCCATTTTTTATTTTTATTTTTATTTTCGTGCCTCGAGGAGCATGCTAGGGAGGCCGTACGGCCTCCCTGGCAATTTTTTTTGCCTCTTTGGATGAATGTGTCCAAAATGGACAAAATTTATATGAAAATAGGGGTTTTTGGGCACTGCAAATCCAACGGCGAGGTCCGTTTTGGCCCAAAGTGCCCAAAAATTAGGCAACCCCTAGATCTTGTATAAAAAACACCGAATTTGAAACCCTCATAGATTGCTTCAACGATGAGCAAAACTTGCAAAATAAAAGCCAATCTTGACTTTTTCCAGTGCTCTGAATCCAATGGTGATGCCCGATCTAATCCAAGATGCTGCATAAATAGGCTCAAGGAATAAAACCCTTGAGGAAACTCGAATGAGATCTGCATTGAAATTCTCCAAAATATGAGAAGGGGCAAACCAGAATAAACCTTCTGCAAGAGAAAAAAAGATACAACAGAGCTTTGCATAAAAACATGCAAATTGATATATTCAAGAAATCTTTAAATTACAAAAGATGAATTACTTTATAAAAGCAATGTATGCAACCCTAAAAGGAAACCCTAGTGTGCACACTTAATAATTAATAAATAATTAATTATTAATGTGCCTAAGTTTATCTTAAGTAACTAAAGTGATAAGTAAATTAATTAACCAATATGATGTAATTAATTAAGTATAATAACTTATTACTCTAACACTTGTTGATGTGTGTTTTTGCACTTCTCAACATAGGAAAAACATAAATTCTCTACCTCTCTTGAAAGGTGAAAATCTGCAACTAAGTTGTAGACAATCACCCCAAGGTCTTTCAGGTGTCAGGTCATGACTTGCAAAAACAACTCAGTTGATTGATGTGATTTGTTGGTAATCACAAAGGGAATTTATGGTTCACTAAGTTTGGAAGGAATTGGATCTTCAAATGGAGTTTTGTGAAGTTTTGGAAGTGAAGTGCAATTGTTGCAAGTTCAAAACAACAGCCTAAAACTCCATGCTCAACATCAGATTTGGCTTTACGATGATGCTGGAACTTTGCCTTAATTTCTATTTTCAAAGAAAATTCAAAAGGGAAAAGGGATAGAAGAGTTCCTAGACCTACAACTAATGATAAATAGTGACAATGGTGGATGCCACAGTGGACAACTTTCCTAAAAATGAGTTACACTTAACCAAGATAAAGTTCTAACAGTCTCATGAAACTAGTGCTATCTTCTAAGGTATGTAAATTTCAAATATCCATTCACCATAAAGCATGAATAACAAATGAATTTTAGGTGCAACAATGAATTAATGTTCAGAATAGCTTTACATTGTTGTTCATCATCAACAAACAAAATAAAGCATGAACATGAAAGGCATCAACACAATAACATTCTTCACTATTAATGTGCAACATGAACTAAACTACTAAAATAAACTTGAAATAATTAGAAAAAGAAGACTAAATTCTAGTTTTGAGAAGACGAATCATGCAACATGTGAGAAACACAAGAATCCACCAAAACCATGTAATTCTCATTAAATTTCTGCAACATGTCTTTACACAACTCAACTCTCTCTTTGAACATGAGAGGAGACTCGTATTTATAGTTTTACAAAAGTGAAGTGAATGGATAGGATTTAATTTCATTGTGTGGCCAAGATTCATTTTACATTAGGGTTTCACCTACCCCAAAATATAACAATATAAAATACACTTTTTTCTTTTCTCTATTTTGTCCTCTAGTGGCTCTAAAACTGTAGTAGTTTTATCTTCTAGTGATTGCCTTCTTCAAGCTACACTGTCAGGTACTCATAATCAATCACTGGCTTCCCTGCATCTCTTTGAAGAGTGGCATATTCCAAAAATTTTCCAATCAGATTCTGGAGCTTGTCCCACTCCATGATGTCAAATTGGAGGTTTTGAAAGGTTAGCTTCTTGAATCTCACAGTGATCTATTCCCAATGTTTGGTGCATTTGGGTGTGGCCTTGATTACCTACTCGAACCGTGTAAAGGATCTCATAGTGAAGTCCATGAAATTCAGCGTCAATGCATCTACAGCCCCCTACTCCATCTTCCTATGGAAAAATTGGCTTGATTTTCTCTAGATCTAATTTAAGGGTTAGCATCTCGTAATTTGTCATCATTTTTAGGTAATCTTCGCTATTAGTTCGGTACTCCATAACCCATTCGAGGTCGAGTTTAACTTCATGCAACACCCTTTCTAGGACTTCCCTTCTATGATCCAATCCCATTTTCTAGGTCTCCACTAGCCAATGATCATCTTTTACAAGCCCCAAGTCCCTCTCCCATGTCTTTTTTGGCAGCTTAAGAATAGCCTCTATCTTAAGATATGTGATCCTGTATATCTTGGTAAACCTATAACATGCTTTCTCCATGGCCTCTAGTTGCTTCTGCAAATCTCAAAATTTCTTGAATGCTCGAGTAGCTTGGTGGATGCCCATATCACCATTGTAGATCACCCATCATAACCAATTTGTTGTGGCTTTGGTCTAATTTTTCATTTTATCCACTTTGTTGAGCTTTTCTTGGGAGAGAAGAGGGGGCGCAGATGACATTGTCAGAGCCTCTTCTTCCAAGGAAATCCATTGCTGGATGTAGGTGGTGAGATCCACCACTTGCACCTTCAATTCCTCTTTGGAGGATTGATCCTTGTTCATTTGTTTCATAATCATTGCTATCGACCCTTGGAACTCATCGATCTTCTATTCTCTAGTGGCCGGGCCTAGGTTGATTATGGAGATGTTATAGCCAGCTCTAACCTCCTTATCTACCATAGGGGTATCAATCTATATTGTTCTTAATTCAGAGGCATCAACCATGATATGCGAGTGGAATCTATGCTTCTTCTCCTTTCTCATCTTTGTCTACGCTCTTGCTAGTATTGCCTCAAGTCTAGCCTTTGGATCCATGAATGTAGGAGCCTTCTTTTGTAGTTTCCTTTCTAGCCAATCAGGCACCTTGGTTTCTTCTTTAGGTGATTCATGATCACCTTCCTCTCTTTGCACATGTTGTAAATGTTTCTCTTCATGGCCTAGGGCTTCTTGATCAGTTTTCTCTTCTTCGTCTAAATCCTCTCTTTGTATAGAATTTTCTTTGTTTGATTCAACAGAGGCTATATTTCCCTCAATGACCTCTTCCCTCTGAGGTACTTTCTCTCCTTTCTTCTTGAGCTTAGGATGGTGCTCGGGCTTGAGGCTCTTCTTTGGTGCATCTTTTTCTTTGTCTTCTTCCTTTTCTGCTTCTTTCTCTTCTTCCTCCTTTTCAGGAGGTACTTCTTCTTCATGGATGGGGCCCTTTTCTTGGCCTATAATTGGAGGATCTTCGAGTATCTCCACATTAACATCAGTATCGACCTTCTCATCAGAAGGATGCTTCTCAGAATTATCCTTCTCTTCTACATCTTTGAGCTATTGGGACAAGTCCTCTTGAAGATCTTGATTTGAGGTTTCTATGATATACTTGGCACTAAGATCCTCAGTATCCTCTTCTGAAGATTGTGAATTATCTTCATCAGATGCCACCTTATCTAGGTTTATGTTCAGTTCACCCTCTAGGTGTTCAAAATAATCATCCTTGAAAGGGTCCTTAGGCTCTTCAATTATTCCTTTTGTAGCCTACCTTTGGCACCTCTCCATTTATTTAGATATTTGCATGGTAGCCTCCATCTTTGATGGCTCTGTAAGTGGTGGAGGGATTGGTAAGCCAACAACAATTTGGGCCATTAAGGCCTAAAGAGTAGGATTCATAATCACCCCAAAGATCTCATCAGGTACTCCCTGCATGTACTTAGTGAAGGCATCTTGTAGGGTGAGTAGTGGCATAGTAGCAGTGGTAGTTATAGGCATTGGAGTAGAGAGAGTGGGAAGTGGAGGAGGCAACGAGGTGGATGACAGTGGGGATGTCGTGGCTGAGGAAGAATCTAGTACTATTGTTGGGGTTGTTAATGAAGTGGAAGCAAGGTGGACCGAGATGTCCACGGTGGGTGGAGAGGAAATAGGAAATGCCTGAGACACAGGAGGTGGAGTGGCAATGACAACAGTAGTAGTGGAAGCGAAGGTGGAAGGTGGTGATTGTGGTTTCTCAACTTCTTCTTCTCCCTCATGTTGGGGATCCTCCTTAATCATTGTAATTTCACTTACAAATCCTCCTATTTTCTTTTCTTTCTTTAAGGAATCTCCTTCTGCATCCTTCCATGTGTATACCTTGTGTGTAGGATGGCACTCAAGAGCATCCTTCCTTTTCTTTGATCTTGTTGCTAGAGGGGATTTAGGGGCTTCCTTAGTTGGGGTAGCAACTACTCCACTATTAGTTTTTCTCTTGAGCTCATCTTCGAGCTCACCATAGGTTAGTACAACTCCTTGCAGTTTAAGCTGGGCAATTTGGGCATCTACCCATTTCCTTGTTCTATTTTCGATTGGCCGAGTCACTATATTGAGGTCATTGACCTCCTCTTTGTCCTAATCTATCAATGACAGTGGCAAGTTGGCCACAACATTGAACCTCTTATCAACAATAGTATCATCTTCCTCTACAATTTGATTGGGCACATGGAATAGAATTATCGACTTTACAAATTGGGTCGTCATTCTCATGTAGTACCTCATTCACACTTCCTTATCATCTTTGTGATTGGACCATAAGTCCTTGACATGGGGCTGATGAGCATACTATTTTCTGACCCATTTTTTCAACTTCCCATACGGGTCCATTCTTCCTCATGCCGTGTGGAGATCCAGATTGTATTCCACTATCTCCTTCTCTGAATACTCTGCGCACTGGGCAGCAGGACAACATACATTCCTTGCCTGAAGGTTAGGGGATATGGGATTCCCACTCTGTGTTTATCACTTAGTAGGGCATGGGCATTCTGCAATTGTTTGGAGACCTACAACATGACCATTCAGTCATTAGGGTATCTTGGTAGCTTGTAAGGCCTCTCGGAGAATCCCTTTGTTCTGATGTATGTAAACTTTGGGAACTATATGAACAGATACCCAAACCATTGAATGAAGGCCCTGGTGCTGTGTGAGACTCTTCTTTTAGGGTCTCCTCCAAGGAGCCTTATGATAGGACCAATGAAGTCATCATTTACCCTCCAATCTTCTCCCTTGAAGTTTCTATATTGTAGTTGAGAGTAGTGGTTGTAGACTTTGAGTTATCTCCTTGGATCCAAGTTATTTGCAACAAAGAGGCCTTTGTATGGGAATGACTCCTCCATGAGGTATACCAACTAGGAGGTCATATAGAACTAGGATGTCTTCTTTACAACCATAAGCTGGTTGTGCATGTTATCACTGATGATCTTTGCTCAGTGGAACTTTGTTTCACCACGAATGATCTCCTCAATGAAGTAGAACATCCATTCTTGGATGAAGGCAGCAATGGGGAGGCCCATTACTCTGCTTGGTAAAGTGACCAAGTCATGGTACTCCTCATGGAAGTCACTTCTGAACAACTCTTGGAGAACCTTAGCTGCACTACCCCTCTTTTCTTTCAACCAATGTTGGTTGATCAGCTTCTTGCATGCCAGGGGGCCTACCTTCCACATGTTTTCAGCATATCCCTTTTATGTTTCCTCCATTACATAAAATGTGGGGATATGGAATGTTTAGCCTATGGATCAGGAAAATAAATCTACTAACACTCTTCCATCATGATCGATGATCATTTTGTTGCTATGATATGCCTCCCGACACATCATGACTAGTTCCAGAGTAATGAGCATGGGTGGAAAGCTGAATGTCTTGGCGAGGCCACTCTTTCTGATTATCCATGTGTTTTCTATTGTAGGGTTGATCATGACCCTTTTTCAGAACTCATTTATATCCACATGCCCAAGATTGGTGTCTGGTATAGAATCCTAGGTGGAGGTGAGTTTGGAGGTGCACTCCACCCCATGGAACTAGTACTTCATTTGATCTTTCTCCTCTTCCCCTCTTGGTGATTTTGTAGGATTCTTTCCTTTCTCTTTCTCGATATACTTCCCTAATGGTCCCATAGTAGTTTGCATAAATCCTACATACAAGGATGCAACAAGTGCATTCATATAAAAATCAAGGAAGCATTAGTTAAATCCTACAAAATGATGGTTAGATCCATCCATGCATCATTAAAATATCATAATATTCATCAAAATTCATCATTCAAGGATCATTTGGATCAATTATAGGAATGTGGACCAAGGGATGCAGGTTTCCTTGGGCTGGGAGCAGTTAGGAGCAATCAAGAGCATAATGGCATCGGGGTTACAACCTGCAGATAGCCACCCACACTCAAAGTTTTGCATTAGGGATTCGACGGTCAAAATCTCAAAGGGAGGGCCCTTTACACATGTGAAAATTAGTTTTAATGTCTTTGGAATCACTTTATTGATCATCATGCTCATGCGGGTTCAAGGAGTGCGAAGGCAGGAAACTCCATGGGCATTTTAGACTCTGTTGTTAAGAAATGATGAACAAGGCATGAAGGACCATAGGGAGAATTCTGCAGTGTGGGACCCATGGGTAGCCAAGATGGCATGAATCAACTCCCTTTGCTTCAATCATTTTGTGGAATGCAGGCAGGGATTGGTAGAAAGCCATTGTGTGAGGACTATTGGGAAACGACGAAGATGGGGTGGTCCGCAAGGAGTTTCCTGCAAAGCACTTAACTTAGTCATTTTGCTTTGAACAAAATTGGATGGTAGAGGAGAGCACAGATTCCACATTGCAGGTGGAAGAGAAGGTATGGCCATTTCTAAATGACAATCAAGCGACGGCAGGCCGTTGGCGGCAGCCTGCAAGGAAAGGTTCACAGTGTTTTTTTTCATTGAAGTTTTGAAGGGAAAAGGTTTGGGCAGAGTCAGAAATGCAAGCAAATGAGACTCGTTGTCTATTAAGAATGGTGGTGATAGCAAGGCAGTCTGCAGATGGATCCCCATAGATTTTTTCTTGCACAAGGGTTTAGACTTAGCATTTTTAGTTTAGAAAGTTGAGACAACACAGAAAGCCACGAGGTCTGCAAGGCGGAAGGGGGAAATGACTTAGCTGTTAGAGAAAGGCATTCAAATAATGGAAAAGATAGGACAAAGGCCTACATGGAAGTGCATGTGTGAACTAATTTCCTTGGAGTTTTCCCATGTAAATGGTGGATGACCAATGGGGCAGCAAGATCCAAGATGCAGGGAGGAGCTTTCGCTTGGAAATTAGAGAACACCATTCATGAAACGACGGTTTGCAAGAACTGACCCACAAGGAGTGGCCCACATAGGAAGACCTAGTCATTTCAACATTCAAAGGAAATGGTTCGGGTGAAGCCTGCAATGCATGATTCAAGTAGCGGTAGGCCATTTAGAAATGACAACAAGATGGAGACCAACACATGCGGTGGCTTGCATTAACGGATTTGCATAAACTCAGAGACTTGGGTTTTCCAATTAGGTGCTTGGGTGCCTTAGTCTTTAACCAGGGTGGTGGTGAGATGGTGTCCTCCTGTAGAGGCGGACCCGCCAAGGTGTGGAGACCTTGGTTTTTCATTTTAAGCTTGACATTTGGGTTTTCGATGAGAAAACGATGAGCAACTTGCGGGCCACAAAGGAAATGGTGCTTTGTGAAGAAAATCAACAATGGGGAAAGGTTCCACATTGATTTGAAGGGAAACATTTGAATAGATTTCAAAGGACCATCACATGGGCTTGCACAAAATTTGATGGTTAAAACAACCGTCGATGAAAACGTGAAGGCAAGAAAGCATCACGCAAGGGGAAGCCCGTAGCTGTGGACCCACAAGAGCTGAAGGATGCCCAAGAAAAATGCAAAGGGAAGTCCACATGGTAACCTCTGTAGGAATCAAGGACTTAGAAAATTTAGGGTGGTGAATTTTGGTTAACTGAGGATGGTGACTTTAGGACTCCTGATCACTTGAAGCTCAGAATTAGGGGCACAAAAAATGAGATGAAGGAAAAAGTGACTTGGAAAATTTGAAAGGAGGGAGGGTCCCTATTCCGAATGGGGCGTGTGTGCTATAGGCACAATAGTATTGTCAAAAAAGGAAAAAAATTTCAACAACAGATAGCACTGCAGGCATGTAGAAAAAAAAAAAAAAATTTCTCCAACTATTGCTTCATCCATTACTTTAGAAAATAAATAAATATCATAGTGTATTTATGAAAATAAAAATGTCTTAGGGCGGGGGCCCTAGCTCGGTTGGCTAAGTAATTCTGTTGCGGCTCTGCTGGTCACGAGTTCTAGTCTCCCCCGTCCCGTGGTACCGGAGGGCGTGTCGCGCCAGCGCCGCCGGTCACGTTAAAAAGTTTACCAGGCACACTGCAGTTTATAGGGGGTCGTGCTACCCGATTCCTGCAGCCTAAAAAAAAAAAAAAGAAAAAAAAAATGTCTTAGTTACATGAATACTATTTTCTAAAACTATATATTGGAAAACACTGCGTGTTATAAAAAGTGCAACCCACTTATTGTTATAAAACCAAATCTAAGTGCAGAAAAAGAGAACTAGTTGGGTGGAGACATGAAAGTCTTATGTAAAACATATGAATTATGTAATCATAAATACACTCTCAAATTTGGGAAAAAAGCAGTTGCAAAGGTATACAAAAGTATTCAATAAATTCAAAACTCTATCCATTTTCCTGTAACAAATTAGACAAAATCCCAAAAATATTTGTTATGAGAATTCTATGAGATGCTAGTAATACAAAATAAGAGGATGTACTAGAAAGTATGTAATGAAAATGAATTTTCTCTAAAAAAACTTGGGAAGAAGTAGACCAAAGTGAATGAGATAGATAATTTCTTGACTGAAGAGATTCTTCCTGCTCATGAGAAGTTGAGGAAGGAGCATGTGTAGTATGTGCAAGGGGAAAATGGAAATGCAAAAGTGGATTAACTCAAAAGGTTTTGTATTGCATATGAATTTGTGCAGGCAAAGAAAGAGAGAGATGATGCTATAAGTGAAGTTGAAAAAATGAAGCCAAGCATTCTTGAAGTTAGAAACTCCATGGAACAAATAAAATTGGAAATGGATTATAAGGAAAAGGAAAAACTAAATGTAAGTGCAGAAAAAGAGAATCAGTTGGGTGGGGGAATGAAAGTCTTATTTGAAAAGGACAAAAAGTTCTGTAACAAGCTTGTCAAAAGAAACATCGACATAGTCTAACAATAAAGAAACTTAAAAAACTCACCTAAAAGCAGCTGTAAAGACACATAAAAGTATTCAAGAAATTCCAAACTCTATCCAAGAAAGGGATGTTTTTGTCCTAAGGGCTGATGAGGGAGCAACTTATCTAAAGCTTGAAGCAAAAGATATGAAAAAGAAGTTAGAAGATCATGAAAAGGAATAGCAGGGGGTGTTAAGAGGTAACTGTAGTGGTGACGAGGAAAAACATACTAATGATCAATTTGTAGATGGAAAAGCAATAGTTGGAAGTGCTGAAAGTGGAGCAAAACAACCAAAGACTAAAATTAACCAATTAGAAAAGTAATTAAAACACAAGAAGTTGTCATGGTAAAAAAAAGAGGAGCTTAATGTTGTTTGGAGAGAGCTACAATCTAAAAGATAGGAATTTGAGAAAACAAAGACAATAATGGAAGGTGTTTCCCATGAAGAAGGCTACACGGAGATATTAGAAAATGAGTGTTTCCAAGAATATGAAATAGTTCCCAAGTTGAAGGATGATTTCAGGCTCCTAAAAGATTGATTACGAAACATTCAATTTACCTATAATGGTCCTAAAAAGAATTTTGATAGGTCAAAATTCAAAGGTGTTGTTGCACAACTTAAAAAAGTTAACGATGCCACAACAATAGTTGCATTGCAGGTTGGTCGAGGAGGGAATTTGTGTAATGTGGTAGTGGATATA
Source organism: Sequoia sempervirens (assembly GCA_007258455.2). NCBI lineage: Eukaryota > Viridiplantae > Streptophyta > Pinopsida > Cupressales > Cupressaceae > Sequoia > Sequoia sempervirens. Next base: position 439,117,223 of record VDFB02075321.1, read on the forward strand.
GAACAGACAAGAAATCTCCCACTTCAAACAGGACATCTACATAGAGGAGTAATGATTATCCCTTTAAACAAAATCCAAGCCCATACCATTTTGTCAACAACTCAACAATCAACAACCAAATTGGTGAGCAATGGAAACACAAGGCTACCACTATCTCTTGTTGCATATGAAGATGAAAATGAAGCAACTATGCAATTTGTATTTCATAGTGCATGAGTTTGCAACAATTTAGATGTTGTAAAGGGGACATTTTTCAGCCAAGTGGTCTTCTTAGTGGTGGAAGTCACAAGTGAGGAGGTGAATTGTTAGGGTGCCTTCATGCATAGTCTCAAGCAGAGTCTCAACATGTTATTTATCAAAACATGCTAGCGAGAATTGAAGCATAAATTGCAACATGGTTGCCATTGGAAAAGAGGCTTTCACATTTGAAATCTCGCCTACACCTGAAGTCCTATGATCTTTCTCTTTATGAAAATAGACATCACAAAAATGAGCACCATCCATTGACTAGATTGGTTGCTAGAGTGGAAAAAAGGCTTCAAATGTGCAAGCTCAAAGAGTTAACAAAAGATGAACATCACAATAAACTTGTTCATCAACTTGCTGCCCTTCAAAAGGCAATGAAAGATTACAGTTTCATTTTAAATATTAATATTTTCAAAATGTTGGAATTAACATATGAAAGGTAATGCTTTATATAAGAATAAGAGAGCGGTAGCTGGGATTTTCTACCATGGCCCTTGTATTAGGAGAAGGGAGAAGTCTGTCAACTTACATTGTATTGAATAAATGAGGAGATGTTTGGAATATGTACAAGTTTCATAAAAGCATCTACTAACATCCCACGCTGTGCTTTCCAACTTGTAATTATTTAGTGCATATTTTTTCACCATCATATGATGAAATTGAAACCCAAAATTTAGTCTACCCAAGAGTTGTTATAAATTTTTTAGGTTCCTTTCATTAAATTCTTAATGTCTAAAAAACACAATATTTTCATTACAACCATATTGTCTACGTATAATTGGATGTTGGAAAACATTGCACACTATACAACCTACAACCCATATACTCTTGCATAACCCTCTACACACAAAAAAGAAATTAGTTAGTCAACCCTCACCTCCATCTGGTTACTTTTATGTATCCCCCACATTGCAACTCCACCCCAAACTCTACATCCTTGAGCATTCAAAAAGAATTGAGAAGTGAGTCACAACCCATTGTGTTTTCCAACCTACAAATATTATGTGCATTTTCTATTCCAAATGTATGGAGATATTCAAATTCAATGTTTTCTAAAACTAATGGTTGTTATAAAATATGAAGGTGAACTTCAATACATTGTTTTGTTACAATCTACAGAACAAAAAGTGCTTATTGAAAAAGAATCGAGAAGTGAGTCAAAACCCACTATTTTTTCCAACCTGCAACTATTTAGTGCTTTTTCTGTTCCAAACAAATGAAGATATTGAAATGGAATGTTCTCTCAAACTAAGGGTTGTTATAAAATATGAAGGTGAAATTCAATACCTTTTTTTGTTACAGTGTATAGAATAGAAAGTGCTCATTATAGCAAGCCATTTCGCTGTCATACAGATTATTTTTGTTTGTGCACTTATCAAAAATCCAAAGATACCATTGAATACCATACTTGATTAGAATTCATATATGCTTGGAGGTGTGTATGATCTTCCGTGTGTGAATTGTATTCAAGATCTAAATCTTAATCAAGAAAGAAAAACCATAAACCTACCTAAAACCATGGATCAAGATGAGCCTAACATATTCTCCATCTTCCATCTTATACCTCAATATCTTTTTGAATTTCTCCTTGCGAACTACTTTAACAATCACGTAAAATCCATGATCATGTGTCTCGTAAGTAGATTCCCAAAGATCCTAAACACCGTCCAAGGCACCATTAAAACTTATACACAATTCATGTCACCCTCCATGTCATCCTTTTCCTCCATTGAAAAGGGAAACCAAAATGTCTTCCATGTTCAACCAACACTCATCCATCCTATTTCACCAAAGGAACACCAAAATTCACTCTCAAAGGAATGCAAGAACTGATGTAAAATCCTATTTCACAAAATGCTAGTCCTAGTGTTCTAGTTCCACCCACTTTCACCTCATCCATCCCATGTTTATCCAACTCATCCATTTCATATTTTTCCACCTTCATAGCACCTATACAAAGTCAACCATGTCACTCACTTGACCTCATTGATCCAAAGCATGACATTATAGTCACCCCTTTATGTGAAGATCAAAGTACTCCCTCTCATGATCCCAGTCCATCTCATGATTCCATTCGATGTCATGACACCATACCATATCATGATCCAAGTCTCTCAACTCCATGCCATAATCCTAGTCCATAAATTCATTCAATAATGATTTCCATCCATTAAATAAATTCAAGACCCCCAAGGTATAAGAATTTCCCTTACATCACATGATAGTCCTAATCTTTCACAAGATCCTATTCCTGAACCACAAACATATAAGCTTGGTTCATCCACCTTTATAAAAGCTGGTTTTCTCCTACAATACCACACACCTTCATGAGAAAAGTTTGCTTGAACACCCCAATATTAAAACACATTTAAATTCTTATGGCCTTGGCTACATACCTCCTTCTCAAGATGTTGGTATCTCTTTCAAACCCAAAAGGCCTCCTTTTAGATCAATATGTCCACCTCCTCCATCATCTTTACCATATATTGTTGGACCCTATCCATCAACCCTTCCATCCATATTTGGCCCATATGTTCCTAATTCATATCCTTAAATTACCTTTCAAGAACAACAAAGGAACATACCCTTGAATTCATTCCAACACCTTACACTTCAAAACCCTTTTTTTTCATATAATCTCTCTATGGCCTCTTCAAGCAATTGGGATACCAAACAAGAAATGCATAAATCGAAGAATCCACAAAAACCTAAATATCATCATGTCTCACTAAAAAGACATGAAAAAATAAAGAAAAATATGCTCCAAAATTAAAAAAAAAACATTTCCAAGAAAATGAAAAATCCAATTAAGAAAAAATAAAAAGGCTATAAAGAAAAATCAAAAGTGAAAATGATGTGGGTTCCAAAGAAAGCAAAATAATCCATGCATTCAAATAAAAAATCCAAATTGGTATCCTAACTTACTAATACAAAATACTCCATTATTCCACCATCATCCTATCCTCCATCTAAGTATATTCCATCTCATAAGCCAATCATAAGTCTTTCCACATCCTCCAAATTTTTTTTGGGTCCTTATATGCCCAAGTTTATTATCCCAACCCCGTCTCAATCCTTCAACTTTCGCCACCCTTCAAGGTGTGTGCCAATGTTTTTCTTGCCCACATTCCCTCATAATGACTCCATTCCATACTTCCATCCAACCTTCATCCCTCATTCCATACCTTTAATCCAATCCTTTGCATGAATCCTTAACCCCCTTTTGCCACCCATATCCATTCCATTATATTTACCAATTTTCCTACCAACATCTTTGAGTGGGAACATGTTAGCCATGGTATATAAGAAACATTTAGTCAATGGGGTACTATCTTCCACAAAGGGAAACTTGAGTCCTCCATTCATATCCATACACCTTCACTAGCTTCCATTTCCATGACCATTCATATCCATTTGTATCCACTAGCTTTCACATCAATCCATGTACCCTTGCTTGTACACTTGGGGGAAAGAATTTTCCATTTGTATGATACATTATTGATTATCCTATTTTCACTTAGCCATCATATTCCTTCATTTATATTCCATGGTATCCACTTTATCCATCCACCTTCCTTTGATCTTGCATAAAGTATTGGGGAAAAATAACAAGAACAAGTATCTAATGCATGATTTATACCATGTGTGTCTTCCATCCTCCATATCACTTGTCCTCCATCTCATGTTTCCTTTCATATCCATTTATCTTCCATATCCATGTCATGCCATTATCAATTGTCATAATTTTCCCTTGTCATACCTCTTAGCATGGGGGCATATTATTACTTCGACATGTGATCTTTGGAGTCCTCCATAGGTCCTCTATTTATCCTTTGTATGAGACCAAACATTTTGGGTTCCCCTGTCATTGGTTCCCTCCACCTATAGAATTCCATATCTTGATCCATCTATCTTCATCCTCCATCTAGGGTGTATCCTTACATGTCCTATCATTAAGCCATATCATTGATCCATGTCCATCCATATCTCCTTTGGTTTTCATCTTGACTAAAGAAAAAGATCTTGTTTATCATTATCATTTAAATTTTTATTTAGCATTGCGTTATCATTTTTATAAACTCTTTAACATTCTAAAACATTGGGCTTAGTGGGTCACAACCCACTATGTTTTCCATCTTGCAACTACTTTGCGCATTGGTCCTTATCATATGCATTAACATTTTCTTTTTTCATTACCATGATCTTGCATATTTATCATTATCATTTTGCATGCATAACAACTTGTGATTTATTTTGAGTCTTCTCTCTTGTCTTCATCATTATCCTTATATTTTTATATCTTTTCTTTTCTTGTCACATTCTAAGGAAGCTTAAGGATCTCTACACCTTGTTGTGTATGAAGGAGAGTGAGGAGTAGGGAATGAATCTTTCTTGTGTGTGTGTATTGAGTGAGTCCATTTGATGATGATTACAAAAAGCATAACCAATAACAAAAATGGATTCTTTCCACTCTATGATGACAAATGATCACTTCATAGCCTTTCCATTCCATTCATTTCCATATCTAGCCTTTCATATAATTTCATCCCATATTGAACACATTTCATAAGCCATTTATATGATTTTCTTGCATCTAATCAATGTGTTGCATTCATTTATTCTTTGCATCCACCTAGGTCATTCATATTTATAAATCTTGCATATCATTTTCTATCTATAGCTCAAAAATGATCACTTCATAGCCTTTCCATTCCATTAATTTCCATATCCATCCTTTCATATCCTTTCCTCCCATATTGAATACATTTCATTAGCCATTTATCTGCTTTTCTTGCATCTAATCAATGTGTCACATTCCTTTCTTCTTTGCATCCACCTAGGTCATTCATATTTTCTAAATCTTACATATCATTTTCTATCTACAACTCAAGCTTACCTTCATCTATCATATCAAGATTGATACCATATCATATCAAGATCAAGATCAAGGAAATATCAAGGTCATGCAATCAAAGTTTGAGGGAAACAACCATATCAAGAGTCCATGTTCAAGGTGAGTTTGTTTCATTTCATGCATGCATTATCTTCTAGTTGTTAGACACAATTAAGGTTTACAATTGGTTTTTACAAATCTCAAGTGTTAACATGTTCATACATAAGTCTGAAATATGTGTCTTCTTGCTTGAAAAGTGTTACAAAAGTGTTCTCAATTGTTGTGACTGACAAAAGTATAAGTTACAATGTTGTTTTCTACTTGTAGCAACTAAAAAATATGAAAGAGCTAAGTTAAAATTATAACTTGGGGGTCCTATATCTCATACCAAGCATAGGAGAGCATATATGAAGTATTTTTTACTAAGTTACAAGGCTGAAAATTAAGCCAACCTCCTTTTCATGCCAAAGAAGCTTCCTTGTTTGAATTAGTCTCTTCAACTCCTTGAAATGTGCTCTATTTGGTGATGAGGCTTCTGGATTTGTGGAAGAAGTTGAATTTCCCCTAGATGTTTGTAAATTTCCCTTAAAAACCTCAAACTGCTCATTGATGTCCCAACTACTACCAAATTGCCTTGATTGTTCCATATTCCCTCCTACATGCTTTCTAGATTCTCTTAACTAATCATTATTTTTTCAAACTACTGATAGATGATAATGGAGAATGTTTCCTATCTTTATCTTCCATATGTCATAGAGAAATCCTTATATTTATGATCATTCTTCATTTTTTAGCTATAGGTTGCTACCCAAACCTTCATAGTAGATTTTTTGACTATAATTAGGTCTATAAAACACTTTTAAAAATTCTCATCCCTTGTTCAAGGTCTTAGGGCTGACATATAATTCATCTCTTGTCACTGTTAATACACCTTAATTACCATCAACAGTGACTATCTACCTTGTCTATTAGAAGGTTAGCAATTGTATTCTTGACATGATTAACACCTTCACAACTTATTGGTCATTAAATTTAAGATTCTAAAATATTTGGGTATTTTCTTGAACTATCTTCAAATCTGAGGCATGACTAAAACCCTATATGGAATTCCATCAAATAGTCCACATGCCTTATGTATACTTCAACATTTTACATACATGTCTGCAAGGGAACTTGTAAATGCAACCTTTGATAAAATTCCATTTTATATAATGCTTTGATGGATGTTCATGCCCCTTTTACTGTCACATGTCTCTGTCTTATGACTACTCATCCCCATTTCATTTCCCTAAGGCTATCTATCATATAACGAACCTCTCTATATGCTTCATGAAATTTTCTCTCTCAAAACCATTGTTTTATCTATGTGTTGCAATATTCCTCTATCTCCTTCCTTCTTTATACTCTATCATTTCACTCTTGAACATTAGCATACCTATTCATTCATACCATTGTATCACATCAAGCCTTTGCATTGCTTCTTATTTGGCTTTCAACAGTTCCCATGACATGTTATCTTTGATAGTTGAATGATTATCCTTGATCATTGTGGTTATCCTTTTGGAACAAATGCCCCATGCTTATATTTAATTTTCTCCTTTTTTGTCCTTGAGAATGGCGAATTTCATGTTGATTTTGAGAGCCAACCATTATTATTTTGTTGTCTCTTAACTGTTCTTTGAAAACCTCACCTAATGCCTTCTCAAAATCTACTCTATCTTCCTTTGTAGGGACTGTCAACATCATTATTTGACTGCTACTATTGTTATTATAGAAAAAATACCTTTTCAACAATCATATGACACCATTATCATAGGCCTGGATTTTCATTTTCATACTTTAATATTGCATAGTCATTTACTCTTTTCATCTCATTGACCATACACCTTTGATGATGAAGAGTGCTTATCATGACTTTCCTTAAGGTTGTTACTCCATCAAGCATTTATTTTCGTTATGTTCACCTTCAAGATAATACTGTCCTTGACTTTATTGTCTAATAAAATTTTATGCTTTTGACTTCCATAATAAATTTCATTGATAGGACTACCCTAGGAAGCAAGGCATGTCCTATTTTCATGGTGGTCATCATAAGGGATTGTCATAGATTGTCAAAGGTTTCCTTTTATAAATTTTTCCTTTTTGTCCTTATGATGACTATTCATTACATACCACTGTCATAGTTCTACTCTACCTTCTACTTCACCACAAGTCTTGGCTACTTCATGAATTTATCACTGTCCATGACTGATTCATGCCCCTTCTCATATACTAGATTGTTGTTATAACCATCTCTCTATAACCTATTGAATCAATCACTATTTTTAGCTTGTGTATCTTCATATGCTTGTCCAATAGTCTCAATCTTAGTAATATAGGCTTCTCCTTCTTCACTTTTAACCTTCAAAGCTTCGACAACTACCCATTATCATGATGACTACTCTATGCTTGAGTGTCATTAAACTATCTTTTAAGGGGTACTTGATTGAGTTCATGTGATTATATTTTTGGATTGTCATTAATAGGTTTATGATGTTCAATATTTTACTCTCATTTCTCAGCTTTTATAGCACCTTGACTGCCATTTCACTTTGGTACTATCATACTACCACTTTATTGAATTTCAACCTATCAAATCAAGAAAGATATAAAGAGTGAATCCAACGCTCATTATTATCTCTATTTGTACAATCACCTTCATTATAACTTCTATCTGATAGCAATGCTATAAGTGTGACTATAATTGATTAATACTCCATCAAAGTTGTGTATACTATGTCAAGATCCCACTCCTTTAATTGACAAACATCTACAACCATTATTCTTCCTAGGATTTGTAATGTTTTTTTATGTACCTACACATAGAGTAGTACCACAACCTTTGGTAAAAGGGCTATTGGGTCACTTTTAGCTTCAATTTGATATGCAAGAGCCTTGCCATAAGAATGCAAAATTGTTCTTTCAATGAATTCACTACCATTTGTCATTTTGAAACTATTGTCTTTTCTTCATGATGGCTATCTTTTATCATGTACCATCAAAAGAAAACCAAAAGAAATGTAGTCTCATGGTGATGGAATGCCATGACAATCCATCTAGCAGCAAGGCAACAATATGGATTGTCATGGAATTCCATCACCACGAGACCACATTTCGTTGAGGAATTTTATCAAATAGTTCACTACCTTGTCTATGATATTGCTTACTATTATGCTTTGATATATTTTTTCCAAGCATTTGTAGCTTGTTCAAAACCACCCGTTTTAGGCTTTTAGCCATAGCAGAAAGGTAGTGAACTAATGATAGAATAATTTGGTAGATAGGTATGAAAAATGTGGTAGCATAGACAAGGCAGTCAACTGTTTGATAAAATGCCTCAAAGAAATGTGGTCTCATGGTGATGGAATGCCATGAAAATACAAAGAGTAGAAAGGCAATAATATGGACTGTCATGGAATTCCATCACCACAAGACCACATTCCTTTAAGGGTCTTTATCAAATAGTTCACTGCCTTGTTTATGCTATTGCTTACTATTATGCTTTGATAGATTTTTCCAAGCATCTGTAGCTTGTTCAAAATCACTTGTTTTAGGGTTTTAGCCATAGAAGTAAGGCAATGAATTGTTTGATAAAATTTTTTGGTAGACATGTATGAAAAATGTGGTAGCATAGATGGGAAATGAACTGTTTGATAAAATGTCTCAAAGAAATGTGGTCTCATGGTGATGGAATGCCATGAAAATCCATATAGAAACAAGAAATCAATATGGATTGTCATGGCATTCCATAACAACAAGAGCACATTTCTTTGAGGCATTTTATCAAACAGTTCATTACCTTGTCTATGCTATTGCTTAGTATTATGCTTTGATAGATTTTTTTCAAGCATTTGTAGCTTGTTCAAAAGCCCCTGTTTTAGCATTTTAGCCATAGCAACAAGGAAGTGAACTATTTTATAAAATGCGGTAGCATAGACAAGTTAGCGAACTATTTGATAAAATTCCTCAAAGAAATGTGGTCTCATGGTGATGGAATTCCATGACAATCCATATTGCTTCATTGCTGCTATATGGATTGTCATGGCATTCCATCACCATGAGACCACATTTCTTTGATGAATTTTATCAAACAGTTCACTACCTTGTCTATGATACCACATTTTTCATACATGTCTACCAAAGCATTTTATCAAAAATTTCACTGCCTTGATACTATGGCTAAAAGCCTAAAACATGTTCTTTTGAACAAGCTACAGATGCTTGGAAAAAATCTATCAAAGAATAATAGTAAATATGGATTATCATGGGATTCCAACACCATGGATAAATAGTAAATATGGATTGTTGAAAAAATTATCAAACCATAATATTAAATATGGATTGCCATGTCATTCCAACACCATTGTCTTGGAAAGCCATGACAAGCAATAGAGACAGTTACATAGAAACAATTCATTGCATAGTCTATGGCTTGTCATGGAATTCTAATCACCATGGTGTTGCAATGCCATGAAAATCCATATTTATTATTATGCTTTGATAGTAAACACCAATTTTTTTCCAACAAGCATATACATGCACAACATGATTGCAAGTTGGAAAACATAGTGGGAGGTGAGTATATGCCTACCAAAACACAGTTGCAAGCCAAAGATAAGCAATCATACATAGACATAGTTCATTGCACAGTCTATGGTTTTTCACGACATTCCAATCACCATGGTGTTGGAATTCCATGACAATCCATCTAGTACCATGGTATTGGAATGCCAAGACAATCCATATTTACTATTATGCTTTGATAGTAAACACACAATGTTTTCCAACAACCACATACATGCATAGTATGATTGCAAGTTGGAAAACACAATTTAAGGTGTGTATATGTCTGCCAAAACACCATGGCAAGCCATAGATAAGCAATCATACATAGAAATAGTTCATTTCCTTGTCTATGGATTTTCACGACATTCCACTCACCATGGTGTTGGAATACCATGAAAATCCATATTTACTATTATGATTTGATAGTAAACACCCAATGTTTTCCAACAAGAATATACATGCACAATATGATTGCAAGTTGGAAAACATAGTGTGAGGTGAGCATATGTCTACCAAAACACAATGGTATGTCATAGATAAGCAATCATACATACAAACAGTTCATTGTCTTGTTTATGGCTTGTCATGGCATTCCAATCACCATGGTGTTGGAATGCCATGACAATCCATATTTACTATTATGCTTTGATAGTAAACACCCAATGTTTTGCAACAACCATATACATGCATAATATGATTGCAAGTTGGAAAAAATAGTGTGAGGTGAGTATATGTCTACCAAAACATAGTGGCAAGCCATAGATAAACAATCATACATACAAATAGTTCATTTCCTTGTCTATGGCTTGTCATTGAATTCCAATCACCATGAGACCACATTTGTTTGAGGCATTTTTCAAACAGTTCACCGCCTTGTCCATGTTGTTGCTTACTATTATGCTTACTAATATACTTTCATAGACAAGGCAGTGAACTATTTGCAAAAAAATCCTCAAAAAAATGTGGTCTCATGGAATGCCATGACAAGAAAATGCTACTAGCAATTGCAATTATCACTCTAGTATGAATGAATTAATATCTTTGAGAATAGTATTTGGTTGCATAGGTGGAGTTCCCTATAGTTGTGGGCATAGTTTCAAAATATATTGTTGATACATCTATTGAAGATGCTAATATATATCTGTGAGCCAAACTACATTGCTTGTTAAATAAGGTGTTTCCCATTTTGTAACAATTTTTTTTCAGGGGATCTCCATTTGCAATTATCACTCTAATTATGACCATATATCTACAATTATCACTCTAACTATTTGCAATTATTTTGGAAAAAATAGCGGTAGGTGAGTATATGTCTACCAAAACATAGTGGCAAGCCATAGATAAGAAATCATACATAGAAATAGTTCATTTCCTTGTCTATGACTTGGCATGGCATTCTAATCCCATGAGACCACATTTCTTTGAGGTATTTTTTCAAATAGTTCACTTCATTGTCTATGTTGTTGCTTACTATTATGCTTTCATCGATAAGGCAGTGAACTGTTTGAAAAAAATACCTCAAACAAATGTGGTCTCATGGAATGCCTTGACAAACAAATGCAATTGGCAGCTGCAATTGTCACTCTAGAATGAAGGAATTAATATCTTTGAGAATAGTACTTGGTTGCATAGGTGGAGATCCCTATAGTTGTGTATATAGTTATTAGCTATGCAATATGAAGTAACTACATAACTGCTTAGGTTGAATATGTAAAAAAACTATATTGTAATTTAAATTGTAATCTATTTAACATCTACTTATTAGTTATGCAATGTGAAGTAATGCTTTCAGTTTGAAAGATGTGCAACACAATCAAATGGAAAACACTGGGTGTTTATAAAACTGCAACCCGCATCACAACATACCCAAACCCTTGTGGTTTTAAAGCCTGTATATGTGCGTGTGCATTACAAATAGAAAGAACACCAATTTCTTGCCATTATTGACAGTAATGAATAAACTTGTTGAAAGTGAAGAAACACAGAGTGTTAATGGTTCTTGCAAAACATTGGGTGTTTATAAAATGATGCCTTTCATTATATTCCTAAGGTCTAAATAAAAAAATATTTTCAAGACATTCATACTGTTTTGTAAAATTCCAAGATGCAAAACACTAGGTTTTACAAAACCTGCAACCCACTTAATGTTTGAAAACAATTTACAAAGAAAATACCTCATAATGTTTTAAAACCCTTTACAACTAACAACCCAAACAGTTAAAAACCCCTCACCTCACTTTAGATGTTTTTTTGTCTCCCCTTGCTCTCTAACCTTTCACTTTCAACATGTAGAATCATCCAATGCTAACAACACATAGTGTTAATGATTGTGAGAAAAAATTGGGTGTTTACAAAATGATGCCTATCATAACATTCCTACGGTCTAAATAACAAAAGATTTTCAAGACATTCATACTGTTTTGTAAACTTCCAGGTTGCAAAACACTGGGTTTTCCAAAACTTGCAACCCACTTAACGTCTGAAAACCCTTTATAGAAAACAACCCACATAATGTTTTAAAACCATTTAGAAGTAACAACCCAATCAATTACAAATTCCTCACCTCACTTCTATTCATTTTTCCTCTCCCACACCTGCAACTCCACTCTCTAACCTTTTGCTTTCAACCTGCAGAATGAAAAATACCAAAACATAGTGTTAATGGTTGTTGGAAAACAATGGGTGTATAAAATGATCCACATTTCATTACATTCCTATGGTCTTAATAACAAAATATTTTCAAGGAATTCATACTATTTTCTAAAATTCTAGGTTGCTAAACACTGAGATTCACAAAACCTGCAACCCACAATGTTTTAAAAAACTTTAAAAGCAACTCCCCATTCAAATCCTTTACGAGTAACAACCCAATCAGTTACAAACCCCTCAACTCAACTCAGTTGGTCATCTCCCCTACCTGCAACACCCCCTTGCTCTCCAAAATTTCACTTCCAACCTTCAAAATGAGGAAACCTAGAACAAAAAGTGTTTTCCACAAATAATACTTGTTACAATTTAAAACACATGTCTTAATCACATCAATTCCACTTCCTGCCCATAGTGAATGGATAGCTTCTTGCACAAGGAAAAAAATGTTGGCATAATTTGAAGTGACGAGACACGTGAGCTAACACCTTTGTTAGCTCCTCACTTTCCTCATTGTGACGTTTCCTCCCATCTGCTGGTTTTGTCAAATTTATCATCCCTTTGGCAGGCCCCTCGCAACACCATATCATCATGTTATGTATGTTTCTACGTATGTTGTTATGTATGTTTTTTATGTGTTTTTGTATGTAGATAGGTGTGTTTTGTCCAAAGATTAGCCGCATCTAGTAATGGTAAACATAAATATGGTTAATTAAATGCTTTGAATTCTAAAATGTAATTTTAGTATTAGGTTTGATTTGGATTATGGTTTTGGTAGATATTTCAAAGTATTTTTTTATTGTTGTAAAAAATTATACTTTGTTGGTCTAATGGATAAGAATTTCTAAAATTATTGTTTTTATGTGAAGATCATTTTTGTAAGTGTAGAATTGATCTCTTTTATATATGACTTTAAGGAGGACTCATTAATTTTAATTTTTATATATTCTAGAAATTTATTATTTGGTCATCACATACAAATTTGGTGTATATGATTTTGAGTTTATACATGACAATGATAATTATGCATTTGTGTCAAATTCCAATAAATATGTTGAATCAATAAATTTTGAAAAGAGCAAGGACAACAAGCAATTGTGTGAGTATATCCTAGGATGTAGGATTATTTTTAGTCTCATGATGTGTGCTAGAAGGTGTCCAATTTATTTGTTCACTAGATGTTTTGAATAAATTAGGGTTTTTTTTGCAAATATGATTGCAATGCCCACCCATCTATTAACTAGTACCATCTTGTCCTAATTTTTCTATGATTGGATTAAAGATTATATTGAGTTGATTATGATATGCTACATTTTCATGATGGATATATGTGTCTTGCTAGATTACATGGCCTCATTGGTCATTATATACTACTTTGACTATGAATCCAATTCATGTGTGTTGCTAGATGTTTTAAATGAAATTAGGATTTTTCCTTAATTATGACTATAATGCCCACACATCTGTTTATTAGTACACTTTCTTGATGTTTCTATGACTAGATAAAAGTTTATATTAAGTTTATTATGATATGATGTAATTGTAGGATGAATATATTCCTTGCTAGATTATATATTTTCATTTATAAGATCCACACATCATCAAGAGTATAAAATGTAACATTCACATAAATCATTTTGACATCATATTTAAGGATAAATTCATTAGGGACTCACATTCCAACCTAAAAATTATCTCCTTCAATGTGGAAAATTCCTTTCATATAACAACATGCACACCATGTAAAATCATAAACACATAGTTAAAGTCACAAGAAATATGATTCGCTATTTTTATCATTTAAAAATTATTCCATTATTTATGAATTTCATTCAAATAATTTGGTCACAAATTTTTCAAGTTTCCATATACATCATTTACCAAGAAATTATATAATGTTTCATTCAATGCATAACTTTAACAAATCTATCTTTTTAGGATAAGTTCAATGATAGCTCTCAAAGCATCAAAAATTTGTCACACACATGCAATGAAGAAAAAATAAAAATAACATAAGGATCTTACTATACCCAATAAATGGTTCACTCTAATACAACCACATGGATAAAACATTAAGGGACAACTACAAGATGGGCATGCCCAAGACACAAACCAAAACAAACACAAAACTAATTCTCCCAATATTTTAACTTGAGATTTGATACCAAATGTAATTGCCTAGGATTTTACCCAAGACATTTATAGTCAAAATATGGAAAAGGAAAATACTAGTGATAAAAATGTGGCATCACATTACAAGTATACACATTTGAGATGCCATGATAAAACACAATGACACTTAAGGTACATATTGTCAATGTATACAATAAGGAAACACAATGGGAATACTTAATCATATTATGTGACAAGGTCACCATACACACATACAAAATGGTATATTTTCCTATAACGTAGAGATAAACACTAGTACATGACAATATTATATTACAAAAACAAGTATTATAATGAGAGAGACACCAAATTCATTACACATCTAGTGCAGGGGCACCTACAAGTTTTTATGTCTCCAAGGATCAAGAAGTTTTCACTTTGTTTTGTTTTGTGATTCTTTCATGCAATAAGGTATAATAAGACCATTTCATGTTTGTTTGAGTCTAGTTTGAGTCCCTAGGGGTAAGATAGAATGCACATACAAATATTGTCAATGTTGCATAATGTTGTCAAAGCAACTTTTGCACTTTTTTTGTCATAACATGGCCTAATGATGTTTTGTTGAGTATTAATTCAAGAAACATGGTTGGTAACCATTGGGATATGTTTGGAAATACTTTAAAAGGCCTTGTGTTGGGAATGTGTGTCTCAATCATTACAAGTTGAAACCTTCTTTGGAGCCAAGTCGATATGACATCCATCATGTCTGGCCGACTAGCAGATTGGTAGCATCATTATTGAACAGGTCGCTGTGACCTTGCATGAGTCTTGTCGACTGGTTTTCACTTTGGAGTCTATCACTATGACTAAGAGCTTTCAGTGTGACCTTATAGCGCTTGGATTGTCTTTGGCCAACAGGCCATTCAATCGGGTATCGGTGTGACTCTTGGCAACCACAGGCTTCGAGATAACCTATAGCAGCTCGGTGAGAAGTTCTAGCGAGAATTATTTGTCTCATTGAATGCTTTTGGCTTGAGTTCATCAGAGTAGCTCAAGGGTTTTGTTATGATGTCTCGATGATGTGAGGATGTCTCATCGACAGGAACACTTTATAAAGTCTTCGGGGTAACCCTAGTGGATTCAAGAAGATGTCTTAGCGAAGATGTTAGGTCTTTCCGACCATTGTGGAGTCTTCGGTAAGACTTGTGGATCTTGGGGAAACATCTTGCCGACAGGTAGAAGACTTAGCAACTAAGAAGATGTGTTGTCGGGGTAACCCTAAGTGGCTCGATGTGAGGTCCTAGTGAAAGTGATAAGTCTGGGCGACTACTTGGTGGCTCAGGGTAACTTTTGGAGATCGATAGAACATCATGCCAACTATTGGAACTCTTAGCGATGACAATGTGGAGTCTTTGTGGCATTGGCGAGACACTGTTAGTGTCTCACTAAGATGCCAACGTAATGAGATTTCTTCTGACTAGTTTGACTATTCGATGTGGAAACTCATGGATGAATCAGAGGAGCCGAATTGGAACTGTTGGAAGTCTGTTCGTTGTGACGATTCTGTGAGGGAGCTCGACGGACATGGAACAATAGAGATATACTCTGTGATTGCAGTTTGTGTTTGTTCGGTATTTTTGATTCGGTTCGATCAACAGTTGTGTGTGATCAGTTTGAATTATCATAGTGGATTCTATTCTATAGAGACTGTAAATGTGAAGGTTCCTGTATAGACTGTTCATTGTGAATGCTACTGTATACAGACACCAGAAAGATAAATCTGCCAGTTGTATGTAATCTCCATTATTGTAATACAAAAGTGATTTCTCTTGGTGTGGTGGGTTTTTTCCCGTAATGGTTTTCCCATGTATATCTGGTGTTCATGTGTGATTGTTTAATTCTCTGTTTCTGTTATTTGTTTCATTGTGCATCTCAATTGGATTGTAATTGTAAAATTTAAAAGTGTATCTGCATTCTTTCCTGTGGTATTGACATTAGGAGAATTGTCTTCTGCATCTAATTTTCCTTACAAGTGGTATAAGAGCCTAGCCAATTGTGTTATCCTTGGGGGTGCATTGGGTTTTTTGTGTCAATACTATTCAGTGGGAGTCTTGTAGTATTTGTTATTTCTGATTACAGGTTGAGATGGCTAGCACGTCTGGAAAGATTGAAATAGAGAAGTTCAACGGTAGTAACTTTGAGTTGTGGAAACTCAAGATGGAAGATCTCTTGGTGGACCATGATCTGTGGATTGTTGTGTCTGGAATTAAACCTTTAGGCATGAAGCAAGAAGAATGGGACCTTGCAGATAGAAAAGCTAACGGCCTGATAAGGCTCTGTCTGGCAGATTCAGTCCTTCTGAATGTGCATGAGGAGAAGACTGCCTCTCTCTTGTGGAATAGACTGGCATCTATTTATCAAGGGAAATCCTTGGTGAATAAGTTATTCCTAAGGAAGAAGCTCTACTCTTTGAGAATGCAAGAAGGAGGGTCTATAGCTGATCATTTGAATGCATTTAACATGTTGCTCGCTCAATTGACATCTGTTGGTGTAAAGATTGAAGAAGAAGATCGTTGTATGCTTTTATTGTGTTCTTTACTAGACTCTTGGGATCATCTGGTGATGGCTATTGGGAGTACAACATCCAGTTTCAAGATGGAAGATGTTGTTGGTTCTTTGCTATCAGAAGAGATGAGAAAATATTCTGAGATGGCAAAGGAAGCTCTTGCTGTCAAAGGAAGGTCTAAAGATAGAGGCAAGAAGAAGGACAAGAAAGCAAAATTGAAATCAGAAGGGAGATCAAAGTCTCCTGGAAAGAAGTCCAAAGTGAAATGCTAGAATTGTGGGCAACCTGGTCATGTTCGAAAGGACTGTAAAGAGGAGAAAAAGAAGAAGAAGAAGAACTCTTCTGACAATGAGTCTTCTCACAGTGATGCAGACACCTTCATTGCTGCCTTGGCTACTCAGGCATCAGATGATGTTTGGCTGATTGATTCTGGTGCATCATTCCACATGACATCTCACAGAGAATGGTTTACAAAGTAAGAAGAATACGATGGTGGAGAGGTGTACCTGGCTAGTGATTCTACTTTGAAGATTGTTGGCCGTGGAAGAGTCAGAATCCAATTCCTTGATGGTAGAATAAAGGGGATCAGTGATGTGATGTACATACCAGGTCTGGCTCAAAATATTCTTTCTGTTAGTAAGCTTAATGATATTGGAGTACAAGTCTTGTTCTCAGGAAGTGGCTGCAAGATGACAAGAGGTTCAATGGTGATGGCTAAAGGTGCTCACATTGGTACCCTGTACAAGCTGGATGCACAAGCTGTTCAATGTAATAGTGTCTCTTTGAAGTCACTGAAAGATGCTCATGGAGGTAAAGAGGAAAATATTCCAAATTATGTAAACTCTATGGAAGTAAAACTTCTTGCAGAGAAGACTATGCTTTGGCATCATAGGTTAGGCCATATAGGAGAGAAAGGTTTGAAAACCTTGAAGAATAAAAATCTTGTTGAGGGGCTTGAAGATTGTAATCTTGAATTTGATTTCTGTGAACACTGTATATATGGAAAGCAACACCGTGTTTCATTTTATGACAGTCCACATAAATCTTCTGGTTTGTTGGATTATATTCATTTAGATGTGTTTGGTCCAGTGAATGTTCCTTCTTTATCTAAGTCAAGATACTACGTATCGTTCATTGATGATTATTCAAGAAGAGCATTTGTATATTTTCTAAAAAGTAAATCAGAAGTGTTCAGTCGATTTAAAGAATTTAAAAATCTTGTTGAAAATCAGACTGGTAGGAAAATAAAATGCTTAAGGACTGATAATGGTGGTGAATTCTGTTCTGATGAGTTTGAGAGATACTATAAAGACCATGGGATAAAATGACACAAGACTACACCTTATACTCCATAGCAGAATGGAGTTGCAGAAAGGTTCAATAGGACAGTAATGGAGAGAGCACGAAGTATGCTTAGTAGTGTTGGCTTGGAGGAGAAGTTCTAGGCTGAGGTGACTAATACTGCATGTTACTTGGTTAATTGGTCTCCAAACTCTACCCTTGTTGATAAGACACCTATGGAAGCATGGTCTGGTAAGAAGCCCTCACTTAGACATGTTAGAGTCTTTGGATGTGAAGCATATGCTTATGTGCCAGATGTAAAAAGATCTAAATTGGAAAACAAGGCTGTCAAATGTATTTTCATTGGCTATACTGCTAACATTAAAGGATACAAGCTTTGGAATCCTGTTACAGAGAAGGTTGTATACATCAGAAGTGTAATCTTTCATGAGCTGAAACCTTCCACCTTGGATCTGTAGTCAAAGACAAAGTATGAAAATAATAAGGATGTAGCAGCAATTCCTCCTACACCAGAGAAAGAGGAATTGAAAATTCAAAACGTACCTGAAATTGAGGAGAGCTCAAGCAGATCTGAAAGTTTTGAAGAAGAAGAACCTCAGCCTCAACCAGTGAGGAGGTCAACCAGAGAAAGGAAACAACCAGATAGGTATGGGTTCTCATTAATTGATTCTACTTGTGCCTATGCCTTGATTTCTAGCACTGATGAGCCTAGGACTGTAAAGGAGGCATTTAAAATGTCTGATTCAGACTCTTGGTTGGAAGCCATGGAAGAAGAGATGGAATCTTTAGAGAAAAATGAAACCTAGAGTTTGGTGCCCTTGCCTAAAGGCAGAAAACCTGTGGGTTGCAAATGGGTATTTAAGAAAAAGATTGGTCTGGATGGCAATGTAGAAAAGTACAAGGCAAGACTAGTTGCAAAGGGTTATTCCCAGGTAGAGGGAATTGACTATGGGGAAATCTTTTCTCCTATAGCAAAGATGACATCCATTAGGTTTTTATTATCACTTGCAGCAGCGTATGACTTAGAGGTTGAACAAATGGATGTGAAGACAACATTTCTTCATGGTGATCTTGAAGAAGAAATCTATATGTCCCAGCCTGAGCACTTTGTTGAAAAAGGTAAAGAAAAATTGGTATGCAAATTAAAGAAGTCTCTATATGGATTAAAGCAGTAACCTAGAATGTGCTACCAAAAATTTGATACGTATGTATTATCTTTAGGCTTTGAGAGATCAAAATCAAATCGCTGTGTGTATTATAAAGCTGAAAGTGATCGAGTGCTTGTTATTGCTCTTTATGTTGATGATATGTTGTTCATAGGAAATAGCAAGCTAATGATTTTTGATCTTAAGTCTCAGTTGTCTGCTAAGTTCGAAATGAAGGATCTTGGTGTAGCAAGGTATATTCTGGGGATAGAGATATCTAGGGACAGGAAGAATAGAAAGCTTTGGCTCATTCATAGTAAGTATATCAGGACTGTTCTAGAGAGATTTTGTATGAATAATTGCAAGCAGTTAGTTGTTCCAGTCATGCAGGGAACGAAGCTATCTGTTGAGGATTGTCCAAAATCTCCTACTGAGATGGAGGACATGACAAGTGTACCATATGCTAGTGCAGTAGGTAGTCTTATGTATGCAATGGTTTGTACAAGACCAGACATTTCCCAAGCAGTGGGAGTACTTAGTCGTTTTATGGCTAATCCAGGAAGAATACATTGGGATGATGTGAAGAGAGGGTTTATGTATTTGAAGGGAACTTTAGATTTTGCACTGTGTTACCATGGGAACTTGGTTGAATCACAGAGGGCTCTCAAAATTCATGGTTATGTAGATTCTGATTGGGCAGGGGACATTGACAGCAGGAGATCCACCAGTGGATACATTTTCATGTTGAATGGTGGTGCAGTGAGTTGGATGAGCAAGTGACAGGGAATAGTTGCTTTGTCCACTATGGAGGCTGGATACATGGCAGCTACTCATGCTTGTAAATAAGCTGTATGGTTGAAACATTTGTGTTCTAACATTGGCTTTGATGTAGGGGAAATAACAATTTTATGTGACAGTCAGAGTGCAATTTGTCTGGCAAAGAACCCTACTTTCCATGCCAGGATGAAACATATTGATGTGCAATATCACTTTGTACGAGATATGGTTGAGGTCAGTTTGGAAAAAATTGATACTTTGGAGAACGTTGTAGATGCATTGACGAAGCCAGTGAGCACAAACAAGTTCAGGTGGTGTGCCAGTTCAATGGGCCTTAGTGCCCATGATTCTTAGTAAGTGTTTAATTGTGCTCTGGAGGTGCCTGAATGATCTTCGTCAAGTGGGAGATTGTTGGGAATGTGTGTCTCAATCATTATAGGCTGAAACCTTCTTTGGAGCCAAGTCGGTATGACATCCATCATGTCTGGCTGACTAGCAGATTGGTAGCATCATTATTGAATAGGTCGCTATGACCTTGCATGAGTCTTGTCGACTAATTTCACTTTGGAGTCTATCACTGTGACTAAGAGCTTTCAGTGTGACCTTACAGCGCTCGGATTGTCTTTGGATGATAGGCCATTCAATCGGGTATCGGTGAGACTCTTGGTGACCACGAGCTTTGGGATAACCTATAGCGGCTCGGTGAGAAGTTCTGGCGAGAAGTCTTTGTCTCACCGAATGCTTTTGGCTTGAGTTCATCGGAGTAGCTCAAGGATTTCATTATGATGTCTTGGCAATGTGAGGATGTCTCACCGACAGGAACACTTTATAAAGTCTTTGGGTAACCCTAGTGGCTTCGGGAAGATGTCTTAGTGAAGATGTTAGGTCTTGCTGACCATTGTGGAGCCTTTGGTAAGACTTGTGGATCTCGGGGAAACATCTTGCCGACAGGTAGAAGACTTAGCAACTAAGAAGATGTGTTGTCGGGGTAACCCTAAGTGGCTCGGCGCGAGGTCCTGGAAAAAGCGATAAGTCTGGGCGACTACTTGGTGGCTCAGGGTAACTTTTGGAGATCGATAGAACATCATGCCGACTAGTGGAACTCTTGGTGATGACAATGTGGAGTCTTTGTGGCATCAGCGAGACACTATTAGTGTCTCACCAAGATGCCAACGCAATGAGATTTCTTCTGACCAATTTGACCGTCTGACGTGGAAACTCATGGATGAATCAAAGGAGCCAAATTGGAACCGTTGGAAGTTTGTTCGTTGCGATGGTTCTGTGAGGGAGCTCGATGGACATGGAACAACAGAGATATACTCTATGATTGCAGTTTGCGTTTGTTCAGGATTTTTGGTTTGGTTCAATCAACAGTTGTGTGTGATCAGTTTGAATTATCAGAGTGGATTCTATTTTGTAGAGACTGTAAATGTGAAGGTTCCTATATAGACTATTCATCATGAATGTTGTTGTATACAGACACCAGAAAGATAAATATTCCAGTTGTACGTAATCTCCATTACTATAATACAAAAGTGATTTCTCTTGGTGTGGTGGGTTTTTTCCCATAAGGGTTTTCCCACGTATATCTGGTGTTCATGTGTGATTGTTTAATTCCCTATTTCTGTTATCTGTTTCATTGTGCATCTCAATTGGATTGTAATTGTAAAATTTAAAAGTGTATCTGCATTCTTTCCTATGGTATTGACGTTAGGAGAATTGTCTTCCGCATCTAATTTTCCTTACACTTTGTACCATTGAGGAGAAGTTTTGTTGATGAAATTTTGGAGTTGGAGCAATAAAATAATTTTGTTTTCTACATTTCTGAACATTTCCTTACTATTATTTGATGTACTATGGATTTGTACAATCCTGTAATGAATTGAAATAAATTGTGGATGGAATCACATTGAATATAATTTTTATTTCACTTGGTCTTATTCTTTTCATTATGATTTGAGTAAATTGGAGCAAATTTTTCTTGGACTGGTCTAAACCCTAGGTAGGGTAAGCAGTGAGTAAGTAAAAATGTATTTCTTTCCATTCCACTAATAAAAAATCCTAAAACTTGTTGAAATGGCTTGTGTTAGTTTTTTTTTTTTGGTTTCCCAAACTTTCATAGGTAGGAGATGGAGTTTGGCATGTGCAGGAGTGCTTGAAGGTCTGATATCTTCATGTATCAAACCAAGAAGCCCTAGTGATTTGGGGAAAATTATTGTAAGCCATTGAGGGGATGATCTTTGATGTAGGAATTGATGATTTAGGCCATGTATGACATGTTGAAGGTGTTGTAACAAGTGTTGAGACAATTGGAAGCCCTGAAACCATTTGGAGCATGCCTAGTTGCCAATTAGGCCTAGTCAAGAAAAGAGGACAGTCACAATTTGACCCATTCCGTACAAAGGAACCCTATCTAATTTTGAGATATGTTTGAGAATGGCCAAAAATATATATAGAAAGGCTCTTAAATTTTGAATTTCATGTCTTCCCCACAAGTTATGTCCAAAAATCCATTTTTGAAAGGCTACAAGCAAGAATGAGGGTTAATGAAGGAGAACTCATAGTTTGATGAACAAAGGAACTTGTAAGTGGTTTTTTTGAGATTGTTGGAACATTAGAATCCCCTTCTCTGCATCAAAATCTCAGTATTACATAAATACACAAAGGTACACATCCCAACACAATATAATTAATATCTTTCAAGGAACTTCAAAAGGAAAAAATGAAGTCACACGAACCAAGACAAGGGTAGAGATAGGCTAAAAAAACTTATAACATTCTAGCCTCATAACATGACATAACAACCTCTATCCAAGAGTTGAATAAAAGAGGTTTGAAAAACATTTACTAGTACTATAGGTTCAACAAAATGCATAAAACTTACATAAAATAAGGGTCCATTTTGACCCAAAATCCTATTATTCACTATCATTTCCATTTTCCTCATGTATGACACAAGCATACATGGTGGGCCTTAACTATTACAAGAGTCGAAATCATAACATAAACTAAGGTTTCTACTCCACAATCATAATAATGTTTCAACACAACATAATACATAAGCGTTCACATCATATATGAAATTTGATAACCTTAAAATAACAATTCAACTCCTAAAATAATATCAACTACACACCATCATATGATTATTTATATCTACTCATAGCATTTAAATGATAATAAAACATATTTTCTAGCTTTTTTAAACTTCATACACAATTAAACCTTATATCTCATAATCAATATAGTCAAAACATACAAAGTCCATTATAGGAATGATAAGAATATACTAATCAACTAATGAAATGTATTGCCATGAAATGAATCTTATCTAAAACATAGATGGTTGTAATTTAAAATAATAATATCCAATAGCATCAAATTAAAAACACCAAGATTCATCATTATAAATATCAATAATAATTTTATTTTTATAAGGCTAACAAGTCTACTCTAACATGCTAGTAAAACATGATATAGAGTCCAACTTTCCATGCATTGAACTACTTGCAAGGACATGACATAATGATGGATCTCTTTACATTTTGATAACACAACTCAATACTTAATTCACAAATATTTTATTTACAAATTTATCTAATTCTACTATGAAATGCATGGGATTGGAGTAGGGGCACCCAAACTCAAATTGTGTAAATGGGGTCTTGGTTAAGTTTTTAGGTGTTTTTGAGTTTTTTCATTTGAATAAGGTCATATTAGACCAATTTTTGATGTAATAAGTCATGTTAGTTTGTTTTGGGGTCAATATGGAGTTTATGTTGCATATTTGTCAAAATGATGTAAAATTGCAAAAATTGAAAAGTTGTCAATGTGACAAAGTTGCAAAAAATGCATTAAGTGGAATACCAATAGTCAAGTTGGTTAAAATGGAAGTTGTGGAGATTGAGTCAGTTAGTTTTAGGGGAAAAAATCTTACAAAATCCTCTAGAACTCGAGGCAAGGTTTTTGTAAGAGTTTTGATTGATGAAATAATAGAAAAGCTCTTGAAACTTTGTATTTTCCATAAATATTGTTGTTCTTCACATCTATATGGTTCCATAAAGCTTTCCTTGAGACTAAATTGCATTTGAATTGATTTTTCTATGTGTTAGAAACATTCCAAATTTGGTTTGATTGGTTTTCATCAGACTTGAAGGATTTGGTAGTCAATTTGCTGCAGGCGGCCAGAGAACCCAAAAATTGGGGTTTTGAAGATATAAAAATGAAAATATGACTCATTCCACCTATTGTGAATATTGTATCTTGGTGGAATTAGGATAGAAATAGGTGTAGGAGTTGAGTTTTGGAGCAGGGAAGATCATTTGGGGTTTTGGGCATGATGACCTAGTGGTGAAAATTGAGTGATTTGAGAGTGTAAATGGATGAAATCCTTGGGGGTAGTAGGTTTTGAAGGTCTTTTGAGCATGTGAACACCTAATAAGGGGTTTTTAAGGTGTTGGTTTAGTGAGATAAGTGTGGGAAGGTGTATTTTCAATAAACCCTTGTCAAACTTGTGAAAAAGGATGGTTTAGCATAAAGGAGTCATAGTGAATGTTTCTATGATTGGAAATAGTGGATTCTAAAGTTTTACGGCCTTGTTTAAGACATTTAAAAGGAATTTTGGGATAGGATCAAATTTAAAGGGGTGTTCCTTTGTAAAAGTGACCTAATTGAAGGTCTAGGGCAATGTAGAAGCACTTGTTTGAGGGTTTTGTTCAAAAAGAGTTGTGTGAGTTTTTGAGATATGTTTTTGTTCTAGACCTTAAAGGGTGTCTGAAAGTGTATTTGGTTAGTGGGTTTGATGTTGGATTGGGGAGTTGAGGTCAAGAAACCTCTGTTGGACACCTACAAGTGAAACTAGGTGAAGTTGTAAAGGGTTGGTGTAATAGGGTTTTGAGAGTTTCAAAGTTGTTTTAAAGAGCTTTAATTGTGATTGGGAATTGATTTCCTCCCTGCTCTACATCAAGGATCAATCATATCAATCATGCCACTATGACATAAAATTGATCATAATTTAATGGAAATAAGAGTTGGATGAATTCCAAAAACACTATGGAGTCCACTTAACATCCAAACACATATCCATGATTAAATATCACTTAAGAAATTTTTATCAAAAGAATGAATAGTATTATCTATCATTCTCAAATATAATTATCCTCCTACACATGCATCTTCCACGTTCTAGAAATAGCTGTTAAGTGTAAGGTGCCAACTTATCTACTTAAAATTTCCTAGAAATTTTTGCAAGGTATTTAATTTTTTTCCTTTGAAATGGTTTGATATTTCACAAATAATTTGTAAAAAACTTTCTAATGGATAACATAGTGATATCTTAAATTAACTAATTCATATAGGTATTTCTTTTAAATGGCTAACATAGTAATTTCTCAAAATAGTTTTATTTAATTAAAATATTTTAAATTATAGTATTTTCTAAATATTTCTATAATAGTTCACAAACTCATTTTGGCTGCATAACTCAAATAAATATTTCTTTTTAGTAATTAAGTAGCTAATCATATGCATAAACAATTGTTCTTTTCTACAAGAATAATCAATGTTATCTCTTTAATTTTTTTCATGATTATGTCTTTTTTATATGACTATGTTCTTTGATCCTCAAATATCATTTAAATAATCTTGGATGATATCATGTATTGATTACTATATTAATTACATGATTATTTTATAGATTATTGCTAATTGACTATTATTACTTTATTGGATTTTATGGGCTAACTATTGTGCTTTGGCTATGAGATGGATATAGGGATAGATGCCAACTCTCATTAGAAGAGGGAGAACATTATCTAGGAGAGAGATATAGATAAAGGAAAGGAGGCCTAATTACCATGGTTATGAGAACAACACAAATAATTATATATGTATCATTAGTCATGTGTATGTTTGATGTATATAGTTGTTCAACAAATGTTGTGTTTGATTGAATGCATATAAATAATGGGTAAAGTGTTGTAGTTCTAGTATCATGGTCTGACATATAATTATGTATTGAGTATAATAATTTTAATCAATTTAAAATCATATAATGTTTTTTTTGGATGCTCATAATTTTCAATTGAAGTGATTATACTCATAATAGCATTATCAAGGATCAATAGTTTGGTTGACATGATCTTGACGATATAAAAATAAGATATATTTAGCCTTTGATTTTTCCTCTTTAACTATCAGCTCTAAATAATATTATACCTATATTTATTTAATAATCTAAAAAGATTTTAGATTTTAATGAAATATCCTTGTGATGTAGTCTTATTTTTTTTATTTAAAATAAAAAATTTAAATGCCATAACCATCAACTTATCTCACAAGTAGTTAAATTGTGTAACTATGTACATGCGATTTCAATTCAAATAGAGGATAATAAGTGAAAAATAAATGAGAATATGATTATCATTATGAGAAACCTAATGAATAGTGTATTGGTAACTTGTGGTAGTTCTGCATGAAGTTATTCACACCATTACACAAAAATGGGGAAATATTCTACGAGAAATAATGGTTATGGTTGGAGTATGGTTAGATATACTTGGGGTTACTCATTTTAATAAAGTATCATTGGTTTTGTTTGTTGGATAGAGTTTTGTCATGGTAAAGCTAAGAAGAATTATTGAGAAGGAGAAAGGCATTAGTTCACAAGTATGTACTTTCATTTTTGTATTTTTTTAGGATTAATGAGTACCTTTAATGTTATTGTTGAAATACTAGTTATATTGGTATTTTCAATCAAGATTGATACCAATTCATCATAATCTAATTTTTGTGTGTTACTTTGATTTGAGTTGGTATATGGTTTGATTAAATAGTGATTACCATGTCCATAACTTTTGATTCTCTATTTATGGTTGTGAATGGTTTTATGTTGTTATTGTAGCATTGTAAATTGTTGACCCTAAAAATTTCACACTACATGGACACCCTATTTTTCCTATAACATTAATTATAATAATATTTTATTTATTTTAGGGCTAGATTATGCAAATATATTAAATTCCCCAACATCTCGACAAATTTTGGGAAAAATCACCCAATCAGGGGTGGGAGTGCCCCTAACCTAAGGGTGACCTATTTCAAATTCTAAAATTTTGGGTATTAGCCTTGTGTGTTATAAAATTACCCTAGGTTGGCTTATAATCAAAAATATCAATTGGGATACATATATAAACATGTTTTATTCTCATTTAAATGTTAGAAATAAATTATAAATAAGAATCTATTGTGATCAATGATGCACATATTGTTAAATGTATTGAGTTATCCTCTAAATGATAGCGACAATAATCTATTGTGTTTTGTGGACTGGCCTCTTGTAGATCTCTTTAAGAAATTCAAGCATCCATCAAACAACCTTTGGTGTAAACTTATGGTGTGAACATTACTTCAACAAAGATTTCATACCCAAGGTAATATCATCCATTTTCATTTGTCATTTCAGTCAAATATTGTTATTTAGCATCTACCCAACCTGGGCTAAGCCCTCTTGATCATCATCATATTTTGTTCACAAAGGTGGAAACACCAAAATTGGGTTTGACTTAGGCAAGCCCCTATACAACACAACCTTTCTCCCTCTTTTCATGTGTGCAGGTAGGACATATAAGTTTTTTCAGCAACATGTCATAGGAAACATATAATGAATTGTAACATATCATCAAAATTTTATAGATCTCGAAAATAAATCATTTTTGGTCTAGGGTGCCCCCATCCCTAACCCTCAAATTTAGGCTCAAATTTTAGGTCTAGGTTCCTCTTTGTATCCCTTCCCAAAATTTGTGTTTGTTCCATCAATTTTCATTTTTATCTATGTGATAAATTACATGTTCAGATCTAGGGTTTATGTAGAATAGGATTTTTAAAGCACACATCAAATTTATCCTCTTTGCGACTCAAAAGAACCAAACCCTAGAAGATTGGATCTCCTTGGAGGAATCTAGCTAATCATAAAACCCTATTTGGTTTGTGTTTAGATGTGGAATTGAAGAAAAGGATTTAATCCTATTTTCTATACTAGTTGGATCTAGGATCACTTTTTCTACTTCTAGAGCTATAAACATGTGTAAAGCTTGAATATAACAATCAATTATTAAATAATGAGAAAGATTTACTTTCTAAGAAAATAAATATATGTTCTTTCTATTGGTTTTACCCTTATAGTGTAGGATATGGTTTCATATATATGTGTAAATAAATACTTATCTTGAATTTAAAAACCACAGTTGGTATGACTATATACAAGGTTTTAAAATTCATTCCTATCTATTATGATTGTCTTGCATTTTAAGGAATCTTGGTATTGATTGTGTATAATAGTCAAGATGAAAATATTAGTTTATAAACATTGTAAATTATTCATAGTAATGGTTGTATAGGCTGTTACAACTTTTTTTAACTCAAACAACAAGATTAACATAGTCTTGCATGTTTTAACTCAAGAAAAAATCTTAACATACTGTTACATGATCTTACCCTATTGCACAATTATTTTATATATTCTCATGTCCTTGATAGGAATTATTTACATTTTCAGACACAAAAGTGGTAATAATAGAACCTCTTAGAATACTTAAGGTTTTGCTAGCTTTGCTTGCATAATAGGGAAATAACACAGTGCAATATCTAGCTGGGTCAATATTCTAAGGATAGTGCCACTTTGGAGGACTATGAAGAATGCCATAGAGAATGTCTTCACGTTTTTTGTTATAATATACTCTTAGAACAAAATCTTGTATTCAAGATGAACTAAGCCATCAGGAGGATGACTTTTTCCTAGTGCTCAAAGGATGTCACAATCTATTTTTTCTGCATAACTCAAATAAAACAATTTTTTTAATAACTAAGTAGCTGATTAGATTCATGGATAGAATTTCTTATTTTTTACAAGAATAATCAGTTTTATGTTTATGAATTTTTTCCTAAGTATGTCTTTTTTTACTTCTTAAAGCTGATTATCTCATCTTGACTATGCAATTTGATCCTTAAATATTGTTTAAATAATCTTGCATGATGTGATGCAGTGATTAATATATTAATTATATGATGTGTATATTATTGTTAATTGATGATCATGACTTTGTTGAAGTTTATGGACTAACTGCCATGTTGTGGCTATGAGGTGGATGGTGTGATAGAATCCCCATCTTATTAAAAGAGGGAGAGAATCATCTAGAAGAGAGACAAATCAAACATTGGGCAATTGGAGGTCTATCATCTTTCCCAATTCTCTCCAAAAATTTATCTAGATTAGTATGTCCTAATTTGGTATCTCTAATTTTTGGAATTGTACTTAATAAACCCGACAAATGTTCATAGACTAGGTATTTAAACTTCATTGGAAATATAATTCCAATGAGTACAAATGTAATTTATGCTAAAAAAATGGATGAACTTACTTATATTAGTTTCCCAAATAGTATCAAATTATTTCAAGTTTATTGAAGTTCTCCTAAACTATTCTCTAATAAATTTGAAGCTTAAGCACAAAAACACTATACCTCTGAAGTATACTTGGAAACTACAAAATTCATTACCCACACTCTACAATTTTTCTCTTTCATCTCTTGTAGAGTTCGTCTTCAAATGCTTATTGAAATTAGATATTTAGGTAGCTTAATTCCCTTATAAATGCTTGCAATCAATGCCTAAAAGTGGTAGGTAGTCATTAATGTTGCTCTTAATAATTGGGATGTGCAAGCTTTCCAATCTTGCACCAAGTTCTAACATTTTGAAAATTTAAAAAGAACAGATATGATGGATTTTTGAGAAATTGATCAATTTTGAAAACCATGTTGGAGACCGATAATGGTTTCAAAACCTTTCTCATAGCACAAAGTATTCGTTAAAATATTCTTCAAAGAGCTCAATCTGTATCGATGTGAATGATTTTGAAGCAATAGTCATGGTTTCGACAACCTTGTCAAAGGCCAATAGAAGTTTTGAAACCTTTGTAAAGTTTTTAAATTCCCATTTTAGACTTTACTTGCTTAAGACCTTCACAATGTCACCTTTTGAGAGCTAAGTCTTACTTTTTGAAGCCAGGAATAGTATACTATCGAACAAAAGGAAGGTTTTTGAAATGTTGTCAGAGTCTGAAAAAGGTTTCAAAACCTATATGGAATTTCAAAACTTCAATAACTTTTCCAAAGACTCAATCCTTCTTATTTGTTGTTGGTTTTTGGTTTGGTTGTGAGAACCACTTCGGGTTCCGACATAGTTTTGAAAAACCTTAAATAAGCCAACATAAAAATACTATTAGATTGTAAAGGTGGTAGGATAAAACAAGGTTGTGACAACCAAGGCAGAACCCAATAAGGTTTTAGAAACAAATGAATAAACCAAAACTTTAAAATAAGGCATATTTACACAAATGTACATGGTTTTAGGAAGGGGTCAAAACTATGGTAACAATAATTTTAAATTATATATATAATTATAATATTTTTTCATAAATTAAAATAAATATGTTAAAATTGAAACACATGTAATTTTAATGTAGAAAATCATGCTTCGAGGATGATCAAATTATGTTTGCAATAAAAAATATTTAGTTTCATGTATATGCAATAGTGTCAAATTTTGAATACAATTGAACTCAAGATCAAGTTTTATGAAAAATAAACTAAACTCAAATGATTTTTTTTTTAATGGACAAGAATTTAATGACTTTTTAGATATTTTGATGATTAAATCTAATTATAAAGGTGCTACTAAAGTTAGAACTTCAACAACCAACTCATAAGATTTTTTGAATTTAAGTATAATGGTATAAGTGTTCCTTTTACATTCAAAATTTTGAGTAAATGACCAATTAAGATTGTAAAGTAAATTAAATTTCACCTCTAAATAACATAAAGGTTCTTTACAATATTCTAAATATATAGCATTAAATGTTAGATCCACAAGACAACTGAGAGGGCGGTGAATCAGTTGTACATTAAAACATTCAATCCCCCATTAGCTTTCGAACCCTTATCAATATTAAACCCTCATTATGCATTAGTAGAATGTAAACATATGAAACAACAATGCAAACACAATCATACACAAGAGAACACAAAATTTACATGGAAAACCCCAATCAGGGAAAAACCACAATGAGGATTAGCTCACATATATATGAACAGTAACACTGAATAAAATAGGCTCATTGTTAGAAGGGCTCATAGCCTAAAAAATAAGAAAGGATACCTACCAAGGGCTCACTATCTCGAAGAAAGAAGAATAGAAGAAACTATTACAGAGAGATTCACTATCTCAGAGAAACAAGAAAAATTCACCATTACAACTCTGCACCATCCACAACCTTTGGATCACTACCTCCAACAACTTTAGACACATTGAAAATGTAGATACCTTCTACTCACTACATCCGAAGTCATAGAAATTTAAACTTGTACTCGGGTCACCACACTTGATCACAATCACATCTCACATCCTTCACACCAATACCACACACATCTCCAACAATTCACCTTACATTTATACCATCTACAACCTCAACCAACTTCATCAGATTGGCCTCAATGAGATGTATGCACCTCAAATGTACAAAACCAAATAGGTTGACACCAAACACTTCCATGGCAGAAAGAAGTGAAGGTAGACAACACTATGGGTTAAGTAGGACCCAAATCTACACCAACATGATTTTCCCTACATCCACATTACATGAAGCACTTCCACACATAGTGCTAACATGCTAGATTGGCCAAACTTGAATTAACACTAACAAAAATTAACTTCACACTTCACTAGGCCTAGAAACATTTCGTGGACCACATGACAACACCAAACAACACACTAGAATATTCCAACATTAGTATACTATTTTGCAGCACTACCATAACCACCTAAAACAAAGAATACTTTCATCCTATACAACTAGTTACACAAACAATGAACTCCAACACGTGAACCAAGCTCACGGAGAAACTCAACACTCAAAAATCCAAGGGAAGATAGGTACATACAATATTATAACATTCCTAAATCCGTAAGACAAGAAATATCAATGCAAACAAATGCAAAGCAATCCCATTTCTCCTAGACTACCTTCTTCACAGATAACAT
Organism: Sequoia sempervirens; assembly: GCA_007258455.2. Classification (NCBI taxonomy): domain Eukaryota; kingdom Viridiplantae; phylum Streptophyta; class Pinopsida; order Cupressales; family Cupressaceae; genus Sequoia; species Sequoia sempervirens. The sequence continues at coordinate 439,149,609 of VDFB02075321.1, forward strand.
ATACTCAAACACATCTTCCACTACCGCATAATCCAAAACCAAAAAGTTTGGATATATCACCTCTAAAAACTTATGATCATCATATAAAAATTGCACAAGCATATCTTCAACCATGAAGAAATGTAGAGCAGAACGCAAAGCATGCCTCTATCACCCTATACACTCTTTTATTAAAATATATGATCTAGAAGACAAAAAAAAGGAGGATATTAAAATAGAAGATGATTTGTTACTATCTGGATGGTGTAGTCAAGATCAAGAACTAGAGAAAATCCAAATAAATAATTTGCAATTGGTCGTTGTAATCGAATAGAAAGGGTAAGTCTTCTATCTTACACAGTTGAATGTTCCAACCTTACAGTTCTATGTCAAGAACATTTTCAAGGTAATAATTTAGGTATACATGAAGTTGTATCTCATTAGGCCAAATATATAGTTGTAATTTTGGGGAGGACATAAGTGATTTTGACAGTTCAAGTGATAGATGATTACACTTCTCACACACCATTGGAAAATCTATTGAAATCCCCTGTTAGACAAACATTGGGAAATTTGGCTCATATTTATTTTACACACATGAATTTGAAGTGTTCACCTTTGGATACATTAAGGAGATAGTGGAAACAACTATAGTAACAATAGATGCTCATGAGTGATTAGAAAAGGTTGAAAAAGAAAGCCATATAAATTGGTCTTGAGTAACTTATGCATTATTCTTTCCAACAAGTTCCTGTGGAGCTTTTGAAGTGAGGCACAATCCTCTTTTCAAACTATATGATTCTGAATTGGATGAACTAAGAGAACCTACTCTTACTTCACATGACTCTATAACGCTCAAAGATGTTAGCCTCAAAGATAAGAAATGTAATGGAGAATCTAGGGAAGAAATTAAACCATGGAGCAAATTTGAAATGTATGTGAATCAAGTTGTGGAGGTTATTCCTCCTGTTAAAAAATATTCACATATTTCGAGTCAAAATTTGGAAATATCTAATAATGAATTTCCATGTGGAGTCACCCTACCCCTCTTGCAAGCAATAAGGGAAATTGATGATCCAAAGTTTCTATTAATACATAATGTATAGTTGTTGAAAAAATTCTATAAAAGTGGTGGAAATTATTCCAATAAGTAACAAATCCACAATTTTTGGGGATGATAGTGAAGCCCATACTTCTCAATCACTTATGATACAAAGTGATCCTAGTTCAAATTAGATACACTCGCCCCCTACTCCAACCAATGAAGAAACCATCCAAGATTCTATACTATTTGAGATAACGAATGGGAATATGGTTGGCTATATGCTAACTTATAGCTAAGAAGTGATGGAAGTATAAGAAGAAAAGTGGTTGTTTGGTGGTGAAACTACACACACAAATTCCTTTTACTAGGCGATTCTCCTTTGGGGATACTTGTTATTCCTTCATACTGTTACATGGAAATGCATTCCTTTTCCGCAATGGAGCATACTTCTCATAGTGTGTCAATGGTTTTTCATGAATAACCCTGGGCATCTTTGGAGGTAGGGTTTCCCTACCCTGTATATATTTTGAAATTTTGTTGAATTGTTAGTAGGTGTTTTTCTGCTTGTCTCATTTTTGGCTTCCTTTAGATGCTACTTTCCAATATCTCTGACTATATCACCCAATGGATTGAAAATCACTAGTGTATTGTTGAGATTTTGGGTACCTTACTTCATCCTTTGCAATCGTTGTCCCTAGTTAGAGCCAATTTTTATCATGATTTTTTTCATTCCTTTGAAACAATGTCCACCCACGAATATTTTTATTAATTTAGAATTATCACCCCTTCCCATGGTTTTCAAGACCATGTCAGATATTTCTATGGTTGTCACAACCCCTTTTTTTTCCAACATTTCAAAGTTAAGTCTAATTTTTTCTTTGTATCAGTTCTTTGTAAAGTTCTAAAAATAACCTAAGAGCCCAGAATGGTTTTCACAATCATGATGAGCACTGACCAAAGGAAGAAAGAGCTAAGTAGCAAGAAAAACTAACACTATTTTGGAGCTTTTGTAAGGTTTTGAAACTGTTATTGGTCCTTGACAGGGTTTAGAAAACTTACTTTTCTTTTGATGACGAAGGATGTCTTTTAAAGATTTAGTATTTTATTGGTTTCAAAGCCACTTTTTAGAAAACAACTAAGTTTTTCAGATTGTGAAGTGGAGGATCAATTTTTTTTTAGAACCGCACCAAATTCTAATGAGGTTCTCAAAACCTCATTAGAACTTGACGTAGGTTACATACATTATTCTTAAGATCGCCATCTTGCATTTAAAGATTCCTATTTAAGATTATACAAAAAATGGAAATGATGCATCACAAAAAACATGAAGCACATGAAGAAAAAATAGAGAATATCAAATTTATCACATTATGGAGAGCAATTAAAACATATAAACTGATATATATATATATATATATATATATATATATATATATATATATAAAGGGGTTTTGAGTATAATCTTTTATGCACAGAGAGTGAATATTAGGGTGTAGATGCCTTCCAAAAATTTGTGAATGAGAAAAGGTCTCCATTACATTCCTCTCTAGTCCAACACGCAAGATAGTAATTCACTAGTACAGAAACAACAATATATGACTAAAAAAACTACTAAAAACTGCTTATAATTGACTAAACATGGTCACATGACCATTACTAGTTTATTGTTAGTCATTTATAACGTGACCAAATTGATGACTAAACCATTTTTAGTCATTTATTGGTTGTTTTGATTGATCGATTGGTAGTATATTTAGTAGTTGATTTAGTTATTGATTGTTGTAATCTGGTCACTTATTTAGTCATTTTTTATTCATTGATTGATGTAATCTAGTTACTTATTTAGTCATTTTTTATTCGCTGATATATTTAACTGGTCACTTATTTAGTCATTGATTGTTGTAATCCGGTCACTTATTTAGTCATTTTTTATTCACTGATATATTTAGTCATCAATTTAGTCATTGATTGTTGTTAACTGGTCACTTATTTAGTCATTTTTATTCACTGATTTCCATCCATTGGTAGTGTATTTAGTCATTAATTTTAATCACCATTTTGATCAACTTGGTAGTTTATTTTATTGTTTTTGTACACTGATTTATGTCAACTGGTAGGTATATTGATACATTGTTTATTAATTGCATAATAATTATATTTAGTCATATTTATTCACTAAATATGTTTAGTCAATTGGTAGTTTATTTAATTGTTTTTGTTCACTGATTTCTGCCTATAAGTGTTGGAAATGAGACAATGCTTTAATTGATACAAGACATAAATATGTGTCTTTGCTTTGAAAAATATCTTACAAAGTGTTTTCTCAGTGTTGTGACTAAGAAAACTAAGTTACAATGCATTTTTTTTCTTATGCAAGATATTACAATTTTTATGACAATTCTATGTTACAACTTATTTGCAACTGCACATACATGTATGTTGCATTCTCTACAAATTTTCCTCTTCTCTGCACCTCTTTATTTGCTTTGTATTTACTTCTTTTTCTGCACCCATGTTCTCTGCATCTACTACTTACATTGCAACATATCCCCTCTTCTATAATGCACCAGTTTGAATGAGCAGAACCCAAACAAAAAGAGAAAAACATAATCAAGGGGTTTTACATTACAGGTGCAGTAAGATAGAACATTCTCTATTCTACTCATAGAATGTACACCCAAATAAGATTCTCTGGTTTTTGTTTGGGTTCAACTTATTCAGGCTCAGTACATTCTTTGTCTGCAAATTCACTCTCCACACTCTACTACTGCTAACCGTTATTTTTCTCTTTCACACTTATGACTTGAAAAAATACACCGAGATCCCTGAACAACACATTCAAATTATTACATAAAGCAGTAGGCCTTGAAGATGTCTAACAGCTAGTACTACAAGATCATAAACATCAACTATGCCATTTTTTTCAAATATTTTAGTGGCCACCATGTGAAAGTCCATTCTTTCTTTTTCAAACAGAAAACTCTAACTATTTTGTCTGCATAAGCAAGGGGCATGTTACTTGTGACCTTTAAAATACTTACATTTGTATCTCCTGTTCCTTTCAATTTTACTCCATGTACAATAGATAGTGAGTGATTCGCCCAATGCCCACAACAACATCATCAAACAGATCCAACACCTCAACTTTATCCCCTTCTTGGAGTTTATCAATAAATGTCTGCAAAAACAAAAAAAATACACATTATATTGAGATATAAAACAAAATAGGCTCATTTTTATAAGGGCTCGCTGCTTAAAAAATAAGAAAGGCTCACTACCAAGGGCTCACTATCTACAAGAAACTATTATAGAGAGATTCACTATCTCAGAGAAATAGGAAAAAAATGTCATTGCAACATTGGACCATCCGCAACCTTTGGCTCAATACCTCTAACAACTTTAGAAACATTAAAAATGTAGATACTTTATGCTCACTACATTCGAAGTCATAGGAATTTAAGCTTGCACTCAAGTCACCACACTTTATCACATTCGAATCTCACGCACCACACACATCTCTAACAATTCACCTTGCATTTATACCTTCTGCAACCTCAACAACTTCATAAGATTGACCTCAATGATATGTATGCACCTCAAATGTACAAAACCAAATAGGTCAACACCAAACACTTCCAAGGTGGAAAGAAGTGAAGTTGGACAACACTATGGGTTAACTAGGACCCAAATCTACACCAACATGCTTTTACCTACATCCACAATCCATGAAGCACTTCCACACATAGTGCTAACATGTCAGATTGGCCAAACTTGAATTAACACTAACAACAATTAACTTCACACTTCACTAGGTCTAGAAACATCCTGCAAACCACATGACAACACCACAAAACACACTGGAATATTCCAACATCAACATACTCTTTTGCAGCACTGCCATAACCACCTAAAACAAAGAATACTTTCATCTTGTACAACTAGTTACACAACCAATGAACTCCAACACTCAACAATCCAAGGGAAGATAGGTATATACAATATTAGAACATTCCTAAATCCATAAGACAAGAAATCTCAATGTGAAGAAATGTGAAGCAATTCCATTTCTCCTTGACCACCTTCTTCACAGATAACATATTCAAACAAATCTTCCATTTCCGCATAATCCAAAACCTAAAAATCTGGATACAGCACCTCTGAAAACTTTTGATCATCACATCCAAACTGCACAAGCATATCTTCAACCATGAAGAAATGTAGAGCATAATGCAAAGCATGCCTCTATCACCCTATACACTATTTTATTAAAATATATGATATAAAAGAAAAAAAATAGGAGGGTTTTAAAATAAAAGATGATTTGTTACTATCTGGATGGTGTAGTCAAGACCAAGTTAGAGAAAATCCAAATAAATAATCTACAAATGGTTGTTGTAATTGAACATAAAGGGTAAGCCTTCTATCTTACACAGTTGAATGTTCCAATCTTATAGTTCTATGTCAAGAAAACTTTCAAGGTAATAATTTAGGTATACATGAAGTTGTATCTCACCAAGAAAAATATATAGTTGTAATTTTGGGGAGGACATAAGTGATTTTGACAGTTCAAGTGACAAGGAGGATTTCACTTCTCACACACCATTGGAAAATCTATTGAAATCCCTTGTTAGACAAACATTGGGAAATTTGGCTCATATTTATTTTACACCAATGAAATTTGAAGCATTCACCTTTGGAGAGATTAATGAGTTAGTCGAATCAACTATAGCAACAACAGAGGCTCATGAGTGATTGGAAAAGGTTGAAAAAAAATTCATATAAATTGGTCTTGAGTAACTTTAATGCATTATTCTTGCCAACAAGTTCTTGTGGAGTTTTTGAAGTGAGGGAAAATCCTCTTTTCAAACTATATGATTCTAAATTGGATGAACCAAGAGAACCTACTTTTACTTCTCATGACTCTATAACTCTCAAAGATGTTAACCTCAAAGATAAGAAATGTAATGGATAATCTGGGGAATAAATTAAACCATGGAGAAAATTTGAAATGTATGTGAATCAAGATGTGGAGGTTATTCCTACTGTAAAAAAAATTCTCATATTTCGAGTCAAATTTTGGAAATCTCTAATAATGAATTTCCATGTGGAGTCACCCTACCCCTCTTGCAAGTGATAAGGGAAATTGATGATCTAGAGTTTCTATTAATAAGGAATATATAGTTGTTGAAAACATTCTACAAAGTGGTGGAAATTATTCCAATAAGTAACAAATCCACATTTTTTGGGGATGATAGTAAAGCCGATACTTCTCAATCACTTATGATACAAAGTGATCCTAGTTCAAACTCAAATTAGATACACTTGCCCCCTACTCCAACCGATGAAGAAACCATCCAAGATTCTATACTATTTGAGATAACGAATGGGGATATGGTTGGCTATATGCTAACTTATATCTAAGAAGTGATGCAAATATATGATGAAAAGTGGTTGTTTGGTGGTGAAACTAGACACACGAATTCCTTTTACCAGGCGAGTCTCCTTTGGGGATACATGTTATTCCTTCATCTGCAACTGTTACATGGAAATGCATTTTTCACAATTGATCATTCTTCTCATAGTGTGTCAATGGTTTTTCATGAATAACCTTGAGCATCTTTGGAGGTAGGGTTTCCCTATCCTGTATATATTTTGAAGTTTTGTTGTGTTGTTAGTAGGTGTTTTTTGCTTGTCTCATTTTTGGCTTTCTTTGGATCCTCCTCTCCAATATCTCTAACTCTGTCACCCAATGGATTTAAAAGCACTGGTCTACTGTTGATATTTTGGGTACCTTGCTTCATCCTTTGCAATCGTTGTCCCCAGTCAGAGCTAATTTTTATTTATATTTTTGTCATTCCCTTGAAATGATGTCTACTCATGGAGTTTTTTCTTAATTTAGAATTATCACCCCTTCCCATGGTTTTCAAGACCATGTTAGATGTTGCTATGGTTGTCACAACCCTTTTTTTTTTAAACATTTCAAAGTTAAGTCTAAATTTTTCTTTGTATCGGTTCTCTGTAAAGTTCTAAAAATAGCCTCAGAGCTCGGAATGGTTTTCACAACCATGGTAAGCACTGACCAAAGGAAGAAAGAGCTAAGTAGCAAGTGAAACTAACACTGTTTTGGAGCTTTTGTAAGGTTTTGAAACTTTTATTGGTCCTTGACAGGGTTTAGAAAACTTACCTTTTTTTTATGACAAATGATGTCTTTTAAAGATTTAGTATTTTATTGGTTTCAAAGCCCCTTTGTAGAAAACACCTGAGTATAAGATTAGGCATAATATACTTCACTTTCGTAATTTAGAATACAATTAATTTATTATAAATAGATTATTTCTACTATAATTAGAAATATGTTTCTAATTATACATAGAATGTGTTATAAACACTTACATTATTTTTAGTATATATAAATTTAGACTAAAAAAAGGATAAAACCTCTACATAATTTCAAAACTGTATGCATAAGTTTGATCCCCAAAAAACAATTCTTAAGGGATCAAGACTTATCATAAATTTTGACTGAATGTGCCATTGGATCTAAGAACTCCATTAGTTATCATATAAAAAGTTTTTAATTGAATAAGATTTTTTAATATATGGCCAATGACGATATATTATGAATATAAAGCAAATCAATAATTGTATTATCGGTGATATAATGAATAGATTCAGATTCTATCTGTTTGTTTTATAAAAGAGACAGATTTGACCCAATCTGGTCTAATCGTGTTAGACAGATCATTTGGATAGTGAGTTAAATATGAATTATGCTCTTGATTGATCGTAATACTTATAATAAATCTCTTTAAAATAAAGAGAAAAGAGAGATCTAGATCTATTTTTAGAGAGACAGGCCTGGTATCTATTTGAATAGGAATAGGTCTACAAATTCTTCATATGGAAGGAGATCTCTATTACCATTTTGACAAATTAAATTGATCGATACGAGTTGATTTTCTGTTACGATATATTGCCAGAACAATAGCTAATCCAATAGCTGCTTCAGGGCATACAACTTTCTGGATGTAAATGAATATTTATATACTCAATGTAAATATATAAAAAATATTTTATAGAGAGATTATGAAGGGCATACTTTCAATTCCTTATGTCCTTATTCTGTACATCCTAGGTTTTTTTATTCCATCATCTGGCTTATGTTCTTTTTTCATGTAGCATTCAGAATGAATGACTTTATCAAATTACGTTAATGTTTTCGCATCTTCCGGATAATGTAGGAGGCATTTGAAAATATAAATTTTATTTATTATAAATAAAATATTTTCACTGTTCAGCTTCGAATCTGCCTTTGACCATCAAATCAAATGTGATTTACTTGTCTTTCTCTTCATAACAAGGGTTCCTTTACCTTATTTGTTTCTGCTTCAGACAATTAAGTCTTCTTCATATTATCATATCTCTGGAGTCAATAATTCCAGAAACTATTGAACTCAATCACCCACTGCTCTTTATCCTCAGTTTCCCTTTGGGGTTGATCCCATCAAAGTATCCTACCTAGTTGGATCAGTGATAGATTTTAAGGTTTTGCTGTAAACCCAATTGGGTATTTCCAATTACGTAAATTAATAATTCAAACTGCACTCAAAGGTAGGGCATTTCCCATTGATATGGGAGCTCTTGGACCGGAAAGAATAGTATCTCCAATCATAATCCCTCTCGGATGCAAAATATATGTCTTTTCACCATCTCTGTAGTGCACAAGACAGATATATGCACTTCTATTAGGGTCGCTTTCTATTGTTACAATTTTTCCCAATATGTTTTTCTCACTACGTCGAAAATCAATTTGACGATATAGACGCTTGTGACCTCCTCCTCTATGTCGTATGGTAATAATTCCACTGTTATTACGACCTTTGCCACAACGATGCTGGCCGGAAGTCAATTTCTTTTGTGGATGAGATTGAACTTTTCCATCAAAACTTGATAGAGATTTATCACGTGTGCCCGGAGTAAAAGTCCTGTACGAACGGGTGGTCATGTTATTATTTATTGAAATTAAATAAGTTTTATTTTGAAGGAAAAAGTGGAATAGAATAACCTGGTTTTAGTGTAATAATCATACGTTTATAATGCATTCTATGTTTCATTATTTGTTTTATATTTCCTCTTTTTTCTTTCTTTTGCGGAGGTCGATAACTATTGACTCCTATTACTTTAACATTGAAGAAAAGTTCAATCCAATTTTTGATCTTTGTTTTATTCGATCCCGAATCGACATTTAAAATATATTGATTTTTTTCAAATAGACTAACACTTTTTTCTGTAAGTACTAAATCTAGATATTGAACTTCATACATAAATATTTCTCCTTTACTATCATTTACATTTACAAATAAAATACAAATGTCTATATCCACCTTTATTATAGTTAAATAAATAGAATTAAACTATATTTATATATGATACAATAGGACTACACAGGAAATCATGTTTTTAACATTTTCTGATTTGGGTAACCGTCTTCTTTTGTTGCTTTTATTTTTTATATTTTTTCTTTTGTTGCTTTTATTTTATTATTATTTTTTTTTATCGTTTTTCAATTTTTTATCCTTTTTCGCATGTCCCTCAAAAATGGAAGTAGGTGCAAACTCTCTTAATTTGTGGTTTATCATACCATTTGTTATAAAAATGGGTAAATGTAGCTTTCCATTATGAACAGCTATGGTATGACCAATCATTGCGGGTACAATGGCAGATCTTCGGGACCAGGTGAGTATTATCCTCTTCTCTTTATTGATGTTTAGATCATCTATTTTACTCAACAAATCATCAGATACAAAAGTATTTTTTCTTAGTGAACGTGCCATGGTTAATTACCTTTCTTTTTATTGATAGAAAAGAAAAAATGGATTTACAACGATGTTTATTCCTACTTACGTCGACGAAGGATTGAAACATCACTATATTTATTTCTTTTCCGACTTTTTCTTCCAAGTGCGCTATAGCCCCAAGGGGTCAGGGGTTTTTTTCTGCCAATTGGAGCTCTTCCTTCACCGCCCCCATGAGGATGATCCACAGCATTCATAACTACTCCTCTTACTTCAGGACGTTTACCCAGCCAACGTTTCGACCCAGCTTTACTTAAAGTTCTATTTTTCCATTTAACGTTGCCTACTTGTCCAATTGTTGCTGAGCAGTTCTCAGATATTAAACGAACCTCCCCAGATGGTAATCTTAATGTGGTCAATCGACCTTCTTTTGCGATCAATTCTGCCGCAGCACCCGCTGCTCTAGCTAATTGTCCGCCTTTTCCGACTTGTACTTCGACATTATGTATAGTCGTGCCTAAAGGTATATTGGTTGAAGTAGACCTTTAATTTGTAAAAATCCCTTCCCAAACTGTACAAGCCTCTCTCAGGGCATACAGCTTTCTGGATGTAAATGAATATTTATATACTCAATGTAAATATATAAAAAATATTTTATAGAGAGATTATGAAGGGCATACTTTCAATTCCTTATGTCCTTATTCTGTACATCCTAGGTTTTTTTATTCCATCATCTGGCTTATGTTCTTTTTTCATGTAGCATTCAGAATGAATGACTTTATCAAATTACGTTAATGCTTTCGCATCTTCCAGATAACGTAGGAGGCATTTGAAAATAGAAATTTTATTTATTATAAATAAAATATTTTCACTGTTTAGCTTCGAATCTGCCTTTGACCATCAAATCAAATGTGATTTACTTGTCTTTCTCTTCATAACAAGGGTTCCTTTACCTTATTTGTTTCTACTTCAGACAATTAAGTCTTCTCCATATTATCATATCTCTGGAGTCAATAATTCCAGAAACTATTGAACTCAATCACCCGCTGCTCTTTATCCTCAGTTTAACAATGAAAAAGAAAAAATATTCGATCATACATCTATTAGATCAATTAATGTATATAACTTGCCAATTGTATACCACCACTGATAAACACCGGAATAAGCAATATTGACCGGACCGGGGGCACCTCCTCGGGTAAAGGCTTATACGGCCAGTTGACCAAAATGAGGATCCCAAATTGCATGAGCAATAGGTCTTATATGTAAGGGGTCATGGACCCATGCTTCGAAATTGCCTTGCCAAGCTACGTGGAACAAATTCCCAGAGGTCCACAGAAAGATTATCGCTAACTGACCAAAGTGAGAAGCAAAAATCTTTTGATAAAGGCGTTCCTCGGTAATATCATCATGACTCTCAAAGTCATGTGCAGTAGCAATACCAAACCAAATACGACGAGTAGTTGGGTCCTGGGCCAAGCCTTGGTTGAACTTTGGAAATCTTGATGCCATAATGCTTTTCAAATACTCCTAGCCATTATCCTACTGCAATAATTCTTGCTAGGAAGAACGCCCATGTTGTGGCGATTCCACCCAGAAGGTAATGAGCTACTCCTACAGCACGTCCTTGGACAATACTCAAGGCTCTGGGCTGGATAGTAGGAGCAACTTTCAATTTATTATGGGCCCAAACAATAGATTCAATAAGTTCTTGCCAATATCCACCGCCACTAAATAGGAACATTAAACTAAATGCCCAAACGAAATGAGCACCTAAGAATAAAAGACCATATGCAGATAATGAAGAACCGTAAGATTGGATTACTTGAAAAGCTTGTTCCCATAGAAAGTCACGGAGCCACCCATTAATTGTAATGGAACTCTGTGTAAAGTTTCCTCCTGTAATATGAGTTACCACTCCCTGATCACTTATACTACCCCAAACATCGGACTACATTTTCCAGCTAAAATGGAATATTACTATCGAAATTGCATTGTACATCTAGAATAACCCTAGGAAGACATGATCCCAGGCAGATACTTGACATGTTCCTCCTCTACCAGGCCCATCACAAGGAAAACGAAAACCAAGATTGACTTTATCGGGTATTAAACAAGAATTGCGAGCAAATAAAACACCTTGAATATGTTCGTATTGCTAAAAGAGCCAAGGGATCAACAGGTCAGGTTCTATTGCAATTACTTGAAATGTGTTTGGATAATATCCTTTTTCGATTGGGTATGGCGCTTAGCATTCCTGAAGCCAGACAATTAGTCAACCATAGGCATATCCTGGTCAATGATCGTATAGTAGATATACCAAGTTATCGTTGCAAACCCCAAGATTTTATCTCTATAAAAGATAAACAAAGATTGAGAAATATAATTAATAAAAATATAGATAATTTCAAGAAGGATAAAATGAGGGTGCCACCCCATTTAAAGCTTATAAAAAAAAATCACAATATAGTGGATTAGTTCACAAAATAATAGATAATAGCCGGATCGGTTTGAAGATTAATGAATTAATGAATTATTTTTTAAACTATTGTCTCTAGAAATCGGATTTGGCTCAGGATTGCCCATTCAAAATATCCCAGGGTTCCCTGGATTTGGATGCTATCACTTGGTAAGTTTCCATACCAAGGCTCAAAAAATTTAAGTCCGTAGCGTCTACCGATTCCGCCATATCCCCTTCTTGTAGAATGAAATCATAAAATAATAATTGCATCCCATCAATTATTTTATTTGCATTAGCATTATATTCTTTATGCATTTTTTATGCAGTGTTCTTATCTGTATTCCCATCCTACACCACAAAAATATCCCTTTCTCTATTTAGATCTTATTGAAATCATATTTCCGTTCTATAAGTATAGTCTAGGAAAGGATGAGAAATCAAAAAGAATTTTTTTCTTCTTATTTTTTTTCCGATTTTTTGAAATAATACTATTCCACCTGGGACGGAAGGATTTGAACCTTCGCAATAACAGGACCAAAACCTGCTGCCTTACCACTTGGCCACGCCCCATTGGTGTTGTTTTATTTTAATCAATTAATAGAAATTAAAGCAATGTTTCATTGTAATTCATTAGAGATTCATTCTTATCTGGTGCTATGCAATTATGCATAGGAAAACCGGAGGGGCATAGATTCTTGAGTGAATAAAATAGATATTATCTATAGAGGAACCTAAAAAGAAACAAGAATATATATTCATTGGTCATTCTCTATCAGAATGGTTAAAATATTATATGAAGAAATGATCCCTTCCAACTCGAAGACTAAAAGTCTAATCTTGGCGAAGAAATTCGATTGATTGGCCAAAAACTTTTGGGTCTTTACATCATTTTTATTCATCGGAGAATCAAAATGCCAGTTATCCTCAACCTCCCTATTTGTCTAGACGATGCCGCTTTTCATTTGAATAACCCCAAATAATATTATATCATATTCGTAAAATGCATTTAATTCTTTTAACAATTTCACAGTCTCTCCTACCACATATCCCCCGCATCCAGCTCCTGCGGGTGGCCCCCCAGCTTCCACACAATCTACCCCTCCATAACCTTTATGAATGACATCTTCGGACCAAATATCCTCATAATGATAATCTTTGGACTGCAAAGTATCTATAATTGTAGGTATCAAAAATCCTGTTAGAGTAAAAGTACTATCATGTTTGGGATCACATCCAATCTGTAACACTTTTTCACCACGTCTAGCTACGGCAATTGAAATATTACAACTAGTGGTTGATTTACCAATTCCACCTTTTCCATAAACTGCTATTTTCATCTTTTGATCTCCTTTTATTTCTTTTTTATCTTCTGAATTTGTTATTCGGAAGATCTCATTTTGAGTTTTACTTTGCCTTATTTATATGATTGTAGCATATTACATTGTTAGCAATTATGAGTTGGGTGCTTTTACCATTCAGCCATGGATGCATAATCATAAGTATTGGCTCAGATCTGAAATTGGGTATTTGCCTATTCATTGCAATAAAGAAATAAAGAAATGCAACTAACTTGTTCGAGAGTTGCATTCAAGGTTATTTATCTTGCAATGCATCACTTTAATGTCCGGTTAGAGCTTGCCAACTGAACTGAAAAATTAAGAACTACTAATATATTAGTTCATTATTAATTCATTTTCGGAGCTTAGAACCACTCTTCTTGAAATGGAATGACCGTAGACAGAGACTGTCAATTAGTTTGGGGCGGACGTAGCCAAGTGGTTCCAAGGCAGTGGATTGTGAATCCACCACGCGTGGGTTCGATCCCTGTCGTTCGCCAATAAAATTTTTGAGAATAAAATTTATAAGGTTATCTCGGACAAGATTCAATTTTATAAGATTATCTGGGACGAGATTGTCAATCCGCAAAGAGAAAAAAAATCAATTCCTAATCTTGAATCCCCGAGAATGAATCAAAAAACACTAGTACGATCAGGTTTGGATAAGAATAAACCGATAAATGAATTGATTATTGACGTATTCGATAATGGAAAAAGTTACATGGAATTATCTAGTCTTTCGGCAATATTCGATAATTGGTTAAATCCCTTAAAACTATCTAATCAAAATTCATTGAGAGCTTCTTTTTGCAAAGCAAATACACTTGAATTTTTAGATTATTTACACCGTCCTCGTTTCAATTATAAAAAAAGATTAGCTTCTTACATAGAAAGGATTCATATCAAAAATAAGAATATAACATATGGACAATTATTAAATTTAGTTCCCAATTTAGTTCCCATTCATAACAATCCGCTTTCTTTGTATATTGCTGAAATAAGAGCTGTGTACTCAGAGAAAGAAACTATCTCACTCATAAAGTCACAAGTCAATATATTATTGGATAAATATTTACGTGACCAAGCGTTAATCCATGATTCTCATCAATCGTCTAATTTACTTCATAAATTGAATTTATTGATTGATAGTAATATAGAAATTTTGATTATAGATCTTTCTAAATATCCTTTAATAAGGCCACAAATTGTCAATTCGAGCGGCAAATAAATTGAAGTTTAAGTCTAATAATACCAAATTTGTACTCTTTGGTACATATAGCAGATCGAATTATTTCGGGCACATATGTCAAAAAGTGTAAAAAACCAGTCATTTACTTCATTGTATTCTTTTGAGATGTTATATTCGTATTTATTTATTAGACCTTTTGTCCCTATCTAATAGATAAAGAATGATATCGAGTGTTTGCGAAGTGCCGAAGAATACCGGTATGCTTCTATAAGTAACATTTCATGTTAGTGTAAATAAATGGCATTTTGCTTCCCGCCACACCAATAGCAATATTCTGCGTACTCCTCCGTTCCCCTATAAAATGCTTTGAAATTCTTATAGTTGAAAATCTCTTTGGAATTTAGCCCCATAGCCAATAATAAAAGTAAAACAGATATTTTTTTTTTTCTGTTTACACGAATCCATATCTTTTTTGTTTTTTTATTGAGCTCTAATCTTGATCTTCCTCCCCAATCTGAAATTATAGTACCAATATAGATAATGTTTCCCGACGGTTTTCGTTCCCAAGTGTAATAAATACTGGGACTTCTTACTATTTGATTGACCACGACTCTAATTCTGAGATAATGGCCTACTTCTTCACATTCACAGCGCAATGCATGCAGTTATTGACAGACAAAGAAATCATGGTATGCACTTCCGTGTACTAGCTAAAGCACTACGTATGTCTGGTGGAGATCATATTCACGCTGGTACTGTAGTAGGTAAAATTGAAGGAGAACGAGAAGTCACTTTGGGTTTTGTTGATCTATTACGTGATGATTTTATTGAAAAAGACCGAAGTCGTGGTATTTATTTCACTCAAGATTGGGTCTCTATGCCGGGTGTTCTGCCTGTAGCTTCAGGAGGTATTCACGTTTGGCATATGCCTGCTCTGACCGAGATCTTTGGGGATGATTCCGTATTACAGTTTGGCGGAGGGACTTTGGGGCACCCTTGGGGAAATGCACCTGGTGCAGTGGCTAATCGAGTCGCTTTAGAAGCTTGTGTACAAGCCCGTAATGAAGGACGTGATCTTGCGCGTGAAGGTAATGAAGTGATCCGCGAAGCTACTAAATGGAGTCCTGAACTAGCTGCCGCTTGTGAAGTATGGAAAGAAATCAAATTTGAATTTGATACGATTGATTGCTTGTAATCAAGTGACTTTCATCTGTTTGGTCCCTTAATCAAATTGAACTCGGCCCAATCTTTTCTTTTAAGATTGAGCCGAATACCGAATGGATGGGAATAGATAATTTGGCTAGAAAAAAGGGTTTACCTCTCGATTTTCTAGATTATTCGATTGGGTCGGTGGATCAGTAGGTCCAGGCCCAGGGGGCAAGGGGCTTCAATCTCTTCTAGCCCGCGCCCAAAGTGGGCTAAAGATCATGTTATCTTTCACAAATTAAATCCTCATGATTGAATGGATTTGTCAAATCTGTTGTAATCTAATAAAAGCTAATTTTGACTCGGCTTTATCCAAAGCTTTAAGAATAAAGTAATAAAGTAAAAAAAAGGTACAATAGCGTATTGTCTAAATAGAAATAGATATTTTATTAAGTCCGTTCATTATTTTTCAACGAATCATCGTGAATTCGTTGGACAGATCAGAAAGAACCTGATGGAGACTTCATTTTCTATTTTTTGATCAGAAGCGGATTTTGAATAAGATTTTTTAATATATGGCCAATGATGATATATCATGAATATAAAGCAAATCAATAATTGTATTATCGGTGATATAATGAATAGATTCAGATTCTATCTGTTTGTTTTATAAAAGAGACAGATTTGACCCAATCTGGTCTAATTGTGTTAGACAGATCATTTGGATAGTGAGTTAAATATGAATTATGCTCTTGATTGATCGTAATATTTATAATAAATCTCTCTAAAATAAAGAGAAAAGAGAGATCTAGATCTATTTTTAGAGAGACAGGCCTGGTATCTATTTGAATAGGAATAGGTCTACAAATTCTTCATATGGAAGGAGATCTCTATTTTTAGAGTAATTCACTACTACAAAACACAACAATATATGACTGAAAAAACTACTAAAAACTGCTTATAATTGACTAAACATGGTCACGTGACCATTACTAGTTTATTTCCAGTCATTTATAACGTGACCAAATTGATGACTAAACCATTTTTAGTCATTTATTGGTTGTTTTGATTGATCGATTGGTAGTATAGTTAGTCATTGATTGTTGTAATTTGATCACTTATTTGGTCATCTTTTATTCATTGATATATTTAGTCATTGATTGTTGTAACCTGGTCACTTATTTAGTCATTTTTTATTCACTGATATATTTAATTGGTCACTTATTTAGTCATTTTTATTCACTAATTTTTGTCAAATGGTAGGTATATTGATACATTGTTTATTAATTGCATAATCATTATATTTAGTCATATTTATTCACTAATTTTTGTCAGTTGGTAGTATATTTAGTCAATTGTTAGTTTATTTAATTTTTTTTGTTCACTAATTTCTGCCTATAAGTGTTGGAAATGAGACAATGCTTTAATTGAGGTTTAAACATAGAAAAATATAATCAATCATTCATTTGCACATAATGAAACAACTATTAAGAAGTTGAAATACTGAAACTTTATTGAGAAAAGGTGTTCTTATAGTAGATACAAGACAAAAATATGTATCTTTGCTTTGAAAAATGTGTTACAAAGTGTGTTTCTCAATGGTGTGACTAAGAAAATTGAGCTACAATGCCTTTTTTTTGCTTATGCAAGATATTACAATTTTGATGACAATTCTATGTTGCAACTTATTTGCAACTGCACATACATGTACGTTGCACTCTCTGCAACTTTTCCTCTTTTTTGCACCTCTTTATCTGCTATATATTTACTTCTTTTTTTGCACCCTTGTTCTTTGCATCTACTGCTTACACAACAACATATCCCCTCTTTTATAATGCACTAGTTTGAATGAGCGGAACCCAAAAAAAAGAGAAAAACATAATCAAGGGGTTTTACATTACCAGTGTAGTAAGATATAACATTCTCCATTCTACTCATAAAATGTACACCCAAATCAGATTCTTTGATTTTTGTTTGGGTTTAACCTATTCAAGCTCATTACATTCTTTGTCTGCAACTTCACTCTCCACACTCTACTGCTGCTAACCCTTCTTTTTCTCTTATGCACTTATGGATTGACAAAAAACACTAAGATCCTTGAACAACACATTCAAACTATTACATAAAGTAGTGGGCTAAGTTGTCTAACAACTAGTACTACAAGATCATAAACATCAACTATGTCATTTTTTTCAAATATTTTAGTGGCCATCGTGTGAAGGTCCCTTCTTTCTCTTTCAGATGGAAAACTCCATCTATTTTTTCTGCATAAGTAAGGGGTATGTTACTTGTGACCTTTAAAATACTTACATTTGCATCTCCTATTCCTTTCAATTTGACTCCGTGTACGATAGATAGTGAGTGAATTTGCCCAATTCCCACAACAACACCATCAAATGGATCCAACACCTCAACTTTATCCCCTTCTTGGAGTTTATCAATTTAAATTTATGCATAAATAAAAAAAATACACATTATATTGAGATATAAAACACACATTATATTATTTTTGACAGTTGTATGTAATGTCTTTTGTCTTGGAACAAATCAGTTTTTGTATGTGCTTTTTTTAATTCTATTGAATAAAAAAGAAGCAAATTTTTACTTTGAAAAAAAAAAACTAACCCATTGCGAGGTACAAACAAATTGAGGGAAAAACTATAATTGTGCTAAACTGTATGAGTACTCCATAAAGAGACATGGATTGGCAATGAAGTCCCCCCAATTGAGGACCATGACATTCCCGAACATAATGCACTAATGCATTGTCAAAATCTATGTATGCACTCTATTACAACTAAGCTCTAAGATTCCATATGTAAGTTATATGTTCTCCCTTATTTCCATAATCTATGTATACTAGCTAATTACATTTCACTACTATTTTAACCAGCTTCTATCAAATAGGTAATGATTACCCTTATTTACATAATAAAACAACCATTACTTACTTGAACAGTACTTGAATAGTACTTACTTGCATATGGTTTCATAGCACTCACCTCAAGTTCAACACAACTACCACTATGAATATCATGTGCATGCTTATCAAGTTCATCATCATAATCACTATCAACGTTATTGCAGACATGAAGTTGTATAGCTTTGCAGAGAGTTCTATTGACAGGGCCTTTTTCTTTTCTTTATTTTTTCATATAATTGCTTTGCATCATGTGGTTTAATCATCAATCAAAAGTTAATATAAGTCAAGTAAAAAATGCAAAATCTATAAATTTTTGTCGAAAAAAAGAATGAAAAAACATTGGGACATATTAACTTACAACTTAAAGAATGCAAAAGCTATCAATTTTTTTCCAAAAGAAGAATGACAAAACATTAGGACAAATTAACTTACAACTTAAAGAATGAAAAATCTATAATTTTTTGTCCAAAAGAAAATTTTAAGCATGAAGAATGACAAAACATTGGGATAGATAACTGAAAACTATTATATTAATTACCTCAACTTTAGGACAACTAATACAATTGTGATGTGCATTCTTGTCCACTTCATCATGATCACTATCAATATCAGCAACTCTATTGACATCATGAAGGAATTTTTTTTTTCTTCTTGCTTTGATAAAATTGCTCGGCATGTGGTTTAACCATCGTGCAAAAAAATATACAAAGCATTCAATAGTCAAGTAAAGAATGCAAACTATAAATTTGTCAAAAATAACATTTTCTAGATCAATCCAACAATAAAGAAACATGGTTGGATTCTCCTATGCATAGATTTCAATAATCTACATATTAAGAGGAATTTGTATATAGAATTTCCAAACAAGAAGAAATGAAATCAATAGAGTATCTTACCTCATCTGAACCCATGGATTTATGCTCATTCCATGCAAAAACTATAGGGTTAATGGAGGCAACCAACTATGAAACTTGTTGAGTGAGACTGAATATGCAACTCATTACCTTTTGGTACCCTAGTTCATTTGAGTTGACATGATCTATAGAGGCTCCTACTGGGCATTGAACAAATGGCTATGAAATCTCTATTGATGAACTAGATTTCCACTTCATCCTACTCTTAGATTTACTAGGATCTAGTGCTGCTACATAATTGACAATATCTTTTGCACCTGCTTCTCTATTACTATTTTCCACCTAAAATACAATGCCAATTTCAACATATAGTCAGTTCAATAAAAAACTGAAATAAATAACATATTGTAAATTGAACCAAAAATCCATACACTTACTACAAATTTGTCCATTTTTGGCATGCAACCTACCTCAGCCAAATGTATATTCAACCCTCTTATTATCTCTTGCTCTCTTTCATTTGTTACTCTTTGCCAAATATTCTTCAAAATGCATACTTTCTATCAATGCCTCCCACTGTTTGGGAGATAGGGTGGATTCTAACCTCTCTTTTCCCTCCATGATTATTTTTCTGCAATTGTATCTAAAATTGTTCATCAAAGTTTTCATCTTTTGCTTATAATATTTTCTAGACATTTTTCCACCAGTAGTCTCAAAAGCATTTTCCATTTTTTTGTATAAAATTTTCCTCAGTTTGTGGATCTTGCTCTGCAAAAGTTGATTTGCAAATGTCCAAATGGGCCCTACATCTTACAACCAACTTGGTGGCCCATTTTGTAGCATTTTTCCTAATGGGCTCACCATCTCTTGATACCTTAAGCAAGAATGACTTCTTGCCTTTTCATTTTAATTCTTTTGCATTCCTCTTTGTAGATCTGTAAATGATGAGGGCGCAGCCCGAGACTTAGAAAATAACCCACAAACAAGAGAATAATTTTATTATTCAGAAAATGGAGCTTCTTACATGCAGAAGATCTCAAATCCCCAAGTTCTACAACACATGCAAATTACAGAAAGCTATAGAATAACCCTTTCGCAATATGCGAGCTTGTCCCCAAAAAGCTCCCCAAAAATTAGAAGCCTGCCCATAAATAGAGCTCCTTTTTAGTTTGCAGCCAAAAAAACATTCAAATTTGAGTTTAGGTGGTTTGGCGCTGAAAATTACAACTTGAAATTCAAATTTCAAAAGAACATTTGCAATTGTATCTTCTAGAAAGTGCGTCAACTTCTCGGGGCTATAACTTTTGATCCGGGACTCTGATTCGCGAACCATTTGAACCATTGGAAAGGTCTCGAAGTCAATAATGCATTCAAAATTGCTACACCAATTTCAGAAAGTTTCGGAGCCATTCTGGGAACTCTAAGTGCCTCAAATCTAACTCAGAAGATTTTCAGGTGTAAATCTAGGAAACTAAAACTGCAATATCTTTCAACCCAGGAAGAGAAAATAAAAACCGTAAATTGGGAATTTTATTATGACGAAAAGGGTATCCAAAAATGTAAAAATATCTAAAAACTGAGAAACTTGAAATTTAACTATTTTTGGGTGATGCAAGATTGCGCTTACACCACTGGATGCTCCTGCATCAGACACCCAGGGTAATTTTAGAAGTGACCCTGTCATGTTTCAGATGGTTGAGGAAAACCCAATCGGTCAACTGCTGCCTTAAATAGCCAAGATGAATCTTCCACAGGTCTTCCTCTCCATTTCACTAGATATTCTTCATACTGCCTGTTTCTGGTACTCCTTCCCACACGACTATCCAAGATTGCTTCAATCTCCTCCCTTTCTGAAGTAGGTGCTGGAATGCCATACTACCCTATTGCTGGTGCTTCCTCCGTTCCACCTTCATGATACTCTATCAAATCTGAAGTTTTGAACATAGGGGAAATGTTGATTCCATCAGGCAACTCTACCTCATATGCATTCCCTGAATCGTGCTTCTTCAAAATCTTACAGGGACCGAATTTCTTCATCTTCAATTTGTTATAGGTTCCCATGGGAAACCTTTCTTTCCTCAAGTGGACCATTACTTCATTGCTAATCTAAAACTCCTTATTCCTCCTTTTCTGATCTGACTTAGCCTTATATTGCATATTCATCTTATTAATGTGTTCTCGTACCTTCTCATGTATATTCTTAATGTGCTCTACAAAATCTTTGGCTTTAGCACTTATTTTCTTCTCTTGATCCATCTTCCTCAATTCTAGAACTGTTCTGGGGCTACCTCCATACACAATCTGGAACGGTGATCTACCAGTGCTTCTGTTGACAGAATTGTTGTAAGAAAATTCTTCCTAGGGTAAGATCAAGTCCCATCCCTTGGGTTTATCTCCTACCAAACATCTCAGTAGGTTACCCAGACTCCTGTTAACAACCCCTATCTTCCCATCTATTTGTGGATGGTGTGCAGAACTGAACTTCAGCTCTGTCTTCAACTTCTTCCACAAGGTCTTCCAAAAGTACCCCACAAATTTGGTGTCATGATCTAAAACAATACTCTTTGGAAAACCATGTAGCCTCACCGCCTCTTTGAAGAACAAGTTAGTGATGTGGACTGCATCATGGGTCTTCTGACATGGAATGAAATGTGCCATCTTCAAAAACCCTTCAACCACCACAAAGACTGAATCATTCCCTCATTGTGTCCTTGGAAAACCAAGAACAAAGTCCATACTTATATCCTCCCATGGCCTCTCTAGTACAGGTAAGGGCTGATATAAGCCTATATTCTAGCTCACTCCTTTAGCCATTTGACATACTCTACAACTTTGTACAAACTTCTTCACATCCTGTGACAACCGAGGCCAATAATAATGCTCACTGATAATGGCAATGGTCTTATCCTGACCAAAATGTCCTACCATTCCTCCACTATGCTTCTCCTTTATCAGGTTTTCCCTCATGGAACTCCTCAGGATACACAATTGATTTCCCTTGAATAACATGCCATCCTGGATTATGAAATCCAGCCACCTTGTCCTGTCCACTGTAACAGGTTCCTTACAAGCTTTCCAAGCCTCTGCAAAATTAGGATCTTTTGCATACAGTGTCTTGAGTTCATTGAACCCAACCACTTCAATCTGCATCTTTGTCATCAATGTATGCCTCCTACTTGCATCTGCCCAACCCTATTTGACTTCCCACCACTCCTATGTTTTCAAAAAAAAGGTATAACTCTACAAAAACTCTACCCATTTCATATGCCTCTGATTTAATTTTCCTTGACTATTTAGGTACTGCAAGGCCTGATGATCAGTATATAGAACAAATTTCTTTGGCAACAAATAATGTCTCCATTTCTTTAATGCTTGAACTATTGCATAAAAATTTTGATCATATACAAAATACTTTCTCTTTCATCATTTAACTTTTCACTCAAATAGGCAATGGGCTTACCTTCTTGGCTCAACACTGCCCAATGGCACAACCACTGGCATCACAATCCACCTGAAACACCTTGTTGAAATCTAGGAGGGCTAGAATAGGTTGCTTTGTCACCTTCTGCGTCAATAGTTCAAAACTTTTTTCCTCCAAAGGTTCCACTTGAATTCTTTCTATCCCTCTCATTGTAGTAGTTCTTAGTAGCCACCTGTAATAGCCTTCACCTTCTCTTGGTCCATCTTGAGACCTTTTGCTGAGACAACAAACCCCAAGTACACTAACTCCCTCTTCAAAAAACTACACTTCTTCAGATTAATCAACAGTTTCTCTTCTTAACTTCTCAAAGGCTCTTCGAATATGTACCGATGCTCATCCAATGTCTTAACAAAATCAAAATATCATCTAAATACACAACAAACTTCCTTAAATTCTTTTTAGTACTCATTCATGAGCCGCATGAATGTGCTCTCTATGCAGACATAGCCCAAAAGGCATGAATACCAACCACTCGTATAGGCCCCTCTTTGGTCTCTCGTAGCTGTAGTCTCCATTCATCTCCCTTCTCGAACCGATATGCGATATCCACTCTTCAGATCAATTCTTGTGGAAGTACTATTCCACTCAAACAACCCATCAGTCACTCCATCCTTAAGTGGGAAATATGTACTTGATTGTCATCTTGTTTATGGCTTCAGAATCTATACACATCTGCCATTCCCCATCTTTCTTTGGTGCTAGTACTGCACGTACTACACATGGACTCAAACTCTCCCATATCAAACACTTTCTAAATAAACTCTTTTGAACTTTGTCTCTGCTTCAACTCTTATTTTCTCACTGGAGTCATTCTATGCCCTTTATTTGAAAACCTGCCTGTGAATCAAGCCAACTGATGGACTCGATTCTTCCTTATTGGTGGTAAACCCTCGTACATTATCAGAAACAATATCCTGAAACTCATCTAACATCCTAGAAACTTCTTTTGGAACCTTCTCACTATCCTCCTTACTCACTCTAGGAATCAATGCATAATACACATGCTCATGCTTCATACCTTCTAAATTTTTTCTTCCATCTACATAACAAATTCTAGCACTACTTCATACCTTTTCTTTGGTCTCCTTTAGGGGTTTCAACTTGTGACAAACCCCATCCTTTGTCAAGGAATAAGTGTTTGCATGGCCATCATGTATAGCTCGCCTATTGAATTGCCACAGCCTCCCCAACATGTGACATGCATCCATGGGTATGATATCATAGAGTACCTCATCATGGTAGCTCTTTATCTTGAACTTCTACTAGGTAATCGCCATTGACCAAAACTCTAGGGTCTTTCTTCTCAAGAACTAGACAATCCTGGATATGGATGTGGGTGCTCTTCTCTCTCAGCTTCAACTTCTAGACCATCTCCTCCTCGACACTGCATTATCGTTCTAATCGCCACAATGACATCACAACATTTTCCTTCATAATTTGCACCTTGTGAAAGTAAAACAAATTCTTTCCTCTGCTCAGTTCCTTTTCCTCGGGCCACTGTGGCTCTGCTAATCACTAGGGCTTCTCCCCTTTCAGCATCATCTGAATGTTTAGATTGGGCCTCCTCATCTGCATGCGCAACCCTTCCATGACCTTCTGGCCTTTTGTCTGTCCTTCCTTAGTGTTGTGGACATTCATAGGCTCGATGCCCTTCTTCACCACACTTGAAACACGTTCCTCTGAAACCACCTTCCATCCTTGTCCATATCTCCTCTACCTCTTTGATCACCACTGCTTTGATCACGAGGGTGGTAGAAGCTATCATTCCTATTTTGGCTGGTACCCACATCTTCACCTTTCTTTTCATTATCATTTCAGCTTCTTGAAGGTCTTCCACTGCCCCTTCCACTTTGACCTCGTCCCTTTTGCTTGCCATCAAATCTTTTGTTCAACTTCTCTTCCACCTTCAGAGCAAACTGATACACATCCTCAATGGTGGTCATTCTGACTAGGCTTAACTCCTCCTGAATGCTCGGTCGTAACCCATTAAGATATCAAGCTACCTTCTCCTTATTGGTCTTCACAGGACCTGGGTTTCATGATTATCTTATGAAAATCTTCGTGATATTCTTTCACAGATCCGCCTCTCCTGCTTCAACCTCTTGCAATTTCTTCAACAAATCTAACTCGTGAGTCCACTATTAGGAACCGCTTCTTCAGTTTCTACCATGATCCCATCCGGTGATCTTTCCTTTTCCTCTTCGATTTCTTTCCAACTAGACATCTTTCCACCAAATACTGGCATGGCCCTATAGCATCATTTTTGCAAAATTAACCCGATCTGGGTCCTCTACTTCTTCATACTCAAAGTATTCTTCTAGCTCGTTGATCCAATCGATCAACTCTCCCGGGTTCAAACTTCTGGAATAACTGGGAACTTCACCGGTCTTTCCCCGATCTTTTAAATGTATTCCGGCTAGCTGCATTTGGTTTTGATCAATTGCTTCTTCTTCCTCTTATATATCTAAACCTTTCTTCTCCTCCTCCTCACTCTTTCTCCCTCGGGCTTAACCTCTTCAACCGCTTGTAATGCATCAACTGCTCGAGGGCTGCTAGCATTCCTCCACTAGCATTTCTAAGGCCTTGACTACCTCTGCACCACCTACCATGCATCACTCTTGAGGCATCTTTCTTGACCTCAACCCACAACCACGGTCTGGTGAACATTTCTACACTAAGTGAATCATTCACACGCTCAAGAAAACCCGCTCTGATACCACTTGATGAGGTGCAACCCGAGACTTAGAAATAACCCACAAACAAGAGAATAATTTCATTATTCAGAAAATGGAGCTTCTTACATGCAGAGGATCTCAAATCCCCAAGTTCTACAACACATGCAAGTTACAGAAAGCTACAGAATAACCCTTTCGCAATATGCAAGCTTGTCCCCAAAAAGCTCCTCAAAAATTAGAAACCCGCCCATAAATAGAGCTCCTCTTTAGTTTGGAGCCAAAAAAACATTCAAATTTGAGTTTAGGTGGTTTGGCACCGAAAATTACAACTTGAAGTTCAAATTTCAAAAGAACATTTGCAATTGTATCTTCTAGAAAGTGTGCCAACTTCCCGGGGCCATAACTTTTGATCCAGGACTCCGATTCGTGAACCGTTTGAACCGTTGGAAAGGTCTCAAAGTAAATAATGCGCTCAAAATTGCTACTCTGATTTTGGAAATTTTTGGGGCCTTTCTAGAAAATCTAAGTGCCTCAAATCTAACTTGGAAGATTTTCAGGTGCAAATCTAGGAAACTAAAACTGCAATATATTTCAACCCGGGAAGAGAAAATAAAAACCATAAATTGGGAATTTCATTATGATGAAAAGGGTATCCAAAAATGTAAAAATATCTAAAAAAATGAGAAACTTGAAATTTAACTATTTTTGGGTGATGCAAGATTGCCCTTACACCATTGGATGCTCCTGCATCAGTAAAAATATTGACTCAATCTTTGTCTTTTGAAAAAAGCATCCACATATTCTATTAAATTAGCAATACCAATATTTTTGGCTAATCCACTAGTTCTATCAAAATTTCTAGATGCAACAGGTGCACTATGAGGCACAATAGATGCAAACAGTCTCTCTTTATGCCTTTCATTAACTGGAACTTCATGCTCCTTGGCCACATTAGGTGTGGCATAAGTAGGTAGATCAGTACTAGTCTCCACAAATTTCACTTCAAGCACATCCTTTAATGTTGAATAAATCATCTACATACCTATTGTTCCTTTGCTTTGATATTTTTCAATAATCTCTCTTAGACTTAGTTCTAAGAGATCATCACAACATTACACATCACCATGTGCTATATTAGGTTGCACATCACCATGTGCTATATCAGGCTACACATCACCATGTGCTATATCAGGCTACACATCACCATGTGCTATATTAGGCTGCACATCACCGTGTACTATACCAGGTTGCACATCAACACAACTATTGTTTTCACCAATTGCATTTATTGAATCACAAAAGCATCGGCTTCTACAAGATGTCATCACTATATCTTTTCTTTCCTTTTATTTTTTCTTCGCATTTTATTTGCACTCTTTTTGTTGCCTATAAAATAAAAATATATCATAGTATGTCTTATATACATAAAGCTCTTACCTATAAAATTTTATTAAACACTATTAAACAAATAATATACTACTTAGTGGATTTACAACTTGCCCGCTTGTCAAACCAAGATGCAATAAATATTCATTATTCTTCACCACTTTTTCACTACATTGATGCTCATAATTTGTCACTGAAGTTTCAGCATTATGATCACTATCATCTAATTTGCACCTTATAGTCCTTGTCTTCATTTCTTGAAGTCCAAATAAACAATGATGTATAAATCAGCAACTTGAATCAGTAAAACCTTTTTGAGTTCATAAGTTGATAACTGTTGACTTTCCAATCCATTGATAATTGTAAATGGAAATTTAAGATAGAATTCAGTTTACAGATTAAAAAAATATTTGCAATCAAAAACCAAGAAGATGCTTACACTTACAGGTATCAGACAAATTTTTCTTAGGGATATATTCACAAGAAAAGAACTGATAAAAACATAACATAAGAAGGATGAAGGAAAAACATAGTCTAGTTCATCATGAGGTGTGTTAGAACCTTAAAAAAAATCCTAGTTCTATCATCACAATTAACCTTGAGCTCCATGACTTGAGTCTTGACCCTTATATTCCTTTTTATTTTTTACTGAGCCTCCCCACTATAAACAAACATATAAATTTTTTAGGTCTAACTGACACTAAAATACCTATATAAAGCCAAAAACTCATCATATATACTCAAGCAAAAACATGTCTAGCTAAAAACATTCCAAATCCCTTAACAGTCCCTTACCATGATCCCTCAACAGTAATCTAAACCCTTGGCAGGCTAGTAGTGTGTAACAGACAACATGAAGATATTTACCACCATACCGTGGAAGGATTATGATGAGGATGTGGTTGGGCGGTATGAGAGAATTTAAATACATCATAAACCACCATACCACAAGAAGGAAAAATTAAGGGTGTGGTATAGTGGGGAATAACCAGCCATCCTATGGGGAAGATCATAAAGGCATGCAGTAGGGCAGTATGAACTGCTATACCATGGAAGGATGTGATGAAGCATGTGGTATGATGGTAAGCCATATGTGACTGTTAATATAAACCACAGTACCATGTGTTAAACAAGTCAAGATTGTAGTATAGAGGTAAGGATCTTGCAGCTCCACAATGAAATGCAAATAAGCATGCGGTATAGCGGTGTATACCCCTCTATCCTGCGACAATTATAGAAATTGGCAGCGATATAGTGGTATTCAATGCAAAAATCACATCAACCCTCTGATCTTGTAAAATCAATGCTGCATATTTAAACTTGTATTACGAGAAAATATTTGGTGTAAGGTTGATATTAATGTCGACATGACTGAGCTTAGAAGCCATCAAACCAAGAATTTGACATTCTCTTTGCACTCATTTGCAAAAAATATTGTGGGGTGCTAGGAGTTCGAGGAGGTTAAGCTCTACAATCATGTAACCAGAGTAAGTGAACAAAACTCATTGTGAAATAAGTTTTACGAGTACAAGATTGTTTGGAATTTTTCATTTCAAATGTATAGGAGAAGTAAGATAGTTAAACATCATGCCGCCCAAGAAGAAATAACCTAAAACTAAAAATGAAGAATCTAACGTTAAAAAGAGCTCCTTACAATAGTCTATCCTAGATATACTCCTTGAATCAACTGATTGAGGATTTAAGAATTTTTTTAAAGATGTGGCTCGCATTTGTAGAGATGGCCTTATCCCTATGATGCAAAGGAAGGACAATCAACATGAAAATAGACCCAAAAGGAAAATCATTCTTGCATGTTCTTCATAGCTGCTCCTAAATGCACTTTTAGTAGACCTAGCAATGAACCTACTTGGAGACCTTGATTCAACACAATCTAGAGACAGTGTAAACATCATGGGACAACATTGTTTCAATATGCACATTCAACCAACTCAAGAGAAAAGGTCACAAAATAGCATTGAAATTATTCAAGGCTTGATCCAACTTGCTTGAGATAGAGTAAAAGGTCATGGAAGACCTATCTAAGGACCCTAAAGGACCATGAGTAGATTCTATGTAATGAATCACAGTGCAAACATTCATGAGACTCACAACTTTATAAAGTTTAACCTAAGACTGCAAAATCTGCCCTCTTGGGACAATCACAATAAAAATTGTCTAAACCTTAAAGAGTGCTCTAAAATAATTTGTACAGATTTTTAGGACTTTATAAGACCCCTTCCCAACTAGGAATATGCACAAACAACACTTTTAGACTTAGATTTTTTCAACTTTCAATTGCTACCCCAACACTATCATATATAGTCCTTTAGGACAGTCATGTCATTTTTTCAAATAAATGCCTAAGAATCTCAAAAACTCTTTGAACAGGTCTGTAAAACCTTCATACATACACCCTTAATAACATTCTACAATGCCCATGAATCCATTCTTTTGAGATTTGCAAGCAATTTACCTTTTGCTGCCCTTTATGATTGTCCTGTCACATAGTCAAGAATAGATCTACTAAATAAAAACCATGTAAAACCAAAAGATATGGATATGAAATTTTGGGAACATGAAATATATATAAAAACAAAATTTTTTCCAAAATTTCATTATTTTTCACTATACAGATTTCAAGATATGATCAAAACAAGTTGACTAGAAACCATAGGCAGGGTTTTTGATTGTTTTTACAAAAAAACTCATAACTTCTACAAACCAAATTGAAAATTCATAAAAATAGTTGAAAATGAAAGATAAAACATAACTCTACATCATTCAATTAGTTTTAGGGCCATACTATGGCGTACCAGGCTGTACAAAGCAAAAGAACAACCTTTTTTACAAGAAAACTACAAAAATCTTACTCAAAATGCTTCAAAATTTGCTCAAATGTTTTAACAACCACCCAAAAACGAGTTTGGGATCAAATTTATACAATTTCCATCCTTCCTCGTGTTTGTAACTTACCCCATCTTTTAATTTTCCTTAGTCACCACTTAACCACGTTTCATGACATCTTTATGACAACTTTTTAGCAATTTTACAACTTCTACAACTTTGGACCAATAGACCTATTCCTTTCCAAAATGGATCAAAATAATCTTTAATGACCTTGAAAGACCTTATTTGACTCAAAAACACCTAAAACAACCTAAAATCCAAAAATGATAAAAGGCCTACTTATGAGGCTCCTAGTGCTCATGCACCACCCTATCTCCGGCTGGGAACTGTTCTAGTACTTTTATGGAAAAAGGGAGGACAATATTTTAGTGTCAAATCCATGGGCATTATATTTGGCCAAGTTAATTGTCCCATTTTTTTTTTATAGATGTAGAGTTCATCATAGTATTGGCTCAGAGTTATCATCCTGCTACTAGATCTATGATATTTCCAGATGGTTCACCATTAGTTGTGTTGACTAAAGTGGCCATCATTGAATTTTTTGACCTAAACAAACAAGCCCTAACTAAAATTGATTTGAAAATAGGTGAAGAAGAATATACTAGATTGAGGAGAACATATAGAAGTGATGAACTCCCCATTTACATGAAAAGGGGTGTGAACAACAAGGTGATTCCTATATTCCCTTCTGCTATTGAACCATTTGTTGTCTCAAATTTTCAATTATATTTCAAGAAAACCTACTTTGCTCTTTGTCAAGTAATTGGGATAGGTGAACAAGAGCGAAGCTAGTTAGTTTAATGATGATGGCTATGAGGATCCAAAATCCTGAGACAAATATTGAATATGATTTTTCCTCATATCTTGAGAAAGTATTGTTGATGCCTAAAATTGCTAGGCAAACAACTTTATGGGAAACTTAGTTAATGGGAGGACCAATTGCGCTAAAATGAGTGACCTCTATGTTTTTAAAGAAGCCAACTCCTATATATGGAGGGTTGGAAATGGAAAATGAAGTAGATATATAAAATAAATTATAATATAAGGCGATGCACCAAGATGTAAGTAAGTACATGAAATATTCCATTTCGGTGAGATTTAAGGGCCCGTTCAACAATCTACATGTCCAAAAATAACAAAAAACAAAGATGAAAAATCTAAGAAGTCCATTAAATAACATAAGATAACTTCCATATATATTCATTGAAAAGAAGAGTTCAAGACATGGTCTAAATCAACAAATTTATATTGAAATTGTAGAAGTCTTGCAAATAAACTACCTAGTACAACAAACATCGCAGTATAATGCCTTACCAATTAACTAAGAAACAAAGAGGCTGAACAAATTGGCACAGTTTGTGAGTCTCAATACAATGATTAAAAACAATACAACTTAGGCCTACAGTCTTCCAGTATTTTTCTATGTATTTTCAAACCCTTTTTTAGAGAGTTGAAGCAGTATAAATAGATCCCTCAACCGCTTGAAAACCAAATAACTGAAAAGATTCTCTAGAGATGGGAAATGCTTCTCATCACAATGATTTTCAAAGGTCATTGCAACAAAAATATTCTGAAACATGGTATTTATTCACCTCGAACAAGGTGCACCCCTACTACTAATGATGAAGTGGTCCTAGGGTGGAAGTAGTGAAATTCCCGTGAAGACATGTGTCACCTGCCTATAGAGTTGGTTAGGACACGTGGTGAAAGGGCAGAGATTCATACTCATTCATCCTTCCCTTGCAATCAAAATCCCCATGGAGAAGATAGGTGGAGTAGTCTGCACTCCAAGCATTGACTGTGGCGTCAACCAAAAAGGTGCTTGCGAAATGATGCAACGTGGCACACTGTTTGAGCTCGGAGGAGAAACAAAGGAGAGGGGATTCTCAAAGGCTTGTGCTGAAAACATGTGGTGAAAGAGTGGGGCTCGAGGGAGAAGAAAGGGAAGAAAATATTCAAAGGAACACGTGGCTGACACATGGTGCAAGCGGACAAAAGTGCTACAAAAAAAGGGGGCCAAGAATATTCAAATATATGAAGGGTAGGCTGGGGCTGATGAAAAATTAACAATGATCACCTAGAGGGAGCTTTAAGGATTTTAAATCCAAAGATTTTGGCAACTATCAGGGGAATTTCACCTGTGGAATGGGAACCTAAAATTTTTTGGTTCAAAGACCAGAGCCTTATCCATTGGGCAACAGAGTCAGAGCTTTGAGAGTGCGGTCTATAGAGGCAGCTAGTCAGCCTTGAATGGAATCGATAGGGAACATAAATTGTCTTGCACCTCATGCAGATCAATAATCTCTTTGAAAGGCAGCTCCATGGAGATCTTGGTCTTGGAATCAAGTTGAAAGAGAAGTAGTGCTATCTGATGGGTGGCACTTTCATTATCCGCTACAGTGGGAGGATGATTGAATGATTGGAAAATAGATAAATCTGGTTGCTTTTCCTCAATCCTTGTTGCAAAGTGACCCGTTGTGGCTACCAAATCATCATAGAGAAAGGGGGAGGTAAAACCCATTTGAGTCAGTTGGGAGAATTGCATCCACATATTGTTGATATTCTGACTCAGTATTACCGAGTAATTGCTATCTTGGAGGATGGCCGCATGACAACAGCTGAATTCTTTCACCTTTTTGGCAGTTGACCTTTGGTCTTCTATCCCTCCCTTTACCAAGTCTACATTTTCCATAGTGTATAATTTTTCCAACAACTTCTCAGCCTTGGGAGCATTTTTGAAAATGAACTATGGAACCTAATAAATCGTTTCATGCACCTCTCTACTTAAATTGGCCACATCCACCATGAATTGGAGTGCCAACTGCAAGGCCAAACAAAAAGACCTGAATTTCTCCCAGTATCAGGCATATAATTGCTAAGCCACCAAATGGAGATTCGTTTGAGGAATAGGGGGTTGGGAGGGAATCTTCAGAAGACCTATCTCAATCTCTTTTGATTGGAGCTCTTCCATCAACTCATCGATTCTCTTGTCAGTTGCGGTGATCCATTCTTATAGAGTTCCCAACTCCGCATCTTTACTTTTCAATAGCTCCTCAGCCCAACCTTGTGTTCTGGATTCCTTTTCTAGAGAGCTTTATTTTTTGGATCTCTTTTTCAAATTGAGCCTGTTAATCCTAGAGCTCTTTGTCCTTCAACCATATTTCCTGCTCCAATTGAGCTCTCTTATCCCAAAGCTCATTATTCTTTTTTCATATTTCTCCCTTTGCTTGAGCTAACTAGTCTTGAAGCTCTTGGTTTTTCTGTTGTAGACTGGTGATCAAGTTGGGATCCTAGGATTGGAACTTTGCAAGTTCCTCCTAGAGTTTGGCATTTTCTACCTGTGCTTGTTGAGACAAGCATACAATTTCATCATCCTTAGCCTTTTCCCTTTTCTACAAGATCTCCATTCTGTCTTTAACATTTTTGAGCTCCTCTTCCCACTTTTTTAGTTGGTGACTATGCTTTAACAAGTCTGTAGTCACCACCCGTTGATTCTCCCCCATTAGCTCAACCTTGTCTCCTGGTTGAGCTGCATGTAGATTGATCCCCACAACATGGATCATATAACCCTCAAGTGGAATTTTCCCTTGTGGTTTGACAATGTTGGGATTCATGGTTACAAATGTTAATGACCCCTGAACTTCATTAAAGAGTGTCTATATGCATGGCTCAACAGGCTTCACTACATCTTTTTCCTTTCTCTTCTGGGATCTTATAGCCTCCGCACCCTTAGTTGTAATATTTTTCCCAATGAACTTTGTTGGTGACCTGATCAAATCACTGGCAAAGGGTGCACCAGGAGGAAGAGAAAAAGGGAATGAGAACATTGTGGTCTTGGATGATG
This sequence comes from Sequoia sempervirens, assembly GCA_007258455.2. Taxonomy (NCBI): domain Eukaryota; kingdom Viridiplantae; phylum Streptophyta; class Pinopsida; order Cupressales; family Cupressaceae; genus Sequoia; species Sequoia sempervirens. The sequence goes on from VDFB02075321.1 coordinate 439,183,631, forward strand.
CTTTCTTTGGTAGGGCGACCATCAATGGGGAGAACAAGGGAATGTTAGGCTAGGGTCTAGTTGGGGAAACAATGAAAGGACTCATAGGGAGTGGCGATGGTAGTGGAGATGTAGAGGTTACCATCTATTGGGAAAATTGAGTCAAAGCCGATGTAGTGGAAGCATAAGGGTTTGTAATAGAAGGTCTAGATTGGGATCCGAAAAAAGATGGAACAAACCGTGGGGGAGTAAAAGTTATTTGTTAGACTGGAGAGAAGGGAGTTTGAGGAAAACCTCCTGTGGGTGTAGAAGTAGAAAGTCCAACACTCAAAGAAATTTGAGATGCAGACGCAATAGGGTTGACTAAAGAATGAGAAGTGAGAAGAGAGGGAGAGAAAGATACTTGAATTATTGTGGGCTCTAATCCTTGGCTCATTGTAAGTTCTTGTGAGCTTTCTCCAAGAGTTGCATTTGTGTGTGGCCTCTTCTCGAGTTGAGAATTTTCCACCACTATGACCTCCTAAGATTGATGGGCTGCCCTAGGTCTCTTTGTAGCCCATGTATGTTGTAGTGAGGCCTCTGAATGAGATGCAGTCACTCGCACCCTCAATGGAGCTTTGTTGGGTTATTCCACTACTTGCCCAATTCTCTGTATCGAGGCTTTCTTTTCCTTTTTTCTTTTCATTATTGTATTTGCTTCCTCTGGATCTACCTCCTCATCTCTTCTTGAATTAGTATCATCATTCTCTATGTTCCAAAGATCATCAAATTTTTCATCCATGTCTGGCTCCTGGAATAGGGCATCAAGGAATTTGGTCTCTTGATGATAAATCCATAATTGTGCAATATTTTCCTCACTCCATTGATATTTCTTGGCCAATTGATTATGAAGGGCGGCCCCAATTTTACACTTGTCACTAGGCTTGGCCAAAGGAAAATAGAAAAATATCCATGGAAGCCTCTTATCATCAGTGGGAACATAGGCTAGATTCACAAATAGATTCAGGTACCCTGACTCCTGACTCCACCAAGCTTCCCAATAGGGCTGGGAGCTATGAGTCGCCCTAACATTCGGACTTGCTAAGTCATTATTAGGATTATAATCCCATTTGTCACAAATCAATACTAGCCCCAGATGAGCAAGCTTCGTAGCTAGTAGATCATGCATCTTCTTCTTTACCATTATTACTGTACCGAAGCTCAAGGGGCATTTGAAAAAACCTTTCTTATTTTTTCCCCCACAAAACCTGACATCTATAATTGCTAGTTGTCGAATTACCTCAAGGGCCAACACCCTATTTGTGACACATACTGGGAGCCAAAATGGTTCCTTGGTAAAACCATGCAACCTAACAAATGAAAAATCCTCCCCAAGGAACCAATCTCAAGGAGGAAGAAAATCCTACATCCACCTTTCTTCCTTGGTGGAGAATTGATAATAGCCACCCTCACCCTCCTTATTAAAATATTGCAAAATTGGAGTTAGGAAAAACTCAGAAAATGCATAGTAATCATAAGTTACAGAAAGGAGGGGATTCCACATAGAAACCGACTTTCTTACCCCATTTTCGCTATAAATAGACAAACCCATGCGATTTCTAAAGAAATTAGGGTTCTGGTGCAAAAACATGTGAGCAAGGAAAGAAGAAAACCTGAACCTATATTGTGTGTGGTATTCCTTGAATTGGTTCAGCATCTCCCGAATGATGACCTTTGCGAAGTCATACTAGAATAAAGAATGTTGTCTTCTCAACTAAAAACCCAAACCCATTTGAAACTCTTGAACATCCTTGTCATTATCCATGCCACAAATAAAAGCCAACATAGAAAATACCTCCTGCAAGTCCGAGTTGAAATCATTGTGTGCAACTAGAAACTATGGTGGGCAATTATCATCCTTGGGCATTTTTGTTTCTTGATTATAAAAGCTTAGAGCTTGTTTTTTGGTCCTCTGAAACTCTTCTGAGCCATCTATAGTGAATCTCTCCAGCTTTTCTATCCCTCTTCCTATAGGGATGCATAGCATATTCCTAATAGCTTCAATGCTAATCACCACCCTTAGGTTCTGGCCTTCTATGGCTCTTTTATCCATATTGAAAGTTTGAACACATTCATAAACTAATTTTGGGAAGTGATGCACCAAGGGGACCATATACTATGGAAGACCGTAGAACCACAACTTGTACGCTAAAGAATCTTGGCTATTAGTCTTTTTCATTCTCTCGCAGGATGCTTCCCTAAGACTCTTAGGGTTAGTTTTGAGCTCAAGGTCGTGAATATTATCCCATTCTTCTACTATCAAGGCCTGGTCCCTGTGGTTTGTCTTTGTCATGACCTACGTGTGAGACCACTTTGGCTTTCTCGGCATCTTAGGCGAAGCATATGAGGTGTTATTGAAAACATTGACCATTGGCACCATTAAGATGGCATTAGATAAGCTTCCAACTGCCTCTCCTTGTGTCCCCATCTCAAGATTCTGGGCCATTTCAGGATTTTGTAGAATTTTGCGAACACTTTCTACAATTCTCACTTAGACTCTTTTCAACAAATTATGTGCTAAAAACTCTTCAGTGTTATTCTTTCACATGTAGCACTAACCTTTTCTTGAACAGGAGTTGGAGACAATGGTTGCCTTTTTCCAATAAATTCGGCATGTACCACCAACTCTTTCATTCATGCATGCAAAATGAATTCTTTACCTTTTGAAAAGCCAACAATTCATAATGATGATTAGCCATTATGTCCTACGGTGCCATATCTTGGGAAACTGAGCCGGTAATTAAAGACATAAAAAACCTTTCACATGCTTTTTCATTTAATGACTTAAAAAGAGTCCACAACTTGATACTTAGCACTTTACCGTGCGAACTATCACTTGTGCCTACCACCAGTTTTAGTTGATTAATTACCTTTTCTTAATTTGCATGCAACAATTCGTACGCATCAAACACAACTTGGTGGGATTTTCGAGTTTGCATCTGATGGGATTTTCAAGTTTCCTCTTGGTGGGATTTTCGAGTTTGCTCTTGATCAACATCATGCCTATCACACACATTGTACCTAGCTACCTCTATAAATAGACCTAAGAATAACAACATAAATTACACTTGGTAATTGGGATTTTTTCTTGGTAAAGGTAATGGATACTCCCATTAGGATTACTAGCAATAGGTCACAAGTATCTTTTCTAGGAGAGTTTTCTAATAGACGTTTAAAGCGTATTGCCAATTGTGTGTATGAAAATATTTCAATCATAAAGAAATCCAAACACATTCAATAAAACATTAGATCAAAACACAAACGAAAGAGAAAGAATGCAAACTCAATTCATGTTTCGAAGACGTCTTATTGTCCTCTATCTCCAACGTTTCATTGATTCAAGACGCTCTCAGATGTAGTATGCCAAGCTCAATGAAATGGACTACTAGAGAATGAGATTTAAACTGAAATGCATACTTTACTAAGAATGCAAGATTTTGAAGTTTGATTATTGGAGGAATGTTGGTTGCTCAATTCAGCAGCATAACTACCTCATAAAGATGATAGATGAAGATGGATGAAAGATAGAAGAATGATTTTGACATCATAAGGATGTTTGAAGAATTCCCCCTAAATGAATTGTGAGAGGCTGTATTTATAAAGTTTTTGAAAGCTTCTAATTGGTTGTCGATGATTAATGGCTGTGAAAATTCTTGGCAGATCGAACGGTGTAAGATGAAAAGGATGGAGAGAAAAGAAGATTTATTTCCTCTTTCATGAGAGATGATAAAGATGAATTGTAAAAATCATCTTTTTGTGAGATTTATAAAAATATTTTGAAGATAAATAATGAATTTATTAAATTCATTATTCATTTATTGGTGACATGAAAGATTTTCTTAATTAAATAAGAATATTTGATTAATATTTGATTCATGTGACATGTGGTTTTTTGGAAACTTCTAATTAAATATTGAAAAATATTTAATTATGTGTGGAATGTGGATAAGAAGATTCTCATTAAATATTTAAAATATTTAACTAAATGTGAGATGGCTTTTTAGAAGATTTAAAGATGATTTTATGATTTTGGAAAAAAGAAGAATATTTAGAAGAATATTTACTTTATTCAAAATAAAGCAATGTGATTTTTAGAAGATTTAAAGATGATTTCATGATTTTGGAAAAAAGAAGAATATTTAGAAGATTTAAAGATGATTTTATGATCTTGGAAAAAGAAGAATATTTACTTTATTTAAAATAAAGAAATGTGATAATTAAATTAAATAAATTGTAAAACTTATTTAATTAATTTAAAAGAGTTAGAAAAGTGATTAAATTAAATAAGTAATTAAACTTATTTAAATAAGATAGAAGAATTAGAAAATGAACGATATAAATAAATAATTAAATTTATTTATATGTAGAGGAATTAAGAAAAAAATTAATTAAATAATAAATATTTAATTAAATGCCAGGATTAAATGATATGACCATTTTTATGCATATACACCAATAATAAGCATTCTCTAGCCATAATTTCCATGAAATGGGTGTTGGGGAGAGACTGCATAGAGTATGAGGACAAGTATAGAGTAAACACTAATATTTTCTCTTATTTTCTTGCTTCTTTGCTTGACATTCAAGTACCGAAGTAGATGATAGTGAGGCTAACCATGGAAATATTCCCAAAGCACTACCTCAGAGGCCTTGGTGAAGTTGTGATGAATGCAGTATAGGGCCTTGGTATCCCAACAACCAGTGATCTCCACCGACATATTGAAGAGGATGTAGTGGTGCCTTGGGTGCCATTCCTTAGCGGATTTTGCATTATGACTATTGGAGAACATCGCCAAAGGGTTTTGAGTGCCTGCCACTTCTTACTGAGATGCTAAAACATAGTTACTTTTTATGACATGGAGTGGTATATCGACTTCAGAAACCTAGTGTTTCCTCCCCCACTTGTTGCTGCCGTCAAAGCTCCTATTGCCCTTGCTATTGTTCCCATTGTTGTTCTTGTTGAAGCTGCTGCTCCAGTTGAAGACGAAGTTCCCGCTGCTCGAGTTGAATGAATGAAAAAATTTCTCCTCCTTTTGTATATATATCTCAGAAAGCTTTTAATATATGTACTTGAAAATCATGGCCTAAGAGACATTTTGCATTGTAATACTCCAAAGTACATATTACCATATAATGAATATAAAGCTCTTTTGTCAAATTTCTATCTCTTTTGCTTTTCTTTGTGGTGCAGGAGCACCATGTTGCATTCAAGCCTCCATGAGGCCAATTTGTAAATAAGTGGTTAATTATTTCTTAAGGGTCATTCAATAAGGTCTTTCAAGACCATTCTTATGTATCTAAGTCATTTGATAGGTATTTAGGTGTGTTTGGTCGGTTTGGAGTCCAATTTTCAAGTTTTGTCAATTTTGGGTATGTATTTGATTTTAGGTGTGTTTTGATTTTTTTCATTCAAATAAGGTCATTTGAGACCACTTAATTATGTAATAGGGCTATTGATTCATTTAGAGTCCATGAGATTGAAATGACATAATTATGTAAAGTTGTTAAAATATTGTAATTGCAAAAGTGCAAAAAAGATGCAAATGTGGGGGGCCAAAGGTCATGGGTAGTTTGAATCAGTTTATTTCGGTTGGGGAAGTTTAAAATCCTTTGAAAAGGAATTTTACATCATTATGAAGAGGAGGGGAAGTTTTTAGATGAAGAAAATCAATGAGAAACCCCTGTTGCATGATTAAAACTCTGTATTTTCTGTGTTTCAGACTGGTAAAGTGTATTTGCAGGCTTCAGTAAGGTCTTGCACGAATAGATTTTTTAGGGGTAGTCATTGTAATTGGTAAAACTACGAGTCTAGATCATTTTTCAATTGGTATCATTGAATTTCATGGATAAATAAGAAAGTTATTGTCTTTTCTTTACAAACAGCCAGGAACCCTCTTCTAGGGTATACAAAGGTAAAGAAAATTGTTTGTCTCATGTTCTGACTGATGAAAAATGTTAAGTTTGGGTGAGATGGTGTATCTTTGCATATAATTTCATATTACAATTTTTCAAACCAAAAGTTAGAGGTTAGTTTATAAAATAATGATGCCCTAGGTCAGTAAATTTTGTGTACATACTGGTAAACGAGGGGCAGTGAAGTTTTTAGTGCTTTTGTTTACAAAAATGGGTATCATTCTTGGTTTTTTTTTTTTTAAAGGTTGTTAAAATGTGTGGTGACCCCTGCTTAACGATTATTTGATGAACTATAAGTGTTTGAGTGCATTTTGCATACTTCCTTGTCAATACAAAATTGTGACAGTCATGGTTAATGGTTGGAGCTTATTCTAGAAGTGTTGATAAAGGATCTAAAATAGTATATAAAGCATAGGAATCCATGTTTAAACATGTATGTGGCATTGGCAATGAGGAATGGGCTTAGGGTTATGGAATTTCAACAAACCCTCATGATACAAGCATGAAGTTGGTATAGTAAGGGTTTAGAATTTTGATACTTTAAAGAGGGTTGCTACTAATGAGATTTGTTATTTTTGATACTTTGTCACCTGTTGTGAGTACTTGAATGGAGATTGAGGGTCTGAGTGAATATTTCCTTGGAGTTACTTTGTTATTGTGGCCTAATTAGGACTAGTTGTTGTAGGACAATTTATTTTGAAGGGTGTTGTTACAAAACATCCCTATTGAAATTTTGAATTTTTTAAGGGTAGAATAAAAGGTATTCAGATTTTGAAGGGTGCACTAAAGGACAAGATAGAATGATAGTTGTTGGTTTCCTATGGTGATTTTTTGTCAAAGAATGTTCCAAAAGTGTCAATGAAAATGGTTTGTGAGATCACTACATTCAATTGTTTGTGGAATTGAGAATTTTGTATCTTTGAACCCCTTAGCACTGCATCACTTGGTATCAGATCTTAGAAGGTCTAGGCATAGAGTTTTGTGGTTGTGTGTTTGTGGTTGTGTGTAGGTTGGTTGACAAAAGACTAAGTAGAGGAAAATTGAAAATACCTAGGTGAGGCAAAGAAGTTGAGAAGCAAGGTTAAAGGGACTTTCTTAGAGAAGATGATGGATTTGTTGAGAAGATACCGGTAGGAAGAGGGTTCACAAGAGAAGAAACAAAAGAGGAAACAAGAAGAAAGATAAATGAAGAATAAAAGAGAGAAACTAAACCGGTTGGAGGTTGAACAAAAGATCAAAGAGTTAGAGAAAGTTTGGGAGCTACTAAGGGAGAGACAAGAAAAGATCTATAGTTAAATGAGAAAAAAAAAAACATAGTTGGAACTTACCAATCAAGAAAAGGGTCACATGGCCTATTGAGAAGATTATGTTGAGAAGAAAACAAGAAGAGAAGGTGAATTCCTTGTTGAAGGAAGAACAAAGAAAACAAGTTGAAGTGATTGCTAATAATGAAGAGTTCAAGCAAGTGGAAAGAGAAGAGCACTTAGAGGTCAAAGGCCTTGAAGATATAAAGACAACAAGTTTGAGTAATGATGCAATGTTAGAAGAAGAAGGTGATGAGTTGATGTTTAAATCTGATAAAGAGAAATACAATGATGGATTGGATTTGCAGATACAAAGTGGGCTACCAAGGTATGAGAATATAATGCTTACTTCATTGTTCCATAAGGACGTTAATGGATTTTACAGTTTTCTCCAAGTAGAAGCTTATGTGTATGATGAGGCAACAGATGTAGAGACATTATGGTTGGTAGAGTAGAAGGAAAACCAAGGTGCAGAGTTTTTGGATGAGTTTGAGCATGAGCATGATGAGAAGATGAAAAGAAGACACATTTTTCTTGTTGTGTTTGTAATTATAAGGAGGAATAAACCAAGGGTCAAGATGAAGATACATTTCAAGGAAGACACTCATTTCATGGAACTAGATTTATACCCCTCACAAATATTTGTGATTGCAAGTGATGGTGAAGATAATTTTCTTTTTGTAGGTTCTTTACTTTTTGCTACCTCAAAGGACTTGAGTTTCTTTTTCAAGGGGAGATTGGTGTAGGAGCACCATGTTTCATTCAAGCCTCCATGAGGCCAATTTGTAAATAAGTGGTTAATTACTACTTAGGGTTCATTCAATAAGGTCTTTCAAGACCATTATTATGTATCTAAGTCATTTGATAGGTATTTAGGTGTGTTTGGTTGGTTTGGAGTCCAATTTTCAAGTTTTGTCAATTTTGGCTATGTATTTGGTTTTAGGTGTATTTTAAATTTTATCATTCAAATAAGGTCATTTGACACCACTTAATGATGTAATAGGGCTATTGAGTCATTTAGAGTTCATGAGATTGAAATGGCATAATGATGTAAATTTGTTAAAATATTGTAATTGCAAAAGTGCAAAAAAGAAGCAAATGTGGGGGGGAAAAGGTCATGGGTAGTTTGAATCAGTTTATTTTGGTTGGGGAAGTTGAAAATACTTAAAAAATGAAATTTACATTGTTGTGAAGAGGAGGGGAAGTTTGGATATGAAGAAAATCAATGAGAAACCCCTATTGAATGATTAAAACTTTGTATTTTTTGTGTTTTAGACTAGTAAAGTGTATTTGTAGGCTTTAGTAAGGTCTTGCACAAATAGATTTTTGAGGGGAAGTCATTGGAATTGGTAAAAATATGATTCTAGATCATTTTTCGATTGGTCTCATTGAATTTCATGGAGAAATAAGAAAGTTATTGCCTTTTCTTTACAAACAGTCAGGGACCCTCTTCTAGGGTATACAGAGGTAAAGAAAATTGTTTTTCTCATGTTCTGACCAATGAAAAATGCTAAGTTTGAGTGAGATGGTGTATCTTTGCATAGACTTTCATATTACAAGTTTTCAGACCAAAAGTTAGAGGTTAGTTTATAAAATAATGATGCCCTAGGTCAGTAAATTTTGTGTACATACTGGTAAACAGGGGGCAGTGAAGTTTTTAGTGCTTTTGTTTGTGAAAATGGGTATCATTATTGGTTATTATTGTTTTTAAAGGTTTTTAAAATGTGTGGTGACCCGAGGATTTGATGAACTATAAGTGTTTGAGTGCATTTTGCATATTGCCCCGTCAATACAGAAATGTGACAGTCATGGTTAATGGTTGGAGTTTATTCTAGAAGTGTTGATAAAGAATGGGAAATAGTATATAAAGCATACGAAGCCATGTTTAAACATGTTTGTGGCATTTGCAATGAGGAATTGGCTTAGGGTTATGGACTTTCAACAAACCCTCATGATACAAGCATGGAGTTGGTATAGTAAGGGTTTAGAGTTTTGATACTTTAAAGAGGGTTTCTACTAATGAAATTTGTTGCTTTTGATATTTTTTCACCTTTTGTAAGTACTTGAATGGAGATTGAGGATCTTAGTGAATATTTCCTTGGAGTTTCTTTGTTATTGTGGCCTAATTAGGACTAGTTGTAGGACAATTTATTTTGAAGGGTGTTGTTACAAAACATCCCTATTGAAATTTTGAATTGTTTAAGGGTAGAACAAAAGGTATTCAAATTTTGAAGGGTGCACTAAAGGACATGATAGAATGGTATTTTTTGGTTTCCCATGGTGAGTTGTTGTCAAAGAATGTTCCAAAAGTGTCAATGAAAATGGTTTGTGAGATCACTACATTGAATTATTTGTGGAATTGAGAAATTTTGTATCTTTGAACCCCTTAGCATTGCATCACTCTACTTCTTGCATCATGGGTTTCATTTAGAAAGACTTGGCTAAAGAAAAACACAAAGAAAATTTACATAATTACATATTTACATTGGTAAAAGGATTAATAAAGCTAATTAAAAAATTTGAGGTGAATTCCATTGACAGGAATTCCCAATGCTTCTTTTTCCATGTTCTTTAATTCAAATGCATTATGCTTCTTTCATTGAATAATTCAAAAAAGGCCTTCCCAAAAATATCAAATTTTCCATGTTGGCCAAGCTTTGCGGCTCTCTCATTGGATTTCAGCACTAAGTCTCTACATTTAAGACCTTGGTTGGAGGTCTTCTTGTCAAACCATTTTTTAACCACCCATTGACGGTTACACATGGTCGTCAAGGATTTTTCTCTTTTAGCTTGTACCTCCAACAACTTAGCCAACCGGACCTCCATGGCTCCATTTTTCTCTACCTCTAGAGATTTGAGCAACTGTATTGCAATAATTTCCATAGATATAGGCAATAGCGCTTCCTTCTCGTATACCAATTCGTGCAATGAATTATTTAAGACTTTCTTGGGGGTTACCCAGTCCACCCAGAGCACTGCTCAAAGGTTCTTATGCCATTCTCTTTGATGCTCTAACCTGATTCTTTTGATGAGTTGTACTAAATTATTATTAGTCGACTCTACCAGACCATTCCCTGTGGATAATAGTTTGAAGATGTCTTTAGGAATATGCCATACTTGAGTGGGAATTGACATACCTTCAAACCTAGGAAGGATTTTGTGTTGTCGGAGATGATGGTCTTTGATGGGCCAAACCTTGTTACCAATTCCTTGAGGAAGTTCACAATCTTCGCCTCCATCACATTCTTTAGGGACATGGCCTCGGTCCATCTTGTAAAATAATATATGGCCATGAGAATCCATTTATGTTTGGAATTGGAGGTGGGATTAATCATCTCAATAAAATTAAGGCCCCATTGTGCAAAGGGTTCCTCAGCCACTATTGGATTTAGAGGCATTGCCGAATTCTTTCTCCTTCCTTCGAAGAATTGGCATTCCTTGCAGGTTTTAACCAAAGAGTATGAATCCTTGAACAGTTTAGGCCAGAAATATTTGGAACACATAATTTTGATGGTGGTGGTCTTTGCAAAGAAATGTCCACCTATGAGACTACTATGAAATATATCCATAATTTTTTATTCCTGATCTTGAGACACGCACCATAGAAGAACACCATTGAAATTCCTTCAATAAGAACATACACATTGTTTTGCAATCTATAGAATCTTTTCTTCTGAGAAGGGATGCCCACTAGATATTTTCCAATTTGCATGAATCTCATTCTATCTGCCAATCAGTAGCCTTCAGACTCAGGTTCATTTAGTAGAACTAGATCGGGTTGTTCCTCCTCCTGAGCCATTTCTTGGTCATGTGCCAAATACTCACATAATCCTCTCCCATACATGATCTTAATGGGCCTGGCCTCAATATCATATTCCAAGATCTTAGTTATCTAGTTGTCCCTTTTTTCGATGATTTCTCCTTCCATAATGTATTCATGTACACTGGAATGCATGACGTATACAACCACCTTATTGCAAGATATGAAATGTTAGAACTTCTTGATCCCCTTAACAATGGAAAATTCTTGCCTCTTGATAAATTTATAGTTCATCTCACAGTCCTTTAAGTTCTGAGAGTGGAAGGCTAACAGATGATCTCCCTTTCCTTCATCATTCTTTTGGGTTAGAATAGTAGTGATGCTAGGTTTTCTACTGAACACGTGCATTATGAAGTCCTTTGATAGGTATGGGTTTACCAGCACATAAGCTAAAGAAATAGCCTCCTTAACCTTCTCAAAGGCTTCTCTGGCCTCTTTTGTCCATTTGAACAATTGATCCTTCTTGAGCATCAGGGTGATAGGTCTAATTAAACTTGCAAAATCATAAATGAATTTTCTTACAAAATTTACCTTTCGCAGGAAGGACTGAACTCGCTTTTTGTTGACTAGTAGGGGAAGTCTTCACCCACTCTATATCGATTGCAATTCCATCTTTAGACACTACATGCCCAAATAATTTTCCTTGTGACACTCTGAAAACACATTTTTTTGGGTTCAGGGATATCTCGAACTCCTGACATTTAAAAAAAATCATTTCTAGATGACAAAAATGATCATCTTTTGACTTAGAATACCTTTAGATCATCCAAGTAAATCAAGATGATCTTATTGATTAATTCCCTAAAGGAAATGTCCTTTGTGCGCTAAAAGGTGGCTCCCACATTTGAGAGGCCGAAGGGCATTTTTGCATAGGCGAATGTTCCCCACTTGGTAGTGAACATTGTTTTGTGTCGATCCTCCTCTTTGACCCGGATTTGGTTATAACCAGAGAAAACATCCAGCAAAGAAAACATTTCCAAGCCAACCACTATTTGTAAGATTGACTCCATGGAAGGTATGGGGTAATGATCTTTCAGGGATGCTCTATTTAGATCCCAAAAATCAACACATAGGTGGATGTCTCCATTCTTCTTTCAGACCAGAACTAGGTTGGACACGCATGTGCTATGCTTGATCAAGAAGACAATCTAGGAGTGAATTATCTTTGTCATATCTTGCACCATTAATGCCTCAATCTTTGGATTTACTGGCCTCTACTTTTGGTGGATGGTTTTTCACCTTCAATCAGTTCTATGGTATGTTGGATGACTTTAGGATTATATCCCTTGAGGTCATCATATGACTAGGCTACAACCCCTTGATATTTCTCATAAAAATGTATGAGCCTTTCTTTATCATACTATGGAACATATTTTTTGACCTTAACCTTCCTCTTATCTCCAACCTGAAGATCTGCATAGTCGCCCTTGTCCGCTAAAAACTTTCTCTTGTCATTCCTTGTATCATCACAATAAAACAGATTCTCGAGAGTGACCAGTCCTTTTGGAAGCTTGTTGGACCTCAATTGAATAATTTTTCCTTCATAAGCTTCTACAATTTTTGGTTGGAGCTAATCATCAAACTCTCCTGAATGTTGAATGAATGAGGTGATGTGTTCATCACTTTCAAACACTTGCCATATTTGGTCATTATCTGGGATTGTAGGTCAAACAATCACTCGCACAAAGTGTATGTTATCAATTAGGTCAGAAACATGGTCAAATTGAGATCCTATAGTTGCCATGTGATCTACAACTGCATTCTACTCTCTGAGGATTGTTTGGATATTAAAGGCTTCAAAGCTTTCAATTAGGTCCCAGATTATGTCTATGATATCTCATGTAGAAATTCTTTGTTGGAGACCCCTTGGACTTGATTGAATATTAGCTCTGAGTCTCTAAACAACATTATTTGTTTAATGCTCATCCACTCTGCAAGGATTAGACCTTGCATGAGGCCTTCATATTCGGCTTCATTGTTCGAACAAGCAAACTGAAAGATAAAAGATCTAAGTGTATTTTCGTTAGATGGGGATGTAAAACATATCCCATCTCCTACACCAACTTTTCATCTTGCTCCATCAAAATTCAACATCCATAGCTCTGAGGTGTGATCACCTTTGGGTTCCTTCACTACCTTCAAAATCACTTGATCTTCATCATAGATGACATAGGTTCCAAATCCGATGGCATGATAATTTTCGAAAGGATCAATATCAATAAATTCACTCAAGAGAACTTCCTCCTCATCTGTCTAGTCTCTAGTCACCTTCTCATCCTCAAGCAACTCAATACAATACATCTCATCCTTGGTTATAGAGGTATGAGTAGCCTCAAAGTTGATCATGGCTTCATCTATTACATGTTCCAAATGCAAAGGTTCAGACACTATCTTCATCTTGGGTCCATGTTTGGTCCTAAAAATTAGATGTGAACAATATAAAGGAATGTATCCACCTATCTTGGTTGTGAAATCCTAGGATAAGCAGAGACCGAACATGGGGGGAACGTCAATGATCACGACATCTTGTGGAACAGTGATACTAGGGAAGGAAAATAGAGTCAATGGGATGACACCTAAAGTTTCAACCTTATTCCCATCAAGCTACATAACCCCTCTATTTAAAGATTCATAGCTAAGTCCTAAGGCTTTAGCTATCTGCTTGGGCATGACTGTAATGCTAGCACCAGAGTCAATCATAGAATTGTGCAACAATTTTTTACCCACAATGAGAGTTAAGAAAAAAGGTTTCAATTTTAGCTTACCTTTATTTTCAATAGAGGCTTCTTCTCCATTGTTTGTGAGGACCTTGGCCTAAGACAAAGAATCAATGAACTTTCCCTTGGATGGTTGCTCTGTTGACTTAGTGCTTGCATCTTCCAATGGGGCCTTCTGTAGTAATGACTTCTACTCTGAAATGGCTAAGATATCCCAAAGGGATACATTAGAAGAGGCTTTCTTCAACTATTCTACCACTTTAAATGTGATGGATTGGAAGACTTATGTTCCTTAGACTTTTTTGTCACAATCTCCTGGTGTGGCTAAGATTTTTGTACAACCACGAAAGAACTAGGAGCTTGGTTGGGAACACTTTTGTGTTGTTGAACAACTGGTTCACTCATGAATCTCCTCTTAGATCGAGTGTTATAATCTAATTGCACTTGTGGGGCCTTGGATGTGGAAACCTCATTTACAAACACTACTTCCTCTTCTTCCATCCATGAGAAGATTGTGTGATCAGGAGCAATATTTGTTTCTTTCTCTAAGGGCCATTCCTTGCATTTGCGCAGTGAGTACCACGTTTTCCATTTGTGGAGAGGCATATACAAAACCTCTTGAATCTGATGCGATGCCTTGACTATGATGTTCTACCACTCTTTGTTGTAGATTGCCGCATGAAAAACTTTAGGGCATATGCACTTTGTTGTAGGGGAAGCACCAGGGATTGATGTCATCAACAAAAATATTTTTCCCCGCTATTAGCACTCTATTTGAACTTGGGTGAAAAATTTGCAAAGGAGTAGGCACCGACACTATCTTGTTATTTGTTTGAGCCTACCAATTCGTGCACGACCCTTAGAACTATTTCTGCTAGTAGAAAGATCTTCCGCTTTGGTAATTCTAGAAAGCTGGATTTTTTTGTACAGACTTTTGTCATTTGATATTAGTTATTTCATTTGAGAAGGTCCACAACAAGTCTTTGATGTCACTCATCTCATCGTTTGAAGAGTTAGATGTGGAAGCAATGTTTTGTGGTGCACTCAGATATGCATACATAGACTGGGGAGGAGTGAATGAACTGGTAGAAGCTATCTCCTGGGTGGGAGCTGATATTTCTGTAAATATAGGCATAATAGTCTGAGAGGTAGAAACTTTTCAGCATCAATCAAATTTTTCTTTGCATTAACAACGATGTTGTTACAAGCATCTGACAAAGTGCTCTTTCCAAGAGACTGGATCATCACTGAGATGTCAGTATTGAGAGATTTTAAATAGAACATGAAATTCCAAATCAGCTGATGGGCGGATAACAATCTAGATCCTCTGCCAAGTTGTGTGAAATCGAGCATTGAAGTCAGTCATGGCCTCATATGGGGCCTGCTTTATGGTCACCCTCTGCTGATATAGTGAAGATCAATCTCCATTTCTTGAAAACTTCTCATAAAAAGGATCTCCAAGTTGATCCCAGGTGCTAATGGTATTAGCTTCCAGAGTGCAGTATCAATCTAGTGCCTTGAATTTGAAAGAGGCCACAAGCAACCATAGTGCTATGTTTTGATCGATGACACCATGCACCAAGCACACGTCCACCACATCTTGTAGATGGTCGGATGGTGTTTTTGAGCCTTCTCTAATGAATTTTGATAAATATTTTAGAGCAGACGAAGGGATAGGAGCCCACATGACTGGTGCTACTAGTGCTATGAGAGGAATTCTGACATCCCATGCTACAAAATTTTTGTTAGCCATCGATAGTAGGACCGGTGGAGGGGTCAAGATGTTTATTGTACGAGTTCTTTCTTATATTGTTACAAACGATGGCACTAGCAGGCTAGGGTTGTTCACTATGTTTGATCTAGTAATAGGTCTATGGCTCATACACCCACCTTAAATTTAGATACATTCAAACAAGTCCCACCGGGCATGCTAGAAAAAGAATTGTTGAAGCCAAAAATTGCTAGGTAAACAACCTTATGGGAAACTCAGTTAATGGGGGGACCAATTGCACTAAATTGAGTGACCTTTGGGTTTTTAAAGAAGCTGACTCCTTCTTTATTTTGGGGGTTGGAAAGGGAAAAGGAAGTAGATATATAAAATAAAGTCTAATATAAGGCGATGCACCAAGATGTAAGTAAGTAGGCATAACAAATCTTCCCTTTCAGTGAGATTTAAGGGCATGTTTAGCAATCTGCATCTTTGAAAATAACATAAAGCATAGATGAACAATCTAAGAAGTCCATTAAATAACATAAGATAACTTCCACGTACATTCACTGAAAAGAAGAGTTCAAGACATGGTCTAAATCAAAAAATTTATATTGAAATTATAGAAGTCTTGCGAATAAACTACCTAGTACAACAAACAACACAGTATAATGCCTTATCAATTGACTAATAAATAGAGAGGTTGAAATAATTGGCATAGTCTATGAGTCTTAATACAATGATTAAAAAAAATACAAAGGCCTACAATCTTCCAATATTTTTTTGTGTATTTTCAAACCCTTCTTTAGAGAGTCAAAGTAGTATAAATAGATCCCTCCACTGCTTGAAAACCAAATAATTGCAACACAGTATAATTCCTTATCAATTAACTAAGAAACAGAGAGGTCAAACAAATTGGCACAGTCTATTTGTCTCAATACAATGATTAAAAAAAATACAAAGGCCTACAGTCTTCCAATATTTTTCTGTGTATTTTCAAACCCTTCTTTAGAGAGTCAAAGTAGTATAAATATATCCCTCCACTACTTGAAAACCAAATAACTAAAAAATTCTCCAGACATGGGAAACGCTGCCCATCACAATAATTTTCAAATTCCATTGCAACAAAAAAGATGTTGAAACATGGTATTTAGTCACCTTGAACAAGGTGTGCCCATGCTACTAATGATGAATGTGGTCCCAGGGTGGAAGCAATGAAATTACCATGAAGACATGTGTCACCTGCCCACAGAGTCAGTTAGGACATGTGGTGAAAGGGCAGAGCATGATACTCGTTTATCTTTCCCTTGCAATCAAAATCCCCATGAAGAAGAAACATGGAGTAGTCTGTACTCCAAGCATTGACTGTGGGGTCTGCCAAAAAGGTGCCCACAGAAAGATGCAACGTGGCGCATAGTCGGAGCTCAGAGGAGAAACAAAGGAGAGAGGATTCTCAAAGGCTTGCGCTACAAACATGTGGCGAAAGAGCAGGGCTTGAGGGAGAAGCAAGGGAAGAAAATATTCAAAAGTGTGTTTGGCTAACACGTGGTGCAAGCGGATGAAAGCACTACAAAAAAAGGGGGCCAAGAATATTCAAACATATGAAGTGTGGGTCGGGGCTGATGCAAAATTAAAAATGATCACCCGAAGGGAGCTTTAAGGATTTTAAATCCACAAGTATTACATGAATGATTTTTGCAAGTCAAGGAAAATAGAGCCTTGATAATATTTAGGAAATATACTTTGTTGTTCCACCTAATACTATACAAAAATAAAGATAGATGGACTAAAAGGATGTGTTTGGGTAAGATTGACCAACAAGGGAATTTGCTGCCAGTGCAACGATGGTGTTATATATGGGACAACAGATGTAAGAATTCAAATTATGTGATATTCCATGATGACTTTGTGTAAAAAATTATGAGAGTTCTTGGCCACCCACCACCAAGACTAAACACACTTGTTCTACAATTGTTAATACCTTTGGCCTTAAAACCTAAGAAAGGCCATACTCATAACTTTGGTGATTGGTTTTTCTACCAAATATCACAATAATCAAGATTTGTGGATGCCCACAGGCCCCACATATACTACCAAAGTTTTTCTCCCTTCAATTATCCTTTATAGAGTTCATGTGGTAGATTCTATGGATGGAAAAGGATGCCATGCATAAACAAAGGAAGGGTACATTTCTACCCAATTTGAAATGTGGGGAACTATCAGTGGGATTTGATACACTCGAAGAGTTGTAGAATTATCTAAAAATAAGGTACTCTTTAGAGTCTGAAAAGGAAACAAATTTTGACCCTGAGGGTCACATGAATTTTGTAAGAAACACCATCCTTACCATGACTATGGTTACTCACCAAATTGATTATGAAGAAGATGTAATCAAAAATTGTTTCACTCCTGAAGAGGTATATTAGAGGAGGAGAAAATGGGAAATTATGAAAAGGTTTGAGGAAGAAAGAAAGATGAAGCACAATGATTTCTTGGGGTATTTCATAGAGGAAGCATATCCTCTCAAGAGGATCGATATGATGATTGATAAGTTTCATGAATTGTATGATAAGTCTACAGTGAAGATGGAGAGACCTGCCAAATTGTCTCCCAAAAGACCGAGTGATATTGTAATTACATAACCAACTCTGGATACTATTTCAGTATGTCATGCTCCTCTAGGATCACCTCCATAACAACCACCTTCTAAAAACAAAAGACACAAGAGATAGACCCACTTGTTTCTTATGAAATAAGTGAGGAGGTTGGAGATACAAAAGAAGTAGTTAATGTGTTAAGACATTTGAAGGATGATGTTGAAGTGGACCAACCTATGCCTGAAACTGAAGACCACAAGCCTAAAGCTAGAGCCAATATTTAGGTAGAAGGAGAAAGATAAATGCATGAAGATGAGAGGGTAATTGTAACTCTCAGGTTCTTGGAAGATGGTGATTTTATAAAAAACCCTGAATTTAAAGACTTTTGGATTAAGATGAAAATGAGATATTTTGAAGTGAGGGTTGAAATAAATAAGATGGGAGCTGAGGAATCCTAGCATGACTAGATAGTAGCCCAAAATTTTAATGATTTAAGGATTAATAATATTGATTTCAGCCCGCAAGAGGCTAAAGAGATGATTTTGAAAAGTAATATAGTTATTGCCCCTGTTATGGAATTAAAGAAAAAAAATTTACTTGATCAAGTGAGAACATAGGAAGACCTAATGTTGATTGCTGAGTTTAACTCAGATGAAGGGGTAAGTGGCATAGGGTATAACCCTAGAATTGAAACCTTGGCATTATGAGCCAAACAAAAGAGTACACAAAAACCAAGGTCACTAGATGTAGTGTAGGAAATGAAATGGGCAACCATGGTGAAAACATTAAAGGATACATCTCCTCCAGAAGCTGCAACCATGACAATGCATTCAACTATGTTCACTTGAGTTTTAGTTAAGGAGATGGAAGCTAGATTCGAAGAGTAAAAAAAGGAACACAAGTTTTTAAATGATGAAGTCAATAAATTTCTCATGGAAAATGTGAAGTTGAAGGAACAATTGAAAGGAGTAGGCCCCTCACAGAACAAGGAAATAATGCTATACCAACCTCCTCCTGCTCCACCAATTGATATAGAAAGTGCTTCCACTAAACAAGTGAGTATTCTTAGAAAAGAGATTGAAGAGTCAAATAAATCCAACAATGAGGGTAAGGAAGGAGTGAAAAAACAAATCTGTAATGTTTTAGAGAAGGTCCTTGAGCATAGGATAAAGCAAATTATGGATAAGTTGGAAAGTGTGTATGATTGCTACAACTCACTGACATAGGCAATTGATCAAATGAAAACACATGTACCCATACTAGATCCCCTTTTTAAGAATTGGAAACCCATACACCACACATTGTGAACCTTGTGAAAAATCTTCCAGTGGAGTATTGAGGCTCCTGTAGCATTAAAACCTACAAAGTAGATGGCTAAAATAGTTATAGATGAACTCCAATATATACAAGGAGAAGACCAAAAGATCATAACAAGAATAGATTCATTTCATACTCTGAAGCAGTGGTTTGTGCCAAAAATATTGAAAGATGATGACCAATTGAAGGACCTCAATGAATGGAAGAGTTAATTTGGCCATATTGTTCCACATTTCATCACTCACATACAAAAGCATGGTGAGTTGAGTCTTCACAGCTTCAACTTAATCATGGATGGAGTAATAGCCTTGGATACAGGATATTCTAAGTTTATCATGGATGGCAGGGCGTTACCAGACAACCGATGGAAGATTCACCTTGCAAATATATTGAAAATTCAAGAATACAAATGGCCACATTATTATACAGTGTATGAGTGGGAGCATAAGTATTTGGCTCCTCCCGAACAGTAGGCCTTGGGGCTGTCGCAGTGGAGGAACCAGACATTTAGATACACTAATATGGAGAAAGGACCTTAAATAGATCTTGAATGATCATAGGTGCCTTATGGAGATTAACGGACTATGGTTCCACAAGTGTTGTGGACTTCATTAGTTATCTACTTTCTTTGTTTTCTCTTAATTATGTTTTAAGAAAAACTACTATTTAGTTTATACAAAGAGGAATGAATTTTGAAAAGATGCCATATTTTGTAATGGTCTGAAGCTTGTTGCTTCTCTTATAAAAGAGAAACCAAGACTGAATTTTGATGTCATCATCATAGGTATTTATAGAAACATGTATGAGGATACTTCTATTATATTGTAATATCTATTTGAAGAAATCAATGGAGAAGAATATTTAATCTCATGCTCAAATTTTGGTCTCAATTATTTTTTGATAATATTGTGCATGATTGGATTTTGTATGTATTTGAGGTGGGAATATAGGGGTATATTATGAATTGGTATCAATTATTTGTTCATAATACTGTGTATGATATAATAAGTTGTGGTCTCAAATTGTGGTATTGGATTTTTTTATGTATTTTAGGTGGGAATATAGGGGTATATTATGAATGCAATATTTTAGATATCATTTTATTGAGAAGATTGAACAATTTTCTAATTTTGTAGTCTCTTAGTTTTAGTTTTCAGTGTTAGTTGGACCTAAGAGATCCTTTCTTTCTTTGTAATGAGGAGGCTTAGTTCACCTAATGTTAAGATATCTATATGTATTATTAAATCACAAAATTTCATTATTGTTTCCTTCACACAAGCATATTGAATGTATGTGGAGGCTAGAAGTTGTATTACAAACTAAAGCTATCATATAGGACATACAAGAAAAGTCTAGCATCTAGAAAACATATAGGACATAAAGAAATTTATTCTAACTAAACAAAATTAATTTCAACCAAAGTAAGAAAACTAAGAAGAATGAATTACATTCAATAATAAATTTCACCATAAATATAACCAAAGTTTAGGTGACAAGCTAACCTCTTAAGGTGATAGGCTAGTTAAGGTGACAAAACATCATAATCATTTGCATTGCCAACAAGATCAGAATCCTGTTCACTCATTTTTGCATTTGCTTGTTTTTCTTCCTCATCCTCATCTGTAACCAAAGTAAGAAAACTAAGAAGAATGAATTACATTCAATAATAAATTGCACCATAAATATAACCAAAGTTTATGTGACAAGCTAACCTCTTAAGGTGATAGGCTAGTTAAGGTGACAAAACATCATAATCATTTGCATTGCCAACAAGATCAGAATCCCGATCACTCATTTTTGCATTTGCTTGATTTTCTTCCTCATCCTCATCTATAACATGCTTCTCATTCTCTCTCCCAATCTATTCATTATTAATCAAAATCGCTTCTTCAAACACTCCATTATCTTCATCCACTTCTTCAAATATTTCTTGTAAATTAACATATTGCCCATCAGGCATTATATCAACAACTTCCATGAATTTTCATTTGGAACGAGACTATGTTTGATTGACATATGACCATCTTGGGCTTCTCAAATCATCAATTATAAATGACTGGTTAATTTGAAGAGGGGAAACATACAGCTCATCCATCTTTGATAAAAAAATGTCATGTATTTGCATGTACAAATCCGTACTCATCAAATTGTACTGTGGATGGTCAGATCCACTTATATTTTAATAATATAGGACCATTTTCACCAAAATCCACTTGAATAATTTCTTGGATGAATCCAACATTAAATTTCTTCTTAGTTTCGTGAAGAAATTCAACACTAACAACACAATCACAATTCATCTTTCCTTTTTCTTTTTCTTCCACTCTTAAATGATTACCATAGGCCCACATTCCACTAAAACACAACCCATATGTGTGGAGATTGCAAAATCTCACTTTCCTCCATTGTTATATCTTGTCCTTCTTTTGCATCACTGAATGCATTAGCAATCCATTCTTCAAATTTTGGAAAAGAATCACCTCTAATCAAATCATGACGTCTACGCTTTTGAGGTTGATGTTGCATCCAATTTTGATTCTCTTCTTCATATTTTCTACATAGAATATTAACGTACAAATAGTAATATTAATAACATAAATGTGTAAATGCAATTGAGTAAATAAATTATTGTGTAATTTTTTTTTACCTATGCCACCTATCGAATGAAGTTGTGTTTTGAAGAATATAGGCATGTATTGCACTTCTTTCTTGATGTGATAGCTTGGAGCAACATCCGTTGCCTTCTAATACTTCACCTGCAATTGTTTCATCTTTTTCATCATCCCATACACGTCAATTAACATTTTTAAAATCCTTCATATATTATGTTCAAAATCCCATGGCCTCTTGCATTAAATATCCCTCAGATATATTTCCTTTTGGTTTTTCCCTAGTACGAACTTTTTTTTTCAAAACCTTCATATATCGTTCTATAGGATACATCCATCTCATTCTTACTGGGCCACAATGCTCTAGTTCATATTCTAGACGTATCAAAAGATGCATAGAAATGTTAAAGATTGTTGGTGGAAATTCCCATTCCAATAGACAAAGGACTTCAACAACCTCCTCCCTCAAACTATCAAAGTTCGAAAGATCTAATACATGTAAACTCATTCTCTTTAATACTAGGCCCAACCTTATAACTGTCAATCTTGGCCCCTTTACCAAACTTGATATATTTACCACAATAGGTAAAATATTCTCAATTATGAAATTCAATAGTCATGGGTCTTGAGGCCTCTTAAGCCATTAATGTAAGTTTTTCTTCTAATACTACTACTAACATATCTAGTGGGAAAGCAAGCCTGAGACAACAATTGTAAGATTTGTGCATGTTGTTCATTTGTCCAGACATAAGGAGCACTAGGTTTTCTATATTTTCCATCAACATATTTTTCAACCCAAATATTTCGATGAATCTTAAGTTGTCGAAAGTCTTCACATGTTGAAATAGTATCAAAAGCACCAAAAAGAGTTTCTATAATAGCATAGGCTATATTTTTCTCAATATGCATAAAGTCAATAGTATTCCTAATGGCTATATCCTTAAAGTATGACAACTTATAGAATATGCACAATTGTTTTACACCACTTTCACTACATGGATCATATCTACTACCAACAATCCCACCATTTTCAATAAATGACATTCTTTTTTGTCCATCCTCAACAATGTAATCACCTGTTATTAGCAATGGTGCTTCACAATTCTCTTCTTGACCATTGAAACATGTTTTTTGTTGATGATATGGATGATCCATTTTAAGGTAAGAAAGATGTCCACAATAAATACACTTAAAAAAACTTCTTGAGTGCTTCACAAAATCCTTAAAGTTGCAAGCAATACATCCATGATATCCATGAACAATGAGACCAGACAATGTGCCATATGTAGGAAGATCATGAATTGTAAACATCAAGGAAGCTCTTAAAGTGAATTTGATTGAATGACCATCCCTTAAAGATTGAATTGCTTCAATTCCTTTCCACAATTCCATTAGCACATCATATAATGGCTGGTGTATGATGTAAAACAAAGGTTGCTTGCACTATCTCCTAGAAGACTTCTCTCTGTCTTCCACCAAGAACTTGAAAACTTCAGGACTCTATTTAGACTTAGATCATTAACTAAGTCTTGCTTCAACTCTTCTCAAAGATTTCTCCACTTGTGCTTTACCTTTGGAAGACCAACACCATGTGAATTTGCAAATTTCCTCTCAACACCTAGAAGGATCTAAGTGCCAAATTCACCATCTTGCTTGAACTGCTTGTAGGGGAGCTAGAGGTACTATCATCATGCTTCACACATCCAAATAGGTCCATCTTGCTTAGTGTTCAATCTTCAAATTACCCGTTTTCAAGAATTTTCCTTGGAGAGGCCTAATTCCTACTAGCCCTTGCTAGTCACTTTTTGGCTTTTCTTGCCCAAACTTGTCAAACAACCTGACAAATAAATCTCACTTCCAGTACCCTTTTCAGTCCTTTAAATGTTTCACAAGGTGTCAGACCCCTATCTCATCCGTACAATGGATTCCTACTATTAAGGACAAATAGGCTAACTAGGCCTAATTCTTAGGGTTTCACTGGTTTCTTACCTTTTCCTTGCACAAATGGATTGGGAAGACCAAAATCTTCTCAACATGTCAAAATGTGATTGAGACCTCCCTGGAACCGTACAGGTTCCGTACTGTACCTTTTACCCCTACCTAAGTTCTTCAACTTTTACCTCTCAAACCTCTAACCGGGCAGTCCTAGCTCACCTAGGGTTTGATTTTAAAAACACTTGCTCCATTCCCTACACTCCCTAATATTAAATATATACAATTGACTGGCTCCCCTGTCATTTCAATCCAGTCTCAGGGTGATCTCGTGGTTGGATTTTATGGGGGATCCATTTTAAAAATTGACTGCTCAAAAGAAGACAGTAAACACTCTAAACTCTGATTTATTCACACAAGACACCTAAACTAAATCAAATGAACCTATTTACAAAAGAAAGAATGCTAAGATATGTTGTGTAAACTCAAATCCAATGCCAAATCAGTGCATATAAACCATTAGTTATCACTGTCACATCAAAGCACACGGGATACACAGAAAATGCAGAAACTACTTTATTCCTTCAAACCAAAATTTGTTTACAATGCAATCTAACTGCTTGCTACGAGCCACACCTCTACTTAGATGCCTTATCCATCATTCAAGGGAAGTTTCTCGACTCCACATCCTTGATTTCAAGGGAATCCAATATAATTAAGTTGCATGCAATCACACAAAATGTTGCCATGCAGTTTTACAACAACTTTGCAACTTCCACCATTGTGTCATGATCCTAAATCTTAGGACCTCTAACACCTTGATCTCGAGCCAACAACTCCCTTAATTGTTCCTTGGCATCTTCTAACAATGACCATGTGGTTATAACTCATTTAATGCTTTATATTCTAACATATGTTGTCCAAAGCTAAATAAAGCAACATTTAACAACATTGATTAAACTAGGATGACCTAAGTCCTAGTGACTAACTCATCACACAAACAAGACCTTCTAAGGTCCAAATCAAACACACTGATATCCTGATTTGGCTAAGATCAGGTACAAGCCAAAATTGAACTAAACAAATTGGAGATTAGCCTAGGTGCTCCTGCACCATCCTCCCCAAAACAGAAAATTTAAATCCACCCTTGGATTGAGCAAGTTGAGATCAATGCCCAACTTTTTGAACTCTGCCTCCTTGATCCATACTGCATCAGCATCAGGTTGACCATGCCTCTTAATCAGATGCTCTTTGTATTCTTTGGTTCTAGTCCTCTTATAGACCCTGGTATCCAATATCTTGTCAGCTTGTTTGACTGTGGTGGAGGGCAGTTTGAGTTCTTCCACATCTTGGATGACTTCTTGGATGGTCTAATCCATGTTTGGTGGTGGTCCTTTATAATGCACCAAATCTGCAACATTGAAAATAGGGGACAGTCCACTGTCATCTGGTAGCTGCACCTTGAATACATTGTTCCCATATTTCTCCAAGATAGGACAGGGACCTATCCTCTTCATTTGCAGCTTATGAGGAACTCCTTTCTACAATCTAGACTTGTTCAAATGCACCATTACTAAGTCTCCAATATTGAATTATACTTCTTTCCTATGCTCATCCACCTTGGTCTTATGTTTCATGGTATTTTCTGCCAATGTTTTTTTGATTGTCTCATGAATCTCCTGCATTGCATAAGCAAAATCATTAGCATATCCACTTCCCTTGACTCCATCCTTAAACTCTCTTAGCTCATAAACACCTCTAGGATGTAATCCATAGACAATTTCAAAGGGAATCTTCCCTGTTGATCTGTTGACAGTATCATTATAGGCATATTCAGCTTGCCCAATCAACTAATCCCATTGTTGACCATACTCCTTGGTCAAGAATCTTAAGAGGTTTCCAAGTGTCCTATTTACAACTTCGGTCTGACCATCAGTTTGGGGATGGTATGTAGATCCAAAGGATAAATTGGTGCCCAATCTTTGCCAAAGAGTCTTCCAAAAATGACTCATAAAAATGACTCATTTAATGCTTTATATTCTAACATATGTTGTCCAAAGCTAAATAAAGAAACATTTAACAACATTGATTAAACTAGGATGACCTAAGTCCTCGTGACTAACTCATCACACAAACAAGACCTTCTAAGGTCCAAATCAAACACACTGATACCCTGATTTGGCTAAGATCAGGTACAAGCCAAAATTGAACTAAACAAATTGGAGATTAGCCTAGGTGCTCCTGCACCATCCTCCCCAAAACAGAAAATTTCAATCCACCCTTGGATTGAGCAAGTTGAGATCAATGCCCAACTTTTTGAACTCTACCTCCTTGATCCATACTACATCAACATTAGGTTGACCATGCCTCTTAATCAGATGCTCTTTGTATTCTTTGGTTCTAGTCCTCTTATAGACCATGGTATCCAATATCTTGTCAACTTGTTTGACTGTGGTGGAGGGCAGTTTGAGTTCTTCCACATCTTGGATGACTTCTTGGATGGTCTGATCCATGTTTGGTGGTGGTCCTTTATAATGCACCAGATCTACAACATTGAAAACAAGGGGCATTCCACTGTCATCTGGTAGCTGCACCTTGAATACATTGTTCCCATATTTCTCCAAGATAGGACAGGGACCTATCCTCTTCATTTGCAGCTTATGAGGAACTCCTTTCTGCAGTCTAGACTTGTTCAAATGCACCATTACTAAGTCTCCAATATTGAATTGGACTTCTTTCCTATGCTCATCCACCTTGGTCTTATGTTTCATGGTATTTTCTACCAATTTTTTTCTGATTGTCTCATGAATCTCCTGCATTGCATAAGCAAAATCATTAGCATATCCACTTCCATTGACTCCATCCTTCAACTCTCTTAGCTCATAAACACCTCTAGGATGTAATCCATAGACAATTTCAAAGGGACTCTTCCCTATTGATCTGTTGACAGTATCATTATAGGCATATTCAGCTTGCCCAATCAACTGATCCCATTGTTGACCATACTCCTTGGTCAAGCATCTTAAGAGGTTTCCAAGTGTCCTATTTACAACTTCGGTCTGACCATCAGTTTGGGGATGGTATGCAGATCCAAAGGATAAATTGGTGCCCAATCTTTGCCAAAGAGTCTTCCAAAAATGACTCATAAACTTAGTATCTCTGTCTGATACAATGCTGATTGGTAATCCATGAATCCTTACTATCTCTTTGAAGAAAAGAGAGGCTATTTGACTGGCATCATTGGTTGTTTTGCATGGCACAAAGTGAGCCATTTTACTGAATCTGTCTACAACCACATAAACACTATCCATACCTTGTCTTGTCTTGGGTAACCCAACTACAAAGTCCATACTCAAGCATTCCCATGGCCTAGTAGGGATAGGCAGTGGTTGGTACAAGTCTGTATTTGAAGAAGTACCTTTGGCCTTTTGACACACCACACAACTCTCCACATACCTCCTGACATCTAGGTTCATCCTTGGCCAAAAGTAAAACCTTTGAACCAGTTCCTGAGTTTTGGTGATTCCAAAATGACCACTCAATGCACCATTATGCTTTTCTTGTATCAAGTTCTCTCTAATAGAACCTCTAGGAACACATAGTTGATTCCCTTTAAACAAAAGATCACTTTGCAAAGTATATTCAACATATTTTCTATGAAAATGATTCTTGTATTCAGCACATACCTTATAAATATCTGCAAAATCTTCATCATCTACATATAGATCTTTGAAGTGATCTATTCCCATGCTCTTCAACTGAATTTCCCGAATTTGGAGAACTCTTCTGCTCAAGGCATTTGCCACCTTGTTGAGAGTTCCCTTCTTATGCTTGATATTGAAGGTGTAAGCTTGCAAGTACTCCACCCATTTCAAATGTCTGTGACTCAACTTCTCTTATGAATTCAGGAAACTGAGTGCTTGATTGTTTGAATACACTATAAATTCCTTGGGAAGCAAGTAGTGCCTCCACTTCCTTAGAGCTTGGACCAATGCATACATCTCAAGGTCATAAGAAGAATACTTCTTCTTGGCTTCACTTAGCTTCTCTGAATGAAAAGCCACCAGTCTGCCCTCTTGACTGAGAACAGCTCCAATAGCTACATTGCTTGCATCACATTCAATGGTGAATAGCTTCTCAAAGCTTGGTAACACCAAAATAGGTTGGGTGGCTATCTTCTCCTTCAGCAACTCAAAACTCTTGTTAGCTTGCTCATTATATACAAACTTGGTTTTCATTCCTCCTTTTATGGTATCCAACATAGGAGCACAAATAGCACTAAACTGTCTTATGAATTTCCTATAGTATTGAGCAAGACCATGGAAGCTTCTTACCTTTGTTGCTGTCTTTGGAGTAGGCCAATTGAGGATGGATTTCACTTTGCTGCTGTCCATCTTCAAGTTGCCATGTGATAGCACAAATCCAAGGTACACCAGCTCTATTTTGATGAACTCACACTTTTCCAAATTGATCATTAGCTTCTCCTCCTGCAGCTTCTTGAAAATCAACTCTATCTGTTGGAGGTGCTCTTCTCTTGTTCTGCTATAGATTAGTATATCATCAAGATACACTACTACAAACTTGCCAATGTAGTCTTTGAGGATTTCATTCATGAGTCTCATGAATGTGGAGGGGGCATTAGATAGTCCAAATGGCATAACTAGCCACTCATAGAGACCCTCATTGGTTTTGAAGGCTATTTTCCACTCATCGCCCTCATGTATCCTAATTTGGTGATAACCACTCTTTAAATCTATCTTGGTATAGTACCTAGCTTCACCTAGACAATCCATGAGATCTTCAATCCTAGGGATAGGGAACCTATACCTAATGGTTATCTTGTTTATTTCCCTAGAATCAGTACAAAGCCTCCATTCTCCTCCCTTTTTAGGTGCTAAGACAGTGGGTACTGCACATGGACTAATGCTTTTCCTAATAAGGCCTTGGTTAAGAAGTTCTTGAATCTGCTTGGATATTTCCTCATTTTGTTGAGGAGTCATCTTATAGGCTGCTTTGTTTGGTAGGGTAGCTCCTGGTATCAAATCTATCCTATGACTTATGGCTCTTTTAGGAGGTAATGTTGCTGGTTGACCACTACTTACAATACCTTCATAGGTCTACAACAACTTTTGTATCTCCGTAGGTAACTCTTGCTTTTCAGCTACTTTCTCTTTTCTCACCTCTCTTGGCTTGATCATCACTGCATAGCCAACTCCTTCTCCTTCTTCCAAGGCTTCCAAGAATTCTTTTTCACCCACCATGAGCAGTTTGGAACCTGCTGTCTGCACCTCTGTATCTTCTAGCAAAGACTGAATTTTGAAGGTTACCTTGTATTTCTTGAAAGTATATGAGTTCTTTGCTCCATCATGCACAGCTTGGCAGTCGAATTGCCATGGCCTACCTAGGAGCAAGTGACATGCATCCATAGGTAACACATCACACAAAACTTTGTCCTTGTACCTACCAATTGAGAACTCCACCCATGCTTGTTCATTCACCAAGACATGCTGACCCTTATTGAGCCAAGTGACTTTGTAAGGATTGTTGTGGGGTATCCTTCTCAACTTTAGCTTGCTGACTGCCTCCTCTGACACAATATTGTCAGTAGAACCTGAGTCAATGATGACCTTACACACTTTCCCCATCATCTTTCACTTTATCCTAAACAGGGACATTCTTTGGCTTGGTTCTTCTTTCACCGGTTCCTTGATCAATGTTCTCATCATGAGGTTCTCACCTTCCTCTGAATTCAATGGTACTTCAGGATGTTTATCTGCTGCAGCTGTCTCATCATGAACCGAGTTAGTTCTCTTATCTCCTTCATGAGAAGTACTACCTTTCTCTGGACATCTATAGGCCGGGTGTCCCAATTGATTGCAGTGGTAGCATTTCATATTGGTAAAGTAGTTACCTCTTC
The DNA here is from genome assembly GCA_007258455.2 of Sequoia sempervirens. Classification (NCBI taxonomy): domain Eukaryota; kingdom Viridiplantae; phylum Streptophyta; class Pinopsida; order Cupressales; family Cupressaceae; genus Sequoia; species Sequoia sempervirens. The sequence goes on from VDFB02075321.1 coordinate 439,213,483, forward strand.
CTTGTCCACCACTTCTTCCTCTGAAGTTGGAGCCTCTTCCTCTATCACCTCTACTAGAGCTTCCTTCTTGCTGCTTAGAGTATTTGACTTCTCCTTGGGCCCTTGGTTTTGAAATTCTTCCACTATAACCTCCTCTTTGTCCTCTGCTGTCTTTCCCTTTACCTCTACTTTTGGGGTTTTGCTCTTGCTTCTTTTTGCCTTTCTCCTCTATCTTCAAAGCCATTTGATAGCATTGGCAGACTATTTTGAAGTTCACTAGGCTCATGTCTTCTTGAATAGACCATTTAAACCCATTTAAGTACCTTGCTAGCTTGATGCTTTCATCTTCAACCACCTTTGATCTTAGGCACAATTTTTGAAACTCCTTGGTATATGTTTGAACATCCATTTTTTTTTTCCTAAGATTGTGTCTTCTCCTATGCAACTGAACTTCATAATCATCAGGTGGATAGGTCTGCATTATCTTAGTTACCATTCCTCTCCATGAAACTATGGGACCTTAACCTTCTTTCTCTCTTTCAGCTTGTACAAATTTCCACCATGTGAGAGCTTCTCCTCTCAACCTTGACTTGGCCACCTTTATCTTTTGGGCCTCTGTTATTCCATCACATTCAAAGTGATTTTCTATGCTTTCAATCCAATCTACAACTGAATTAGGGTCCATTTGTCCACTGAAAAGTGGCACTCCTTCCAATGCTTTACCACTTAAGGCCTGCAATGCCTTCAAGAATGGTTCTTCAGCAAGAACAGGGTCAGGATTTGGAGCTTCCTCCTCCAAATCCTCTTCTTTTTCTTTGGCTTCCTACTCTTCCTTCTGCTCTATCTTATCCTTCACTTTATCTGCTATCTCATGGACTTCATCCAAGAGCTTCTCCACTTGAGACAACCTTTCTCTTAGCAGCCGGTTGTCTTCCTCTTGCTCTTCTACTTTTTTAGCTAACTCTGCATTAGTCACCATGGTTCTCTCCTCTGGTGTGTTCTCTCCTACTGACTCAGTGGGCTGCAACATCAATCACAAGCCTTGAATCAAACCTGGCTCTGATACCAATATGGTGTATGATGTAACCCAAAGGTTGCTTGCACTATCTCCTAGAAGACTTCTCTTTGTCTTCCACCAAGAACCTGAAAACTTTAGGACTCTATTTAGACTTAGATCATTAAATAAGTCTTGCTTCAACTCTTCTCAAAGAGTTCTCCACTTGTGCTTTACCTTTGGAAGACCAACACCATGTGAATTTGCAAATTTCCTATCAACACCTAGAAGGATCTAAGTGCCAACTTCACCATCTTTCTTGAACTACTTGCAGGGGAGCTAGACGTACTGTCATCATGCTTCACACATCCAAATAGGTCCATCTTGCTTAGTGTTCAATCTTCAAATTACCCGTTTTCAAGAATTTTCCTTGGAGAGGCCTAATTCCTACTAGCCCTTGCCAGTCACTTTTTGGATTTTCTTGCCCAAACTTGTCAAACAACCTGACAAATAAATCTCACTTCTAGTACCCTTTTCAGTCCTTTAAATGTTTCACAAGGTGTCAGACCCCTATCTCATCCGTACAGTGGATTCCTACTATTAAGGACAAATAGGCTAACTAGGCCCAATTCTTAGGGTTTCACTGGTTTCTTACCTTTTCCTTGCACAAATGGATTGGGAAGACCAAAATATTTTCAACATGTCAAAATGTGATTGAGACCTCCCTGGAACCGTACAGGTTTTGTATTGTACCTTTTACCCCTGCCTAAGTTCTTCAACTTTTACCTCTCAAACCTCTAACCGGGCAGTCCTAGCTCACCTAGGGTTTGATTTTAAAAACACTTGCTCCATTCCCTACACTCCCTACTGTTAAATATATACAATTGATTGGCTCCCCTGTCATTTCAATCCAGTCTCAGGGTGATCCCGTGGTTGGATTTTATGGGGGAGCCATTTTAAAAATTGACTACTCAAAAGAAGACAGTAAACACTCTAAACTCTTATTTATTCACACAAGACACCTAAACTAAATCAAATGAACCTATTTACAAAAGAAAGAATGCTAAGATATGTTGTGTAAACTCAGATCCAATGCCAAATCAGTGCATATAAACCATTAGTTATCACTGTCACATCAAAGCACACGGGATACACAGAAAATGCAGAAACTACTCTATTCCTTCAAACCAAAATTTGTTTACAATGCAATCTAACTGCTTGCTACGAGCCACACCTCTACTTAGATTCCTTCTCCATCATTCAAGGGAAGTTTCTCGACTCCACATCCCTGATTTCAAGGGAATCCAATATAATTAAGTTGCATGCAATCACACAAAATGTTGCCATGCAGTTTTAAAACAACTTTGAAACTTCCATCATTGTGTCATGATCCTAAATCTTAGGACCTCTAACACCTTGATCTCGAGCCAACAACTCCCTTAATTGTTCCTTGGAATCTTCTAACAATGACCATGTGGTTATAACTCATTTAATGCTTTATATTCTAACATATGTTGTCTAAAGCTAAATAAAGCAACATTTAACAACATTGATTAAACTAGGAGGACCTAAGTCCTAGTGACTAACTCATCACACAAACAAGACCTTCTAAGGTCCAAATCAAACACATTGATACCCTGATTTGGCTAAGATTAGGTACAAGCAAAAATTGAACTAAACAAATTGGAGATTAGCCTAGGTGCTCCTACACCAATGGCTCTAGATAAGCATCAATTGTATCTGAAGTCACACTTTTCTTTCCTGGTGTAATCAATGATAGGATTAAGAAAAATGGTTTAGTTGCTAACCATGGAGGCAATTTATAATTTTATTAAAAACACTGGCCAAGTTTCCCATTTAGTAATTTGATATGAGAATGGGTTCACCCTATCTAGAGCCAAACCCAACCTTATATTACGAGCATCTTGAGAAAAATCAGGCCATCTGTTATCAAATTCCATCCATCTCTTAGAATCAAGCACATGTCGTTGTTTTCCATCAGTGCTCTTATTTTGGACATGCCATTACATAAGTTCAACAATGTCTCTGCACCTATACATTCAGAGTAATCATGGGATTATCGAAAAGTGGAAAAGAACCTTTCTAGGAACTACAACTGATTTCAACCCTTGTTTATACCTCGCTTCATGAAATTTTAGACATTCACTCTCATTTGCAAGATTATTGTAAAATAATACACAACCATTCACACATGTGTGGATATTTTCATACCCTAAGCCTAACTTAGTGATTTTCTTTTTACATTGACTTCATTTTGTTGACAATGTGGAGTCAGGTGGTAACAATGTACTTAATAATGCCAATAAATAATTTACACTCTCATTTGTCCAACCATGCACCACTTGCAAGTTAAGACTTTGAAGGATTGTTTTCAAATGACTTAACTTGCAATTAGCATACACATACTTCAAAGCATCCTCCATTGACTTGGCCCAATCATCATCTAAACCCTCACTCAACATTATATCAACTTCAAACCCTTCGTCTAACATTGATTCCTCTTCATCTATGTTTGGTTCCACTTCATCTCTATTTGTTTCCTTGTCATCTCTCACACTCTACAATTATATCATATCTTCATAATAATTGTAATGCCAAGGGCTTATACCACTATGCCCATATCTTATTATATGTTGATAAATCATTTTTTTTCTCATCTTTCCACCAAGACAGCCATTACATGGACATGGATATTTGTCCATGACCCTAGCATTGGCTACTCTCTCATCAGATGCATGGTATTGATTTGTAGTCAACCTTCAACGTTGATCCATCTGTAATGTTCTTCACATAGCAACAAAATTCTTTTGGGGAAAAATTCAGTAAACAAAAAGTTCAAGATTTAAAAAAAATGTAAAAAATTGTAGAATAAGAGAGAAAAACTATTTTTTTTAATTGAAAGGAATTTCCATAGAAATATAGTTATAGAGAGCAAATAAAATAGAGATTTTAACTAATGAATTGTAAAAAAATAGATTTTTGTAGTTTATATTCAAATTGTTGATTACATTGCATTGCACATCTTTCAAACTCAAAATTTTACTTCACATTGCATAACTAATAACTAGGAGCAGTTGTTAATTGCATTTGCTTGTCATGGCATTCCATGAGACCACATTTCTTTGAGGCATATTTTCAAATAGTTCACTGCCTTGTCTATGCTACCACATTTTTCATACATATTGTCTACAAAATAATTTTATCAAACAGTTCCTTGCCTTGTTGATATGGCTAAAATTTTAAAACAAGTGCTTTCAAACAAGCTATGGATGCTTGGAAAAAATCTATCAAAGCATAATACTAAGCAATAACATAGACAAGATAGTAAACTGGTTGAAAAAATGCCTCAAAGAAATGTGATCTCATGGTGATGGAATGCCATGACAATCCATAACAATTCGCTTGTCATGGAATTTTTCATGGCATTCCATCACCATGAGACCACATTTCTTTGAGGAATTTTTTCCAAAGTTCATTGCCTTGTCTATGCTACCACATTTTTCATACATGTCTACCAAAGTATTTTATCAAACAGTTCATTGTCGTGCTGCTATGGCTAAAAGCCTAAAACAGGCAATTTCAAACAAAATATGGATGCTTGGAAAAAATATTTCAAAGCATAATAGTAAGAAACAAGCTATGGTCTCATAGATTTTTTTTGGCACAAAAATCAACATGATTTTATTTGCATTTTTTGTAGGTTTTAAACACATTTTTTTTGGGCAATTTTTTTGTTTGAAATGGGGAAAAATATTTGTGGTCAGCTTTGTGCATTTTTTAATTGTAGGATTCTCACAGTTAGTGAAAAAGGTAGTGTTCATGAAGGAATGGAAAATATGTGTAGAGCCTTTGAATTATACCTGTACTACGCAATGGTATTGAATCATTTAATAAACCTTTTTTTCTTTACAGGGAAGCATTTTCTTATGTAACTATTGACTAAGACAACTTTTCTTTCAACTGAACACCCTCTCATGAAATCTCATTCATATTATAATCTTGCATGATCTTATCATATTAAAGGTCATTATGATACCACTGGCCACTACTACATGGCATCAGTCAAGGAAAGCCAGAGGCCACAGGATTTTTTGGACAGGTTCAATTGAAGCTAGGAGATCTTAAGAGTTCTCTCTCAAATTTTGAAAAGGTTCTGGAGGTCCACCCTGAGAAGTGTGAGAGCTTAAAATTTGTAGGTCATATATATGCTTGGCAAGGGCAGGTAGAGAAGGCTTTGGAAATTTTAAGAAAGGAAACTCGCATAGATCCATGTGATGTACATGCATTTATCAAGATTGGTGAGTTATTAATATCGATAGACCCTAATGCAGCCTTAGATTCTCTTAAGACAAAAATGTCTCTTATGAAGAAGAGCAGAGAAGAAGTACCCATTGAATTGTTAAAAAACATTGGGGTTCTTCATTTTGAGCATGATGAACTAGAGTTGACTCGACAAAATTTTATGGAGGCATTAGGAAATGGCATTTGGATTGAATTCATCAATAAAAGCCCCAGTGCCAATTCTACAATTTTTTCTGTGTGCTTTAAGGATATGGAATTCTTCCATCAACTCGAAAAAGGTTGTGTTTCATTTGAGTTACCATGGGATAAAGTCACAACACTATTCAATCTTGCTAGGTTATTTAAACAACTACATGATACTGAAAAATCAAATATTTTATTCAGGCTAATATTGTTCAAGTTTCCTGATTATGTGGATGCATATCTACGTCTTGCAACCATGGCTCAGGCTCAGAATGAGATCCAACTAAGCCTAGAATTGATTGGTGATGCACTTAAGGTGGATAAAAAATCATCAAATTCTTTATGTATGCTTGGCAACATGGAACTAAAAATAGATGATTGGCTTAAAGCAAAAGAAACAATTAAAGCTGCACAAAGTGAATCAGATGCGAAGAATTCTTATTTTGAAATTTCACTTGGAAATTGGAATTATTTTGTAGCTTTTCACAATGAGAGGAGGGACCCAAAGAATGAGGCAACACAACTTGAGAATGTTAGAGAACTATCTTGTAAAGTGTTGGCACAGATACCAAGAAATGCTTATGTTGCAAATGGGGCAGCCATTGTGCTAGTTGAAAGGGGTCAATTTGATATTGCAAAGGAAATTTTTACACAGGTACAAGAAGCTACTACAAGAAAAATATTTGTTTATATACCTGATGTGTGGGTAAATCTAGCACATGTTTACTTTGCACAAGGATAGTTTGCACTTGTAGTGAAAATGTATCAAAATTGTTTGAGGAAATTCTATTTTGGCACAACACCCAAAATTTATTATACTTAGCTCCAACACATTATGAAGAAGAATAGTGGCAAGATTGTAAAAGAAAATTATTAAGATTAGTACATTTGGAGCCCTTAAATTACATGTTACACTTTGATGTTGGGCTTGCAATGTAGAAGTTTTCAACTTCAACACTTCAAAAGCAAAAATGTACTGCCGATGAGGTTTGTCAATAAGTGTCAAAATTAATGAATGCACTATGTGTGTTCAACCAATTTTCAATTGTGGCAAGCCCTCATACACATGGATTTGATGAGAAGAAGATAGAGTTTCATTTTGACTACTGTAAACATTTGCTTGATGCTACCAAAGTTCATAGAGAAGCAACACAATGTGAAGAGCAACAAAGCTGTCAAAAGCTGGGAGTAGCACGCCAACTTATCTTGGCTAATGAAGCAAAATGAAAAGTTGGTGAAGAATGAAGGATTAATATGGAAAGGAGAAAGCAAGAGGAAGAACTCTGGTGGGTGATAAGGCAAGAGGAGCTTAATTTGAATGTGTGAAGGAATTATGGAAGAGTAAGTGTAAGGACATGGATGATGACGATGATGAGGTTGGTCAGTCTGAGAAGAAAAAAAAGAAGGAAAAGAAGAAAAATAAGAAGGATAAGGACCACAAGGCTTATGATTCTTATATGGAGGAACCTGATATTTCCATGGAAGATTAGGAAAATTATATGAGTGATAAGGCACAAGATGATGTAGAAAATTCCCAAGATATTCTTGTAGCTACAAGTCTAGAAGACTTTGATGATGGAGAGACAAATTCTCCAGTTTCAAAAAAATCATAAAGGAGACATGCATACTCTAATTCTGAAGATGATGAACCATTGCAAAAACAAATTATGAGAGAATATGATCCATATGATGATGATGTCTAGGCTTCCTGAGCTTTAACCAAACCTACCCATTGTAGAAACATATTCCAAGAGAAGATGATGCATATAATGACAATGGATAAGCTACCTCAAACTTTTATTCAATCAAATATGCTTTGTCTCTTCCAAATCCATTTGACATATTTAAATGAGAACTTATCAAAAACCTCAAATGAATCATCTGTATGTTATCTTTTCATTTATCCTCTTTCTTTTTTTTATGGGAAACCTATTTTAGTCTTTATTTTAGAACATTTTATGTGTCCTTCAATGTATTATGCTTTATCTTTCTATTAGATTCTAGATTAAAATAACCTATAATTGAAAATAGATTAATTCATCTATTTTTATTTTACAGTCCGAAATAGGTGGATTAAATTATTCTGTTGTTAAACAAATCTTGTACTATGTAATGTCCCCTTTTTGAAATGAAACCATGTTGAAACTCAAATGCTCATTATTCATTTCCCATGGGCCTTGGGGATTTTTCTATTAGAAAATAGGAGTATAATAATAACTCAAGAGGATATTAATTTCATAAAAGGGGCCACTTAAATGTTATCATAAAAATTAATTATAATAAAGAGGGCCTCAAGTAAATTGAAATTATAAATAGAGGATGTCTCTTATAATTGAAATCTATTTTATATAATTCCTCTCAAATATCAATCAAAGGTCATGAAGGAAATTTGAAGAGTTATGTCTTTGGAGGAAAACTCTATTTAAGAGAATCCAAACAAGGAGGGGGAGGCATAATGATCAAGCATTTTATTTTTTTGATTTCTACTCCTTATTATATTTTTGGACTTTGGTTCAATTAACTTGATGATGAAAAAATCTCTAGGACTGGAATTGGAGGATGAAAACCCACAATTCCTTGGAGTGATTTCATATAGGAGTCACCATTGAGCTAAATTGTTCAAATTCCAAATTGATATTAATATTACACTTGTGCTAAAGGGGCATTGTAACTACTGGAGTAATATTGCATTCTTTTTGGCCAGAAATATATCAATTTTATGGTTACCATCCCCCATATATGTCATTTCCATTAGAGTATGATAATGGTTTCCTTATGATCACTGGTTGTTGTTCATACATTCCATCACAGGTGCAATTGTGAAAAGGTTTCATACAACTAGTCACTAGCTTCCACATATATAAATTACATCATTATTTCCAGGTTAGTGTTGCAAGTTGAGGCACTAAGATATATGGTGGATCCATATGGTATGTGCAGCTCTTGTACTATTGTCAGAACAATAATATGAGTTTGGATTATGGTGTGCAACCCTTTAAAATCATTGTCACATCTAGGGATCATTGTGGAGACTTCATATTTGATCCAGGTATCAAGAATATATGATCTATTATTGTTGACCTTTTAGGAATGTTGGGATGAACATAAGTCCATATTGTATGCTTCATAACAACCTTGTTTTACTATTCCATAGACCAGTTTTCCTATCAATATAAGTATTTGATTTATTGTATTAGTATTTTTCATTTTCAGACTTTATCTAATCTACAAATTGGGTCCATATTGTTGTTTATCTGCAATGTATTATATCTATGAAATATCTCAATTTTTGTAATAAAAAATGCTAAAAAGGAAGGCATAAAATTGGAAAATACCAAAAAATAAGAAAGTTCTAGAATTGGGGACATTACAATGGTATCAGATTTGGATCTTGTTGGTTTATGATATTTCCTTCTTATATAGTCAAGTGATAGAGACAAGTATTATCAAAGGGAACTTAGAAAAACTATCCATTTCCTAAGAAACAATTAAAGCTACATAAAGTGAATTAGATGTGAAGAATTCTTATGTTGATATTTCACTTGGAAATTGGAATTATTTTGAATCTTTTCTTAATGAGAGGAGGAATCCAAAGAATTAGGCAACACATCTTGAGAAGGCTAGAGAATTGTATTGTAAAGTGTTGACACAGAGACCAAGAAATGTGTATGCTACAAATGGGCAGCCATTGTGCTAGCTGAAAGGGGTCAATTTGATATTGCAAAGGAAATTTTTACATAGGTACAAGAAGTTGCAACAGGAAACATCTTTGTTCAAATGCCTGATATGTGGGTAAATCTAACACATGTTTACTTTGCACAAGGACAATTTGCACTTGTAGTGAAAATGTATCAAAATTGTTTGAGGAAATTCTATTTTGGCATTGACACCCAAATTTTATTATATTTAGCTCAAAAACATTATGAAGAATAATAGTAGAAATATTGTAAAATGATGCAAGAGCATCCTTGGCTCTTTGATATCCTGCATCAACCAAAAATATTTTCTTTCAATTTTGTTCTCTTTCAATTCTTGTTGGTCGACTCATCATCTTTGCTCACCAGACCCTATGGATCTATGTTTTCATTGTGGACATGTTCATTTTCCTTATTCCAAGATTTCAAAGTGATTGGATCTTTTTCCAGCAAGTTATCACTTCTGAAATAAGTGACATTTTCCAGAACAGAGTACCAAAATAATTTCAAGCATAATGGCTAATTTTGTTCCTTGTGGATCCTTCCTGTAACTTGTGGATCTTTGAGGTGTGATTTGAATTATTTTTTGGAGTGTTTCCGACCTTAGTTTTGGGTCAACACTTCATCCCTTGCACTCGCCGAAGAGAATTAAAATTTGAAGGCTGACCTTGCATGCACATGTTATATTTTCTTTCATCAGAAAATATAATAATCTTTGGCTGACGCAGAGGATTATTTATCCCTGGATATGATATAAATAATTGTAATAGATCATTAGGAAAGAAATTTTAGTAAGTAGAATAGGGATTTGAATTGTAATATTTTTGATCGAATTAAGGAGCATATAGGAAGGATGTATTTTTTAACATGTTGTATTAGGCCAGTGAGCCCGAATCTGTAAAACTAGATGTTTTCGGCCAATTGTAATTGAATTTTCTAATAATCAAAGTGTTTTAATCTAGATTTCCCTCCATATTTTGTGTTGCTTTCATTATGTGACTCTTGTTGCATGGTTTAGACTATTCTCTTTGAGGGCCCTCCTTTTCGTGTCTACGTAAGATGGTATCAGAGCGAGATTCATTCCGTGAGAGATTGTCAGAGTTTGTGAAGTCCTATTGAAGATTTGTTGTGGGGTGTCGGACTGAGCATCCGACCTGCAACTATAGAGGACTTGTGTAAAGATGGCAGGAAGAAGGAATGCTATAGGAAATGGAGTGTGCGGAAATGCAAACACAGTAATAATGGAGATGTTGAGAGGAATTGCTGCCAGATTAGATGCAGTCAAAATGGCCTAGAGGAGAGGTCGACCGGTTGATGATGTGAGTGATGAAGAGGTAGAAGAGAATGAAGAAAGGGAGAGAGGAAATCAACCTGACCTTGATCAAGAAGAAGAAAGGTTCATAAGAGCCCTAACTAGGGTTAATACCAGACCGCATTTCAATCCATTGGATTATAGTGGTAAGTTGGATTCAGATGAATTGCTTGATTGGATAACAAAGATGGAGAAATATTTTGATTTTGAAGGTACCGCTGAAGACAAGAAGGTGAAATTATCATGTACAAAGTTGAAAGGACATGCATCCCTTTGGTGGGAACATTTGAAGACATATAGGAAAAGAAGGGGAAAAGAGAAGATAAAATCTTGGGATTGGATGGTGAATAAGTTGAAGGAAAAGTTTATGCATTTAGACTACTATATTAGTTTGTTTTGAAAGTTGTAGAATTTGAAGCAAAAGGAGTCAAGTGTGAAAGAGTATACTAAGGAGTTCTACAAGTTGAATATTAGATCTGGACATTTAGAGGATGAGATCGAGCAAGTAGCCAGATATGTAAATGGTTTGAGACCATCTATACAAGATAAGATCAGTTTGATAAAATTGCAGAGTGTGGAAGAGGCATATCAATGTGCCCTAAAAGCAGAAGAGCCAAATAAGAGACATGAGCAGAGACAAAGAGGAAGAGGTGGAAGATTTCACATAGGAAGAATTTTTATAGCAGGAGGAAGAGGTTCTTCTGCAGAACAAAATAAAGATAAGGAAGTCAGTAAGAATAGAGATGATGGAAACTCTTACAGGAGAGGAGGATATAGTGCTTACTGGAATGAAGGTTATAGAAAAGATGATAGAGGACAAGAGAAAAGAGCATTCAAAGGAACTTTTTTTAAGTGTGGTGGAGAAGGACATAGAGCATTTGAATGTAATAAGGGAGAGACAAGTAGAAAGATAGAAATAGTAGGAGAATAGCCTTTGTTGAGGAGGATCATGTTGAATCATCTAATAAACTAGAAGAAGGAGAAGTATTGGTGAACCAAAGAGTATTGTGTCAAATTGAGATGGAGCAAGAATCGTTGCAGAGAAAAAATTTGTTTCGGACCACATGCAAGGTAGCTAGTAAATGTTGCAAAGTAATTGTTGACAGTGGAAGTTCTGAGAACCTGGTTTCTAAAGAAATGATGACCAAATTGAATTTGGAGAGATTGAAACACCTGAAACCCTATCAGATAGCATGGATTCAAGATGAGCACAAGATACTAGTAAGTGAACAATGTTTGGTGAAGTTGAAGATAGGAAATTATCATGATGAATTTTGTGTGATATCATTCCTATGGATGTATGCCATGTTTTTTTGGGAAGGCCTTGGCAGTATGATACATAGGCTATTCATGATGTAAAGAAGAACACATATACCATTGTTTCTAATGGGATGAAGCAAACTTTTTTGTCGTTGGAGGATGTTCCTAAAGTTGAGATTTGTACAAATGCTAGAATCTGTTTGGTTGATGGAAGGAGATTTTTGGATGGACTGAGACATGAGAGCATGTGCTATGACCTGGTTCCTAAGAATGTTGAAGACTTGAAGAATGTAGAAGAAGAACAGAAAGAGATAAAGGAGTTTCTTACAGAGTATGAAGAAATCATTTCAGACAATGTACTTGATGGATTGCCACCTATGAGGAGTATTAGTCATTGCATGGATCTGATTCCTGGAGCTAGTTTGCCTAATAAAGAAGCACACCGAATGACACCTACAGAGAATGAAGAATTGTTGAAGAAGGGTTTGATCAGAGAAAGCATAAGTCCTTGTGCAGTACCTATTGTGTTAGCACCTAAGAAAGATGGAGAATGGAGGATGTGTACAGACTATAGAGCTGTAAACAAGATCATAGTGAAGTATAGATTTCCTTTTCCCTAGATGGATGACATTATGGATTGTTTGAGTGGAGTTAGATATTTTACAAAGATAGATTTGAAGAGTGGATATCATCATATCAGAATCAAAGAAGGGGATCGGTGGAAGAAAACATTCAAGACAAATGAAGGATTATATGAGTGGTTGGTGATGCCTTTTGGATTAACAAATGCACCGAGTACTTTCATGAGATTGATGAATGAGGTACTAAAGAAATTCTTGGGTAAGTTTTTTATTGTGTATTTGGATGACATATTGATTTTCAGCAAGACTAGAGAAGAAAATTTGTTGCATATAAGACAAGTTTTGTAGAGGTTGAGAGACAAGCAGTTGTTGATAAACATTAAGAAGTGTAGTTTCATGAAGGAAGAATTGGTATATCTGGGATTTGTGATATTTGTGGATGGATTGAAGATGTATCCTAAGAAAGTGAGAGCAATTATTGAGTGGCCTACACCTGAAAGCATTGGAGAGGTGAGATCAGTTCATGGATTGGCTAGTTTCTACCGAAAGTTCATTAGGAATTTCAGTTCTATTTGTAGTCCTATGACAAAAACGATGAGAGGATATAAGAAGGATTTCAGATGGACCTCTGGAGCAAACAAATATTTTGAGTTGTTAAAGAAGACAGCGACAAAGCAACTAGTATTGGTGTTATCAGATTTCAACAAGGTATTCCAAGTAGATTGTGATGCAAGAGGAAATTTCAATTGGAGAAGTATTGAGTCAAGAAGGGAGACCAGTAGTCTATTTCAGTGAGATAATTAGGAGTTTTATGCCATAGTTCAAGCCTTGAAGAAGTGGAGACATTACTTGTTTCCTAAGGAGTTTGTGTTGTATATAGATCATCAGGCATTGTAGTATTTGAACAGTCAAGGTAAGCTGAATCAGAGACACATGAGATGGGTGGAATTCTTGCAGAGTTACACATTTTTTTTGAAACATAGGAGTGGAAATTCAAATAGAGTTGTTGATGCTTTGAGTAGGAGGAGGAATATACTGACAAAAATGAGAGTGGAGGTATTAGGCTTTGATGAATTGAAGAACTTGTATGAGGAAGACCTAGATTTTGCAAAACCCTGGAGAGCTTGTCAAGAACCAGTCTTGGGAGATAGGAGTCAATGGTTGGATTATTTCATTTAGGAGGACATGTTGTTCAAAGGAAATTAGTTGTGTATACCCAAAATTTCAATGAGAGAACATATGATAAAGGAAAAACATAGTGGAGGATTGGAAAGACACTTTGGGATTGATAGGACAACAACATTGGTGAGTGAGAATTAATTTTGGCCATAGATTCATAAGGATGTTAAGAAATTTGTGCAGAGTTGTAGAATTTTTCAAGTTGCAAAAGGAAGTAGTTAGAATGTTGGATTGTATAAACCTTTGACAGTTTCAGAGAGACCTTGGGAAGACATAAGCATGGATTTCATACTTGGATTGTCGAAGACACACAGAGGTAATGATTCTATATTTGTGGTGGTGGATAGATTTTCTAAAATGGCACATTTCATACCTTGTAGAAGACAATAGATGCAATACATGTAGCAGACTTATTTTTCAAGGAAGTGGTGAGATTGTACGGATTACCTAGGAGTATTGTTTCAGATAGAGATACAAAGTTTGTTGGATAATTTTGGAGGACACTTTGGAAGAAGTTAAGGATAGATTTGAAGTTCAGTTCTACTTTTCACCCATAGACTGGTGGACAGACATAGGTAGTAAATAGGAGTTTGGGGAATTTTCTAAGATGTTTGGTTAGAGAGAAGACTGGAAGTTGGGATTTCATCCTCGCACAAGTAGAGTTTGCTTACAATAATTTAGTGAATAAGAGTACCGAAAAGACACCTTTTGAGATTGTTACTGGAGTTCACCCTAGAGGTGTATAAAATTTGTGAGACATCAGTAATGAAGACAAAAGGAGTGCAAAAGCAAAGGAATTTTCAATACAGATGAAGACAGTGCATGATCAGGTCAAGAAGCATTTGGAAGACATGAACAACATATACAAAGGGAAAGCAGATGAAAAGAGGAGACATAAGGAATTTGAAGTTGGAGATGAAGTGATGGTGTATTTGAGGAAGGAAATATTTTCAGTTAGTAGATACAATAAGTTGAAGATGAGGAAGTTTGGACCTTGTAATATTTTTAAGAAGTTTGATTTAGGAAATGCATATGAAGTAGAGTTACCAGATGGCACAGGTATATCACCTATATTCAACATTACAGATATACATCAGTACCATGAAGTAGAATTCAGTGAAGATAGTAAAGTAGAATTGATGAAACAATTACCTAAACCAAAATTAGAAGAGATAGAAGAGATTTTGGATGTCAGAGATGGGAGGAAGACACGTGGAAGACAGTACAGAGAATATCTTGTGAAGTGGAAAGATAGACCAATGAAAGATTCTTCTTGGATTTCTCAAGCTGAGGTGGACCGTATTGTTTTTCCTTTAGCCCCAACAAAGTGAGGGACTCACTTTTCATTATCCTCAGATGTCTGATGCAGGAGCATCCTTGGTTCTTTGCAATCCTGCATCAACTAAAAACATTTTCTTTTAGATTCGTTCTCTCTTAGTTCTTGTTGGCTGACTCATCATCTTTGCTCACCAGACCCTACAAATCTATGTTTTCATCGTGGACATGTTCATTTTCCTTATTCCAATATTTCAGAGTGATTGGATCTTTTTCTAGCAAGTTATCGCTTTCGAAATAAGTGACATTTTCCAAAACAAAGCACCAAAATAATTTCAAGCATAACAGATAATTTTGTTCCTTGTGGATCCTTCTTGTAACTTTTGTATCTTTGAGGCATGATTCGAATTGTTTTGTGGAGTGTTTCCAACCTTAGCTTTGGGTCCACACTTCATCCTTTGCACTCGCCGAGGAGAAATTCAAATTTGAAGGTTGACCTTGCATGCACACATTATATTTTCTTTCATCAGAAAATATAATAATCTTTGGCCAACGTGGAGGATTCTTTATCCCTAAATATGATATAAATAATTGTAATAGATCATTAGGAAAGCAGTTTTATTAAGTAGAATAGGGATTTGAATTGTAATATTTCTGCTCGAATTAAGGAGCATAGAGGAAGGATGTATTTTTGAACATGTTGTATGAGACATGTGAGCCAGAATCTGTAAAACTAGATGTTGTCGATCAATTGTAATTGAAATGTCTAATAATTAGAGTGTTTTAATCTGCATTTGCCTCCATATTTTGTGTTTCTTTCATTGTGTGGCTCTTACTACACGGTTCAGACTGTTCTCTTTGACGACCCTCCTTTCTGTGTCTGTGTCATAAAAGAACATTATTAAGAGTAGTAGATTGTAATGAGTGTTTCAAATTTGTGTTTAATGTCATGAGGGTTTTGAATTACTTCTAAATTTGTTGCAGAGGGCATCCCCAAATTTGACTTCGCTATAGAGGGCCTTGGTGACTTCAAATTCGTTGTAGCAAACTCCAAATTCCTTGCACGCCTTTTCAGAAGTCTCCAAGTCCTCTCCAAATCTTTATCGCCCATGCAAGTAGCTGATATAACTAATCAAAATGCCTCAGTTCCAAGCTGACCTACAACTAACGAATGAAGCGAGGTCTACAATGAACATGGATAAATGTGAATAATGAATTGCACCAATACATCACATGCAATACATCGTGCCAATAATTCACCCTTTTTTTATAAAATTTTGTCTAATTTGTATTTGGTGACTAACTATTTAGTCATTTTTTATTTTTCTAAATAAATATTTTTTTAGTCAACGACCAAATTAATTATTTATTTACTCACTTATAGCTGAGTTACAAAAAATTAGTAGAATTTAGTCATTTTTAGTTGTTGTGACTAAAAGTTTTAGTCACCTAGTCATTTATTTTTCAAATTCTATTAGTGTAATAACTTGTTTGTCTTGCTCATTTTGGAGAGTAGTGGAAATAAAAATAGCATCCCCCACCAAGCCTTCTCACACGTACTCACTCAAGCATCCCAAGGTATCTTCCACATTGGCCTTAACTCTCTCAATAGCTCTAGCACCCCATCCCAACTTGCAAAAAAATTGAATTATGTTATACATAAAATGTTGTAGGAGTGCAAAGTTATGGACTTGGACCTGTGTGAGGAAGTTCTCCTCTATTATCTTCCATATTACACCCTCCTCTACATCACTCCTTCTAAGAATACCTCCTTAAGCTATTCTACTACCAATCACTTCACAAAACTACATTCTACACCTTCAATAACTAGGAAATTGCCTTTGGAAGTTGTGTCATTGGAACTGCTCAACATTTTGAGAATGAAGTTGAGATGTGAAGAATGAAGGAAATTCCTTCAAATTTATAGAGAAAGGGAATGGTTATCATATATGTGAGATGAACCATGGGAAGATCTCTTTAGTAGAAACTAATTATTCATGGATGTTATCAAATTCCTTGGATTAAATGAGTATAGTAGATGATGTGATGAGATTACTAAATTTCTGGTTGGATAAGCTTCAAAGTTAGTGTAAAACCCCTCAATTAAATTTTCTTGCACATGTATAATCACCAATGAATATGCAATTAAAAGAAAATGTTGGAGGTTACAAGCTTTCCACATGTATAGAAAGCCATGAGGCTTGCATACAAGGAGCAATGATACATTAGCTCGCCAAAATCAAATTGATATATGTAATGTAATTATGATATTTCTAAAAAATGTCATAAATACTTACGATGCTTGACTAAGATAGAATTGGGTAATAATTATGAAACTCCCACTTGGAATAATGACAATTACAATAACTAAAAAGATTCAAGAATGAGGATCTATATATATACATTTAGAATACATTGGGAGGGTCCAAACTATTGATTTTTTGACACTCTAATGTAAGGAAAACAATAAAGAAATATCATAGTGACTGACTTATTAAAAAATCATTCAATGTCTATGAACATTAGATATTTGGATGAATATTAAGGTTTAAGCCTTTGAACTTATATTTCTATATAATTTCCTTTATGAATCAAATGCTTATTTATAATATATTTATTCTCTACTAAAATTGAATGAGGCCCTATCTAAAGACCATTTACTTGTTATTGATGATCCAATATGTGAGTTGAAGTATTATTGATATTGGGTTGTAAATCCTGCCACATTGGTATCATAGTGATGAACCGATGTTAGTTATGTTGTTCTTGCTTTCTGATTAAAAGCATACATAGTTTTGAGTTTGTAATTTTAGAGTTTTATTGAAATTCTAGAGAGGAAGTTGTAGCTTGTTAAAATTCAGAGGAATATCACCAATTAAATGATGATCTCTTCAATATTTTGTTGCTTTTTTTCCCTTGTCATAGGCATCATAGAGTCATTTTGAGTTAATCTTTAAAAGGAACATTTTTTCAACCAACAAGGCAATGGGTACAATAACTTTAGTCCATTAGGGAAAGCAAATATGAGTGGTAAATTGTAGTACTTATCAATTTATGATTCTTTTATCCATTTAAATTTTCTTGACCTAGGGTAAGCACTCTTTTACACCATCATAGCCACTGTGGAGGTGGATAAACCAAAATTGGGTTTGACTTAGGCAATCCCCTTTATAGCACAACCCTTTCTTCCCTATCTTATGTGTAGGTGACAAATTTGAAGTAAATTTGGGAAAGGATCAAAGAATTAATTGCAAGATCAAGCATTCAAGCCTCACATGTCAACAAATTAGGGAAAGTAGAAATAGCAATCACACCTTGGTGTGCAATGGGTACACCAAAGAGGTGTGGAAGGTCAATTAGGAAAAAAATTAGTCTATTTTCTGCATACATTTTTTTCAATACACAAGGTCAAGTGGTAGGTCAATTAACAAATGATGTTTATGCAACAAAGGTTCACTAGAGAAGTGATAGATTAAAAGAAACTATGCATCCACTTAGAAGGGTCCAAAAATGATTGAAATAAAATTCAAAGCAATTATGCATCCATTTAGAAGGATCCAAATATGATTGAAACATAACCTTTGAATTAGGAAGATAATAAGGCCCCAATATCAATAGGC
>VDFB02075321.1:439231983-439259117 GCA_007258455.2 Sequoia sempervirens
AACAATGACTCCACTCCAGGACTTCTTTTTCCCAGAACCACACACGCATGTTGCTTCGAATGCTCCTACCTTCTCTGCTCCTATGCCATTTGTTTGGCTTTGGCCCTAGATCCGACATCCTTCTTCTGCTAGCCCCCTAGTTCCTCCACCCAACCTGGTTTTGTTTTCTCAAAATGTGAATCTCCAGCTTATGATACCTGGGATGGCATCAATCCACCCATTTTCCATTCATGAAGACCCATTGTGGGATATGGGTGTTTTCTCCTATTCTACTCCCCCCTGCTTCACCTTCTTCTAATCAGCTATCTTCTTTGATGTCTCCCTGTTGCTTCCCTTCCAAGTCGCTTGCTTTTTTTCGCTCCTCATCACCACCTTGCACCATTTTTTTGTATCTACTAGAGATTTAAGCGATATTAAGGTTTGGGCCTTGGTTGTTGGGACTACAGGCAAGAAGCCCCACCAGTTCACCAAGGAGCCTCCCCTTAACACTAGGGTAAATAGACTCCATTGTTGATGAGGTAGAGAGCAACCCCATGAGTAATAGACTCCATTTTTTACGCAGTACAGAGCAACCCCGCGAGGTTTGAACCTTAGTTGTTGGATCTACAGGAAAGAAACCCCACCATTTCACCAAAAGGTCACCCCTTGATATCTCTAAGTATTATAAATATATACTATATTATTATATATTGTAAAATATAATATACAATATAAATGTAAATGTAAATATAATATAATATCTAATATAAATTATAATATATATGTAATTTATATATAGTATATTATTATATTATTTATGTATTATATAATTTAAATATAAATATAATAACTAATATGTAAAAAGTAATATTATACAATATTATAATAATCTATTATAATATGCAATTTAATAAATACAATATTTAATTAAAATAATTGTACAACAAATAAATAAGCTTTTACAATGTACTACTACTTAATTGTGATAATATAATAAACAATAAAATAAACAAAGAAATTTACATATAATATACTTAAATTTGTATTAAATAATAAATATATTCTTTTATTAAAAATTTATTAATAAATTTTAAATCTAAATAAAAGTATATTACAGTTCATCATTATAAAGCACTTTGAATAAAACATATAAATAAAAGTAAGTGAAATACATATTTATTATAAATCGCTTTGAATAAAGCATATCAATTCAAAATTATAAAATACAATTCTTATATGATACATTGAACTAGGATTTACTATACTTCAAAGAAGTTCAAGCAAATTTTAAAACGAGACATTACATGACTAGAAAGTTTTTCCCTCATTGATATGATTTGAAAGAAGACATTAATTTTTTCTATTAGTTAATCATTTTCAAATTATTTATCACATTACATTCATTGTTTTGTTCACAAAAACAAATGATTTTACATTGATGTGCTTGCCAATCAGGTTAGTCTCCTAAAATGGCCCCAAAACAAAAAAATTTTGGTAACGACATGTTTTTTTTAAAGACGGATTGCAATCCCAAAAGCATGAAGCAAGCCCTCCATGTCACATTTCTTGCAACATAGATTTGGTGGTACATATATTTCTAAGTAGACCTCACAACAAAAAGAAAAATACTTCTTAGACTCTCTAAAAAATTAGAGAGCATAAAACATTGATATTATATTTTCTACTATGAAACAAATGGGTCCAAAGATCCTTAAGTACATCTACGAACAAGTGTGTCTCTTGAATGAGATACAATTCTTTGTAGCTAAATAAAGTTTATATTTTAACACCCCCCATAAACTTTATTTTATCACACAACTTAACTAGATGATGGGGGCCACTTATAACAAATAGGTTTATTAGCAACCTATGTACAAATGAAGAATATTTAACACAAATTTTTTCTTGAAAGTGTAAAAACTTAACCTTCTTTTGAATAGACTAACTAGATGATGGGGGTCACCTATAACAAATAGGTTTATTAGCAACCTATGTACAAATGGAGAATATTTAACACAAATACTTTCTTGAAAGTAAAAACTTAACCTTCTTTTGAATAGACTTGATTACTTTTGTCCATCTTTATCCATGATAAGACATTCTCCATAGTTATATCAATAAATGAAGTAAAGCATTCCCAATGATCTTACGATCAAGAAATTCAAAGATTTAGCAATGATCTCTACAATCAACTTCAACAATGATCTTTGTGATCAATTTCAACAATGATCTTTTCGATAAATTTCAACAACGATATTTTTGATCAATTTCAACAACGATTTTTTTCGATCAATTTCAACAATGATCTTTGTGATCAATTTCTCCAACGATCAGTAATGATCTTTGTGATCAACTTCAACAATGATCTTTGCGATCAATTGTACAACTTTTACATATATGAGTGCTCCAACTTCAAATCTCATACCACTACATGGATAGAATTGAAGTAGCCTTTATAGTAGTCAAAATTCATAGATTAGATTATATGGTTTTCAGGATGATATCTGACCATGATTTTTTATTTATTTAACATGAGAATATTTATGCTTGTACAACATTTTGAACATGTTTGTGTCCTTTTTCCAACTAGATACACCAATCCAACCACAATCCATCTGTATATACTATCTTTTAAAGATTGTTTCTTCCACTTTTTGTTCCAACACAATTTCTCAAAATGGTTCTTCAATCCACAAATACTGCAAGGATGCAGATCCCAACAAATCTCTTTTTATGTCCATGCCTATGAAAATTAGAACATTGTATTCATTGTATTCTTGAATTAATCCATTTGAACTTGTAACAGTGTTTTTATTTTCACTAGCATATCCAAGGCCTTCATTCTTTGGCTTTTCTATTGGCTCAATGGGCTCTATAATTCCTTGTCCATATTTTCCCAAGCCTTTTCCTTCACATCTCATTTTTTTCATTATCTTAAATCCAACATTTTTTGAAGAACATTCTTTCTCATTATCCTCACGACTAGCAATATTTGTAGATTCAATAATATTGTTGTCTTCTTCACACTTTTCATCAAGAGAGGCTTTAGCTATATGACATTTATCAAACAATTCATCTAATGAATAAAAAAAATCACATGTATCACATGACACATTACATAGTGTAAGTTTAGACTGTAGACTCTAGTTTTCCTTTACATAAGCTTCAAACTAAAACACAATCAAATCCAGAAATTTTATTACAATTACAAGATGGATTGTGGAAACTTGATATCTTTAATAAGCTTCAAACTTTAGACTTTGGTTTTCCTTTACGTAAGCTTCAAGTAATTCATTGGACAAAAGACTTTCTTCTCTCAATTTCAATATATTATCTTCCTTTTGTGACCTATTTTCTATTTCTAATTTTTCATTTTTCTTTCTATTTTTCTCAAGTTATTCTTCCAAAGTATTTTTCATATGTATATTCAGTTTTTATTTTCTTTCCTTTCTCTTTTACCAATCTTTCCCATTGCAAAATAACTTTTTTATATAGTTAAAATTTAACCACAAAAATAATTACATATGTAATATCTAATGGCGATTGATTTTAGTGGTTTCATACACCTTCACTCTTTGATTTGAAATGATCTACTATCTCTTCACACTTGTCTTTTATCATATGTAATTTTCTTCTCAAATTGATATTTTTCTTGGAAACTTCAAGTTAAAAAAATCTATGATCATTGGCAGGGATTTTGCTTGTCTTTATTGCAACTTGTCTCTCATGGCTTAGAAGATTTATGTCACAATCTACCTTCTAAGTTATCTTCAACAATCTATAATATCTTTGAAATTATTAGAAGTTTCAATCTATCTAATATCTTCTCCAATCCACCTTTGTTGGCAGGATGAATGTGTGATGGACGATAATAATTTTCAACAAATAATATTATGACATCAATCTATAGCTTTACTCCCTCTCACTAATTTTGTTGCACTCCTTTCAAGATTTGATTGCTTCTTTGCAAACATGCAACAAAATTCTATGTTCTACAATCCTTTCTTGAACAATGATGACTTGGATAGATTTTGAATGCATTAATTTTGAACTTTTTTTTGACTAACCAAGACAAAATAAAAATATTATAGCTTTTACATTAACCTTTGATCACGGTGACTCCTTCCTCTTCCAATCAATTGATGACATCTCCCAAAATTGAGTTGTGATTTGTCTCTTTATCTTGCTAT
This sequence comes from Sequoia sempervirens, assembly GCA_007258455.2. NCBI lineage: Eukaryota > Viridiplantae > Streptophyta > Pinopsida > Cupressales > Cupressaceae > Sequoia > Sequoia sempervirens. The sequence goes on from VDFB02075321.1 coordinate 439,236,153, forward strand.
AATGACTTGTCCTTTTTCTACTGTTCTTTCATTGCTTTTGTCCAACTGCTCAATGTTAGATTACTACCAAACAAAAAATAAAACTTTGCCTTCTGTTCCTAACTTGCCACTTCTCTTTTGAAACAATCAAAAGATTCAAATACAAAATTTACACCTGCAAATTACAATGGTGAAATGACTTGTTAGCATTCTCACAACAGCAAACAAATTGTGGTGATGATAGCCAACTACATCTATTGCAATCCTAATCTTCACGATTTTCTTATTGCAATTGCAATCCTATCAACACCTCTTCAATGCGGCAATAAAAAATAACAATGTGACACTGCAGTTTATAGGCGCCTTCAGCTGAAACCCCTTTCACAAACGCTTTCATCCAAAACTTTGAAATTGTAGATTCAAAATTGAATCCCCTATTTCTTACAGCCATCTGATAAAAATAATCATGACAGAAAAAAGAGATAACAAGGAGAAGATAGATGAAATCCCAGCCAATTAACAAGCATTAAACAATATTCAACATAAATAAAATTTATAGATATAAAACCATTCAATGATAGAATTCTGCTCTGTTTCAAAAACAGAGTTTTTTCTTATTGCTGCATATATGTAAAAAATGAATATAAAACACGGTAAAATAAAGAGTTCGCTGCTCATGAGAAAAACAAAGCAAAACTTCAAAACTTAGCATGTATTGCATGCTTTATTCGCTAGAAAACAGAGTTTTTTTAAAACAAAAAACTACTTTAAAGCATCTACTTGCTAAGAACGGAGTTTTTGCACCGCAGCAGATTTTTCCATGCTGGAAAAGCAAGAATCTCCGTCACATCAATTATCTTCATACTCCCCCTTGATGCGAATAGGTCTCACTATCTAATCTTAAAGTGACAAAAACTGATCTGTTGCAACTGTTTTGGTGAAGATATATACTAACTAATCTTTAGTGCTGATGTGTTTCAATTCAACTTCCTTCTTCTGTACTAAATCATGGATGAAGTGATACTTCAAATCAAAATGCTTTGTTCTACTGTGATGAACCGGATTCTTTGCTAACTTGATGGCACTTACATTGTCACAATAAATCACTGTAGGCTGAATCTGCTTCTCATCAATTTCTTCTAAAACTTTTCTAAGCCAAAGAGCTTGTGTACCTGCCGAAGTAACTGCAACATACTCTACTTCAGTGGATGAGAGAGCAACCATGCTTTGTTTTTTGGAACTCCATGTAATCAAACCAGAACCAAAAGAGAAACAATTTTCAGATGTAGACTTACGATCATCCATACTACCTCCCCAATCTGAATCACTAAAGCCAACAAAATTGAATTTTTTAGAAGAATAGTAATGAATACCATAATTTAGAGTGTCTTTCACATACCTCAAAATTCTCTTCGCTGCCTTCATGTGTATTTTTGATGGATTTGTCATATACCTTGAAACAAGTGAAATTGAATATGCAATATTAGGGCTTCTGTGGGTTAGAAATATCAAACTCCCAACTATACTTTTATAAGCTGTCTCATCAACTAATTCAGCACCATCATTCCTACTCAACACAACTCCATGAGCACTTGGAGTGGAGTATGGTTTACAATCAACCATGTCAAACTTCTTCAACATATCTTTTGCATATTTGGTTTGGCAAATGAAAATTTCATTCTTACATTGATAAACCTCTATTCCTAGAAAATATTTCATGAGACCAAGATCTTTAATCTCAAATTCTTTCATCATAGCAATTTTGAACTCATTTTTCATCTTAGAATTGCTACCCATATACAAAAAATCATCAACATACAAACTTATAATAAAAATATCATTACTTTCTTGTTTGTAGTAAAGGGTAGTCTTGAAGCCATTATCCTGAAAGTATCCATCAATTCTTGCATGCCATGCTCTGGGTGCTTGTTTGAGGCCATACAAAGCCTTCTTCAATTTGTAGACATGATTCTCTTTTCCTTCCACTTGAAAACCTTGTGGCTATTCCACATATGCTTCCTCTTCTAAGTACCCATTCAAGAAGGCACTTTTCACATCCATATGTTGTATGTTCCAATTCTTTTGAGCTGCTAATGAAATCAACATTCTAATGGTCTCTTGTCTTGCAATTGGTGCAAATGTCTCTTCATAATCAATCCCATACTTCTGTGTGAAGCCTTTAGCAACCAATCTTGCCTTATGTCTTTCAACACTTCCATCACTGTTATTCTTAGTCTTGTAGATCCATTTGGTGCCAATATTCTTCTTGTCTTGTGGAAGCTCTGTAAGCTCCCAAGTATCATTCCTATGAATGGAATCCATCTCTTCTTTTTTATTTGTACTTTGGAGGAAAAGGCTTTCTCAACACTTTCTCCAAAATAATCTTTTAGTCTTTCTTCATGTGATATCAAAGATCCAACGAGGTGATCAAATTGAAGGGTTGTCAAATCCTTGCTTTCTTCCATGATTATGGCGACATGATTCAATTTTGGTGTGAGAGACCCCAACACCTTTTTTATCACAACCTCATTGTTCATAGTTTCTCCAAGTGTAGCCATCTTATTGACCACATCTTTTACTCTGACACAATATTCACTCACACTTTCAGCTTCTTGCATCTTTAAATTCTTAAATTGTCTCTTCAATGTTTGTAGCTTGACAACTTGGACTTGGTCATTGCCTTGGTAAGCTTCTTTTAGAGTCTTCCAGGCATCCTCAGTTGTTTTTGCACCTGCAATTCTTAGAAATAGACTCTTATCTAGAGCTATTTGAATATGAAACAATGCTTGATAATTCTTCTTCTTAGCCTCCTCCCTAGTTGTTCTTTCATTGGCTGTGAGGGCATTCCAATCAGCTGGCTCTTGGTAACCTAATTCAACAATCTCCCACAAATCTTTTCCTATTAAAAAAGTTTTAATTTTTATGCACCAATAATCATACCCATTTCCATCAAATTCAGGAATGGGCAAGGTGTTAGAATTCAACATGATAATTTTTGGCAAAATTCCAACTACAAAATCTTAAACCCAAAAGAAAATACCTGCTCTGATACCAAATGTAGATTCAAAATTGAATCCCCTGTTTCTTACAGCCAACTGATAAAAATAATCATGACAGAAAAAAGAGATAACAGGAAGAAGATAGATGAAATCCCAGCCAATTAACAAATATTAAACAATATTCAACATAAATAAAACTCATAGATATAAAACCATTCAATGACAGAATTCTGCTCTATTTCAGAAACAGAGTTTTCTCTTATTGCTGCATATATGTAAAAAATGAATACAAAACAGAGTAAAATAAAGAGTTCGCTGCTCATGAGAAAAACAAAGCAAAACTTCAAAACTTAGCATGCATTTCATGCTTTATTCGCTAGAAAAGAAAAGAGTTTTTTTAAAACAAAAAACTACTTTAAAGCGTCTACTTGCTAGGAACGGAGTTTTTGCACTGCAGCAAATTTTTCCATGCTGGAAAAAGCAAGAATCTCCGTCGCATCAATTATCTTCAGAAATGCCTCAGCACTTGGAAAATGGCACACTGAAAATTAATTTGCAGAATTTAATGCCAGCCTTCAACAGATTTGAGTGGTCAACAAATGCACATGCCCAGCAAAATGGTAGTGGCCAGCAAATAGAAGTCACATTTATTTCTTCTTAGCACCTCCAAACATCTTCTCAAACTACAATTTTTTTGGGGCAGAAATTAAAAATGGATCTCCATGCAGCAGATTGTTAGGTGTCTCATCCTCCAGCACCTTCCTTCCATCTTTTCACAGGCACAAAAAACAATTAATGTTCTGATACCATTTAGAAAATTAGAGAGCATAAAATATTGATATTATATTTTCTACTGTGAAAAATAAGGATCTTTCTACTGTGAAAAATATGGATCCAGAGATCCTTAAATACATCTATGGACAAAGGTGTCTCTTGAATGAGACATGATTCTTTGTAGCTAAATTAAATTTATATTTTAACAGACTCCACCTCTCAAAGTGAATAAAGACAATAAAATCTCCGCAAAATATGGAGATATGTCTCAACTTGAAGCTCATGAGAGCACACCTGCAAGTGCCAAAGGTAACCCTCAAACCACAGGTCCAAGGATGCTAATTTATTTGTGACTAGGAATACAACTTTTCCCTTACTGATCTGGTTTGCAAGAAGAAATTAATTTTTCTATCAATAAATCATTTCCAAATAATTTGTAACATTATATACAATATTTTTTAAAACAGATTGATTCTATCTGCAAATGGCCTCAAAACAAAAACTTTGGTAATGTAATGTTCTCTTTCGGGATAATCCTAAATCTTATCTTAGAATCACATGCTTGATGTATTTAGGACTGTAACTTACCACTTAATGCTTTAAACAAGATAAATCTTGGCTTTAGGCCTTGCAATCATGTTAGATAATATTGAAAATATAACTCATGTGATCAAAACATGATAAATTTATTATCAAACTAAGATACATAACTATTCCAAGACTTATCTAAACTACCAATATCCATAATGTATAGTGGAAACTTTAATCATAATAGGATTTGGATGAAAAGCAGGATAAGTCTGCCCAAAGCTATCCATCTAAGCCCAAGACCATGAGCGTCTGACCAAGACTACCCACCTCTTGGCCCCAAGCGGTAAGAACATCTGACCAAGACTATTCCACCCTCGGAGTGGTGTGCCTACTGGATACACTTGTATCTGCTTTTCCTATCCATGTCGTCTTGTCCATCCTCCTTATGATTGAGACTCCTTGAATCCATACTAATAATCAATCATAGTTTGGCTTGATAGGAAAGTCTTGAAAGGGTTGCATGTAAACTACTCAACCCATCTAAGCCCAAAAGCACGAGTGTCCGTCCAAAACTACCTTTCTCTTGGCCCCAAGCAGCAGGAATGTCCGACCAAGACTATTACACCCTCGGAGTGACGTACTTAGTATGGGAGGCCTGTAAACAACATCCTCCTAACTTGATTCCTTCAACCATACATTTGATTGATCATAAGATAAAGATATATATAAATATATATAATCTATTCATTTTTATATTAAGATCATAATTACTTATAAAATTCAATAATTGCTGCAAACATCATTATTACATAACCAAATATAATTCATATAAACATATATATCTATAATTATTATTAATTAATCTAATTATATTGACACACATATATATATATATTTACTTATTCATATATAATATATACAAATAAATTCATTTATCTCTAAACCTGTTATTTACTTCCTTTAAGATTGATCTATATCTTCTGTTGTGTATATTAATTAGTAATTATATCCCTTTTTGCCTTAGAATTTCTGTTGCATATTCTTTTATTCATTTCTACTACTCATCCTATTTCTACCTTTTTTCGCTGTTCGCTGTTCCATATCTGTGTTTCAGTCTTCTTCTATGAGTACTTCTTTTAAATTTACATATGCTCTTCTTTACAAATTTATTATAAATTCTTCTTTTAAAACTGCATGAATAAGTTACGGGTTTGTATTACATATTTTGTTCTATTTTTCTCCCCACAAATTCATTTCACAAGCCTTATTTATAGATCCACCAAAGAAGTGTAAGGAAGCAAAGGTGCGCAGAATCGCTTCCTACGCTAATCTTGAGAGGATGATTATGCAAATTCAATTGACTATTACAGAGATTTCAATGGACAAATAAACATACATAAATAAAATATCACAATAAACACATAACACAGTAATTACTGTGGGGAAACCCTTATGGGAGAAAAACCCCACCCTCCAAAACTTGCACAATGTATTATCAAATTAAAAAGATTACAATACACTTGCAATGCAAGTTCTTACAGGAGCGCATCACCACAACTCAAACTCGGACTCAGAGAGACTCCTTCTAGCACTCAGTCTTGCAAACTGAACTCGATGATTCAAACACCTCCCCAAGCCCTCCTTTTATAGTGATTTACAACCTGGAAACCATTTGTGGTTTTACAAAACCATGGGAAAAACAACCATGCCACATGTTACCCACTTGTCACTTGTAACTTCTAAGATGGGAAACCAACCAAGTTAAAATAGCATTTTCGTCTATAATTTTATCCTCTAGTTTAAAACCCCATTAAATTCATACAATGAGTTGTTTATACTCAAAAAATAACCCTCCTATATTCTAATAGGGACAAGGCACATTTTTAACAACTCATACACTTTTTTCCAACACATAAACATGTGGAGAACTACCACAAACAAATTCTAAATTTTTTTGAAAAAAGGCTTGCAAGGTTGAGACACGATTCTCAACATTCTCCCACTTGTTGAACCCTTGCAAGAGTTAGGGGATCCAAAGTGTCATGGAATTAATTGCTAGGGGCCGAGAGCCCCATAGACTCTGAATACCATCTGAATTTCTCTGTGCTCATAGGCTTAGTTAATGCATTAGCAACATTCACCAAAGTCTCCACCTTCTCCAGCTTCACCTTGCCGTCCTCGACCATATCTCTCACAAAATGATATTGTACATCAATGTGCTTGGTCCTGGCATGAAATGTCGGGTTCTTCGCTAGGCAGATTGCACTTTGACTGTCACTACACCCTGTTTGAACTCTATATTTGAACACAATCTCTTTAGCCAGATGGCTTCTTTGCAGGCATGAGTAGCTGCCATATACTCTGCCTCTGTAGTGGACAAAGCGACCATAGCTTGTTGCTTTCTCATCCAACTGATTGCACCACTGAATAATGTAAACACATATGCACTGGTGGATCTTCTTCTATCAACATCACTGGCCCAGTCTGAATCCACGTAGCCTCGAATATCCAAGGAATGCTCGTTTCCTGTTCCATGGAAACATATAGAGTACTCTGAGGTACCCCATAAGTATCTAAAAACTCTTTTTACTGCATCCCAATGTGCTCTTCCTGGATTAGACATGTAACAAGAAAGTACTCCCACTGCTTGGGCAATGTCTGGTCTTGTACAGACCATAGCATACATCAAACTTCCAATAGCACTCTGATATGGTACTCGAATCATCTCTTCCATCTCCAATGGGGATGTAGGACACTATGAGCTAGAAAGCTTTGTTCCCATAGTAACAGGAACACTCAATGGTCTGGAATCCTGCATATTGAACCTTCTCATAATAGTACCAACATACTTACTCTGGCCTAGCCAAAGCTTTCTGTTTTTCCTATCTCTTATAATCTCCATTCCCAGAATATGCCTTGCTGCACCAAGATCTTTCATTTCAAACTTTGCTGAGAGCTGAGATTTTAATTCTGCAATCAAACCTTTTCCTTTTCCAATAAACAACATGTCATCAACATATAAGGCAATAACCAAGAAATAATCACCATCAGACTTGTAATATATACAATGATCAGATTTAGATTGCACAAATCCCAAACTCAAAACATATGTATCAAACTTCTGGTACCACATCCTAGGACTTTGTTTTAAACCATACAAGGGTTTCTTCAACTTACAGACCAAATGACTTTTACCTTTCACCACAAAGTGCTCTGACTATGTCATATAAATTTCTTCCTCCAAATCTCCATGAAGGAAAGTTGTTTTCACATCCATCTGCTCAACCTCTAGATCATAAGCAGCTGCAATAGAAAGTAAAAATTGAATGGATGTTATTTTTGCTACAGGAGAAAAAAATTCACCATAATCAACTCCTGCAACCTGGGAGTAACCTTTTGCAACCAAACATGCTTTATACTTCTCAATGCTTCCATCTGAACCCACCTTCCTTTTGAACACCCATTTACAACCAATAGGCTTCCATCCTTTAGGCAATGGTACAAGGTCCCATGTGTCATTCTTCTTATGAGCTGCCATCTCTTCTTCCATGGCTATTTTCTAGAACTCTGAATCATTCATACCAAGAGCCTCTTCTACAGATCTCGGTTCATCAATATTAGCATTCAAAGCAAATATACACCTCCAATCATCAGGAGAATATCCATACCTTTCTGGTGCTTTCCTCTGTCTACTAGACCTTCGAACAAGATCAGGTTCAGGTTCAGGTTCAGGTTCAGGTTCAGGTTCTCCCTCTTCCTCTTATGATTCAGAACTCGTAGAGCTCTCCTCGACTTCTTGTCTTTCTAAGGGCTTCGATTCAACTTTCTCAGGTGTAGTAGGCAGTTGAATCACATCTTTCTTTTCTTCTATCTATTCTGGCTGCACTATAACAGAAGAAGGCTTAGTTTCTCTAAAAATAACACTTCTGGAATAAAATACCTTTTGTGCAACAGGATCCCAAAGCTCGTATCCTTTCACACCATAACTATATTCAATGAAGATACATTTGACAGCTTTGTTATCCAATTTTGTTCGCTTCTCCTTTGGCACATGAGCATATGCCTCACAACCAAACACTCTCAGATGTCTAAGTGAAGGCTTGTGGCTCGACCACGCTTCCATTGGTGTCTTATCAACAAGAGCTGATGTAGGAGACCTGTTTATCAGGTAGCAAGCAGTGGCTACAGCTTTGGCCCAGAACTTTTGTTCCAGTCTAGCTCCACTCAGCATACTCCTAGCCTTCTCCATCAAGGTCCTGTTCATTCTTTCTGCAACTCCATTCTGCTGTGGAGAATACGGAGTCGTCTACTCTCTTTTAATACCACAATCTTTACAAAATGTGTCAAAATCATTAGAGCAATATTCACCACCATTATCAGTTCTCAAACACTTTATCTTCTTTCCAGTCTGCAACTCAACCATTGCTTTAAATTCTTTGAAACGACTGAAAACTTCAGCTTTACTCCTAAGAAAATAAACCCATGTTCTTCTACTGAAATCATCATGAAAGAAACATAATAAAATGATCTACCAATAGAAGAAACATCAACTGGACCAAATACATCTGAATGGATAAGATCCAAAATACATGAAGACTTATGAGAACTCAAGTAAAACTGAATACGATTTTGTTTACCATAGATACAATGCTCACAAAAATCAAACTCAGGATTGCAGTCATTCAACCCATCAACAAGGTTTTTATTTTTCAAGGTCTGTAGACCCTTCTCACCTATGTGGCCGAGTCTTTGGTGCCATAACATGGTCTTCTCTACAGGCAACTTTGATTCGGTAGATAGAGTACCCTTGGGTACCCAAAAACCACGACCATCTGTTGAAAGAGAAACCCTCTCCTTCTCCAACAAAGTAGTCCTTTTCACAATCTTATCAGAAGTACTATTGCACTCAACCGTGCATGCATCAAACTGGTACAATGTACCCAATCTGCTTCCTCTTGCTATTACCATAGCACCTCTCACCATTTTCACACCTACTTTAGAAAATTGTACAAGCACACCCGCATCTATTAGTTTGCTAACAGATAACAAATTTCTTGCTAGTCCTGGGATATGCAAGACACCATCAAATCTTCTAATTCTACCATCAGAAAATTTCACATGAATACTTCCACGACCAACAATATCAAGAACTGAGTTATCACCCAAATACACCTTACCACCATCAAACTTTTCATACTTACTAAACCAATTTCTATTAGGAGTCATGTGGAAAGATGCACCTGAGTCTATCAACCATGCATTGTCACCCGCATGAGTGGCCAAGGCTACGATGAAATCATCTCCATCTTCCTTCTCGGACTTAGAATCAGAATCTTGCTTCTTCTTCTTCTTCTTCTTCTTCTCCTCTTTGCAGTCCTTTTGGAAGTGTCCAGGTTTGCCACAATTCCAGCAGATTGCCTTGGACATACCAGGAGATTTTGATCTCCCCTTATTTTTGGACTTATAATGGCCATGCTGCTTTTCATTCTTGCCTCTTTCTTTTGGTCTTCCTCGAACACTCAAAGCCTCTTTGGCATTTAGAGAGACCTTCCTTCTCATCTCCTTAGAAAGTAGAGAACCAACAACGTCCTCCATCTTCAAGACAACTGAAGTGCTCCCTATAGCCATGACGAGGCTGTCCCATGAGTCTGGCAATGAACATAGCAAGATTTGGCACCTTTCTTCTTCATCCATTTTCACCCTAACTGAGGTCAACTGAGTCACCAACATATTAAAGCTTTCCAGATGCTCAGAAATTCATCCACCTTCTTCCATTCTCAAGGAATACAACTTCTTCCTCAAGAAAATCTTGTTCACAAGTGATTTCGCTTGATAGATCTCACTTAGCTTCTTCCAAAGCTTCTTTGCAGTAGATTCTTTGTGGACATTAATCAGAATTGAATCTACAAGACACAATCTTATGAGACCTTTAGCTTTTCTATCCATTACATCATATTGTGTAGCTAAAGTTGGATCTGCGGGCTTCAGCGTATTCTCATCTACCGCATCCCATAGATCTCGATCAATTAACAGATCTTCCATCTTCAACTTCCACATCTCAAAGTTCGTGCCAGAAAACTTCTCTACATCAATTCTCCCCGATGTGCTTGCCATCTTTACAATCCTGCAATACAGAAAATAAAATACTCTGCATAAGCTCCCACTCAAACCTTGATTAGCTCAAAAAATCCTGTACCCAACAAATAGAACCAAAACTGGCCAGGCTCTGATACCACTTGTAAGGAAGCAAAGGTGTGCGGAATCGCTTCCTACGCTAATCTTGAGAGGATGATTATGCAAATTCAACTGACTATTACAGAGATTTCAATGGACAAATAAACATACATAAATGAAATATCACAATAAACACATAACATAGTAATTACCGTGGGGAAACCCTTCCGGGAGAAAAACCCCACCCTCCAAAACTCGCACAATGTATTATCAAATCAAAAAGATTACAATACACTTGCAATGCAAGTTCTTACAGGAGCGCATCACCACAACTCAAACTCGGACTCGGAGAGACTCCTTCTAGCACTCAGTCTTGCAAACTGAACTCGATGATTCAAACACCTCCCCAAGCCCTCCTTTTATAGTGATCTACAACCTGGAAACCATTTGTGGTTTTACAAAACCATGGGCAAAACAACCATGCCACATGTTACCCACTTGTCACTTGTAACTTCTAAGATGGGAAACCAACTAAGTTAAAATAGCATTTTCGTCCATAATTTTGTCCTCTAGTTTAGACCCCCATTAAATTCATACAATGAGTTGTTTATACTCAAAAAACAACCCTCCTATATTCTAATAGGGACAAGGCACATTTTTAACAACTCATACACTTTTTTCCAACACATAAACATGTGGAGAACTACCACAAACAAATTCTAAAATTTTCTGAAAAAAGGCTTGCAAGGTTGAGACACGATTCTCAACAAGAAGGTGCCTTGGTGAAGAGGCACATCTATTATTTAGAGCGTTATTTTTGTTGCTGGCTGTAACCATTCATAACTAATGAAGTCGCTGCTTTACTAAATTGCATACCCTCCTTAATTTAATTGCTGCTACTTTTCTTTAAACTGTTGCTTTGTTACTAATTAATTTGGGTGATTTAAGATGAATACCGAATGATATTTAAGTTGTTGGTAATTACATGTTATTTTGTATTATTTTATATTTATTATTTATTTTATGTTTATTATTTTATATTTATATTTTATATTAATATGTTATATATTTATTTTGTATTTAATATTTATATTATTATATTTGATAATTATAATTATAATAATATCAAATAGTTAATGTTTTTAATTTGTGTCTTGTTGATCTTATTTCTGATGCTTGATATGACAAGTAATGACAGTTTTTTTGATACACGTCAAAAAAAATAAAAAAAAATCATAACTGACAAATTTGGATTGAATTTTGGATTTGAACTGAAAACACTAGCTCAAATTCGCATTCATTGATTGGTTGCTGGTCACAATGTGGGAGAAAATAATGCCCCAACTGTTGTGAGTATAAAATGGAATCTCAACATAAAAGTGAAACTACAAAGGCAACAAGCTTAAATTCTAAAAGCCAATGGCAGTGTAGATATTGTTGAGAAAAGCATGGAGATTCAATTGAAAATGCTAAATTTTAAGAATAATGAGCCCATGTAACAGTCTTCCACAAATTTTCAAAGCAACAAGAGAACTGCCATGCCATGACAATCAGAGAAAACCAATAAAGACATACAAAGAGTGTAAAACCAATAAGACATACAAAGAGTGTCGATGCTTTAGTATCAATTAAGATTGAAATGAAATTTTTTGCAGATTCTGCTCTATATGAGTTGGTAACTTTCCATTTATGGTGATAATCCTCAGAAATAAATCAAATCAAAAGTATGGAATTGATAAAGGAGAGAATAAAGAAATTATAAGAATTTCAATCACTTTAACAAGTTATTGAATTGTTAGCAAATTAGTGTTGGGATGTGAAGCCCAACGGTCACATGACCGTTCATATTCTCCTAGCCTTGTATAAATATATGGCTGATCATGTATTGTACATCGAATTGGTGATTGATAATAAAGTGATTCCCTTCTTTAGAGTGGACCTAGGTGATTGCCGAACCACTATAAATATGTGTCTCATATTTTATTCTTTGTTTTTCTGCTTTATTCCATTTCTGTGTTTGTTTTCATATTTACAATTAGCAATGGCAATCTTGACACTCATTTATACAAACATCATCGAAAGGACAACCAGCATGAACCTATTTAGGACTTTCAAACAGTAATGGAATATTCACACTGATCATCTTGTTAAATAGATAATAAAAAGCAGTTCATAATGTTATATCAGACAATGCAAAAATGCAGGAATGACAAAATTTAACTTGTGTGTACACATATTATAGAGAATGCAAATCTACGACAGAATTTTAATCACTAGGTTGGAATTACAAGCTATCCATACATAAGCTTTACTGATATCCATTAGGTCAATCAGAACTTTTAACTATCCTAAAGAAAACAAAAATAGTTAGTACCTGCAAATGCAAACATTAGATAATCCAGCTCACTGTTTGTCTTTCTTTCTGCTGATGCATGTTTTTAGAAGGGGCAAGATACTTTCATGTCTTTTAAACCCTCCAAATAGATAACGAATATATTCAAGCTGACCTGAGACATGCCTAGAGGGTGGTTCCTTTTCCAATAGGCTCATCAACGGCCGTACTGACCTGTGTTGAGATGATGAAATTTGTGCAGTTCTAGCTAGTCCATTTGAAGCCCGAGGAATTTGTTTCTATGACTGATTTGTGCTAAATCTATGTGTTTATAGCATTCCTCGGTGTTGCCTTATTGTATTAGCATTAAGGCGAAGAGGTTCCTGACATCCTGAATCAAATTGTTCACGATCCTTATAAAATCCAATTGTGGTTCTTTTCCTGTGGAAGAAAAAACAAATTCTGCAGGCTATGATGAATTACTATCTACTGAAAGTTCTAATACTCTTGACGCTGAATGTGACTTCTGTTTGAAATGGTGTATATCTCTAATCAAATTGACTTAGATATGACCTTTGAAACTGTGATATCAACATTTGTGAAGGCTCTAGAGTTACTGTTGGCATATGGTGGGGATCAAGAGACCCAAACCTGACCTTTACAGGATGTAGCTGACCAGAGAGTGGTTGAGCTGCATCACGATATCCCAGAACATGACGGAAAGGCTCAAGTGGACCTGATCGTGATTGTTGTGTAACACCATCCATTGGAGAAGAAGTTGCAATACTACCAGCTACAGAGTCAAGTCGTGTTGCTTCATTCAAGTTGTGAAAGGTATTAACAAGCCTAATTAGGATGCCATTCTCAGCAGATATTCAACAGAAATCATTCCTGGGGGCAGGACTCTGGAGCTTGAAGACTTGCCACATGCCATCAATTGCTAAATGTACCGTTTCCCTACAAAAACATGGCCCAGGAAAAAAAGGGATCACTGTGAGGAACTCTATGTGGAAAGCATGACTCTAAATTATTGAAGAATGATTAACTATCCAGGAGGTGTTGGGCAGCCCAACCTGTACTTTGCATAATCTGGTTCCAGAAACCCAACTAACACAGGTAACCCCCAGATGCAATGGACATCTGCATGGTCAGTGGACTGTCCCCAGGGATGATGAAATGCCATGGAGAGCAAAATTTGACAGTCCATCAGTACAAAATATGTTGCTACATACGGATTTCCCTTGAGCTGTCAAGTCGATCAAACTTCATGATAACTGGAATCTGTGAAAAGCATCATCCAAAAATTCTGCAACTAAAGCAGTAGATAAATTATTAGAGCCCTTTTATCACATCACAACTATAATTTTTCCTTCTCAAATATTATTTCTATTTATAACATCTCCCTTTCACCTTACCTAAACCATTCATCTACCTTCCCTTCTTGTTCATAATCCTTCGCCTTAATTTTGATTCAATTTATTGCATAATGAATATTTACTTTATTACTTTTTATTTTCTCTTTATTAAAACATCATAAACCTTTAAAAAAAAGTTCTTGCAACTCAAAGATATCTCTAACACATATCACACATTTATGCAAAACTTGAACAAATTTTCTATTGTGGGACAACCTAGTATGTTTCAAATTCAAACTAGTAAAAATAATTAATGTGAAACTTGGTATTGTTTCTATCCCAATCCCTAAACACTCTTAACAAACAAGTTAGAGGCAGCAAGGAGCAGCAAGTACCTAAAAACTAAGCTAAAAGGTAAACTTCACTATAAGTGGAAACATCAACCTCATTGTAATTAGGTCATGCTTGATTTAATTTATTTTTTTATGAATAAAAATCTACATTTATAAAATAATATTACACATATTCACAAAAAGAATGGTTGGATATAAAAGTTCACACCTAGAGTCCGTACAATGCTAGACTTTGAAACATAAAACATAGAAACAAATACAAAATTGTTAGGCAGCTAATGTAATAGCATAAATAAGAGAAAGATCACATCTACGATTTTCCATAGACATCAGCGGAATCCTGAATATCCACATGAGGGTTCCATCCATCATTATTGGGATCCTGGGCATCCGCAGAAACATTTCATTTGTCATCATCAGTTTCTTTTGCTTTAATTTTTAAACTTTTAGTAGCAGATTCAGAATCATGAGAATCATCTCCTGCTTGCTTTTTTCTTTTCCTAATAATATTTTCTTTATCATCTATGAAAGAAAATTGTGCGAGTAGAAGAATGTGATCAGAAGGCCAGACACGAGAAGGAATGTATTTATCCTCCGCCTGAGAGACAGTGTCCCAGTCCACAACCTCTAATAACTTTTCCACTACCAAATTGTCGTGGGTATAGAATATATAATCCAACATGCCCTTAAAATCAAATGCATAATGAGTATACTTGGGCTCCTTGTATTCTGAATCCATCCAATGTTTCCTTTTGACAACTACTCGTAACAAAGAAGAAATCACCATCAATGAAAAATTCTTTTATTATAAAAGCATTCACGACAACTTCTTACAAAGTATTCAAAGGGAAGACTTTCCTTCCTTTTCAATCTAAACTATACTATCAAACTATTCTACTTTCTATTCTATCAATTTCTCTCTATTCCTTCTTTGCTATTCTAACTAGATACAAATGAGGGGGGATGCCCCTTTTATAGTTGGCCAAGTCCAGTGGACAGCTTAGATTACAATCGGCTGGATGGCCCAGATTGTGCCACCTCAGCCCTAAAAATCAACCCAACTAGGCTGATTGGAGGTACGCTTTGCTTTCTGAGGTAGGAATGGGCTCTGTGAGGCTACACATCTCATAGAATTTTGGAATTAACCCCACCCCCAACGGGTCTGTGTTTGGAGTCATTGCAAAGTGAAGAAAATCCGATTACATTCTACCCAAGCTACGAGTTTTTGGAGAGGCTTCTCTTCCAACACAAAGGTCTGCAGGTGGAAGGTGACCCCCTGCCAAAGCCTCACACAGAGGAACTTTGGCCTCTTCTTTGCCTCATCGACCTCCCATAGAGGTCGCTTACCTGTTTGTAGTGCCACACAGTGCCTTTGTCACCTTTATATGGGAGCATAGGAGATTTGCTTCTCCATCAAGGATCTCCATCGATGTTATCAAATCCACGGCTAGCCACTTGAAGGAGACACTTTTTGAAGTGGATTTGTAGATTTGTAGTTCTTTCCCTCTATGGGAAGTCAAAACCATTCCCAGGCTGTGCCTAGAGACAAGCATGTTTTGGGGGTTCTACGTTGGGGATTGTAGGAGGTTGGTGTTTGATTTGTGTGGAGGTAGACCAATTATCAATTGGGCAATTGGGAATACTTTCAGGAAAACCTCATAGGCATGTGACATTTGTTGTGCTCTATGAATCTCTACCTTCTATGGAGCAATGTTATAAATGCCAACAAAATGAGGGCTAAATGAGCAGTGTGATAGTAGACCACAAAGTCCAAAAGGACTCTATCTCCACTTGGTGTGATCAAAACTGCACATGGTTTCTTCATCTAAGGACTGCACCCTTCACTAGCTCATGTGTTCTTGTTTGCTCTCCCACACGCCTCTTTTCTAATTGACTTTGTCAAAGAGTTAATCTTCCACAATGCCCACTTCTACCCATGGTGTGATTGAGTCTTTTAACTTGGTTTCATTGACCTGGCCAATAATATTCAATAGGACTCTTTCTTGAATATTTATTTCATAAATAATCATTAGATCTTTATGCTAATATTATTTATTGCATTCTTGAAATATTTTCTAACCTTTTGTGGTTAGTTCAAACCATCAAGTATTTGCAAAGAACAGGTCTAATATTGAATCAATTTGCAAAGGAGAGGTCATGAAAGGGGTGTTTTTTTTGCCATTGTTAAAAATTTGTAAAAAAATACTCATTTTGTTCTTTTGCAATGAGTTCGGCAAAAAGGAGGATCATATGGGGTTTGTAAAATTCTCTCTAGATTTCTTTTAAAATATTTTATTTTGTCAATTTTGTAAATGCAAACTTTTATTGGTGTAAATTTGCAATAGAGTGAAATTATATTTTCAAACTCTATTCAATGATGGTGATTTTGCACTAAATATAAAGCGCATTTTTTCACCATCATTCTTGTATGCAAATATATGGACTAAAATAAAGTGCCAAACAAAGAGGAAATCAAAAATATTAAAAAAGAGGGGTCATCAAAATTGGGGGGTTCTTAATGTGTCGATTTTCTATTGTTTTAAGGAATTAACCTATTTGTAATCGTGGGATATGAAACCCACTCTTCTGTAATCAACATAAAAAAGGGAAACTATAAGTCTTGGTGTGATGGAATTCTGAAGCATCTCAAGTTCCATAATCTCATGCCATATTTGTATGGACTTGTCCCTGAACTAGGTAAACAAACTCAGAAGGATAAATGGTTTAATATTCATGATCATATTCATGGATTAATTAGTTTACATATTCCAAATGACTCTTTGTATGTCATCATGGATATTGGATGTCCACATGCATTATGGATCAAAATTTGGGAAATATATGGAGACTCCAATGTTTGTCCCTTCCTGCATGATCCTGCTATGATCACAACTCACATCCCACATCATGATTCAAATATAATCGGTGTTGTCATAATAGTGGTTTACAATTCCTGAGAGGAATGGATTTTAGCTGAAATCACATATTTTTAGAAAATATAATGATTTAATCCTTAAAAAGTTCCATTTTAAGGATTCCAATTGAAGAGGGTTTGATCAAATCATCTTAGATCAAACCCCCTTGGATAGAACCTCACTAGTTTTAAACCATACCTATAAATACGTCTCCTTTACACCTATCAAAATGCTGATAAAAAATCACTTTTGATTTAGCTTTTGGGGGATCAAATGAATTCATTTAAAATTTATTTCAAATGATTATGGTATTCCTCAGAACAAGCTATCCAATGAATATAATTTTAATATGTTTTGGTTTTGTTATGTATTTGTTTTTAAGTTTTATTAAACATAGGTTTTTCATCGAAAATGAATTTCTTTTGTTCTTCACATGTGGAAAAATAGAAGATTATCAAAAAAAATTGAAAAATATGAGTGCACCAGATATTGAAGTCCTTGATCCAACAAAAAAATTAAATTAAATTTTGATACATACAAAAAAAGTTACGCGTTATACGGTCGCTTGTCTAAATTGTAATGTTTGACTTTGAAACTTGATTAAAAAAAATATTCAATAAAAACCTATCTAACCAAGTGGAAGCACTAGATATCAGAGTTACAAATCTAAATTTGAAAGAATTAGAATTTTATCCTTCATGGAAAAAAAGTTATGCATTATACGACATGCCACTTTTTAAAATGTTGTTTTCTGAAAAAAAATCAATTTTCATGGGAGATGGAAAAAGAAGTGCAATTTGATTCCAAAAATTTTGAAAAAATATTTTTAGAATTACAAACAAAATTTGATGAGACTCTAGTTTGCACCATCTTCAAATTCCTCACAGTTTAGCCGCTATAGGTGCCCGAATGTGAAGATTTAGTTAAAAATAATAATTTCAGTGTCCAGTTTGGCCAAAAATTGTAAACCACTATTATGGGATCACTATAGAGCATCCAGTTGACATAGAGGACATCATCATTCCTCCACCTCCTCCTGTTGCTTCATCGAATTTTAGAGTCATTTCTTTGAGAGCTTCCAGCACTTCTTTGCAATAGGATATTTGTCTTCCTGGCATTGCTGATTTGGATGCATATCTACTAGAAATTTCATGTATTTTCGTAGAGTCCCGCATTGCTAACATGGAAGCACACATTGAGGACACCAGTCTTCTTTTTGGTGACAACTTCAATAAAGTTGCATCAGCCTTGTCTTCTTTAGATATGATTGCTCTTCCTTCACATCCATCGACTTCTATAATGATAGTATCAGATTCCTATGGTTCTAGTTATCCCCATACATCTATGGTTCTTGTGGTCCCTATTATAGAATCTTCTATGATACTTGATTCATTCCATCACTATTCATCACATGTTAGCATTGGCTTGGAGATTCCTAAGCAACATTCGAAGACATCATGGGTACCATCATCATCATTCTTGGATGAGCTTCAACTCTATTCAAGATCATACATACATCTTCTCACATGGGAAGATATCCTGCATCTTCAGTTGGTTTCATTTCTTCCTAAGGGAAGGAACATTGTGAAGTGTTCTTGGAACTACATCTACATCCTTTTTTCATTATCCAACTTTTATGTAGCAGGACATGTATTTTGGGGGGGTCTTATAGACCTTCTATTATTTTCTCTCTTATGGAGCAAATCATATATTGTACTTAGTGAAAGAAGTAGTAATTCTTCATGTGTATAATTTTCATGCATCTTTTCTCTCTTTCGGAGGGTAGTTTTTTCCCACAAGGTTTTCTACTTTTCTCCATTTCACAAGAGATTACTTTGTGCATGGGTACCTAACATGGCTAGTAGTCGGGACATATTTTATCCACGCCCACCTAAGTGATGCTTAAAGGGGGGTGTCAGTGTATACATTAAATGCTTGCATACACATAGGTTGACCTAAGCCTACTTAGGCATTTATTGTTGTATGACTCATTGACATAGACTAGATATTTTCTAGATATTTACCTAATATTTTTCCCTCCTGATATTTTTTCTAGCTCTTGGATATTTCTCCTTTATAAGGAGACCCTTGAATGGACCTAATAATATGAGGTTGAGTTCATGCATTCTATCTCTAATGTGCTTGTCAAATATCTTTGTCTCCTAGTTATTTCACCATGTAATATCAAACATACATAGAATAACAACTTGGGTAAGCAATTAGCACACATACCTATGTGACACATCCTATGTATGTAGGATCCCTAAGAATTGAGTGGTGCCAATATATGTGACTTTTAAGGGCAATGGTGTTCCTAGAAAAACCTCTCCTCTAGGTTGCTCTCTAAGTAAGGAACGACAACACACTCCCATGCCAATACCACAAGGAAATGAAGGCACTAACCTACTTAATCTTGAGCATTCATTAAATAATATTGAGCTATAAGCTAATATTAGTGACACATGTTCATTAAAAAAAATAGAAGAATTACAAACAATTAAAGGTAATGAGGACTATGCTATCTCTACATAATCATTTAAAAATAAGGACAAAAGATGATCCATTAATGATTATGATTGAGCATATCACATGAATGGACACTATTATAAATTATTTGTTATAATTTGAGAATGAGATGTGATAGGTTCACAAACTACACCAACCTTTCCTATACAAGCAATTGTCAAGGGTAATACTAAAATGATTAATAATTGCATTAAAATGTGGATTATTCATCTCAAATGGCAGCTCAATAATATAAAAAATGTGTTTGGACTCTTGTCTTATTTACCTATTTTTTCATCACTTATTTTTGATGTATCAGTTGACACAATATGATTTTGAAAAATTCATATCTAAGCCTACACACAATGTGTCAAGTGTAGAAATCTCGATTGCAGATTTGACCAATACTCCACCTCTTGTAACCACCACTTTTGTGAGTGCAACTCCATCAACACAAACCATGGTGGAAATTCCTAAAGTATGTTCTTCTCCTCTTCCCTCTTCATTAGCCTCACAAACAACGAAAAGGAAGAAGCAAGTTGTCTCTCTGGGCGACTTCAATTTTCACCAGCTAGTTCCTATAAAGACCAATCCTACAAAGAAGGAAAAAACTCTTTCAAGGGAAATGGTTGATAAATTGGGTTATAAGTATGTTGAGGTGGCACAACCTCCTCCAGAAAAAACTGCAAAAGAAGTTGATTTGTTAGATTATGCAATCACCGAGATTGAATTGGGTAAGCAAACACATGAAAGTGCAAAGGAAGATGTGCAAACAATGATTGATTCTCTACTTGAAAAATATGATAGGGACAAGATCATCAAAGATCAACTGAAGGCTAGGGTGGAACATCTCACCTTTGTACTTTAGAAGATAACCCAATCCTCTGAGTCCATTGAGTTGGTTACCACAAGTGTGGATGATCTGGTAATTCAAAAGGTTGAGAGGACACATGCATAGGCCAAGATTGTCACTGAATGGATTGATAGGTTATTGGTACAAGGTACACAATTTCTGAAGTCTTCTAGTGAAATGATGAACAATATGAAGAATATGAAAGTATAATTGAACCAAACAATTGATACATTATCTCAAAATATGCAATTTCTAGAGAAAGCTCTTGAAGCAAGCAAGCCAAAATGAGAGATTTTAAGCTTGATGTGTTGGTATAAATTGGGGTGATTCCCAATAGAAAAATGTTCATTGAAATTTGGGAAACAATGAAACATAAAAAGGATGCCATCTACGAGCTAACTAAAGATCAACAAGAAGCTTAGGAAATAGACAATGATAGAGGGTCAGATTGCATCGCCAAGATCACTAAGGAGTTACCTTTCCAAGTACTAGATGACAATAAAAAATCCCTTCCCATGGATACAGTTATCCAAGAGTTTACATCATTGATTCAAAAGGGAGATTGAGTCAACAGCTTTTTCATTAGCTTCTATTAACAAGTTAGTGGATTTTCAAGTAATTTTGGATAACTTGAAAGTAATTTTAGACAAACATAAGAAAGCATGCATTAGTATTGAGGACTCCATCACACAAGTGCTTGCTATCTCTAGCCATACAATAGGGCCAAATGATTTTGAAGTCCAAGCTGTGTTGAAAAGATATGGAGACTTCATGGAGAAGAATGATGAAGAATGAAAGAACGTGCTTTTCCATACTTAGTTTATTTCAAGCTTTTCTTTTATGCAATTTGTAATTTGTAGATGAAATTTTACATGTCTTTTGTAAAATAACAATTACATGTAAGAGGAGAGAAGTCCCAAATCAAATCAGACTCTTCCTTTGAATAAGTCAAGTTAGTTGCAATTTTCCTCTTTTAGCTCTTGGATCTTTTCTATAAATAAGAGGTAGATCTTTTGTAAATAGGACCTTTTAGCTTCTAAAGCAAATTTTTTCCAAATTGAAGAGCATTTTAAAACTTTGTTTTTGAGGTGTAAATCAAGATTCAATCAATAAACGAAGCAAGTTGGCATCTAATCTTTGCCTTGGATTGAGTTTATTATGTATTGAGATTGTTCTTATGTCTTTCTCATTGTATTATCTTGTGAATGATTTAATGGTGGTGTAAAATCATACGTTCTAGGATATGATTCAAAACTGATTTTGCAGACTTTGAGCTGCATTATTATCTTTGAAGATTATGTTTATTTGTATAATTTGGAGATAATTCGAAGACTTTGGGTTGTGCTTTGTTATCTATGTTTAGTCAATCCTTTGGTGGCATATATTGGAGACTTTGGGCTGCAACATATATCATTCGTTTTCTTTCCAAATCATCATAGAAAGAAGCAAAAGACTTTGTGCTTTTGTGGGTTTTCTTGCTACTGACATTCACTAGTATCATTTTGGTTATTCTTTTGTCTAATGGAATTAGATATTGGTTATTATTTCTCTAACTAGTACTTTGTGGTTAATTACATGTTATTGTCATGGTAATATCATTGCAATTTTGTAAAAGGAAACATCTATTTTGAAACAAGAGAACAAGATGAATGGAAACACCCCTATGGAAAATTGTAGTGTACACAAGCTTAGTTAATTACTATTTATTTTAATTAGCAATAACAAAGGAATCTCCCCTTTCTAAGAGGAGAGATTTAATCTCACTATACTATGGATGATATGGGTAAGTGCACCAAGATGGTCGCACTTTTGTGGCCACAAAAGTGAAAAATGAGACAAAACGCGTTCGCGTTATAACGCGAACGCGTTATGGCTTTTTAATAGCAAAAAAAAAAGTGAACATTCTTCATTTTCTTTTTACTGGTTTTCATTTCCGCCCGCGGCCAAAAACCCTGCATTACACGCTCGCGTTGTTGAGGAGGTGATTTCTTCACATTTGATCAACTTGAGTTCGATTTTCTTCACAAATATCGCACCACAACGACAAAGAGATGCAAGAGGTAAGTTTTGTTTGGTATTTGTAATGAATTTTTTTGTTTTAAATTGATTTTGTTTGTTTTAGCTTAGAAATGAATAATTTTTTTTTAATTTGTAGGAAATCCTCAACAAGAGGAGGAAAATCCTCAACCAAATCA
>VDFB02075321.1:439259217-439325116 GCA_007258455.2 Sequoia sempervirens
CTACCTGGAAATCCAATTTGCCTTTGAAATCCGATGAAATCCTCCTTCAAATCTCGTCTCCTCAACGTAAAATCACTAAAAAATGGTGCAAAATGCTCTAAACTCCTTTTTTGCTCTGCCAAGAGTGAAAGAAACTCAAAAAAACAAAATGCAATGACCTTTTGGCCGCCGGCGGACTTCATAGTCTGATTGCGCGAGTTTTTTTTAAAAACTCGCCGACTTTTTGTTAAAAACTCGCCAAAAAGTCGGCGAGTTTTTTCTGCGAGTTCTTCTCGCTATTACTCGTTTTCAAAAAAAAACTCGCGAGTTTTTCAAAAACTCGCTAGTTTTAGGCGAGTTTTCCAACTATGCTTCAAAGGATAAGAGGGATGTTCAAATCATGATTCAATAATGCAAGTACCATCACAACGATGCATAACTACACATGAATCTTGATCGAAGTTAAGTATAAAGCGTTCTAGTTGACCACGCAAGACAAGCTTACCATCAGTAAGATTGTTAGTGGTATGGATCAAAGAAGCTCACTTACACCAAACATAAGCATCCATATCTAACTATTAGCATGAAATTAAGTCCTACTTGAAGTCAAAGGAAGAAGAAACCTCACAAACTAGTCACAATAAAGTTTGAATTCACCATCAATGAAATGCTTTATTATAATTAGCCTTTGTGACAATCTCTTACAAAAATTCTCAAAGGGAGAATTCCCCTTCTCCTTCAAACAATGCAATGAAAACTACTCTAACTCAAAAATACCTACTCTCTATTCTGCTCCAAAATCCACTATGCTGACTACTTCTGATTCAAACTATTAGATTACAAATGAGGGGGACTCCCCCTTATATAGCTGGCCAAGTCCAACGGACGGTCCAGATTGAATTACAATGGAGGGCCCAGATCGAGCCACCTCAGCCCTAGACAAGTTTTGCCCTAAAAACTGCCAGAAGGTGGAGGAGTGGTGTCATAAATGATCCTAAAAATAGCAGATTCCTCCTTGACCACTATGAGCAATTAATGCCCACTACCCTTCTAGAAGATTCTCGTCCATGACTCGGATTCCTTTGCTCTTCTCTCTGACCGCGTATGCTATGAATCGGGCCAACACTTCATCGACCTCCTCTTCAGAAATTGCTGGAGTAAGATTAAATTGATATTCCAGGATAGCCACCATCTGCTCATGTTTTTCACAAGACTTTCCCCAAGCTTCAATGGAATCCTGCGTACTCTGAATAATTGTTGAAAACGTAGAGATGTTTTCAAAGTCAAGCTAGGAAAACGTCCTCATCTCAGAAAAGAAAGGCTGTAATCTTGCCTTTAATCCTTCCACCTCTACTTCCTCATGAGTTAGCCTCCTTGCGAACAACGCATCCAGCGTGTTGAGGATACCCTCGTGAATATTCCTCATTGCTTTCTTGATCCTGGTGGACTCCATAGCTGCCGTGTCAAAGAAGCTCTTTCCAGTGAATGCCGCTAAATGCCACCCATGAAAATCATACATGTCGCCTGCCTGGATTACTCCTTCATTCACCAAAGTTTGCGTGGGCACACGCATCAAAACAACAAGGCGAGGAATAGTTTTGTCCTGAAAAATATGGGCATCTCCCCAAACCTGCTCGACATCATCTAGGCGTGAAAGGATACCAGATGCACTCTGAAACGCTGAGACAAGATCGGCCATGAATTTTTTTGCCTCAGTGCGGACACCGCTTATCCACTTGTCTCCTTCTCGTACAACTCTCTTCATCTCCTCAAGCCCACTGATTGGCTCTCGTGGTAGCTCAGGCGGAAGCTCTACCACTGGATTTTCCTGAGCAACTGGATGTGCTAGATGTTGCACATACTCGACCAATGCCTTGTGCTCCTTTTTCAATCTTTTATACTTCCCTTCCTTTTTCACCAACCTATCCTTCAACGCCTGGAACGAACTTTCAGCTTCCTCAACCACTTGCGCTCCGGAGGGACGTCCCAACTCAATTGTGGTGACCGTGTAATTTTCTGGCATTGCGTCACTTAAATCATGATCCTCCCTTGAAACAGCAATATGGAGGCTGCGTGAACCGGCCTCATTAGTCTCCATCCTCGTATACTTCCTTGCCCTCTTCCTTTTAGGAGACTTACTTGTCCTGTTTAGAAGTTCCTCCATTTCAACTGCCAGGTCAGCATCATCGTCCTGATCCCTCCTGATTGCCTGTGAGAGCCAATTGCGCTGAATATCGTAAATGATAAGGGGTTGCTCTTCAGTTGCCTCCACTTCACGAACCTCCTCCCGAGCAACATTCTGTTGAGGCTCAATTATTTCAATGTCTTGATCACTCTCCACATGAGCTCCAACATCTTCCTCTTCGAAGGCATAATCAAAGTGGGTGTCTGTCTCCGTTTCCTCCCCTTCATCTGGCTGATTGGCACCTTCAGGATCATTGACACTCTGAGTATCCAACTCTCTTGGCATTGGCTGGTTAACCTCTCCAACCTCCGGCTCTTCATTCCTTCGAGCCCTCTGATCTGCAAACAGTGAAACTTCGCGCACACTGGAGGAATGGGTCACCAACTGAGTAGATGATGTGTCCTCCGATCCCTGAGGTTCCGGTTGAACAGGTTCTTCCTGCTATGGTTGTGGCTCCGGAGGCTGGGCAATTTGCTTCTTTCTCTTCGCCAACACTGGTGGCCTTTTATCACCCATGAGGTCGTATGTGAGGGCAACTGACCTTCTCCTCAATCTGTGAATGCGCTCCTCTACCCAAGCCCTTGTAAAAGTCAAAACATGAATAGACAAAGTGTCTAGATCCGTGATCTCTGGCTCAGCCCAATCTACTGGTGGAATCGGTGTGTTCTTTACTGATTCATAATCTGGATGAATTAGCTTGGTGTCCTCTTCGACTTGATCCGGCACTTGGACCACTTCACATTCTCTGATCAACTTGAGAGGCAACCTTGAAAACATTCTTTTCCTAATCTCAGCCTCATCTCCAGCGTTCGCCCAAAAATCCTCCAAGTGAGCTTTGTGTCTGTACTCTACACCTTGCACTGTCCCAATCTTTCCCTGAGGATCAAAATCTTGCCGGCTGGTATGAAGAGTCAACTTATAGAACTTCAATTCATCTTCAGCCTCCTTGGCTGCCTGCAAAGTAGGGCATTCTTCAAGTGAGTTTCCCAACACAATGGGAAAGTGCAAGCCTCCCTTCTTCTTTCTCCTTATGATTTTGTCGTAGGCCACCAATTGCCTAGACAACTCAAGCAGTATAATCCTGTTGGTGGGGTACCTAGGTAATTTGTAGATGTATGAGTCGTACCCCGACAGCCTTAAATAAGTAAACTTCGGGAATTGGACGAACCAAAATCCATACTCTTCTATCAACATCTGTGCCTCTTCAGATATTCTCTGTTGTAACCTCCGCTGAAGGGTCCTTGTGATATACATGGTGAAAGCATCATTTACTCTCTTGAAGTCAGCTGTGTGTGTGAGATGCAATTGTCTACAAGATTCATGAATCTTGAACTGATTAAAACCACAGCCAATTGGTTCCTGGTATGCCAACCCTCTATATTTTGTCATCCGAGCTAGCATGTAGATGACATACGAGCTCATGTAGAATGTTCTTGTTCTCCTCAAATTCTGAAACTGCTCATTGATATTATCGCTGATCATCTGAGCCCAATTTACTTGCACCTTTCCTTCGAGCACCACACTAATGTAGAAGAACATCCATGGCTCGAACACAAATGACTGCGAGCTGCCGTTAACCCTACTGAGCAACATAATTATATCACAGTACTCTTGTTTCAGCTCCTCTGAAATTATCTGCTTCGGCAGTCTTGCAGCAGGAGGCTTTGGCTTTCGCATCCAAGTGGTGTTGATCCTCTTCATGCACTTTTGGAAAGATGTGGCATACATCTTGTCAGCCTTTTCTTTGGATTTATATAACATCTTGTCTGTAGCCAAGATCCCAAATGCCTCGCCAATTGTGTCAGGTGCAAAGTTGGCCAATATCATACCATCCGGAGAAATGATAGTCTGATCGTCCGAGTTGTAAAAGTTGGCGCACTCCAAGATCAACTCCGGACAACGAACTGCCGGCTGGAACTCGGCCGCGGCATATAACCCTCTCTTGACAATGTTGCGCGATGCTTCTGTCAGAAGATTGCCACCTTTCCCATACATTCTGCGCATGAAAGCCTCGAGGTTGAAAGGCCCAAGGTTGGTGTCCGTCAAGTTCCCAAACTTTGATACGATCTTTGACTCTGGAATGAAGGATTTCTTCAAACTTTTGATGATCGCCTGCCTGGAGGCGTTTTCCTTGACAGCTTCGTTATTTCCAGCCTTAGCTCCAGCTTTGCTTGTTCCAGCAACATCAGCGTTTCGTCCTTTGGCCATCTGCAAAACAAGAAGCAAACGTTACACTTCAAACTTTTAAAATAAAAATCACGTGAGATGGCTGGCGAATGGAGTTGGCTGCAAAAATAAATGTGAGCTAATAGCTTCAGCAGTAAACTTCGACCTCAAACCTCGATAAAATTTTGAACTTCAACAATTTTGTAGCCCAAAAGAGATTAACTCCAGCAATCCCAACTTCGGAAATGCTTCATGTTTCAGCAACTTTCAACAACTTCGAAAGTTATAAATTAGCAACTTTGAAGATTTTAACAATTTCAAATCAGCACTTCGAAAGTTATAAATCAGCAACTTCGAAGGTTATAAATCAACAACTTCGCAAGTTTTAAACAGTTTAAAATCAGCACTTCGAAAGTTATAAATCAACAACTTCGAAGATTTTAAATCCGCAAGTTCGAACAATTTCAAATTAGCAAGTTCAAATCAGCAAGTTTTAATAATTTCAAATCAGCTCTTCGAAAGTTATAAATCAGCAATTTCGAAGATTTCAAATCAACAAGTTTGAACAATTTCTACTTCTGATTTGATTCTAAACTTTCAGCAACTTCAGAAAATTTAAATCTCAACAACCCCAGGTTCAAACAATTTCGACTTCCAGCATAAACGATTTCAGCCTTTCAACTTTCAACTTCGAAAAACATTTCAACTTTCAGCAACTTATTAAATCTCAGCAACTTGAAATACTTACCTTCTTGAGAGATATAAGCTTCTTGAAAACAAATCGAACTCAACCCTCAGCAACTTTAGAAGATTGCAGCAACTCAGCCACCCTAAGCAATTTCGACTTTAGCAACAAGTCGACTTTAGCAACTCCAAAGAAATTAAATCAGCCTCACAAAATCGAATTCAAAACTTCCTTTCACTTTCAGCAACTCTCGACTTCACAGCTCAACAATCACTCAGCATAAATCTCAGCTTCGAATTTTGGTGAGATGAAAATGAAAATCCTCGGAGTTTTATAACCAAAAGCTGGTGCTAATTTTAGCAGATACCATTAACTCCATCATGACTTACGCATTTGCTAAATTTGAAAGAGAATATTCCAGTCGTCTTACAATCGTCATAGCAATTTGCTATTCAGGGAGATTCTTTCCTTGATTTAAATTTAAAACTTCCCTCTCGACTGCCAGTTATCTCCAGTGATTTCGAAAAAATCAATTTACTTCGATTTGGAATAATCTCACCGCTTTTTAAAAATGGCATATTTAATTTATTAAAATTTAATTCAAATGCCATTTAATTTATTTCACCAACGTCTGTGAAAATTCGATGTTAGCACTTTAAAATGGCTAAGCAAAATTTATTTTCCATCCATAATTAATCCAAGAACAAATTCCACACGATTAAAATCATCCAAGTTTTTAAGATTTCATGTGTCTGAATTTAAAGGGGAATTTAATTTAATATTTAGGAAAATAATTAATTTAATTTAATTTCTCCGACTTAGGCAAATTTTAAAATTAATTGCTTGGAGAAATTTTATTTTTCACTTCCAACGCTTTTTAATTTATTTTGAACGCCATAGAGAATCTTCGTTTGATCATGCCGAGAGGAAATTTTAAAGTCAATCTTTTAACTTTGCCTTTAATACTTGCCTTAGGAAAATTTAAATATTCCTTTTCAAACTCAAGGCGCAAATGGAGGTATGTGCTTTTAATCAAAACGCCTTTATCAACTTCTAAGTCCAACTCCAAACGCCTCACTTTAGAATTTAAAATTCAACCTCTTCCTTTAAAGGTGGGCGCATATTATACCATAAGCTTTTATTTTTAACGCCTTAGTCAAAATGTTCTTTTCAATGGCGCAATAGACATGTGGAGCTTTCATTTTGTGTCCTGGGCGAGTTTACAAAGAGGGGCGCATTTTATGTGTTCTACTTCCAGTTTCATGACTTAGAAAAATTCTGATGTATCCCCTTCTTCTTCCAGGCGCAAATGACACAAGGAGCTTCATTCAACTTAATCAACCCTTTTTACCCTGGGCGCATATAACCCATAGAGCATCAAATTCGTGCTTTAGTCAAACTTTGAGCCTCTAACTCCAAGGGCGCAAATCATAGGCTCTCCTTCCAATTTCTTGACACTTAGAAAAAATTTCGATCTTTTAAGTTTGGGCGCAAATGGCAAGAGCCATTTTCATTCACACGTCTTAGTCAAAGACTCTTTCTTTCATGCTTTGGGCAAGCTTTGAATGGAGGCGCATATTGAAGTATGAACTTTCAGTCTCGACACTTAGTGTATTTTAGATGCTCCCTCCTCCAGGCGCATATTACAAGTCAAGCTTTTAGTTTCAATCTCCAGGCGCAAATGACCACTGGAGCTTTTAATTCGTTTGCCTTAGAATATTTTCAGCAATTCATTCTTCAGCTCAGGCGCATTTTGGAGGTCGAGCTTTTATTTTATTACTTGGGTGCATTTGATAGGCCAAAGTTTCATTTTCCACGCCCTAGTGAAATTTTAACTTCACTTCCTTCTCAAGGGCGCATTTACCTGTTGATGCTTCCAGTTTTGACCTTAGGCGCAAATGGCAGGGGCCACTTTCAGTTTTGTCACTTAGAATATTTTCATACTCACTTTCTTCAGGCGCATTTCCCCCTGTCAACTTCCAATTTCATCATAGGCGCATTTAGACTAGTCTTCTTTCAATCCTCATGCCTTAGGCAAATTCTCATCCGACACCTTCACAAGCTCAGGCGCATTTGACTTAGGCAACTTTTAATTTCACCTTAGGCAAATCTTCAACATCTTTAAAAAGGGGCGCATTTTGATGGGGGAGCTTTTAATTTCGTGACTTAGAAAATTTTCTATCTCACTTTCTCCTCAAGGGCGCATTTGGGGGTCTTTACTTCCATTTTTAAGCCTTAGAAATTTTTTATATCCAACACCTTCAAAGAGGGGCGCATTTGACCCTTGCTACTTTCAGTTCCGACACTTAGAGAATTTCTTATGTCTTCAGCTCAGGGCGCATTTGACATGTTGAGCATCCAGTTTTGGCACTTAGTAACTTTTCATCATGACTTCAACTTCAAGGCACATTTTGGATGGCAAGCTTTTAGTTTTGAACACTTAGAAAATTTTCCCAAGTTAAGAAAGGGGGGCGCATTTGAGGGTATCAACTTTTAATTTCACACCTTAGAAAAATTTTCGAGTTATCCCCCTCAAGTCAGGCGCATTTAGACCCTTTAGCTTTCAGTTTCCCAGACTTAGTCAATTTTCATTCATTTTCAGTCTCTCAAGGTGAATCTTGATGCCGGACTCCAAATTTTATCAAACCTGGTGGATTTTATGCCTCTTGCCAGATTTAGGATGATTTCTTCCTGCTAACCCTAATTTGCCTTGAGTTTCTATTTTTAGAAAGTTCCTTGAATTTCGCGCCTTCAACTGAATTTTGACCCCAAAAAGCCTGATTTTCGCCCTGCTTTGAATTCCAACTGATTCGTGCTGTTGACTCCCGATGCCTGTTTGCCCCTGCTATTTTTAGCAACCTGCTAAAAATAGAAATTGCTCAGAAAGTCTTCAAATTTCATGTACTGACTGCCTGAAGTATAATGATCATAGCTGGATGCTGTTTTAGAGTGACTGTCCTGTTCCGACCTTGATTTTAGGGAACCCTAATTTCTCTGCCCATGTCTGCTAAAAATAGCAATTGTCCGATTTTCCATCCTCTACAACTCCGTTTGATCTGAAATTCGCGCCATAGGGTCCTCATCACATGTTTAACTTGTACCTGCTGAGACTTGATGTTGACCTGCCATTTTTAGCTGCTTCTGAAGTGACTTACTATTTATAGTAAGGGCTTGTTTCTGAGGCTTCCTTAGCTCCGTTTGACTTAAAATTTGGACAGAGTGCTCCTCGTTGGTAAACTTGCATGTTTGCGCTGGCGCCCGAGATCGACTTTCTATTTATGGCCTGTGCCGAGAATACCTTACTAAAAATAGTAAGTGCTTCGATTGTCTTCAAATTTTGCTAGCAGACTCCCTGAAAGATGCTGATCGTAGTGGATACTTCAGTTTTGAACATTTTGTCGTCTGATTCCTCATTTCTAGCCCTGAAGCTCGAAACCCTAATTTTCTGCATGTTCCTCGGATGAGCTCCGTTTGACCTCGTTTTAGTTGCATGATGATTAGTTTGCAGTTCTGAAGTGCTGGGCAGCTGCCTGAGTGGTACCTGCTAAAAATAGAAAGTGTTTGAAAAGTGACCGACCGGTTGCTGGATGATCTTGCATGTTATACTGCCCGAAAAATCTTGGAAAACCTAGAAAAATCTTCAACATGCAAGCACTGGCTAAAAATAGTAAGTTTTTGAAACGTGACCAGTTTCATTTGCATGTTACGCCATTGCGAAGCTCTTGGAAAACCCAGAAAGAATATGCCGACATGCGCTGAGAAAATCTGCATACAAACCCTAATATCGGCCTCTGAAAGTTGAATGCTGAAAGTTGTCATCCTGCTTTGCATGTCATATCACTGCAAAGGTCTCGGAAAACCCACAAAGAATCTCCGGACATGCATCAAAAAATGTAACATGTAGGCCCTGAAATTTGCTCTGGAAGCCGGACTGCTAAAAATAGCAAGTCGTCCGTTTTTGCTCAAATTTTGTCAAAGTGTTCAGAATGTAATGAAGTTGTCAGAATGTGAAAATCTCAAGAAAATCAACCCCAAGTCGACACTTACTAAAAATAGAAGGTTGGCAGAATTCAGTGAAAATTTAGGGGTTACTTGCTGAAAGCATTGTAATAGCGGTACTAGGCTCAAAAGCTGACCAACCAACTCAATTTGACCCTAAAGCAAAAGATGTGAAACCCTAATATCAGACTCGGCCAGATTTTATGTTTAAGCTCGCAGACGGGAGCGTCCCGGACAACGGATAGCAGAAAAGAAGCAGAATGAGAGAGAGAGAGACAAAGCCAAAGCCAAAAGACCAGAATGGAGCAAAAATTTAGGGGTCCCCATCTTGAATGGGGCGATGTGTGAAAAGGTCACAACAGGTGCGGTCACGAAAACCACGTCAACACCACTTATCTCCCTCTCGTATGGCTCTCTTCATTTCCTCAAGCCCACTGATTGGCTCTCGTGGCAGCTCCGGTGGAAGCTCTACTGCTGGGTTCTCTTGAGCACCTGGACGTGCTAGATGTTGCACATATCCGACCAAGGCCTTGTACTCCTTCAATCTCTTATACTTTTGTTCCTTTCGTACCAATCTGTCCTTCAAAGCGTGAAAGGAATTTTCAGCTTCTTCAACTACTTGTACTCCAGAAGGACGTCCCAATTCAATTGTAGTGACGGTGTAATTCTCCGACATTGTGTCACTCAAGTCATGATCTTCTCTAGGAACGACAATATGGAGGGTGCGCGAACCAACCTCATCGGTCTCCATCTTCGAATACTTCCTTGCCCTCTTCCTTTTTGGTGACTTGCTTGTTCTATTTAGAAGCTCCTCCATTTGAATAGCCAAGTTAGCATCATCGTCTTGATCCCTCCTTATAGCAAATGAGAGCCAACTACGCTGAGTGTCGTAAACAATGAGGGGCTGCTCCTCAGTTGCCTCCACTTCACGAACCTCCTCTCGAGCAGTATTTTGCTGAGGCTCATCTATCTCCATATGTCGATTACTTTCTTCATGAGCTCCGACCCTTGACTCTATAACGTCTTCTTCCTCGAGAGCTGTCTCAAACGCATGATCAAAGTGGGTATCCATCTCCGTCTCTTCCCCTTCATCTGGCTGATTGGCACCTTCAGGATTATTAGCACTCTGACTATCTGGCTCTCTTGGCATTGGCTGGTTAACTTCTCCAACCTCTGGCTCTTCATTCTTTCGAACTCTCTGCTCTGCAAACATCGAGACTTCGCGCACACTGAAGGAGTGGGCTAACAGCTGAGTGGACGATGTATCTCCCGATCCTTGAGGTTCTGGCTGAATAGGCTCTTCTTGCAGTTGCGGCTCTGAAGGCTGGGAAATCTGCTTCTTTTTCTTGGTTACCACTGGTGGTCTCCGATCACCCATGAGATTGTAAGTGAGGGCAGTTGATCTTCTCCTCAATCTGTGAACGCGCTCCTCTACCCAAGTCCTTGTAAAAGTCAAGATGGGAATAGACAAAGTGTCTAAATCCGTAATCTCCAGCTCAGCCCAATCTGGAGGGGGGATTGGCGTGTTCTTTATCGATTCATAATCTGGGTGGACAAGTCGGGTATCCTCATCAACTTGGTCCGGGACTTGGACCACTTCGCATTCTCTGATTAATTTTAGAGGCAACCTGGAGAACATTCTCCTTCTAATCTCAACTTCGTCTCCAACATTTGCCCAGTAATCCTCCAAGTGAGCCCTGTGCCTGTACTCCTCACCCTGCACCGTTCCAATCTTCCCTCGGGGATCAAAATCCTGCTGGCTGGTATGGAGAGTTAACTGATAGAACCGCAACTCGTCTTCTGCCTCCT
This sequence comes from Sequoia sempervirens, assembly GCA_007258455.2. Lineage (NCBI taxonomy): Eukaryota > Viridiplantae > Streptophyta > Pinopsida > Cupressales > Cupressaceae > Sequoia > Sequoia sempervirens. Next base: position 439,270,041 of record VDFB02075321.1, read on the forward strand.
TGGCTGCTTGTAAAGTAGGACACTCCTCAAGTGAATTTCCCAAAACAATTCTTTTTTCTTCTTATAATTTTGTCATAGGCCACCAATTGCCTAGACAGCTCAAGCATTATCATTCTATTCGTGGGGTACCTCGGTAATCGGTAGACGTATGAACTGTACCTCGGCAACCTCAAATAGGTGAGCTTCGGGAATTGGATGAACCAAAACCCATACTCTTCTATTATCATTTGCGCCCCTTCAGATATCCTTTGTTGCACTCTCCGCTGAAGGGTCCTTGTGATGTACATGGTGAAGGCGTCATTCACCCTCTTGAAGTCAGCTGTGCTTGCGAGATGCAACTGCCTGCAAGATTCGTGAATCTTGAACTGATTAAATCCACAGCCAATTGGCTCCTGGTATGCCAACCCTCTTTATTTTGTCATCCGAGCAAGCATGTAGATGACATATGAACTCATGTAGAACGTCCTCGTTCTTCTCAAATTTTCAAACTGTTCATTGATGTTGTCGCTGATCATCTGGGCCCAATTTACTTCTGTCTTCCCCTCGAGCACCACGCTGATGTAGAAGAACATCCATGGTTCGAATATGTATGACTGCGGGCTGCCATTAACTCGACTGAGTAACATGATGATATCACAGTATGCCTGCTTCAGCTCTTCTGAAATTATTTGCTTCGGCAGCCTGGCGCCAGGAGGCTTTGGCTTTCTCATCCAGGTGGTGTTGATCCTCTTCATGCATTTCTCGAAAGATGTGGCATACATCCTATCAGCCTTCTCCTTGGATTTTTACAACATCTTGTCTGTAGCTAGGATCCCGAATGCCTCGCCGATTGCATCAGGCATAAGGTTGGCCAACGTCACGCCATCTGGAGAAACAATCGTCCGGTGGTCCGAATTGTAGAAGTTGGTGCACTCCAAAATCAGCTCTGGACACCGAATTGCTGGTTGAAACCCGGCTGCTGCATATAATCCGCTCTTCACAATGTTGTGCGAAACTTCTGTCGGAGGATTGCCACCTTGCCCGTATATCCTTCGCATGAAGGCCTTGAGGTCGAAAGACCCGAGGTTGGTGTCGGTCAAGTTCCCGAACCTAGACACGATCCTAGACTCCGGAACAAAGGATTTCTTCAAACCTTTGATGATCGCCTGCCTGGAGGCGTTTTCTTTGACAGCTTCGTTGTTTCCAACCTTAGCTCCAGCTTTGCTCGTTCCAGCAACATCAGCCTTTTGTCCTTCGGCCATCTGCAAAACAAAAAGTAAAGATTACACTTCAAACTTTTAAAATAAAAATAACCTTGAGAGGTGGCAGGCAAACGGAGTTGGCTGCGAAAAGAAAAAATAAAATTAATAACTCCTGCAGTCAAACTCCGACTTCAAACCTCGATAGATTTATACTTCGAAAATTAGAACTCCGGACTTCGGCGATTTGCAGCCACAATAATTTCAACTTCGAAAGAAATCAACCCCAGCAATATCAACTTCGGAAAAAAACTCAAGTTTCAGCAACTATGAAAATATTAAATCTCAGCAACTTCAAAAACTTCAAATTTCAGCAACTTTAAATACTTACTTTCAGCAGCTTGGAGAAATAAAATTCTCAACTTCGGCAGCTTACACTTCAAATTTTACTTTGATTCGCAGTGATCTCACAACTTCAGAAATTTCTAGATCTCAGCAACTTCGCAACTTCTAGCAACTTCGAAAATCAATCTCTCAGAGAAATAAATCAACATTTTCAGCAACTCTCAAAGAAATAAATCAGCCTCACAATGAAAACCTTCAGCTCAAATCTCAACTCCGAATCTTGTGAAATGAAAATGAAAATCCTCGGAGTTTTTATAACCAAAAGCTGGTGCTTATTTTAGCAAATGCCATTAATTCTCTTCATCATGACTTAGACATTTTCTAAATTTAAAAGAGAATATTCTAGTCGTCTTACAGTTGTCATAGCAATTTGCTATTCCGGGAGATTCTTTCCTCGATTTGAATTTAAAGTTTCCCTCTCAACTGCTAGTTACCTCCAGTGATTTCGAAAAAATCATTTTACTTTGGCATATTTAAAATAATCTCACTATTTTTAAAATGGCATAATAAAATATAAAATTTAATTTAAATGCCATTTAATTTATTTCACCAGCGTCCGCGAAAAATCAATGTCAGCATTTTAAAATGGCTAGGTGCAATTTATTTTCCGTCCGTTATAACTCCGAGATGAATTCCCCACGATTAATATCATCCGAATTTTAAAATTTCATGGGTCCAAATTAAAGGGGGAATTTTTAATTTAACTTAGGAAAATATTTAAATTAATTTAATTAATTTCTCTGACTTAGGCAAATTTCGAATTTAACTGCCTAGAGAAATTTAATCACTTCCAACGCCTTAGCTTGATTTTTATCTTCAACCTTGCTTTTTGAAAAAAAATTCAAACGCCTTCGAATTTCATAGAGAATCACAAGTGATTTTATGCACATCATGTCTAGAAAAAACTTTTAATTTTTCAAACGCTTAATATCTATTCTTCCCCAAAGTGCAAATCAATCTTTTAACTCCGTTTTAATATTTGCCTTAGGAAATTAAATCATCACGCCTTTGAGATTATCAACGTAGCCTCTTCAAGCTAAGGCGCAAATGTCACTTTCTACCTCAACTTTTAGGCGCACATGTGTATGTCTACTTTTAATTTACCACCCTTGAAATTTTTATTCAACTCTATCCTAGGCGTACTTGATATCTTGTGTCTTCAACCTTTGATTACTTTCAAGTTCAAACGCCTTAGAAAATTTCTCAAGTTTTCCTCTCTTGTCCATGGCGCAAATGGCAGTACGTGCCCTTAGATAAATTGTTAATCTTCCTCTTCAAGGCGTGGCTGGAGCAATTTTCAAGTTCCTTTTGCCCTAGGCGCAAATCCAAAAGCACATATGCAAGGGTCTACTTCCAACTTGGGGGCGCGTTTAAGATCCTGTGCTTCCAGAAGGCGCAATTAACACTATGCATTTTCATTTCTCCTTGAGCACTTAGACGTTTAGAGGCTTGTCCAAATCTAGGCGCAAATAAGACCATGAGCATTCACTTTAACACTTAGAAAATTTTAGAGTCTCTCCTTCAAGCTTGGGCGCAAATAGAATGTGTTGCTTTCAATTAAAACACTTAGAAGAATTTTAGAGTTTCAAAGACTTCTCCAAAGTTGGGCGCATCTGGGGTGGGTAACTTTCACTTTTCAATAGTTAAATTACTTTCAAGCTCCATGGCACATATGGAAGGTTCCTCTTTTAGTTTCCAATACTCAGCGTTCTTTTCTTTTTTAACTCTCAGCTTGTGATGGGCGCATATCAAGGGTCATGCTTCAAGTTTGGAGACTTAGACAAATTCTTATCCTGAAAGCTCAAGGGTGCAAATAGCATAGGGAGCATCAAATTCCAACGACTTAGAATATTTCTCAAGCTATTCTACCCAGGGGCGCATTTAAGAGTCTAGCTTTCACTTTTGGCACTTAATGAATCCAGGCGCAAATAAGACCTCCAACTTTCAAGGTGCATATCACAGGGTTAGCTTTCAATTTTGTGACCTAGAGAATTTTTAGACTCCACCTTCGTCTCCTTCTTGCTGAGGCGCATTTGCCATGGTAGACTTCAAGTTGAGGGCGCATATGAGCTATGGAGGTTTCAATTTTGACACTTAGGAAAAATTCTCAAGTCACTTCTTGGTGGGCGCAAATCCCATGTCTTCCTTCAAGTTTCAGGCGCATTTCCCTATGCCAACTTCCAGTTTATAACACTTAGGGAATTTTCTCATCCAACACCAAGCGCATTTGACTGGTGGTGCTTCAAATTCCAAGTGCCTTAGAAACTTTTATTCATCTTCTTCAAGTCAGGTGCATATGACAGGTGGAGGTTCCAATTTTTTTGATACTTAGGCAAAGTTTGAAGTTCTTCAAAGTGGGGTGCTTTTAGCTAGGCCTTCTTCAAATTTTCACCACTTAGTACGTCTTAGACTTCTTTCACTCCAAGGGCGCAAATTAGAGGGTGAGCTTCAAATTTCATAACTTAGAATATTATCCAAGTCAAAAGGGGGCGCATTTAACCCTTGGAACTTTCATTCTCAATGCCTTAGAAGTTTTTTCCTTTGCCATCTCCACCTTGGGCGCATTTGGACTAGGCTACTTCAAATTTCCATTACTTAGAATTTTTTTTGATGTGTTCTCCCTTCAACTTGGTGGCGCAAATGGCATGGGGAATTTCAGTTTCGATGCCTTAGTCAAAATTTTGAACTCCAACATCCTTGGGCGCAGATTACATGTAGAACTTCAATTTTCATGCCTTAGGCAAATTTTCCCAAGTCAAGAAGGGGGGCGCATATGACCCATGGGACTTCCATTTTTGTTACCTTAGAAATTTTTAAGCTCTCCTTTCAAAATGGGGCGCATTTCACCCATGGAGGTTTTAGTTTCAATGCCTTGGTCAAACTTTACCTGTCTTCAGCCTCTTATAGCAAGTTCTGGTGCCGGATTTGAAAAATTATCAAACTTGACGTGTTTCGTGCCCTTTGCCAAAATTTAGGGTGATTTTTTCCTGCTAACCCTAATTTGCCCCGAGTTTCTATTTTTAGAAAGTTCCTTGAATTTTGAGCTTTGAATTGACCTTAGACTCTAGAAAGCTTGATTTTCGCCCTGTTTTGAACTTCGTGGTGTGATCGTGTTGTCGAGGCCTGATGCCTGTCTGTACCTGCTATTTTTAGCAACTTGCTAAAAATAGTAATTGCTCAGAATGTCTTCAAATTTTACGTACTGAGTGCCTGAAGTGTAACGACCATGGCTGGATGCTGCTTCTGCTCGACTATCCTGCTCCGCCCTTGATTTCAGGAAACCCTAATTTCTGTGTCAACCTGCTAAAAATAGCAAGTGTCTGATTCTTCATTCTCTGTAACTCTGTCTGTCTTGAAATTCGCGCCAAGGGGTCCTCATCGCATATTTGACCTGTTCATACTGTGATCTCGTGATGACCTGCTATTTATAGTTGCTTCTGAAGTGGCTTACTATTTATAGCAGCTGCTTGATTCTGAGACTTCCCTAGCTCTGTTTGACTTGAAATTTGGATGGCGTGCTGCTCGTTGGTAAACTTGCCCGTCTGCGCTGGCACCCGAGATTGACTTTCTATTTATAGCCCGTGTCAGGAACGCCTTACTAAAAATAGTAAGTGCTCCGATTGTCTTCAAATTTGGCCAGCAAACTCCCAGAAGGATACTGATTTCGGTGGATACTTCAGTCTTGGGCATTTTGATGTTTGATTCCTCATTTTTAGTCCCGAAGCTTGAAACCCTAATTTTCCTACATGTTCTTCAAATGAGCTCTGTTTGACCCTGTTTCTGTTGCATGTCGACCAGTTTACAATTCTGAAGTGCTGGGCAGCTGCCAGGGTGGTACCTGCTAAAAATAGAAAGTAGCTGAAAAGTTGTCCAACCGGTTATCAAATGATTCTGCACGTTATACTGCTCGAGAAATCTTGGAAAACCCAGAAAAACCTAGAAAAATCATCAACATGCAAGCACTGGCTAAAAATAGCAAGTTTCTGAAAAGTGACCAGTTTTGCTTGCATGTTACACCGTTGCGAAGGTCTTGGAAAACCCAGAAAGAATATGTCGACATGCGCTGAGAAAATCTGCATGCAAACCCTAATATCGGCCTTTGAAGGCTGAGCACTGAAAGTTGTCATCCTGCTTTGCATGTCATATCACCGCGAAGGTCTCGAAAAACCCACAGAAGATCTCCGGACATGCATCTGAAAATTCAACGTGTAAACCATGGAATCTGCTCCAGAAGCCGAACTGCTAAAAATAGCAAGTTGTCCGTTTCTGCTCAAATTTTGCCAGTAATGAATTCGAGGCGTTTAGAATGTAGTGTAGTTGCCAGAATGTGGAAATCCTGAGAAAATCAAACCCTAAACTGACACTTACTAAAAATAGAAAGTTGGCAGAATTTAGTGAAAATTCAGGGGAAATTTTTCGGAAGGATTCTAACAGCAGAGCTGAGCTCAGAAGTTGACTAACCAATGTATTTGACCTCGAAGCAGTCTGAAGACGTAAAAGCCTAATTCACTAGAAACACTCCAGACTTAGCCAAAATTCAAACCCAGGTCAAACGGTAAGTACACTAGATAGAATGAAAAGATCAGGCCAGAGAGAGACGGACCAAAAGACCCAAACCCAAAAGACCCGAATGAAGCGAAAATTAGGGGGTCCCCATCTGCGATGGGGCGATGTGTGAAAAGGTCACAACATCTGGCGACTCCACAGGAAAGTGTTGAAAAACACTTTTGAGAATATAACCTTGGTCAATCTTTCTTAAACCATCACGTCGAAGGAACTTACTCAAAAGGGGAGAAGAATCCTATATCGGATCAAAACACCTTCATCCAAAGTCCTCGCGCATTCATTCTGTCTCTAAACCATTTTGACCCATGAAATCGGTCACGGCAAGTTATATAAATACCCGAACTTCAAAAGCATCCTGGACATTGCCTCGCTGCCAGTCAGGCGTCCATAGCCCCGACGAGGTTGTTGCTACAATTCTCACGAATATTGCTCCACTGCCGGCCGGGCGTCCATAGCCCCGGTGGAGTTACTCGCATGTGCCCAAAACCAATATTTCATAACATTTTTCTTTTTCGCTTTTCAATTTCTTTTCTTTTCATATATTTTCTTTCAAGCACATTTTCTTTTTCTTTCCGATTGATGTTCCGTCAATTCCTCAATTGGTTGGTAGGCAACGAAGCCTCCAATGGGTTTTGAGAATTGTAGTGGCACTGAAGCAAGGCGTAAGATTTTCACTTGCCATGAACCTCTCCCAAGAAACCAAAATGACTCAGAGTAGTTTGTTTGACAGGAAAGATGTTGGACTCGTGTTGGGACACAATAACGGGTTAACCTCCCCAAACGAGTAAATTCCTAACTGGGTGACGACAAAAGAAAAACAACCTTGATTTTCAATATCTATGCAAGTTCCAGTGGGAAGAAACCAAATGGTGAAAGAAAACATCATTACTCCCATCGCAACGGGTAAACCCAAAAATCCTCGCCCATTCTAGGGTTGGAAATAATGCTTGAGGAACTGTCCGTTGACGGGCAACGGGACATCCTCTCCTGTCAGCGTATGCAATCTAAATGCATTATCTCCCAGGATTTCAGAAATCTGATACAGCCCCAACCACAATTTGTCGAACTTATCGTGATCTCCTTTCTTCTCGTGGGCCTTGTCCCAATATAAGACCAAGTCAGAAATCCTAAAGGACTTGATCTTAGCTTGCTTGTCAAACCATCTCTTCACCACTGCTTGGTGTTTTGCCAAATTCTCAAGTGCTTCATCTCTTTTCTCTTCTAAGTGCATCAACTGAGATAACCTTGTTTGAACCTGATCTTCTCCTTCGAGATACTCTTGGATAAACTGAAGTGTTGGGATCCTTAGCTGGACTGGAAAAACAGGGTCTTGTCCGTAGACCAAATGATATGGGGATATTCCCAATGAACCTTTTGTTCTAATCCTGTCTGCCCATAGAGCAAACCTTAGCTGTGTGTGCCAATCTTTTGGATTTTTATCCAACAACTTCTTGATAGCATTCAATAAATTCTTATTCGTGGACTCTGCTAGTCCATTTCCTTGTGGATAGTAGTTGGAAGAGAATTTCAGTGTATCCATATTCAAAGGCCCAGTTGGAAAACTTCAGCGAGGAGAAGGCTGAACCATTATCACTGACTAGGGTATGAGGGCACCCAAATCTTGTCACAATATTCTCCTCAAGGAACCTGATGACCACGTCCGTTGTGCATTGCTTCAAAGCCTGAGCCTCTGTCCACTTAGTGCAGTAATCTGTAGCTGTCAAAATGTATCTGTGTTGACCCGAAGATGGTGGGTTAATCATGCAAATAAAGTCCAATCCCCACTTTGCAAAGGGCCTAACCTCAATCACCGGCTGCAAAGGCATAGCAGGATGTCTTCCCCTATTTGCTGCTGTTTGACAGATATGGCAAGCCTTTGCATGCTCGTATGTATCTTTAAAGAGCGTGGGCCAATAGTATCCAGCCCTTAAAATTTGGTGAGTTGTAGCCAGACTACCTCCGTGTCCAATTCCAAACTTCTCGTGAAAGTGTTCCATTAACTGCTTTGCTTCCTGTCTTCCTACACATCTCAAGTAAATCCCTTCGTAATTTCTTCTGTAAAGAACTGATCCTTGGAGCATAAATCTTTGACTCCTCATTCTCAAGGCTCTTCGTTGAACTAGGTTCAGGTGGCGAGGGCATTTGTGATTCAGCAAGTAATAAACTGTGTCGTCATACCACTCCCCTGGGGATACCTCCTCCAATACATACGTTTGTTGTACTAATTCTAGACCAACCATTGCAATTGTTTGCGCCAAAGCCTGTCCTCGGACCAATTTCATTGGTTGTATTTCTATGTCATATTCTTGCAGAGTGGCGACCCACTTGCCTCTTCTTTCTCCCAATTCGTTCTGCATTAGCAGAGTTTTCACTGTAGCATCAGGAACAATAGCATTTACCTTGCTTCTTGTTGATGTGTTTTTCGTGACCGCACCAACGCAGAATAAAGTCGCCAACGGCTACCCTATTCTCTCTTGATCAAAGTATTCCGCACGCTAAGATTGCAAGAAAGTTCGTGCGTTCAACTCCAAGGTTCTTTCAGTGCGAATAGGCTCAGTTGGCTCGATGTTATTTGCTGGTATTTCAAGGGGGACTTACGGAATTGTTCGGCAGCGGAGAAAGGAATTCAAATGCTCGAAAGATTTGTCTATGAAGTTCTTGTTTCCTATTTTAATCAGAAAGTACTGAATTGAAATGGGGTAGGGTTTAGAGAGTCTAAATCTATTCTAAGGCGTGGGATATGGAGCTCAACTTCAGCAAACTTCTAACCGGACTTCGCTTTGCCTCGCATCGGACAGCTTCCACGGAGTCGGTGCAATCTTCAAGGGAGATGACTAAAGATGTTCAAATCACCACTTGACATAAAGATACCATCACAACGACGCATACCATTATTCAAACTGTGATCGAAGTTAAGTACATGATATTCCAGTTGACCACACAAGGCGCATTCACCATTAGCAAACACACTAGTGGTATGGATAGACGAAGTTGCTTAGATCAAACACCTCATTCCACGATTAACAGCTACTTGCATGAAAATTATACTACTTAGAACTATTTTACGCTACCATTTGAATCGGAAGGACGAAGAAACCTTGCTAGCTACTCACAATAAAGACGAAATTCACCATCAATGAAAAACTCTTTTATTGAGAGAGTGTTCACAACAATTTCTTACAAAGTTTTCAAAGGGAAAACTTTCCCTCTTCTTCAAACTACACTATCAATCTATACTAAGCTACTTCTAAGTTGCCCCTCTACTCTATGTCTACTGTCTAACTTAGTGTCTAACTAATGAGATACAAATGAGGGGGACTCCCCCTTTTATAGTTGGCCCAGTCCAACAGACGGTTCAGATTACAATTGACTGGATGGCCCAGATTGTGCCACCTCAGCCCTAAACAAGATTCGCCCTAAAAACCGCCACCAAGAGGAGTGGGGTAATAAATGAGCCATTAATGGCCACCATCTTCTAGAAGATTCCCGCTTGTAGACGCGTTCACACTGCTCTGTTGTTCGCTAATTCTGTTGATCGCTTGGAGGAGAGTAAAAGAGTCTCTAAGATCGCCTCCTCAGATAATAAAATTTGATAGAATCTGGAGTTCAACTGCTCTTGATCTTCTTCTTGACGTTGTTCTTTAACCTTGCTCGAACTTCCATTCTTTGTCACTTGAGTTATACTAATTCTCAACACTTAGCCATTTTCTTGCAACTTTCTTCCTTTGAGGTTGAGATGTCTTGAATCACTTGCTTCATCACTCTAAGTCATCACCGCTTGGTCTCGACGTTCCTCTTGCAAAACAAGCAAGGAGAAGAGCATTAGAACACTTCATAATATAAATTCAACTTACTTACTGTTGGCGTGGTTTTTGTGACCGCACCAAACAGCAGAACAAAATAGTTTGAAGGCTACTCCGTTCTCTCTTGATCAAAGTATCCTGTGTGCTAAGATTGCGAGATAGATCACACGTTCAACTCCAAGGTTCCAAAATACTTGGAACACCCTCAGTTGGTTGATGTGTATTGCTGTGTTCTTACGAGGGGACTTACACAGTTGTTCAGGATACGTGCAGTAAACAATAGTTATATGCTTTGGAAGGGATTTTGTGCGAATGATTTGGCTTTGAAGTGCGAGTTTCCTAAAACTAACCATAAGTGTGCGGAATTTGAATGGCTGCAGAGATTTCTAAGTTCTAAATTCTAACCTAAATGCAAAGGGTGTTATGCTCAATTTTCAATGAACTTCAAACAAACGTTGTCTAGCCTCCTATTGGACAACCTCGACAAAGTAAGTGCAATCTTCAAAGGATAAGAAAGATGTTCAAATCACGATTCAATAATGCAAATACCATCACAACGATGCATAACTACACATGAATCCTGATCGAAGTTAAGTACAAAGCATTCCAGTTGACCACGCAAGACAAGCTTACCATCAGTAAGATTGTTAGTGGTATGGATAAAAGAAGCTCACTTACATCAAACATAAGCATCCATATCTAACTATTATCATGAAATTAAGTCCTAGTTGAAGTCAAAGGAAGAAGAAACCCCACGAACTACTCACAACAAAGTTTGAATTCACCATCAATGAAATGCTTTATTATAATTAGCCTTTGTGACAATCTCTTACAAAATTCTCAAAGGGAGAATTCCCCTTCTTCTTCAACAATGCAATGAAAACTACTCTAACTCAAAAGTATCTACTCTCTATTCTGCTTCAAAATCCACTATGCTGACTACTTCTAATTCTGACTATTAGATTACAAATGAGGGGGACTCCCCCTTATATAGCTGGTCAGTCTTAACGGACGGTCCAGATTGAATTACAACGGAGGGCTCAGATCGAGCCACCTCAGCCCTAGACAAGTTTTGCCCTAAAAACTGCCAGAAGGTGGAGGAGTGGTGTCATAAATGCTCCCAAAAATAGCAGATTCCTCCTTGACCACCATGAGCAATTAATGCCCACTACCCTTCTAGAAGATTCTCGTTCATGACCCGGATTCCCTTGCTCTTCTCTCTGACTGCGTACGCTACGAACCGTGCCAGCACCTCATCAACCTCCTCTTCAGAAATTGCTGGAGTAAGATTTAGCTGATATTCCAGGATTGCTACCATTTGCTCATGCTTATCACAGGACTTTCTCCAAGCTTCAATAGAATCCTATGTACTCTGAATGATCGCTGAAAATGTCGACATGTTCTCAAAGTCTAGTTGAGAGAACCTCTTCATCTCGGAGAAGAAAGGTAGCAACCTTGCCTTCAATCCATCAATTTCAACCTCCTCAGCAGTCATCCTTTTGGCGAACACTGCCTCCAACGTGTTGAGGATACTCTCGTGAATATTCCTCATTGCCTTTTTGATCCTGGTGGACTCAACAGCTGCCGTGTCGAAGAAATTCTTCCCAGTGAATGCCGCCGAATGCCACCCACGAAAATCATACCTGTCGCCTGCTTGGATCACTCCTTCATTCACCAAAGTTTGCGTGGGCACACGCATCAAAACAAGAAGGCGAGGAATAGTTTTTTCTTGAAAAATATGGGTGTCTCCCCAAGCTTGCTCGACATCATCCAAGCGAGAAAGGATACTAGATGCACTCTGAAACGATGAGACAAGATCAGCCATGAATTTTTCTGCCTCAGTACGGACACCGCTTATCCACTTGTCTCCCTCTCGTATAGCTCTCCTTATCTCCTCAAGCCCACTGATTGGCTCTCGTGGTAACTCAGGCGGAAGCTCTACCACTGGATTCTCTTGAGCAACTGGATGTGCCAGATGTTGCACATACTCAACTAACGCCTTGTGCTCCTTCTTCAATCTTTTGTACTTCCCTTCCTTCTTCACCAACCTATCCTTCCATGCCTGAAAGGAACTCTCAGCTTCCTCAACCACTTGCACGCCGGAGGGACGCCCCAACTCAATTGTGGTGATCGTGTAGTTTTCTGGCATTGCGTCACTTAAATCATGATCCTCCCTTGGAACAGCAATATGGAGGCTGCGTGAACCGGCCTCATTAGTGTCCATCCTTGTATACTTCCTTGCCCTCTTCCTTTTAGGAGACTTACTTGTCCTGTTTAGAAGTTCCTCCATCTCAACTGCCAGGTCAGCATCATCATCCTGATCTCTCCTGATTGCCTGTGAGAGCCAATTGCGCTGAATATCATAAATAATGAGGGGCTGCTCTTCAGTTGCCTCCACTTCACGGACCTCCTCCCGAGCAACATTCTGCTGAGGCTTAATTATTTCAACGTTTTGATCGCTCTTCATGAGCTCCAACGTCTTCCTCTTCGAAGGAAAAATCAAAGTGGGTATCCGTTTCTGTCTCTTCCCCTTCATCTGGCTGATTGGCACCTTCAGGGACATTAGCACTTTGAGTATCTAACTCCTTCGGCATTGGTTGGTTGACCTCTCCAACCTCCGGTTCTTCATTTCTTTGAGCCCTCTAATCTGCAAATAGTGAGACCTCGCGCACACTGGAGGAATGGGTCACTAACTGAGTGGACGATGTGCTCTCCGATCCCTGAGGTTCCGGCTGAACGGGCTCTTCCTGTTGTGGTTGTGGCTCTGGAGGCTGGGCAATTTGTTTCTTTCTCTTCGCCAACACCGGTGGCCTTTTATCACCCATGAGGTCGTATGTGAAGGCAACTGACCTCCTCCTTAATCTGTGAACATGCTCTTCTACCCAAGCCCTTGTGAAAGTCAAGACGGGAATAGACAGTGTCTAAATCCGCAATCTCTGGCTCAACCCAATCTACTGGTGGGATTGGTGTGTTCTTTACTGATTCATAATCCGGATGTATTAGCCTGGTATGCTCTTCGACTTGGTCCGGCACTTGGATCACTTCACATTCTCTGATCAATTTGAGAGGCAACCTCGAAAACGTTCTTTTCCTAATCTCAGCCTCACTCCCAGCATTTGCCCAAAAATCTTCTAAGTGAGCTTTGTGTCTGTACTCCACACCTTGCACTGTTCCAATCTTTCCCCGAGGATCGAAATCCTGCCGGCTGGTATGAAGAGTCAACTTGTAGAACTTCAATTCTTCCTCAGCCTCCTTGGCTGCCTGCAGAGTAGGGCATTCTTTAAGTGAGTTTCCCAACACAATGGGAAAGTGCAAGCCTCCCTTCTTCTTTCTCCTTATGATCTTGTCGTAGGCCACCAATTGCCTAGATAGCTCAAGTAGTATCATCCTTTTGGTGGGGTACCTCGGTAATTTGTAGACGTATGAGTTGTACCCTGGCAGCCTTAAATAAGTAAACTTCGGGAATTGGACGAACCAACACCCATACTCTTCTATCAACATCTGTGTCTCTTCAGATATCCTCTGTTGTAACCTCTGTTGAAGGGTCCTTGTGATATACATGGTGAAAGCATCATTTACTCTCTTGAAGTCAGCTGTGTGCGTGAGATGCAATTGTCTACAAGATTCGTGAATCTTGAACTGATTATAACCACAGCCGATCGGTTCTTGGTATGCCAACCCTCTATACTTTGTCATTCGAGCAAGCATGTAAATAACATACGAGCTCATGTAGAATGTTTTTGTTCTCCTGAGACTCTGGACTGCTCATCAATGTTGTCACTTATCATCTGAGCCCAATTTACTTGCACCTTCCCTTCGAGCACCACACTAATGTAAAAGAACATCCATGGCTCGAACACAAACGACTGCGGGCTGCCGTTAACCCTGCTGAGCAACATAATTATATCGCAGTACTCCTGTTTCAGCTCCTTTGAAATTATCTGCTTGGGCAGCCTGGCAGCAGAAGGCTTTGGCTTTCTCATCCAAGTGGTGTTTATCCTCTTCATGCACTTCTCGAAAGAAGTGGCATACATCTTGTCAGCCTTTTCTTTGGATTTATATAACATATTATCTGTAGCCAGTATCCCAAATGCCTCACCAATTGTGTCAGGTGCAAAGTTGGCCAATATCATACCATCCGGAGACACAATAGTCCGATCATCGGAGTTGTAAAAGCTGGCACATTCCAAGATCAGCTCTGGACAACGAACTGCTGGTTGGAATCCGGCCGCTGCATATAACCCACTCTTGACAATGTTGCGCGATGCTTTGTGTCGGAAGATTGCCACCTTGCCCATACATTCTTCGCATGAAAGCCTCGAGGTTGAAAGGGCCCAGGTTGGTGTCCGTCAAGTTTCCAAACTTCGACACAATCTTTGACTCCGGAATAAACGACTTCTTCAGACCTTTGATGATCGCCTGCCTAGAGGCGTTTTCTTTGACAGCTTCGTTGTTCCCAGCTTTGGCTCCAGCTTTGCTGGTTCCAGCAACATCAGCGTTTCGTCCATCGGCCATCTGCAAAACAAGAAGCAAATATTACACTTCAAACTTTTAAAATAAAAATCACAAGAGACGGCTGGCGAATGAAGTTGGCTACAAAAATGAATACAAGTTAATAGCCTCAGCAACAAACTTCGATTTCAAACCTCGGTATATTTAAACTTCGAACTTCAACAACTTGCAGCCAAAAGAAATTTATCTTCAGCGATCCTAACTTCAACAAATGCTTCAATGTTTCAGCAACTTTTAAATCAATAACTTCGGAAGTTATAAATCAACAACTTTGAAGAATTTAAATCAGCAAGCTTGAAAGTTATAAATCATCAAGTTTCAAATTAGCTCTTCGAAAGTTATAAATCAGCAACTTCGAAGAATTTAAATCAATAGGTTCGAAAGTTTCAAATGAGCAAGTTCAAATCAGCAAGTCTCAATAATTTCGAATCAGCTTTTCGAGAGTTATAAATCAGCAACTTCGAAAAGTTTCAGCAATCTCAAATCAGCACTTCGAAAGTTATAAATCAGCAACTTCGAAGGCTTCAACAATTTTAGATCTGATTTGATTCTAACATTTAGCAACTTTAGAAAATTTCAAGCTCAAGCAATGTCGAGTTCAAACAATTTCAGCCTTTCAACTTTCAACTTCGAAAAACATTTCAGCTTTCAGCAAAATATTAAATCTCAGCAACTTCAAATACTTACCTCAGCAACTTGGAGAAATAAAAATGCTGAACACTTCAAACTTTATTTCGAATTGCAGCAACCTCGCAACTCAGCAACTCAGAAGATCAACTCTCAGCAACTTCGCAACTTTGAATCTCAACAACTTCGCAGAACTTAAAGAAATTCAAGCCTCTTGAAAAATCGAATTTAACACTTCACACTTTCAGCAACTCTCAATCTTGAAAATATTAAATCTCAGCTCAACTCACCAGCATAAATCTCAGCTTCGAATTTTGTGAGATGAGAATGAAAATCTTCGGAGTTTTATAGCCAAAAGCTGGTGCTAATTTTAATAGATGCCATTTATTCTCTTCATCATGACTTACGCATTTGCTAAATTTAAAAGGGAATATTCCAGTCGTCTTGCAGTTGTTATGGCAATTTGCTATTTAGGGAGATTCTTTCCTCGATTTAAATTCAAAATTTCCCTCCCGACTGCCAGTGATTTTGAAAAAAAATCATTTCACTCCGATTTGAAATAATCTCAACTGCCTTTTTAAAATGGCATATTTAATTTATTAAATTTTAATTCGAATGCCATTTTATTTATTTCTCCAGCGCATGTAAAAATTCGATGTCAACACTTTGAAATGGCTAGGCGTAATTTATTTTCCATCCATAATTAACTCTGAAATAAATTCCCCACAAATTAAAATCATCCGAGTTTTAAAATTTTATGTGTCGAAATTTAAAGGGGAATTTAATTTAATACTTAGGAAAATAATTAAATCGATTAAATTAATTTAATTTCTCCAACTTAGGCAAATTTTTAAAAATTAATTGCCTGGAGAAATTATTCTCACTTCCAATGCCTTTTGATTTTCGTCTTCACATTTTGATTTTCTCATTTTAAAACAAGTTAGCCATACTTCAAGCTTTATTTTAAAATTTGCCCCATTTAATTGCTATAGTCCAAATTCAAACGCCTCATTTAAAACTAAACCTCTTTTTGCCAAGGCACATATGAGTTGATCAACTTCAAATTTTATCTTCTTCAAGATGTTGGGCGCATATTATAGCCTGAAGTTTCATTTTAAATGCCTTGGACGTCTTTATACCATCTCCATTTCAAGGCGCATATCATGGGTAAGGTTTCATTTGGGGGCGCATTTTAAAGGTTAAGCTTCCAACTTAAGAATGCTTAGAAAATTGTCAATATACCTTCTTCAAATCTGGGCGCATATGGAGGCCTTCATTTCCAATTCATGGTGCATTTTCAGCCCCTTGGGCACATGTGACATAGCTAGCTTGCACTTTTAATTTCGTCATGCTCAGATTTTCTTTCAATCTCTCATCAAGGGCGCGCTTCAGAGCCTCCAACTTCCATTTCTAAATTATTTCTTTGATGAGCGCACTTACTTGGTCAAGTTTTCAACTCCGTTGCCTTAGAAACATTTCATATCATGATCTTCTTCTTGCTGAGTCGTATTTTACCCTGAACTTCCAGTTTTGGATACTTGGAAAATTTTTTATGTCTTCATGCAAGTCACAGGCGCATTTAGGGGGGGTCTTCTTTCAATTTGCGAATGCCTTAGATCATTTCCAAACACTCCTTATTTCCTGGGCGCATATGGGAGTGCTAAGCTTCAGATTTCAAATGCCTTAGTAGATTTTCTATTCTTTTCACCTTTGGGCGCATTTCATAGTTGAGCTTTTATTTTCCATACAGAGCAAGGCGCATATGAGAGGTTCCCCTTTCAATTTGTCACGCCTAGAAGACTTAAGATTCTTTTTATCTTCCAGGGCGCATTTGACCATGCAAGCTTCCATTTTTAAGCGCTTAGAAATTTCTCCAACTTAATTTCTCTAGGCAAGGTGCAAATCAGCAGTCAAGCTTTTATTTTTATTTCGAGTCTTCTCTTCTTCCAAGGGCGCATATGGGGTGATCTGCTTCAAGTCTTAGTAACTTAGAAAAATTTCGTAGCTTCCTCCTTGCTAAGGGCGCATTTTGGACCCCCTACTTTCACTTTTTTTATACTTAGCATTTTTGGACTCTTCCTCTTTCCCAAGGCGCATTCAGGGGAGTCTTCTTCAAGTTTAAGACACTTAAGCCAATTTCCAATGTTATCTTTCTCCAAGGGCGCATATCATAGGTTGAGCTCTCACTTTTCTAACACTTTAACGTTTTAGAGGCCCCTCTTTAAGTTTGGGTGCAAACAAGACCATGGGCTTTCACCTTTAATGCCTTAGTCAATATTTCATACTCCTCCCATGACCTTGGGCGCATATAGCATGTTGAGCTTTCACTTTGACATTTAGGCGAATTTCTATTCCTCAATGCTCAGGGGCGCATTTGGCATGTTGAACTTTCAATTTTCACACTTAGTAAAATTTCCAAGCTCCTTTTCAAAGAGGGGCGCATTTCCTATAGGCAACTTCCAGTT
The DNA here is from genome assembly GCA_007258455.2 of Sequoia sempervirens. Lineage (NCBI taxonomy): Eukaryota > Viridiplantae > Streptophyta > Pinopsida > Cupressales > Cupressaceae > Sequoia > Sequoia sempervirens. The sequence continues at coordinate 439,287,597 of VDFB02075321.1, forward strand.
TGACCCTAGGCGCAAACCACATGGGGAACTTCAAGTTTTGACGTCTTAGAAAGATTTTCCCAAGCCTGGCACATATGATCCCTGGTACTTTCAATTTCAAAACTTAGGCGCATTCCCTGTGACTTCATCTCCAAGGCGCATATGACACTAGCAACTTTCAATTTCATCACTTAGAAACTTTTCTAGCACCATCCACAAGCCCAGGCGCACATGAAGGCCTCTGCTTCAAATTTTGAGGAGTTAGAAACTTTTTCAAGTCATTATGCAAGGTGAGGCGCATTTCACATGTGCAACTTCCAATTTTGATGCCTTAGACAAAATTTTAACAACCTTCAACTCCAAGGGCGCATTTGACCATGCCTACTTCAAGTTCGTAACTTAGGCAAAATTTTCATCATCCATTTTCCTTTTGAGGGCGCATATAGAGGGGTGTACTTCCAAATTCGTTTGCCTCAGAAACTTTTTATCCCCCTTTCATCCTTCTAGGCGCATTTTGCACTTGCAACTTTCACTTTCACCATGGGCGCATATGGCAGGTGATACTTTCAATTTTGAATACTTAAGAAAATTTTTCGTCTTTCTTCAGCTTCTCAGGGGGAGTTTTAATGCTGGACTTGAAAATTTATCCATTTTAGCGAATTTCATGCCCTTTGCCAGATTTAGGTTGATTTTTCTCTGTTAACCCTAATTTGCCCTGACTTTCTATTTTTGGAAAGTTCCTTAAATTTTGCGCCGTCAATTGAATTTTGACTCCAGAAAGCCTGATTTTCACCCTGTTCCGAATTTCGACTGATCTACTCTGTTGATGCCTGATGCCTGTTTACACCTGCTATTTTTAGCAACCTGCTAAAAATAGAAATTGTTCAGAAAGTCTTCAAATTTCATGGGTTGAATGCCTGAAGCGTGGTGATCGTAGCTGGATGCCGCCTTTGCTTGACTGTCCTCCTTGATTTTAGGAAACCGAAATTTCTCTGCCCATGCCTGCTAAAAATAGCAATTATCTGATTTCTCATCTTCCGTAACTCCGTTTGTCTCGAAATTCGCGCCAAAGACTCCTGATCACATGTTTGACTTGTGCCTGCCGAGGTCTGATGTCGGCCTGCCATTTATAGCTGCTTCTGAAGTGACTTACTATTTATAGTAAGTGCTTGTTTCTGAGGCTTCCTTAGCTTCGTTTGAGTTGAAATTTGGACAGCGTGCTCCCCGTTGGTGAACTTGTCTGTTTGCGCCGGCGCCCGAGATTGAGTTTCTATTTATAGCCTGTGCCGAGAATACCTTACTAAAAATAGTAAGTGCTCCGATTGTCTTCAAATTTTGCCAGCAGACTCTCTGAAGGATACTGACCATGATGGATACTTCAGTTTTGGACATTTTGACGCAGACTCCTCATTTTTAGCTCTCAAGCTTGAAACCCTAATTTTATGCATGTTCCTCAAATGAGCTCCGTTTGACCTTGTTTCAATTGCATGATGATCAGTTTGCAGTTCTGAGGTGCTGAGCAGCTGCCTAAGTGATACCTGCTAAAAATAGAAAGTGGCCGAAAAAGTGACCGTCCGGCTGTTGGATGATTTTGCATGTCACACTACCTGAAAAATCTCGAAAAACCCAGAAAAACCCAGAAAAATCTTTAACATGCAAGCACTGGCTAAAAATAGTAAGTTTCAGAAAAGTGATCAATTTCACTTGCATGTTACACCGTTGCGAAGCTCTTGGAAAACCCAGAAAGAATATGTCGACATGCGCTAAAAAAGTCTGCATGCAAACCCTAATATCGGCCTCCGAAGGCTGTATGCTGAAAGTTGTTATCCTGCTTTGCATGTCATATCACTGCGAAGGTCTCGAAAAACCCAGAAAGAATCTCCGGACATGCATAAGAAAATATAACATGTAGACCCTGAAATCTGCTCTGGAAGCTGGACTGCTAAAAATAGCAAGTCGTCTGTTTTTGCTCAAATTCTGTCAGAAATGAACTTGAAGTGTTCAGAATGTAATGAAGTTGTCGGAATGTGAAAATCTCGAGAAAATCAACCCTAAACTGACACTTACTAAAAATAGAAAGTTGGCAGAACTCGGTGAAAATTTAGGGGTTACTTGCTGAAAGCATTGCGATAGCGCTGCTAGGCCCAAAAGTTGACCAACCAACTCAACTTGACCCCAAAGTGACCTAAAGATGTGAAACCCTAATTTTAGACTTGGCCAAATTTTACGTTTAAGCTCGCAGGCAGGAGCGTCCCAGAATGCAAATAGCAGAAAAGAAGCAGAATGAGAGAGAAAGAGAGAAAACCAAAGCCAAAAGACCAGAATGGAGCAAAAATTTAGGGGTCCCCATTTTAAATGGGGCGATGTGTGAAAAGGTCACAACACTTACCAAGATTTTCGCGCTCTAACTTCCAAGCGTTCATTGTCTTCACTAGCCAGCTTCATCCTCAAATTCTTAACGATTCTTCATGCCTTAGCCAAATTTCTAACCCATCTTGCATTCTACCTGGCGCACTTCACTCTGACATTTCATCCAACTCAGACTCGAGAAGAAATCCTTTCATCAAGAATTTGATCAAAAATTATCTAGGCGATTATTTTCAAATTCATCCGCCGAGGCATTTTATCTTCAACAACATTGTTTATTCCTTGCCTTAGAAATTTTTTTAAACTTCTCTTAGGAAATTCATCAACCTGGTGCCCATTAAAAATCTTTACCTTGAAATCCTTGGCAAGCTGTAGAAGACCTTCAAATCCATTCCTCATCGATAATCTTCAATACCCAGAAGAAAATTTTCTTCATAATGCGTCAAACTCATGGGTGCACAACGAACGGGTTCATTTAATTTTCTTGAATTTTGCACCTTGGAAAAAACAATTTTTTTCTAACAAATTTGATTCCGTTCTTCATATCTGTGAAAATCTTGTTGCTTTGACTTGAAAATATTTTATCCACTCTGTGCAGCTGGCATTATCGGGCTCCTTCACTGGCAATCCTGCTCACGCTTCAGGAAAATTCAACATCTTGAGCTCTAGGCATATTTTCTAAGGAAGAAAATATTTTGCCTTAGAAAATTTTAAATCACTTCGAAAATTTTGCCTTAGAAAATTTTATTCAACTTTGCTCACTTTGCCTGTGAGAAAAATCATCAACTTCACTCAGAAAGTCTTCCTGCAAGTACATCACACTTAACATCCAACGCCTGGCATTTTTTTTTTTGTTGTTTATTTACCACTTAGCAATATTTTCTCCCATCAATTTTATTTCACCATCTTCACACTCCACCCTAGGCGCATAGCATATTTGATGCCTAGCATGCTTCACTTCACACACCTTGTATTTTATTCACCCTTGAAAGACATTTAGATTTCCACGCCTTAGTTATGTTTATTTTCCCTTTACTTCACACCTTGCATGGCGCACATCACACTTGAAGGTGAATATTTTTCAAACACCTAGTATACTTCACTTTCCACTCACCACCTTTCTTATTTGGGCGCATATCACATGTAGAGGAGAAAACACATTTCTAATGCCTAGCATCAACTTTATACCTTGGGCGTATTTGAGCTACAGGAAAGGATAACATTCATGACGCCTTCCCCTTTGACTTGTTGACTTCTCAAACATGGGCGCATTTAGCACTTGATGGAGGATGAAATTTCCCACGTCTTCTTGTGACCTTTCATCTCCCTTCTTTTGTCTTTACATGGTCTCTTTTGGGTGCATTTAGGCCTAGTAGGAGGATGAAAACTGTTGACTCTTTGACTTTTTCTAGCTTATTCTTGCATGGGCGCATTTTGATGGGTGAGGAGGATATCTTCAACACTTGGAATTTTTTATCTCCCTATTTTCCTTTGGGCGCATTTGAGGTGTGGAGAAGGATGAGCATCTTTGACCTTTTGACTTCTCTTGTTGAACTTCTTAGCATGGGCCCATTTTACTAGTGGAGGAGGATATTTCTAACTTAGAAATTTTTTCATGCTTCAAGGCCAAGATGGGCGCATTTTGGCATAGGAGGTGGATAAACTTTGTTGACTTTCCTTTGACCTCTTTCTTTTGGGCGCATTTTGCCATGCCTGAAGGATGAAAGTTGTTGACTCCTTTGACCTACTTGCATTTTGGGCGCATTTTCACCTACCTGCAGGATGGGCGCATTTAGGGGGTGGTGGAGGACAAATTTTTGCCTTAGAATATTTTTCAGCTTCCACCAGCTTCCTTGAGCGCATTTTGGCTAGGCAGCAAGATGAAAAACTTTGACTTTCTTTGACCTTCATGCTGCATGGGTGCATTTTAGCCTAGGAGGTGGATTTTTTTTCTTATACTTAGAATTTTTTATGCTTCTTCCTTGAGTTTGGCGCATTTTCAGGTAGCTGCAGGATTTTTCAATGCCTTAGAAACTTTTTCAAACACCTGAAGGCAAGCTGGGCGCATTTTCAAGGTGGTGAAGGATAAAGTTCCAGACTTAGCTATTTTTCTTCGTCCTTGCCAGTTTCTCCATGCTTTACTATTTATAGTAAGCCCTTCAACTCTTGCACTTCAGAAGCTCAGAATGATTTGAAATTTCAAAAACTGCATCCTCACGACCTTGTCACCTTGTTGACACTGCTATTTTTAGTCGGCCTGCTATTTTTAGCCCATTTCTGAAGGTGATTTACTATAAATAGCAACTGCTTGCTTCTGATAGCTCCACTGCTCCGATTGACTTGAAATTTGAATGAGGCGCTCCTCACCACGTGACCTGTCTGTCGGCATCAACGCATGCACCTGACTTGCTATTTTTAGCCTGTTTCCAAATTGACTTACTATAATAGTAAGTGCTCCGTTTGACTTGAAATTTTACAGCGGATAGCAGAAGGATGCTGATCGCGTGGTTTACGGTTTTCGAAAATGGACTTTTAACCCCTCTTTTTCGAAGAACGACCCCAAAACTGCTCTGCGTCGTGGAATGATCTCTGTTTGTCCTCGTTTGTTGCATTGCGATCAGCTGGTGATTCTGAATTCTTTGGGAAGCGGCTGGGGACGCTCCTGCTAAAAATAGTAAGTTCCTTCTGAGTGGTCATCTCATTTGCATGTCACACATCGCGAAGCTCTCGAAAAACCATGAGGAATCATCCAGACATGCAAAACCGACATGCAAACCTAAAAATAGCCGGTGAGATTCTAAAAGTTGTCATCTTGTTTTGCATGTTATATCGTTCGAAGGTCTCGAAAAACCTAGAAGGAATATCACGGACATGCAAAGAAAAACTCATCGAACAGAATTTGCCCAATTTGATGCTAAAATATAGAAAGTTATGCATTTTGATTCAAATTCTCACGCAGCAACTTGATGTGCTCACGAATGGGTGTGGCTATCGGAATCTCAAAATAGGCTGAGATTGCACGTAGCTGCAGACTTACTAAAATAGTAAGTACTCGGAATTTGATGAAACTTAGTGAGAGCTTCTTTGGAAGCAGATGACAACAATGTTAAGCTCTATTTTCAATTTATTCCGCCGTTTAACCTCAAGTTGTTTGGAAAATTCAAAACCCTAATTTTCAGATTTGGCCAAAATTTCACGTTCAAAGACGGGTATAACCCCAGATAGACAAAGCGAGAGAGAGACAACAGCAAAAACAAACCAAAATCAAGCCAAAAGTAAAGCCAAAATTAGGGGGTCCCCATTTGCAATGGGGCGATGTGTGAAAAACGTCACAACACTTCTCAATATGTAGTGTCTAAATTTCTTAATGGACTTCACCAAAGCATAGGCCTGCTTCTCAATACTTGGATATCTTAACTCCGCTTCTTTCAAAGGAGCACTCATAAAAGCAATTGGGTGCTCATCTCTTTCATCTGTTCTTTGGGTTAAAACTGCTGCACATGTATGCTCCGAGGCAAATGAGTATAGGTAGAAAGGTTTAGTGTAGTCTGAATTGACCAGAACTGGGGCATCCACTATTGCTTGCTTAATCTCATCAAAAGCCTTCCTAGTCTGTGGGGTCCATTCAATGGCCTCACTATCTTAGCGAACCCAATTATAAATTTTCTAACAAAATTGATCTTGCCGAAGAATGATCTCAATTCCTTTTGACTACCTGGCAGGCCAATCTTGAAATAGCTTCAATACGCTCAGGGTCAATTGATATACCCTTCTCTGAGATGACATGACCTAATAATTTGCCCTCTATCACACCAAATATACATGTCTTGGCATTCAGGGAGACACCAAATCTTCTGCATCTTTGAAAAATCTTTCTTAAATCTTCAACATGATCTGCCCTTTTCTTTGAGAACATAGTTAGGTCATCCATGTAGATAATTATACACTTTCCAACCAGGTCCCAAAAGGTGATGTCCATAGCTCACTGGAAAGTGGCCCCTGCGTTGATCAAACCAAAGGGCATTCTTCTGTACGCAAAGGTCCCCCATTTTGTGGTGAACGCTGTCTTCAATCTGTCTTCTTGTTCTACCATCACTTGGTTATACCCGAAATATCCGTCCAAGAAGGACATCATCTGTGAACCATTCACTATTTGCAACACCTCATCTAACGAAGGCAAAGGGTAATTATCCTTTTTGGAGGCTCTATTCAGATTGCGGAAGTCTACGCATAATCTTATTTCTCCATTCTTCTTTCTAACCGGAACAAGATTGGCGACCCACGTGGAGTGCCTTACTGGAAAGATAATTCTCGATGAAAGAAGCTTCTTAACTTCCTGATAAATCAATGGTTCTAATAACGGGTTCACTGGTCTCTGCCTCTGTCTGAATGGTTTACTGCCCGGCTTCAATGGAATTGTGTGTGTAATCAGCGAAGTATCATAAGTCTTTAAATCTTCATATCCCCAGGCTATCACATCTGAAAATTCTCTCATGACCTTCAAGATGCCTCTTCTTTCTTCGGGTGTGCAAACTTTTCCAACAAAAACATTTTTCACTTGTTCACCTATCCCTAGATTGACAGCTTCACAGTCATTGCCTTAAGTGCTCTGATTTCTACTTAGTTTATCGGCATCAAATAATCTCTCTAACTCAACCATTCCCCTTGGGATGACATTCGTCTTCAAATTCAAGATTCCCTTAGCATCAAATTCTGCTTCTTTAGTTTCTTCCGCATCAATGATTTGTGCTTCAAATACACTAGAGCACGTGAGAAAATCTAGAATCTAATTATCATCATCGAACACTTGAAAATTCTTTATGTTGTCGGGGATGGATGGTGTTGAAACCAATTCTACTGTAAACTTCTTTAATCCATTCATAGCCAAAGGTTCTAGAGAGCTAGCAGCTTGTGCAAGGGAATTAGCAATTGGGTTCTTGGACCTATAAATCTGTTTGATATTGAATGCATTGAAACTTTCTATCAAGCCCCATACTCTATTTCTGTAACATCCTAACCTTTTATCATGGCAAGCATACTGCTTTCTCACTTGGCGGACCACAATATCAGAATCTCCGAAGGCGTGTACAATCTTAGCACCCTTTTGAATTGCAAGGAGCAAGCCATGAATCAAAGATTCATACTCAGTGACATTATTGGTACATGGGAACTAAAGTCTGTAAGCACCTAGGTATGCTTCTCCTGTCGGGTTTATGAGCTCAAATCTTGCTCCATTTCCTTTCTTTGATTTTGATCCATCGAACCTCAAGGTCCACACTTGATCTTCTGTGAGGGTGTTGGGAGACTAAAAATGTACATCCATTTGCTTGTACACCTCTGAAACTTTTTCTTTAATCCCTAACTGAATTGTATCATCTCTTGCAAGTTCTTCTATTAAAATCTCCTTTTCTTTATCAACTTCTTTCTGATGCCCTTCTTGCAATGCAGCTTGTGGGACGAGCTTTGCTACTTGCTCTAACGCTACTTTGCACATGGCGCAAGTGATCTCAGAATGAAACGCCTCATGTATTCTGCACCAATTGGGTAGTAGCAAATTCTTGATGGAGGCATCTTTACCCAACTCTGTTTCTTGCCTTACACTATTCAAAACGAAATCTCTACAGTTGTCAAATGTCCCTCCACCTTCACTGTCACTTGAATCACTTTCAACTAAAACTTCAGTGGAAGCGGTGGCATCTTCTAGAATCCTTCCTTCATTTGGGCTTTGTAGCATCAGCACCTCTTGTTGGATGGGCTTGTAGGAGCCTAAATCGGTTTCTACAAACATAATCTCATTACCTTCACCATACTCAGTGATCATCAACTTAAGCCTTGGTGTGCTGTCAATCTTAATCTGATTCGGGACTCCTCTCCACGGAAGCCACATGTGGGAGAAATCTGTAGCAATGTATCCATTCAGCTTTCTCGCCCAATCTCTGCTAAGCAACATTCTGTATCTATCAGGTATGTCAACTACTGATATATCGATACAACTCTGAACTCGGGGATCAGCCGATAATTGCATATGAATACTATTCAATTCTCCGACAACTGGAACCTCTGTCTTATCTAGCTGGGTTACTTTCTTAGTGGTTTGAAGTGGGACTATACCCAGTCTTTGACACACCTTTAGCGGCATCACGTTGCTAGAGGCACCGGAGTCAATCAAGCAGTTATGTAATAACTTTCCAAAGATTCTAACTGATACCAAGAACGGAGTGGGTTCATCTTTCCCCTAATAAAATACTATTGGCTTCTTTCTTGCTTCTGTTACGACGCTCTTCTTTTTGTCCAATGGAACTTGATTGCCTTGAGCAACCTCCTTTGGATATTGCACTTGATCTTGCTTCTGCTTTGTAGGCAAATTGAATCGAACTTTCTTTTTCTCTTTAGTCTTTGGCTTCTCAAGCTCGCTTGCAGTTCCTTGTACCATTCCTACAAATCCTTGAGACTGTTGCGGAGCCTCCCAAGCGTTGAAAGGCGCGTGAGGCACCTCTTCAACCATATTTGCATTCTGTATGGGACGAGATTGCGTGTTGGCAGGAGGATTTCTGGATGAACTAGGCGCTTCTTGAGATGCACTTTTCACAACGGGTGTCTCATATAAGCTTCCCAAAATCTTCATTAATTCATACAAAGGAAGATTGACCTTTATCTTCTTCACTTCATCCAACACACAAGAACTTAGTCTTTTCATATCATCTCTTGGAAGATTCTCCTTCTGCGGACGCTACATCACGTGAATGGGCTGCTGGACAGTCTGTTGTCCGTTTCTGTCCTGTATCATATTTTGTTGTCTGTATTCTGGGGAATCCCTGGGTAAGTTCGGATTGTTGCTTGCATTGGGATTCGGTGGGGTTGTGAAGTTGTTTGGAGGAACCGAAGATGTCAAAGGCTCCTTTTGATGATAAGTCCTTTGATACACCTTGGGGGTTCCTCCGGATGTCTGAAATGCTTGCACCTCTCTCCTTCCTTCTACCAAAACACTGTTATTGAGAGGTGGAAAAATGTAATTATCTTGACCAAGAGGCTCCTCTGAGTAACTGCCTTGAGCTTCTGAATATACTTGAGCCTCCGAATACATTTGGGCTTCTTCAGCTTGGTTATCTGGCGTCCCCACGGGACCATTTACTGAAGCTGGCGGAAATTTGTGATTAATCAGCAGTGGCGTGTAACTCTGGTACTCAGGCAGGGCATTAAATTCTTCTAGGATTAACGCCTGGTCATATCTTTGTACTGGGACAATCTCATATCCAGTAGCCGGAGGATTCTCAATACCCTCCGTATTCTTTACTTCTCCCTTGAAAATATCAGCAGCTACTTGAAATTTGTGGCATTGAAGTTCTGAATGCTGATTTGTATTGTGTAACCTACACCATCCCGACATAGCGGCTTCTGCCAAGTAGACTCTATCGGCATGATAGTTCTCTGGAGGTGGCGGGTTATCTAACGGTGATGGCACTCCTCCATTGTTGGGTCCTGTATTCTAGTACCTTTTCTGAAATCCCTGATTGTTGTTTTGATACCCATGACTGTTGTCGTGATGGTGTCCTTAATGGGCATCCTGATGGTGTGGAGGATTATTCTGATATTCTCGATTGGCACCTGGATGTGCCTGATAATTCCTTAACATTGATTGCATTTGATTATTCTGATTTCTAAGGTAGGTCACCTTAGTTGACAGCCTCTTCATCTGCTCTACTAACTCTTTCATTTCATCTTTCTCCTCCTATGTCTTCGTTGGTGGCACTGTACTCTGGAGATAGACAGATTGCGTGGCCGGAGTTTGGGATAAAGGTACCCCAGGATGGAGAACTAACTGATTAGATGGTGCTTGTATCTGATAAGACGGCTGAGGAACAGGATTCAAAGCTGGAACCTGCTGGTTCCATGTTGAGCCGAGCATCTGCATCTGATTATTTGTCGTGGCTAGGCCAGTGTATAGTGCAGGTCCAGTTATGTTCTGCCCTAAACCTTGACTCACTTCGACCGCCTTAGCGTAAGCTTGATTCATGTTTGCTGGAGTGGGGTGAGACTTTACGAACATTGCGGTCAAGGGATCAAGTGCGGAGTAGTAGTTCTCCCTGGCATCGGCAATAGCATAAGGATCACGTAGCCTTGTGAGAGCCTTCTGAAATCTATTGTTAAAAGCATGAATGGGTTCTTTGTCCTATCTTCTTACTTCAGTAAATTGACGGAATAGTTCAACAGGAGTGATGGGAATACCAAACTTCCCGACGAAGGCCTCTTTCACTTGTTCCCATGTCCTTATTGACCCAATTGGCAAATGAATGAACCAATGGTAAGCTTCTTCTCCCAAAGAGTATGGAAAAAGCCTGCAAGCCACATCTGCATATGCAATCTGCCTATTGTGTAAGTGATCTTCGAACATCTTGACATGGTCCTCGGCAGTTCGATTAACATCATTGATTTGGAACTTCGTGCAGAAGTGTTCTGGATTCTTAGGCATGTCATGATAGTCAGCAAACTCAAGGGGGGACGGATTAGTAACCAACCAAGTAGCACCGTTTGGAGCGGGTTGACCTCCTGGTTGAGCCATTGCTTGAACTAGTTGTTGCCTTTGATAAACAATAACTTGAGCTGGCTGCTGTTGAGGTGTAGAAGCCCTAACTGTTTGTTGTTGCTGAATGAACACTGGTGTAGTAATTTGAATTGTTCTTGGTTGAGCAAACCTTGAAGTACTTGGTGGAGTTCGGAACAAACTTGAAATTTCTTCTCCACTTGTTTCACTTGACTGAACTTCCTCGTTTGAAAATACTTCCTCACTTGAACGAATTTCCTTCTTCTTTCTTGCTCGAGTAGGTAGTTCTAACTCCACAAAATCCTTAGACGAACTGGGTGCGGACCTCAAAATCCTTTTCAACTTGTCTGGGGAGAATGAGCTAATACAATCCAGGATGTAGCTGTCTATCCGCGAGGTGTAGGAGCGCGAGCAAGTGGTTGTCTTTTATTCAGAAAATCTCTTTCAATAGCAACTTGGATTTCGATAGCCTTCTCTTCTTCTTCTTGCAACACAAAGCTAGTTCGCATATACTTAGCGTAGCTCTCCTTTGTCCTCCACGCGAGATTGTTCAGTCCTGAAAGAATGTCTTCTTGATCATCGTTGAATCCCAAATTAAGCTGCAACACTGGAAATATCCCTCTATGCGGCAACACCATCTTGACTCATGATAATTTGTTCTCCAATGAATTTCTTTTGATAAAATCCCTTCTTTACTTGAATGTGTTTGTTAACTACAAGAATCCTTGGAAGGCCCTCCTTCTAGCGCCAGTTTCCTGTTGATGTGATTTTTATGACCGCACCAATCAGCAGAACGAAATGATCTGAAGGCTACTCCATTCTCTCTTGATCAAAGTATTCCGTGTGCTAAGATTGCGAGATAGATCACACGTTCAACTCCAAGGTTTCGAAATACTTAGAACACCCTCAGTTGGTTTGATGTGAATTGCTGTTTTCTACGAGGGGACTTACACAATTGTTCAGGATACTTGCAGTAAACAACAGATATATGCTTTGACGGGATTTTCATGCGAATGATTTAGCCTTGAAGTGCGAGTTTTCCTAAAGCTAACCAAAAGTGTGCGGAATTAAAAAGGGATGCAAGGTTTAGAAGATCTAAGTTCTAACCTAATGCAAGGGATGTTAAGCTTAACTTCAATGAACTTCTAAGAAATGTTGTCTAGCCTCCTGTTCGACAGCGTTGACAAAGTGAGTGCAATCTTCAAAGGAGAAAAGGATATTCAAATCACGATTCAATGATGCAAATACCATCACAACGATGCATAGCTACACATGAATCTTGACCGAAGTTAAGTACGAAAGTTTTCCAGTTGACCACGCAAGACAAGCTTACCGTCAGTAAGATTGTTAGTGGTATGGATCAAAGAAGCTCACTTACATCAAACATAAACATCCATAACTAACTATTTGCATGAAAATTAAATCCTACTTGAATTCAAAGGAAGAAGAGACCTCACAAACTTCTCACAACAAAAGTTGAATTCACCATCAATGAAATGCTTTTATTATGATTAGCTTCTTGTGACAATCTCTTACAAAATTCTCAAAGGGAGAATTCCCCTTCCCTTTCAAACAATGCAATGAAAACTATTCTAACTCAAAATGTCTACTCTCTATTATGCTTTGATCTCACTAATTGCTATCTACTTCTAATGAGATACAAATGAGGGGGACTCCCCCTTTTATAGCTGGCCAAGTCCAACGGACGGCCCAAATTGAATTACAAAGGATGGCTCAGATCGAGCCACATCAGCCCTAGACTAGATTCTGCCCTAAAAACCGCCAGAAGGTGGAGGAGTGGCGTCATTAATGATCCCAAAAATAGCAGATTCCTCCTTGACCACTATGGGCAATTAATGCCCACTACCCTTCCAGAAGATTCTCGTCCATGACTCAGATTCCCTTGCTCTTCTCTCTGACCGCGTAAGCTACGAACCGGGCCAGCACCTCATCAACTTCCTCCTCAGAAATTGCTGGAGTAGGATTGAGCTAATATTCTAGGAAAGACAACATCCGCTCTTGTCGCTCGCAAGACCTTCCCCAAGCCTCAATAGACTCTTGCGTGCTTTGAATAATGGTTGAGAACGTAGAGATGTTCTCAAAGTCCAATTGAGAGAAAGTCTTCATCTCAGAGAAGAAAGGTTGCAACCTCGCCTTCAATCCGTCTATCTCTATTTCCTTGGGAGCCAGCCTCTTGGCGAACAATGAATCCAAGGTATTAAGGATGCCTTCGCGAATATTCCTCATTGCCTTCTTGATTTTAGCAGACTCCACAACTGCCATGTCGAAGAAACCCTTTCCGGTGAACGCAGCTGAATGCCACCCAAGAAAGTCATACCTGTCTCCAGCTTGGATCACTCCTTCATTTATCAAAGTTTGCATTGGCACACGCATCAAAACAGCAAGGCGAGGAATGGTTTTGTCCTGGAAAATATGGGTGTCACCCCAAGCTTGCTCGACACCATCTAAGCGTGAAAGGATTCCAGATGCACTCTGAAAAGAGGAGACAAGATCGGCCATGAATTTCTCCGCCTCTGTGCGAACGCCGCCTACCCACTTATCTCCCTCTCGTATGGCTCTCTTCATTTCCTCAAGCCCACTGATTGGCTCTCATGGCAGCTCCGGTGGAAGCTCTACTGCTGGGTTCTCTTGAGCACTTGGACGTGCTAGATGTTGCACATATCCGACCAAGGCCTTGTACTCCTTCTTCAATCTCTTATACTTTTGTTCCTTTCGTACCAATCTGTCCTTCAAAGCGTGAAAGGAATTTTCAGCTTCTTCAACTACTTGTACTCCAGAAGGACGTCCCAATTCAATTGTAGTGACGGTGTAATTCTCCGGCATTGCGTCACTCAAGTCATGATCCTCCCTAGGAACGGCAATATGGAGGGTGCGCGAACCAGCCTCATTGGTCTCCGTCTTCGAATACTTCCTTGCCCTCTTCCTTTTTGGTGACTTGTTTGTTCTATTTAGAAGCTCCTCCATTTCAATAGCCAAGTTAGCATCATCGTCTTGATCCCTCCTTATAGCACATGAGAGCCAACTACGCTGAGTGTCGTAAACAATGAGGGGCTGCTCCTCAGTTGCCTCCAGTTCATGAACCTCCTCTTGAGCAGTATTTTGCTGAGGCTCATCTATCTCCATATATCGATTAGTTTCTTCATGAGCTCCGACCCTTGACTCTATAACGTCTTCTTCCTCGAGAGCTGTCTCAAATGCATGATCAAAGTGGGTATCCATCTCCGTCTCTTCCCCTTCATCTGGCTGATTGGCACCTTCAGGATTATTAGCACTCTGACTATCTGGCTCTCTCGGCATTGGCTGGTTAACTTCTCCAACCTCTGGCTCTTCATTCTTTCGAACTCTCTGCTCTGCAAACATCAAGACTTCGCGCACACTGGAGGAGTGGGCCAACAGCTGAGTGGACGATGTATCTCCCGATCCTTGAGGTTTTGGCTGAATAGTCTCTTCCTGCGGTTGTGGCTCTGAAGGCTGGGCAATCTGCTTCTTTTTCCTTGTTACCACTGGTGGTCTCCGATCACCCATGAGATTGTAAGTGAGGGCAATTGATCTTCTCCTCAATCTGTGAACGCGCTCCTCTACCCAAGTCCTTGTAAAAGTCAAGACGGGAATAGACAAAGTGTCTACATCCTGTTGATGTGTTTTTCGTGACCGCACCAACGTAGAATAAAGTCGCCAACGGCTACCCTATTCTCTTTTGATCAAAGTGTTCCGCATGCTAAGATTGCAAGAAAGTTCATGCGTTCAACTCCAAGGTTCTTTCAGTGCGAATAGGCCCAGTTGGCTCGATGTGATTTGCTGGTATTTCAAGGGGACTTACGGAATTGTTCGGCAATGGAGAAAGGAATTCAAATGCTCGAAAGACTTGTCTATGAAGCGCGGGTTTCCTATTCTAACCAGAAAGTACTGAATTGAGATGGGGTAGGGTTTAGAGAGTCTAAATCTATTCTAAGTGCGGGATATGTAGCTCAACTTCAGCAAACTTCAACCAAACTTCGCTTTGCCTCGCATCGGACAGCTTCCACGGAGTCGGTGCAATCTTCAAGGGAGATGACTAAAGATGTTCAAACCACCACTTGACATAAAGATACCATCACAACGACGCATACCATTATTCAAACTGCGATTGAAGTTAAGTACATGATATTCCAGTTGACCACACAAGGCGCATTCACCATCAGCAAATACACTAGTGGTATGGATAGACGAAGTTGCTTAGATCAAACACCACATTCCACAGTTAACATCTACTTGCATGGAATGAAAATTATACTACTTTGAACTATTTTATGCTATTTGAATCTGGACATTTGAATCGGAAGGACGAAGAAACCTTGCTAGCTACTCACAACAAAGACGAAATTCACCATCAATGAAAAACTCTTTTATTGAGAGAGTGTTCACAACAATTTCTTACAAAGTTTTCAAAGGGAAAACTTTCCCTCTTCTTCAAACTACACTATCAATCTATACTAAGCTACTTCTAAGTTGTCCCTCTACTCTCTACTGTCTAACTTCTACTTCTATGTCTAATGAGATTACAAATGAGGGGGACTCCCCCTTTATATAGCTAGCCCAGTCCAAAAGACGGCTAGGGTTACAATCGGCTGGATGGCCCAGATTGTGCCACCTCAGCCCTAAACAAGATTTGCCCTAAAAACCACCACAAAGGAGAGTGGGGCAATAAATGAGCCATAATGTCCACCATCATCCTTCTAGAAGATTCCAATCTTGAAACGCGTTCACACTGCCCCTGATCTTCTTCTTGACGTTGTTCCTCAACTTTGCTTGAGCCTCCATTCTTTTTTTTTGTCATCTTGAATTTTGAAAATTTTTCTTCAACACTTAGCCATTTTCTCGCAACTTTTCTTCCTTCGAAGTGGAAATATCGTCTTGGATCACTTAAATCATCAACGCTTGGCCTCGACGTTCCTCCTGCAAAACAAGCAAGGAGAAGAGAATTAGAACACCTCATAATATAATCTTTACTTACTTACCTGATTCTCACGCTTTGATCTTCAAGGGCTCATCATTCTTCCTTAGCCAATTTCGCGTTCAAATTCCTCATGACTTAGACAAACTTCATCTTCCTCAAGGGCGTATCATCTTTTTGACAATATTAACTTCAACTGCATCTTCAAGAAATTCATTTCACCTGCTGGAGCTCTGACAACTTTGATTTTATTCATCTCTGGCTCAAGAAGACCATCTTCACGAAGAATTTGAGCAAATTCACCTAGGCAGTGCCTTTCAAATTCATCTCCTGGAGAATTTCACCTTGAAAACACATTTTCTTCATTTTGCCTTAGAAAATTTTCAAATTTCCCTTAGGAAATTCATCAACCTGGTGCCCATTTAAAATCTTTACCTCGGGATCCTCGGCAAGCTGTGGAAGATCTTGAAATCCATTCCTCATTGATAATCTCCAATACCCAGAAGAGAATTTTCTCCAGAACGCTCCGAACCCATGGGTGCACGACGAACGGGTTCATTTAATTTTCTTTAATTTTGAACCTTAGAAAATATTCTTCCATCAAATTTGTTTCATTTCTTCACCCTGAAGTATTCCTTTGCTCTGACTTGGAAAATTTTTATCAACCTCGAGGAGCTGGTAATCACTGACCTCACCTGTGGCAACTCTGCTCATGTTTCAGGAAAATTCCATCACCTCTCCTGACTTAGGCATTTTTCTGAGGGAGAAAATATTTGTGCCTTAGAAATTTTTTTTTGAGTAACTTGGCATTTTTGAAAAAAAATTTGCCTTAGAAATTTTTATTCAACTTCCTTCATCTTGCCTGTGAAATTTTTTTTTTATCAACTTAGAAATTTTTTTTTTGAAGGCGCATCACACTTAATTTATTTTTCATCTGGCAATTTCAACGCCTAGGCATGCATTATTCATCCTTTGTATTTTATCCTCAATAAAATTTCCAACGCCTTAGCAATTATCATCAACATCTTTATCTCACTTACCACCTTGTATTTCATCTTAGGCGCAAATAGCATATGGAGGAAGACTTTCACCACGCCCATATTTTACCACCCTCCCTTACTACCTTGGGCGCATTTCCTACCTTGAGGAGGATATTCTTATTTCAACACCATAGCAATATTCACTTTGGGCGCATTTTGGGGTGAGAGGAGGATAAAGCCTCTTGACTTGTTGACTTTCTTGGTTTTGAGCGCATTTTACATGTCTAGGAGGATGAAAATCTGCAACGCCACCTCTTTTGGAATATTCCTTCCTTGTTTTTGTCTTTACTTGCCCTTATTTGGGCTCATTTCATGCATGAAGGAGGATTAACTCTTCAAGTTCAACGCCTTCCCTTTGACCTTCTTTGTCTTTGGCGCATTTTGCCATGTGTGGAGGATGGGCGCATATTCCATGTGAAGAAGGATGAAACCTTTGACTCTTTGACCCCCCCCTTAAAGCATGGGCGCATTTCTTAGGTGGTGAAGGATATTTCTAACTTAGAAATTTTTTTAGCATGCAAACTCTCAAGGTGGGCGCATTTTGCCTAGGCAGGTGGATGAAGTTCTTGACTTTCCTTGACTTTTTGCAACTTGGGCGCATTTTGCCCCCTGAGAAGGATGGGCGCATTTGGAGGGGGGTGGTGGATATCTACACTTAGAAAAATTTTCACCTTCCTGAGCTTCCCTTGGGCGCATTTTGCCATGCCTACAGGATAACTTCGTTGACTTTTCTTTGACCACTTGTGTTTTGGGCGCATTTTGCCTCTGATGAAGGATGAACTTCAAACTTAGAATTTTTTTTTTTCTCATTTTTCGCCAGTATTTCATGCCCTGCTATTTAGAGTAAGTCCTCTGATTTTGCATCTCTGAAGCTCAGAACGACCTGAAATTTTGCACATTGCATCCTCATAGCCTTGTTGTCCTGTCGATACTGCCACTTTTAGTCACCCTGCTATTTTTAGCCTGTTTCTAAAGGTAATTTACTATAAATAGTAACCTCTTGTTTCTGATAGCTTCATTGCTCCGATTGACCTGAAATTTGAATGAGGCGCTCCTCACCACGTGACCTTACTGTCGACACTGACGCATGCACTCAATTTACTATTTTTAGCCAGTTTCCAAATTTACTTACTATAAATAGTAAGTGCTCCGTTAGACTTGAAATTTTACAAGCAGATAGCCTGAAGGATGCTGATCGCGATGGTTTACACTGGGTTTTTGAAAATTCGACTTTTTGCCCCTCTTTTTGGGCTCAAGCTGGAAACCCTAATTCGCTCTGCATGCGTATCAAAAGATCTCTGTTTGCTCTCGTTTTTGTGGCACTGCGATCAGCTCGTGATTCTGAACTGCTGGGAAGCGGCTGCCGGGACACACCTGCTAAAAATAGCAAGTTCCTTATTGAGTGATTATCTTCGTTTGCATGTCACACCATCGCGAAGCTCTTGAAAAACCCATCAGGAATCATCCGACATGCAAAAGAAACCCTAACATGCAAACCCTAAAAATAGCCTCGGAAGGCTGAATTCTGAAAGTGGTCGCCTCGTCTTGCATGTTATATCATCGCGAAGGTCTCGAAAAACCCAGAAGGAATATGCCAACATGCAAAGAAAAACTCTGCATCTGAACCCTGAAATTTGTTCCGGAAGCTGGACTGCTAAAAATAGTAAGCTGTCTGTTTTCGCTCAAATCTTGCACACAAGCAGTTTGATGTGCTCTGAATGCAGTGTGACTGTCGGAATCTCAAAAATGCTGACAAATTGCCCGTAATTTCACACTTACTAAAAATAGTAAGTACCTCAGAATCGGATGAAAATCTGCTGAAAGCCTGTTGGAAGCACACTAACAACAATGTTAAGCTTAATTTTCAATTTATTGACCTCGTTCGACCTTGGACTGACCAGGAAAGATGAAACCCTAATTTTCAGACTTGGTCAATTTCATGTTTAAACTCACTGACGGGCGCAATCCCCCGGAAAGACAGACAGCAGAAAAGAGAGACAACGACAAAACAAACGAAGAGCAAAGCCAAAATTAGGGGGTCCCCATTTGCAATGGGGCGATGTGTGAAAAACGTCACAACACATCCGTAATCTCCGGCTTAGCCCAATCTGGAGGGGGGATTGGCGTGTTCTTTATCGATTCATAATCTGGGTGGACAAGTCGGGTATCCTCATCAACCTGGTCCGGGACTTGGACCACTTCGCATTCTCTGATTAATTTTAGAGGCAACCTGTTGTGACGTTTTTCACACATCGCCCCATTGCAAATGGGGACCCCCTATTTTGGCTTTTCTTTTTCGTTTGTTGTTGTCTCTCTTTTCTACTGTCTGTCTTTTCGGGATGGGCCCGCCGTTGAACCTTAACGTGAACTTTTGGCCAAGTCTGAAAATTAGGATTTTTGAACTTTTTCAGCCAACCCGAAGTCAAATGAGGTAAATAAATTGCCAATTGAGCTTAACATTGTTATTAGTATGCTTCCAACAAGTTTCCACAGAAATTTCATCGAATTCTGGCAACTTACTATTTTTAGTAAGTGTGCAATTACAGGCAATCCTTCAGCATTTTTGAGATTCCGACAATCACACTGCGTCCAGAGCACATCAGGCTATTCACAGGTTAAAATTAAACTGAAAAGGACAACTTGCTATTTTTAGCAGTCCAGCTTCCAGAGCTGATTTCGAGGTCCAGATGTTACATTTACTGATGCATGTCCGAAGATTCCTTCTGGGTTTTTCGAGACCTTCGCAGTGATATGACATGCAAAGCATGACGATGACTTTCAGCATTCGGCCTTCGGAGGCCGATATTAGGGTTTGCATGCAGACGTTTTCAGCGCATGTCGGCATATTCTTTCTGGGTTTTCCAAGAGCTTCGCGATGGTGTAGCATGCAAATGGAACCGGTGACTTTTCAGAGACTTACTATTTTTAGCCAGTGCTTGCATGTTGGAGATTTTTCTGGGTTTTTCAAGATTTTTCGGGAAGTGTGACATGCAAGATCATCCGGCAGCCGGTCGATCACTTTTCCGGCCGCTTTCTATTTTTAGCAGGTATCACTTGGGCAGCTACTCAACACCTCAGAAATGCAAACTGATCATCATGCAACTGAAACGGGGTCAAACGGAGCTCATCTGAGCAACTTGCACAAAATTAGGGTTTCGAGCTTCAGGGCTAAAAATGAGGAGTCAGACAACAAGGTGCTCAATACTAAAGTATCCATCGTGGTCAGTATCCTTCGGGTAGTCTGCTGGCAAAATTTGAAGGCAATTGGAGAACTTGCTATTTTTAGTAAGATGTTCCAGACGCAGGCTATAAATAGAAAGTCAATCTCGGATGCCAGCGCAGAAAGGCAAGTTCACCAACAAGGAGCACTCTGTCCAAATTTCAAGTCAAACGGAGATAGGGAAGTCTCAGAAACAAGCACTTACTATAAATAGTAAGTCACTTCAGAAACAGCTATAAATGGCAGGTTGACACCAGATCTCGACGGGTACAGGACAAACATGTGATGAGGGACCTTTGGTGCGAATTTCGAGATAAACGGAGTTACAGAGAATGGAGAATTAGATAGTTGCTATTTTTAGCAGGTCAATTAGGGTTTCCTAAAATCAAGGGCAGAACAGGACAACCATGCAGAAGCGGCGTCCAGTGACGATCGTTACACTTCACGCAATCAACACGCCAGATTTGAAGACATTCTGAGCAATTACTATTTTTAGCAAGTTGCTAAAAATAGCAGGTGCAGGCAGGCATCAAGCCCCGACAGCACGATCACACCACGAAGTTCAAAACAGGGCGAAAATCAAGCCTTCTGGAGTCAAAAGTCAATTCAAAGCACGAAATTCAAGTAACTTTCTAAAAATAGAAAGTCAGGGCAAATTAGGGTTAGCATGAACAAGTCACTCCAAGTTTGACAAATGGCATAAATTCACTGAAATTGATAAATTTTCAAGTCCAGCCAGTGAAGAATGCCTTTAAAAGCTGAAGGTTGATGAAAAATTTCTAAACATCTTGAACACGCCCTCGAGGTTGAAGATGAAGTCTAAAAAAATTTTATAAGTCCTTCAAATTTGAAGCTCAAGACTCCAAATGCGCCTTGACTCAGGAAGAAGGTGAAAGGGAAATATTCAAAGCACTTGAAATTGGAAGCTTCAGGGTCCAAATGCGCCCATCTTGTGAGTGGAGCTTGAAAACTTTCTAAGTGATGTAAAATGGAAATACACCTTGTCAAATGCGCCCATAGGGAAAGTGTTGAAGAAAATGCCTAAGGCATAAGGAAATGAAACCTCAAGGCACAAAATGCGCCCTCAAATGGCAATATGCCCCCCTAAATGCGCCCTTGGCAAGAAAGAGCTAGTGAAAAGTTTCTAAGGCGTCATCAATTGGAAGCTCCCCCATCAAAATGCGCCCAACTTGGATGAGCTAGTGAAAAGTTTCTAAGGCAAGTGAAAAATGGAAGTTGACCCTATTAAATGCGCCCTACTTGAGAAGAGAGGCATAAAATTTTCTAAGGGTCAAAATTGGAAGCTCAGGGTATGATTTGCGCCTGGCTGGGAGGAGGTTGAAAATATATTCTAAGTCTTTTGCTAATACTAGAAGTTCCACCTCTTATTTGTGCCCTTGAGCTTAGAGCCTCAAAATTTGCCTAAGTTCTTGAAACTGGAAGCTCCCATGGAAAAATGCGCCCCTGAAGAGAAGATGAAGGTGAAAATATTCTAAGTCTTGGCAACTAGAAGTTCCACCTCTTAAATGCGCCCTTGACTAGTGGAGGGAGTTGGAGAAATTACTAATTGAAAGCATGACCTTTTGAATGCGCCATTGGAGGTAGAGTGTTTGAAAGAATTGTGTGAATGTTCAAAATGGAAGTGCAAGGTATGAAATGCGCCCAAGCTTGGAAGGATGACTAGGAAATTCTCTAAGTATTGCAAATTGGAACCTCAGAGGGGGAAATGCGCCTCTGCCTGGAGGAGGTTAGAAAATTGTTTAAGTATTCAAAATTGGAAGTTCATGGTATAATTTGCGCCTTAGCTTGCAATGAGGGAGTTTGAAAAGTTTTCAAGGCTGGAAAATTTTTCTAAGGCACCAAAACTCAGAGTAAGAGGTGTGGAATGCGCCCAAGGAACTTGGAGTAAAAAGAAACTTCAAAAAAATTGCTAAGTGTGGGAAACTAAAGTTGAAGGGGGTATATGCGCCTTAACTCTGACAGATGACTTCAAAAATGGCTAAGGCATTGAAACTCAAAGTAGATCATGCTATTTGCGCCTTAGTAAAAAGGGTGACTTCCAAAATATTCTAGGTATTCAAGACTTGAAGTTGAGCCTACCTTTTGCGCCTTAAAAAGAGGAGAGCCACTTGGAAATTTCTCTAGGTTGTGATAATTAAAGTCCATAATGCCAAATGCGCCTAAGGAGAGGGGAATGTGGAAGAATAATTGTAAGGCGTTGGAGCTTAAAAGATATATATTCCTCATGAAGTATCAAGTGCGCCCAAGGCATAAGGTGGTGAATAAAATAAAAACATGTTGGGCGTTAAAGGAAAGTTTTTCCAAGTAATGTTTTCTCACCACAGGAGAGTGAATGAAATTGAATAAAAATTTCCCAGGTTGAAATTTTCAAAATGATTCGAAATTTTTCTAAGGCAAAATATTTTCTTCCTTTAGAAAATACGCCTAGACCTTAAAGTTGGTGAAATTCTTCTTGAAGCTCGAATGAAGTGGCCAGTGGAAAAGTCAGATAGTGTCAGTGTTGCGAGATCGATAAAAAAATTTCAAAGTTGAGCAGGGAAATGCGCCTAGAGTTGAAGAAATGAAATAAATTTGATGAGAAATTATTTTTAAGGTTTGAAATTCAAAAAAAAATCAAATGAACCCGTTCGTTGCATACCCATGAATTTGATGCGTTCTGAGAGAAATTTTCTTCTGGGTATTGAAGATCGTTGATGAGGAAGGGATTTTAAAATCTTCTACAATTTGTCGAGGCCTTCAGGGTGAATATTTTTATGGGCACCAGGTTGATGAATTTCCTAAGGGAAATTTGAAATTTTTCTAAGGCAAGGAATAAACGATGTTGTTGAAGATAAAATGCCTTGGCGGATGGATTTGAAAGTGATTGCCTAGGTAATTTTTGATCAAATTCAGATGAAAACATTTTTCTTGAGCCCGAGTTGAGTGAAATATCAAAGTGAAGTGCGCCAGGCAAAATGCAAGATGGGTTGAAAATTTGGCTAAGGCATGAAGAATTTGAACGCGATGTTGGCTAAGGAAAAACGATGAGCCCTTGAAGATCGAAGCGTGAAAATTAGGTAAGTAAGGTGAATTTATATTATGAGGTGTTCTAATATTCTTCTCCTTGCTTGTTTTGCAGGAGGAGCGTCGAGGCCAAAGCACAATGACTTGAAGTGGTGAAACACGATGATATTTCAACATTTGGAGGAAGACAAAGTATGAGTTTCACATGAAGGAAGAAAAGTTGCAAAAGTTGACTTAGCGACAAAGAAGGAGCGTTTTCAAAATTCAAGATGGAGAAAAGAGTGGAAGTTCGAGCAAGGTTGAAGAACAAAGTCAAGAAGAAAATCAAGAGCAGTTGAACTCCAGATTCTATCAAATTTTATTTGAGGAGTCAATCTTAGAGGCTCTTTTACCCTCCTCCAAGCGATCAACAGAATTGGCTGAACGCGAACAACAGAACAGTGTGAACGCGTCTACAAAAGGGAATCTTCTAGAAGATGGTGGCCATTAATGGCTCATTTATTACCCCACTCCACTTGATGGCGGTTTTTAGGGAAAATTTTGTTTAGGGCTTAGGTGGCACAATCTGGGCCATCCAGCCGATTGTAATCTGAGCCGTCCGTTGGACTTGGCCAGCTATATAAAGGGGGAGTCCCCCTCATTTGTGCCTTCAGTAGACATTCAGTGACAGTAGAGAAGATTAGAATAGATATAGAGTAGAGGGACAACTTAGAAGTAGCTTAGTATAGATTGATAGTGTAGTTTGAAGAAGAGGGAAAGTTTTCCCTTGAAAACTTTGTAAGAAATTGTTGTGAACACTCTCTCAATAAAAGAGTTTTTCATTGATGGTGAATTTCGTCTTTGTTGTGAGTAGCTAGCAAGGTTTCTTCGTCCTTCGATTCAAATGGTATAGTTTTAAGTAGTATAATTTTTATTCCATGCAAGTAGATGTTAACGTGGAATGTGGTGTTTGATCTAAGCAACTTCGTCTATCCATACCACTAGTGTATTTGCTGATGGTGAATGCGCCTTGTGTGGTCAACTGGAAACGTTTGGGCCTAACTTCAATCACAGTTTGAATGGTGGTATGCGTCGTTGTGATGGTATCTTCATGTCAAATGGTGGTTTGAACATCTTTAGTCATCTCCCTTGAAGATTGCACCGACTCCGTGGAAGCTGTCCGAGGTGAGGCAAAGCGAAGTTTGGTTGAAGTTTGCTGAAGTTGAGCTCCATATCCATTAGAATAGATTTAGACTCTCTAAACCCTCCCCATTTCAATTCCTTTTGATTAGAAATAGGAAACCCTTCCTATAGACAAATCCTTGAGCATTTGAATTCCTTTCTCATGTGAACAATTCCGTAAGTCCCCTTGAAATACCACAAATCACATCGAGCCAACCGGAGCCTATTCGACGAAAGAACCTTGGAGTTGAGCATGAACTTTCTTGCAATCTTAGCATCTAATGCTCAAGAGAGGATAGGGAAGCCATGTTTATTCTCCGTTGCGGTCCGCGAAAATCACATCAACACAACCTAGAGAACATTCTCCTGCTAATCTCAACTTCGTCTCCAACATTTGCCCAGTAATCCTCCAACTGAGCCCTGTGCCTGTACTCCTCACCCTGCACCGTTCCAATCTTCACTCGGGGATCAAAATCCTGCCGGCTGGTATGGAGAGTTAACTGATAGAACCGCAACTCGTCTTCTGCCTCCTTGGCTGCTTGTAAAGTAGGGCACTCCTCAAGTGAATTTCCCAAAACAATGGGAAAGTGCAAACCTCCCTTCTTCTTTCTTCTTATAATTTTGTCATAGGGCACCAATTGCCTAGACAGCTCAAGCATTATCATTCTATTCGTGGGGTACGTCGGTAATCGGTAGACGTATGAACTGTACCTGGACAGCCTCAAATAGGTGAACTTCGGGAATTGGACGAACCAAAACCCATACTCTTCTATTAACATTTGCGCCTCTTCAAATATCCTTTGTTGCACTCTCCGCTGAAGGGTCCTTGTGATGTACATGGTGAAGGCGTCATTCACCCTCTTGAAGTCAGCTGTGCTTGCGAGATGCAACTGCCTGCAAGATTCGTGAATCTTGAACTGATTAAATCCACAGCCAATCGGCTCCTGGTATGCCAACCCTCTGTATTTTGTCATCCCTCTCCCCACTCATTTGTTTCTCCTTTTATATCTTGGGGAGTCACATCCATTCATTTAACAAGAGACACATCCTTTAACCAAGTGTTGCCTCCTTTCTTTTAATTATTACCTACCAAGCGCTGCCTCCTTCCTTTTAATTATTACTTGTTTATTTCCTTATTGGTTGATGCTTTTCCTTGACTAATTCTTATTGGATCCCCTTGAAGAGCCGTCACTTCCCATCTTGGTCACTTCTTTCCTTATCTCCTTGGTTAGCACTTATTATGAGTCTAAGATAGGCTGTGGGGGCTGTTTGGTCAGCAATTATTGCTGCGGTGGGTTTGTGAATTATGGCAGGGCATGACAGTCTGCCCTTCCCAAAATTGCTTGTCCTCAAGCAATCACTAGCTAAGGTGCTCTCGAAGTTACCAAGACCCCAAATCAACCTTGTAAATTTGTAATTCTTAGACATTTCTCCTTCATGTGATGTAATTAGCTTCAGTTGCGATACTTTGATATAATTAGGAATTTGAAAATTCTACAACTAGTGGCAATTTCCTTGGTCATGTCTAACTCTATGCTACAATGATGTCCTTGGCCAGTAGCTGTTAGTATACTTGTCTTAGCTCGACTACCAATAAGATTAATACTATCCTCTAAAGTATGTGATCCAGGTGGATAGTTGTTGTCGGAAATTAAAATATTCCACATGCTCCAGAATTCTGCACCATGTTGAAGAGCCCGAAAATTTGAACGCAACACAACTTGAACGGGAGAAAAAGGAACTTGTATGCTCAAGTTATGGCCGGTCGAAGTTGGGGTCAAATTGGGTACAGAGGCTAGTTAGGAAGGTGAAAAAATTCATCATCTCAAAAATGGTCAAAAGTAGCATCATGACAAAGAGATCGTCGCCACGATTCTGACGACGTTCGTTTCATGTCAAACGGAGTCCGTATGTGTGAGATACAGCCGATCAAAGTTTTAGTCAAAATGGGTTGACATTGCTGATGTCAGCATGACATCAGCATGGCGACATGGCAGCACAGTCAACACCATACAATGACACGGACCAGTCATATGTTGACACATGGCACTCCTCTGGCCAACCCATGTTGACACGTGGCACTCCTCTGACCAACCGCATGTTGACACTTGGCACTCCTTTGACCAACTGCATGTTGACACGTGTCCCTTCCTGGCGAACGAAATGACTCCACATGGCACCTCCTCGGGCAGTTGGTGTGATAAAGTTTTGGTGGGGGTTGAACCTTGGAGCTCCCGTTTACAAGCCAAGCGCTCCACCATTGAGCTCCGAGATACCTGCTAGCATATATAAGCATTGTTTCTATTTAAAGAAGACAAAATCTCCTTTGGAGGGGCCGGTGGTTTGAACCGCCGACCTCCTCCTTATATTCTCCACCCTTCACCATCGAGCCAAACAAGTGGTTTGGAGTGAATCTCGGGGTTTATGAATTTTGTTAACTGATTAAACCTGTTTACTCCCTTATTCTTAATCCTTAATCCCCTAAGTTAAAAACAAATCATCTAATTTGTTAAAGAAGATTAAAATATATCTTC
Organism: Sequoia sempervirens; assembly: GCA_007258455.2. NCBI lineage: Eukaryota > Viridiplantae > Streptophyta > Pinopsida > Cupressales > Cupressaceae > Sequoia > Sequoia sempervirens. The sequence continues at coordinate 439,314,418 of VDFB02075321.1, forward strand.
TGAAGCCCGAGAATGAGAATATTGTAGGGCCTAAATAATATTAAAAATATTTTAAGGGGATTCTTAAAAGATATTTAAAAACTAGTAAGGGATTATGTAAAGATTTATAAGGGGTTATTAGTGATTTTATTTGTAAATAGGGGGGATTATGTGAGATTTGATTGTAAAAATGGGAGATTATGTAAATCATTTGGTTTAAGGCCAAATTGAGTAATTTTCATGTATAAAAAGGGGTGAGAATGGGAGAGTTGGCATCCAAGTGGTGATTTTTGTGAAAGAGTTTCTTGTAGATTTTTGTTCAACTCTATGCTTTGGAGGAATGTTATTCTGCCACACTTGAAGGAGCAGAACATTGTAACTCTTGTGAACTAGGAGACTCGACACTATATTTTGTTGATGCCTTGTAATATGTTTGGAGCATAGTCAAGGATCGGTCACTCTTTGGAGAGGGACCCAAAGACGTAGCCATATTGGCGAACTCTGTTATCAACTTGTGTTTTGTCTTCTATCTCCTTTCTCTCTTTTGTTATTGTCATCACTTTAATTTGGTTGTGTAATCATTGAATGTTTGTTTAAAAATTTTAATTACAGAATTACGTGTTGAAGACCTTCAGTTTAATCATTGTAAAAGTTATTATTCACGTGCAACAGTCCTAGATCCTAACATCAGATCAAGTGGTATCAGAGCTTTGTTGTGACTGGTGTTTTCTAGGTGAATGATAACAAGAGCGAAGAGCCAACGAGGTGAAGGAACACTTGCAAAGTATAATCTTGAGATTGGGAAACAAAGGCCATCACAAATGTCAGAAAGGGTAACTAGACTTGAAGTTCTGAAGCTCGATGAAAGAGGCTTTTGGAAAGATTTCCTTGACATGAAGGCAATGGTAGAAACACTTGCTTTTTCAGGAAAGGCAGGAAAAGCGAGAACGGAAGAAGTGCAAAAAAGGAGATTCGTCGAAGCGAGAAAAGCGTGAAGATTGGGAGGACAAAGGGAAAAGACTAGGAGGTGGTGATGAGCATCCAAAAACTCCTCCATCTTCTCCTTCTTCTCCGTCTTCTCCTTCTTCTACTGATTCTACGTCCTCTGCTAATCCTTTCAAGGGTGCACATAAGCCTAAAATTAAATTGGATTTAAAATTTAATCTACCCGAGTATTGTGGAGAATTAAACACTAAAAAATTTGTGGTGAGCCAAACTAGATTTGACTCAAAACCCCCCAATTTAATTCTGGAATTTTCTCTTTTTGAAACCAACACAAGATGGCAGGAAAGATTTGCTCTGATACCACTGTGATGAACCACACTCCAGTGATCCACTCTGCTACCACTATACTCTGTTACCACTATGATGAACCAACACTCTACTACAATGATTTCACGGTGCCTGTAAGTCTGATTAGTGTTTGGTGTTTGTCTTTCTTTTTGTGTTTCACGTGTTTTGATGTTTAATGCCAATAACATTATGATTCTTAACAAGCATATGCAAGCAAAGGAACTCAAAATAAACTAAGATTACTATGATAACTTGAATAGACACAATTTGATAGTCAAGAAGCCTTCTTCATTGCCTAAGAGAGTACATAAGTTGGTTAACCTACAGGCCTTTCAAAACAAGATACAACTTACTTCACAAATTAACTTGCAGCCAAAAAACAACATTGTGAATAGTGACTGCTACAGTACCCGCGCACATTAAAATGCTCAAACAAAATTACATACGCACTTCTCCCACGGAATACTGGATGGAATGCCTTCTATTGACAAGGGTGCCCACTTTAGGAGTGAAATCAGCCACTAAGAGAAGGTGTTTTCCTTACTTGGTGAAGATGAAACCCTCAAATGAAGGCAGCTGGCTGGAGATGTTGAAATCAGCCTCAAATTCCTTCAAAAAAACATAGCAATACCTTCGTAGTGGTGAATGAAGATGCTGGCAGCAAAAACCTTTTCTAAAGATGGCTCCAACAACTTGAAATTAGGAATTTCTAGCACCAAATGCAGCAACAAGAAAATAACCAGCAACTTTAGGGTGGTCTTTCACACCTTCAAGATGCCAAAATTCGAACTACAAGCCCAATCCAGGCTTACCCACTGCTGAAATTGAGAAACCCTAGTTTCTCTCTTCCACAAACTCCACACTTCCAAGTTTCATTCAACAAATAACATCATGCATAAAGAGGTCGAACTTTCTCTTGCTTTCTTATAATTTCTCATTGAAAACACTATTCATTAAAAAAACACTATTCACTTAAGTTATTTCTTTTTTCACTTTAGCTGTGAATAGTAACTGAAAAATAGAAAGTGACCCCTTTAAAATAAAGACACATGGTCCTTAAGCCTGAGAAGGTGAAATAAATTGTGAAGATCATCATTTTAATCTCCAGTAATACGCCAAACGCACAAATTCACCTCATCACCAATCTTCGGATATTATTACTACATTTTACCGACCAAGTGCCCAATCAAGTGACCCTCTATCCAGAACCATTAGCCTACGAGGATCAACATAATAGGCTAATCCATTGACTCTGATGCTCGTGAAAGAATGGGGACATTACAAAATTAGATGACTGGCTTCAACAAGTAGAAGTGTACTGTAGGGTTCAAGGCCTCTTAGATGATAATTATAGGATCCAATTAGCTACTCTTCGGTTGGGAGAAACAGCTCTCACCTGGTGGGAGAGAACTCAAGCAGAAATTTCACAACATGGTAGAGTCAATTTAACTTGGGCAGAATTTTTTAATGCTCTTAAGAAGCAATTTCCCCTAAGCCATATGCAACAGTTAATGATGGACTAGCAAACTTTTAGGCAAGGGAAAGGTCAAATTGTCCAAGAGTACACCCATGAATTCAAGAAAAGGGCTATTGCATTGAATGTTCCATTGTACACCCAGGATACCTTGCTTAAGTACATAGGTGGTCTTCACTCTTATCTAAGACATTCCATTTTGTTTTTGAATCCTAGTAATTTGGATGAAGTAAGTGTCCAAGCCACTCACCTAGAGTCAAGGGGTAAGGGTACTTTCATTGATAAGTTTGACAAGAAGCCATCTAAGCCTGAAGGTAAATCTAAAGATAAAGGAAAGGGGAAGAAGACAGCTACCATTAAGAAGAAGGATGATAAGCTCTCATGCTCTTATTGTGACAGGAAAGGTCATGATGAAGATCACTGCTGGCAGTTGCATCCAGAATTGAAGCTGAAATGGGCTCGTAAACATAAAAGTAAGGAGTCTGCAAATGTTGTCATGGATCTTGGTTCAGAGTCTGAAGACGAAACTAAGATAACAACAATGGGATGGTAGCCTCCAACTTGATCAATGAATCATAATTGTCCACTGTTCGGAAAGTTTATGTAACCACATATTCCTCTTTAGTGGATGCAACCACTTCAAAGAGATCATTATGGAGCTTTGTTACACAATCTTCTTCTTCATCAGGATCAAAGGGAAACTTATCCCACACTGGTTTGTCATCACTAGGTTCCTTCACACCTGGATCCCAAATGGTAAGAGGCTGATTGTTTTGATCACAAGAGAGGTGTTCTTCGTGCATCTTTTGGAGTGTTGATTCTTTGAATAGGTCAACTACCAATTCACTGAAGCTGATATCATCATAAATACCTCCCTCCAATGGTTGGGTTTGAAGATCAAACCCAAAACCACCCTTAACACTGTCACTCTAATGAAGTAAGGAATCTTTAGTGCTAGCTGTTTGGAAAATTGTATCATCCTTATCTTCAATGAACCCATTATTTATAGATATGTTTTTGATCTCATCATGAACAGTCATATGCATGCCAAAAAGGTCTTCTTGATCACTTGTCATAAATTCATCTTGTGAAAACTCTTGAGGTGTTTGGACAACAAGAAGAGGGAAATTATCCATCACCAAATCTTCAACAAGAGGTGGTACAAACATGTTGGAATCATTGCCAACATTATCACTTTGGCAATGGTCATAGGCTGATTCAAGGGCACCATCAGTATTTCCTTCAACTTGCTCTTCTTTAGCATACTCATCCCACACAATAGTACTACTGAAGTCTTCTGTGAAGTCATTTCTCTCATGACCTTCATTGGGTGAATCCCCATTGGGACTCAGGACTGCTGTTATTGTCTTTTCTCCCAACCAATCTTCATTATCTTCAGTCACATGCATGTCTAGGGGAGTATTGTGGGGTTCTTCCACACACTCTTCAACTGACAAAGTTTCTTCAACTTGCTTATTTGTGGGTTGCAAACCACAAATAGGCACTTCTGCTTCTTCCTTCCTTGATCCTTCAACCAAGGCTCGTTTTGCTTCTCTTTTAATCATTTTCTTGATGTGGTGGACCAATTCCAACTTCCTCAGCTTCAATAACGCCACACAATTCAAATAGGGATCAAATGAAACATTGTTCCTAAACTCATCGGGCATGTTCAGATATTCTTCACGGAGTATGGCAGCCTCATGTTCACATTGTCTTTTGTACTGTTCGGCATACCCAATGAAATCACTTGCAGCAACACTAACATTTTCTTCCTCAAATTCCATTCTCCAATCTGACTTCTCCCGATTCCTAGACCTCAGAAAACGTGACATATTCAGAACTTCTGAAAGCTAAACTGAACTCAGGTGAAGAATCTGATTTCTCTGTAACTCTTCTGTCAACTGACTCTGTCTTTTTCACAGGATGGCAGGATCTAGGCTTTGATACCACTGTAATGAGCTAACCCAATTTTTTTCAAATTTTCAACGAACACACCAACACAAGGAGCACCCGTTAACGTTAGCTCAAACCAAAACCAACAACTGGAAAGTAACTCTTTGCCAAGAATGCACACTCATTCTCGGGATGAGAATGATGTTGTCATATGGCAAGAGGGTCGTCAGTAGCAACTTGAAGTATTACAATGCTGAAAGGAAATCTCAACGCCAAGAATGTGCTTTCCGACCCAAGTTGGATTAGATGCTACCATATGGCGGAGCATCTTTTGTAAATGATGCAATATGGAAAATAAACTCAACGCCAAGCATGTGCACTCCAAACCCGTGGTGGGCAAGGTGCTATCATATGGCGGAGATTCTTTTATCTAAGATGCAGTGCAAGGAAACAAACTCAATGCCAAGCATGTGCTTTCCAAACCCAAGGTGGGAGTGGCGCTATCATATGGCGGAGATACAAAATGCAATATAAAGAAGACTGAGCAAGGGCCAGTCTCTTCCATAGTTGTCGGAATACAATGTAACTTAGCAAGAAATAGAAAGAAGCTGACAGTACTACTGTTCAGCCTTACAAAATGATAGAACTCCTGCCAATATCAATGTATTTCAAGTGTCCCAATGCTGCAATAATGCTGCAATTATTAAATATGTCTCTCCAATCATCAAATGACTCAACCCACTCAAAATCCCAACCCAAAAGACGACTTCTACAATCTTATTTTGATAGACCAGCAACTGAAAATGCATAAACCAACAACTAGACAACCCACTAAAATGCTCGTAACTTCCTCAAAACTAAACCAAATGACGTGAGATCAAGTGCAATGAACTTCTAAGAAGATGGCGACCAAGTTGTGACCAAGAAATAGCTGCAACAACTCCTTAATGAATTTTCTAAACTTTTGCCAGGCAAGACAACCTCCCAAGAAGGGCGACCTGCAATATAAAATCCAAGACTCCACTAAAAATTATGAAAACTTGCAAATAGGGGCGCCTTAGATAGTAGAAGAGATGTAGCAAATACCCAGATCCATAAAAAATTTGTATAATGACTTATGACCAAAAATCACTTTCAACACTACAAAAACCAGCAACTATAAATTGAAAATAAACATCATAATCTCCAACTATGAAGCTCAATTTGCATTCTCTGGGTGAGAAGCAATCTCAATATCAGCTAGGTGTTGTCTTTCAAACACAAAGTTTGATCCTTGCTATGAGGTATGCATTCCTCGAAGCTCTTTGCCTGAAAACAATCCAGCAGCATAACAATATGGTAGACAAAAGATGAAACAAATGAGGAGAGGCCTCCTTTTATAGACTTGAGAGGGAAACCCCAACACCTTCTAGAAAGTGTGTCCAATTTCCAAGAAGCTTCTAAGTTTGATTTTTGACTTGACTAATCCCTCAAAGTGGCGTACCATTTCATGGCTGAATAAGTCATTAATATAAAATTAAGCTCTTCTCCAAGGTTGGCGTCCCTTTTTGCAAGCTATATTTTCAACCTTTTGAATTATTAAAATCACCTCCATACGAGGTGTCACCCTTTAAGTCCCTCTTTTAAAACAACTTCAAGTTGTTTCATTAGGCCAAGGGGTCATAAAATGAAAATATAACATTATTAATTTAAAATAACTTATCTCTCCAAAATGAACACCTTAAAGCCAAAATCAATATTACCAAATGAACTGTCAGAAGAGGAAAGCTTGTTGAGCTGATGCTGACTGGACCATTGCTAAAAATAGAATTTACTAAAAATAGCAAATTCAGAAAGTTGTTCGGATTGGAATGCATGTGACACCATTGCAAAGCTCTCCGAAAACCCAAAAAGAATCCGCAACCCAAAATCCACAATCCCAAGTGCAAATCGCAAAAACACCCTCCTAGAAGCTTGGGAAACCCTAATTTTAGCTTCTGCTTAGCCTATGAGTTTCTGGAAATAGGCTAAATCCAAAAGAAGAGCGTAAGGCTAAATTGGGGACATTACACCTTATCTCAAGGTGGCACCCAAGTCAACTTGAGTTAAAAGATATTTTCAAGTGATGACTCCTAAAATTAGAGTTTTCGTGAGTTAACTGTGTCTTTCACCTCCAAACTTTATCTAAGTAGCATTTGGGCATCCATACTTCATCATTTTGTAGGTTGACTTCAAGGGACAAACACAAAATTTTCTTCTGTAATGAATCGGACAAATTTTTTTTGTTTTTTGCAATGAGATTACAATTCAACACGCACCCATTAAGGTTAGCACTAAACCAAAACGATGCGGAAAGTAACTCTAACCAGAATGTACACCAGGATCCCGATGTGGGCAAGGTATGAGCATTGGTCAGAGGATCTAATGCAGATGCAAACTGAAGGGAACTCTAACCAAGAATGCGCCTGTGCAAACGAGCATATAGTCAGAGGATCAATGCATGATGAGCAAAATGTAACCCTAACCAAGAATGGCGCCGAGTGATGGCGAGCATATGGTCAGAGGGTCCCTAAACTACTCAACTGAAAGTAAATATGCGGCAAGCCAGCCTCTTCCACTTATTCAGTGGGGAATACAATAGATTAAATGAGAGATAAGAGAAGAATGGCTGATAGTACTACTAACAGCTTACAATATGTCAGAATGATCATTTAAATCTAGAGTTTCCAAGTCTTCACTGCTGCAACTGTATAGTATGTCTTCCAAAGACCAAATGTAACCTTCAATGCTTAATCCCAGCCAAAGGGACAACTTTCTTAATTCTGTTTTATCAGACCTGCAGCATAAAATGAAGAAATCTGCAATACAATACTCACCAAAATACTCATATCTTGCTCAAATCTCACTCTAATGTCAAGGAATCAAATGCAGATTGCCCTAAGCATGAAGGTGCCCCAAATGAGACCCTAAAACCTCACCAAACAACCTCTATTCTTTTTGCACAAGTCCCAAGACCACATCAGAATGGTACGGCCCTCTTAAAAGGGCGATTTTGCTAGCAAAAATCAGAAACTGCAAATTAAAATCCACAAACTTGCAAGTAGGGTCACCCCAAGTAGACAAGATGATATGAAAAACACCCAGAACAATATGTTTTTGTATTTTTGATTTATGAATGAAAACTACCTACAGCCATGCAACATCAGCAACTCTGAAATATGACAAAATGTTTGAATAACAGCTACCAAATGCAATGAAACTCAACTACAATGCAAAACAACCCAACTACGATCTAATTCTCAACTTGTTGCTATCTTTCAAGCAAGAAGATGAGCCCAATGCTAGGAGGTATGCTTTCCTCGAAGCTTGCCTGAATTCATTCCAGCAGCATAACAGTGTAGTAGACAAAAGATCCCAAATGAAGAGCTGAGGCCAGAATAAATAGATGTGAGAAGGGCCTTCTAGAATCTTCAAGAAGGGCACCCAAACCCTAATTTTGAATTCAAACACATTCCCTCCAAAAGTGGTGTCCTTTTTCTTTTTAATCAAATATTTCACTTTTTAAATCAAAGTCAATCTCCTCAAGTAGGCGTCCATTTCACTTAGCCCGATATTTGACTTTAAAAATATAATTTATTTCTCAATGACGCCTTGACCCTTTAGGTCCCCTTTTTTAAAAACAACATGAAGTTGTATTGCTAGGCAAAGGGGTGTTATAATATTAAAATATAATATTATAATGAAAAATACTTATCTCTCCAAGAAAAATGCACCCAAGGCCAAAAACTGAAGTGCCAGCTGAACCAACTGAACTGAACCCAATCTGTCTGCTGCCAAAAATAGAATTTACTAAAAATAGTAAATTCATGAAGTTGCACGGAACGCCAAACTGACCATACCACAGCGAAACTCTAAAAACCCAGAAAGAATCCGTAATCCGATTTCCAAACTTCAAGCAACAACCTCCTCAAAAATAGGAAACCCTAATTTCACCATCCGAGTAGCCTACGGGTCTCCGAAATAGGCCAACGGTCAACAGAAACGATCACATTTGAGAAGGGGACATTACTATCCTCCCTCCCCAAGATTGCTTGCCCTCAAGCAATCGCAAGTCTGGATGCTGTAGAATCTCCTCATTCTCCCAAGTGGCATCCTCCAAAGGTAAATTCTTCCACTTCACCAAGTACTCTTTGATTGTTCTCCTCCTCAAAGAACGCTCTCTGGAATCAATAATCTTTTTTGGAATTAGGGTCAAGTGCCCTTCTTCATCTAAGGGAGGCAACTGTGATGAAGCAACAACATTGTGTCCAAGTGCCTTTTTGAGGCGAGACACATGGAAAACGTTGTGGACTTTACTACTTGATGGTAGTTCCAACTCATAAGCCACTGCTCCAACCTTTCTGACAACTTTGAATGGTCCATAGAAGCGAGGTTTTAGCTTCTTAGCTCCACTCTTCTTGAGTGTAGACTGTCTGTAAGACTGAAGTCGAAGATAAACCATATCACCAACCTCAAATGAACGCTCAACACGTTGCTAATCAGCGTACATCTTCTGCTAATTTTGTGCCATTTGAAGGTTGTTCTTCAAGGATTTCAAAATGTTATCACGGAATCTAGCAGCGCTCGTTCCACGGATAACCCCCCTACGAAACTTGTCCGTTTCCTAGGATTCGTGAAGTTCAAGTACGCATAACGAAGTGATTTTCAAGCCACCTCGAAATGCGTTCCCAAGTCTCGAATAGTCAATTCGAGCATTCCCCCTTGTTCGCCTCGCAAAGACCTTCGAAACGAGATCTTTCGCGACATTTCATTGTTAGTACTTTGCAAATTACGGAAGATGCAGTAGCACTGAAAAAGTGCGCTCCTGCAGGGAAAATCCAAAAATTTGGCTAAGTCTGGAAATGTAAGGGCGCTAAAATTTAGCGCCCCTACATGAAGTGAAAATTCCAAAAAATGCAAGAGCGCTAAATTTTAGCGCCATTACATTTTTTCTCGACACTTAAACTTTTTTGAGCTTCTGGCACGTTTCTTCACAATTTCGCGTTTTTCGTCAATCGTGCCACTTTTCGTGCCTAAATTTATTGCACGACTTGAGTTAGGTTTTTAATTTTCATTTGCAAAGTTAAGTGAATGAATTCGCCACTTTTGTTGTTTATGTTTTATTTCTTTTACCTCTCCTCTTGCTGTGCGTTTGCCTTTCATCTGCAAAATCACGTTTTTTGGAGATTCGCCATTCTTCTCTTCAACAAGCTTCGCGTTTTGCCCTGGTAAGACTTTCATTTTGTTTTTTGTATTGTCATTTGTATATGATCTATGTTCGTTCGCGTTTTTGTTTCTTTCTTTCACGTCTTTCATTTCATTCGCGTTTTTCGTGTCTTACCATTCGCATTCTTCTCTTTCCTAAACCTACGCTTTCTCTCCCTTCGCGTTTTCCTCACCATGTTCGCCATTCATGGTTTGCTTTCATTGCACGAGCCTTGGTGAACCTTTGCTAACCCTCGCCATTCCTTTCTTTGTTTTCTCCAAGCGTGTATTGTTCTACATTCGCGTTTCTTTGTTTCTCTACGCGTCCCACCCTCATTCTCCATACACGTTTCTTTCTTCCTTCAAAGATGGCGACATTTCTGTGTTCCATGTTTTGTTCATTTCTCCTCACAAACTCATATCTCTCCAACGTTATTCCCATCGCGTTTTTCACGCCATTCTTTTCATATGCTTTGAAACAAACTTTGCAATCTCACAAAAGAAAAGATTTCTTGTGAAACCCTTAAGCATAAACATGGAAATGGAGACAAATTCGAAAGCTTTCATTCTACAAGCATTTGCAAAGCTCAAAGCGCCTTCGCCATTCCTCACTGCATTTACATCACCAAAAATTGCCAAAATTGCAGAAGCGCTAATTTTCAGCGCTATGACATTTCAAACTTAACAAAAATTTCCTAACACTGAAAAAGTGTAAGGGCGCTAAAATTTAGCGCACTTACACCAAAAGCAATTTTCTTAGAATGTAAGGGCGCTGAATTTTAGCGCACTTACACTTTTTGCAGGCTTTTCCCAGACCTTTCCAAATGCACTCCATTT
>VDFB02075321.1:439329261-439430270 GCA_007258455.2 Sequoia sempervirens
TACTTGTGATTTACTATTGTTTCTCTTAGCAGTAAGAAGGGCGCCTCCCCTTTCCGAGAGGAGAGATTCACATCTCACATAGCTGTGGCTGAAGTCCAAGTTGTGTAATCTGTCGAAAGTTGATTACATAATTTTCACCCAACACAAAATATCTTGACTTTGCTACAACCAATCCTTGGCTTGAGGAGCTTTGCTATCACCAAACACCAAATCTGCAAAGCTAGGAGCCTCATAACCATAGAGAGCCATGAATGGAGACATCCTTATTGACATGTGAAAGGATGAATTGTAGCAATACTCTCCAATGTGGAGCCATTTCACCCATGCCTTTTGCTGCTCCGAAACATAATTTCTAAGATAGCTCTCCAACCACTTGTTCACTACCTCAGTTTGACCATCTGTTTGAGGGTGATAGCTAGTGCTCGGAGTAAGCACTGTACCACTCATTCTGAAAACTTCTTGCCAAAAGGTGCTTAGGAACTTGCTATCCCTATCACTTACAATGTTTTTCGGCAACCCATGCAACCTAAACACTTCATGGAAAAACAGATCTGCAACTTGAGCTGCTGAAAACGAACTGGTAATGGCAAAGAAATGAGCAAATTTTGTTAATCTATCCACCACAACATAGATACAATCTTTGCCTTGAGCCCTAGCCAATCCCGTGATGAAATCCATTGAAATGCTTTCCCATTTTTGATTTGGAATGGGAAGTGGCTGCAATAGACCAGCTGGAAGAGAGTGCTCATTTTTGTTCATTTGACAAGTGCTACACTCCTTGATGTAACGTTGAACTTCCTCTTTCAACCCCTTCCAAGAGAACCTCTCTCGAATCTGCCTATAAGTCTTGAAATATCCTTGATGACCAGCAAGTGGAATGTCATGGAAGGTCATCAAAATCTTCTTCTTAAGTTTGGAATCAGCCACCAAAAAGATTCTTCCTTTGTAATGTATCAAACCATCAATTACCTTGTACCTTTCATCATGAAAAGTACCTTCAATAATGTTGGTTGCGAACTGATTTTTGGCATAATCAGCAAGCAACAACTCCTTCCAATCAGCGGTAAGCTCACACAATGAGCTCAAATGAGGCCTCCTTAACAAAGCATCTGCCACAATGTTCTTCTTTCCTTTGACATACTCAATGTCGAAATCGTAAGCTTGAAGCTTACTCACCCACTTCTGTTGTCTTTCATTCAAGTCCTTTTGATGCATGAAGTGCTTGAGACTATTGTGATCAATCTTGACCACAAATTTGCTCCCCACTAAATATTGTCTGAACTTGGCTAATGGATGCATGATTGCAAGCATTTCTTTGTCGTAGATTGAATAGGTCCTTTCAACACCCCTTAGTTTCTTACTTTCAAACACAATGGGATGCTTGTCTTGCATCAAAACAGCACCAACACCTTCTCCTGATGCATCACATTGCAACTCGAAAGGCTTGGAGAAATCTAGTATAGCCAACACAGGACAAAAACTCATGATTTTCTTGAACTTATCAAAAACACTTTGAGCCTTTTCTGACCACATGAAAGTCACCTTTTTAGTGAGGTCAGTAAGAGGAGTAGCACTTTGAGAGTACCCCTTCACGAATCTTCTGTAGAAGCCACAAAGTCCCAAGAACCCCTTCAAATGAGTCAAGTTCTCTGGAGGTGGCCAATCTACTATTGCCTTGATCTTTTCAGGATCAACCTTCACTCCATCAGCGCTGATTATATGACCAAGATAGAGCAGCTCTTTCATTCCAAATTCACATTTGGACTCTTTGGCAAACAAACTCTCCGATTCAAGAATGCTAAGCACTTCCTCCAAGTGCTTGAGATGTTCTTCCCAAGTCTTGCTGAAGATGAGAATATCATCAAAGAAGATCAGCACAAATTTCCTCAACTGTTTCTGGAAAACTCTGTTCATACAAGACTGGAAAGTGGCTGGAGCATTAGTCAACCCAAAAGCCATGACTAGAAACTCGAAATGTCCATAGTGGCATCTGAATGCCGTCTTCTCAACATCTGAACCTCTCATCCGGATTTGATAGTAACCCGACCTCAAATCAATTTTTGAAAAAAACTTGGCACCATGTAGCCACCATGTAGCTCATCAATGAGCTCATCAATTTGAGGAATAGGATAATCCACACACATGCGGATGGTGCCATCCTTCTTCTTCACAAGAACTACAGCTGAAGCAAAGGGACTCTTGCTTGGACGAATGAAGCCCATCTCCAAGAGTTCTCTTATGTTCTTCTCGATCTCATCCTTCTGCTTCTTAGGATATCGGTATGGTGTTGTGATGACTGGCTTGGCCCCTTCCTTTAGTTCAATGACATGCTCAGCTCCTCTTTCAGGAGGTGGTCCAGGAGGTAAATCAGCAAACACCTTACTCTTCTTGGTGAGTATAGACTGGATATTTGGAGGATAATCCCTCTTTGTTTCAACTGGACTTGTTGGAAGAACCATACATTTCGCAGCCCACTCAACTTGATCGTGCCGAACCAGCCTCTCCATTCTTTTGAAAGACACAATCCGAGGACCGCCCTTTGACATTCCTCTAAGCACCACCTTCTTTCCATCAGATTGAAACTTGAGTTCCATTGTTTGTAGGTTGAGAGAAATTTCACCAAGTGAGCGTAACCACTGAATACCAAACGACATCTGTGTCACCAATCATTACTACATAGAAGTCATCTTTGACTTCATAGTTTTCCAACTGCAAAGACATGTTAGGAACTCTCCGGTTGCAGGAAATATGAAACCCATCAGCCACCATGACTTTGAAGCCTTCAAATTCTTCAGTTTTGAGACCTCTCTTTGCAACCACACCTTCATCAATGAAGTTATGTGTTGCACCAGTATCAAATAAGGCAACAATACGATGACCTCCAACTCCACCACGAACCTTGAAAGATTCGTTCTTTTGGAAACTAGAGAGTTGGGCAATAGGGCCCCCAACTCCTTGCTCATGATCGGACTCTTCTGTGGCTCTTTCTTCTTCGCTGTCCCCAAAATAAGACTGCTGATTAGACATATCAGATTATGATCCATAATCAGAATAGGTCCCCATTTGATTATAACGTCCTCTTCCAGGACATCTATGACCCTTAGTCCAAGGCTCTAAACATGTGTAACACTTGCCCTCCTTTCTGAGTTGTTCTCGTTGCTCATCAGTCAGCTTAGGTGGAAACTTCTTGTGCTGATTTGAAGAATGTCTCTTGTCCTTCTTATGGCCAAAAGGCTTAGGCGGAAATTTAGGCCTAGGGGCTGATAACTCCATACTTCGGGACTTCTTGATTGCTTCTTCAAGACTTGGTGGATCGAAAGCTTTAACCCACCCTTTCAAGGGTTCAATCAAACCTTCAGAAAACAAAACAACCAATCTTTTTTCAGTGATGTTGGGCACCATCACAGAAAGTCTCTGGAAATCAGCAATGTAAGAATTCAAGGAACCATGCTGCTTCAGTTGTGCAAGCTCACGAAATCTTACTTCAGGATCCTTAGTGTTGAACTGTCAGAAGCATAAAGCTACAAAAGAAACAGAGGTCATCACTCCAGTTACAGAGCCACCAAAGTTACGAATTAGTGAACTATCAGTTGAAGCGTGCAAATATTTTCAGGAATAGAACTCAAGTGAAGGCAATGGTTAACTTGATGCCTTTTCGAAGTTAATTGACTATCCTCTTTTCATGCATGTCTATCTTTGCAGACACCTATTGTATAGTTGGAGTTTTCTCTAGTTTTAGATCAGTTACCTAATGTTAGTCATTCCAGTTAACTGTTAGCTATCTTTGTTTAGACATAAGAATAAATCTTGCATTTTGGCAAGATTGATTGTTAACACAAGAAGATTTTAGGGTTCCCTACACTATATTTGTGTATAAATAAGAGCAGCTTTGCCCATTATTTCTTAACCGTGCCGGTGATAACAAAACGCTGAGCCTTTGTTGCCTACTTCTTTGTTATTCAATATGTGTTCAACTTTTTCAAGTGTAATTTAGTTTGATCGTTTCTTGTACACTTGTCTTCTTGCTAGAATCTACTGTCCCAAACGTGTAATTGTTGTTGGAAAGCTTTTAGGAAATAAATCTCATGCCTATTTTGCTTTGATCCAAAGTCTCAAAATCTTTTGGCGTCATTGTTTTATGTTTTGCTTTCATGAACTTTATTTCAGCTTATGTTTGAAAGTACAATGGGTCTTCGGATGTGTTTTGGAAACAAGTTTGTTTAAGCTTTGTGTTTACCAACCATTCCCTGTTTACTTCTAAATTCTCTTGCTCTGAATTTACTTGAGAATTTAGAAGCTTCATTAGTTTAGGCCTAGTTGTAGTTGAAGTTACGAAACCAAAGAAAACCTCAGCTACTACACAAAGAGTTTTATAACCTTTTGCTCTCAGCTGAGATAAAAAGATTGAAAATTAGTTAGTATTTCTTTTTATGCATAATCAAAAAAAGAGGGAGCTTCCCCTCCTAATTTGAAGAGTTGTCTAACTACGCATAGCTATCCATTTCCAATACGCACTCCAAAGGTGCGAATTGAAGCGTGTTGTGACCTTTTCACACATCGCCCCATCGCTGATGGGGACCCCCAGTTGCCTGCTATTTTTTAGGGTTCTGTCTCCTTGCAACAGTTTCGTGAAATCACTTTGCTAAGAGTTTCAAGTCAGTTTGCCGAGAGTTGCCCGAGCCAAGTCAGTAATTCATGCTTGAATCAGTGCGTAGACGTCATGGAAGCGCTCAGAAGGCCCAGGAGACGAAGATCGACTGTGAATTCGGCGAATTCTGAGACTTTCTATTTTTTAGGAAAAGTTGCTTTTTCGATTTTTCATTTTTGGCATTTTCGGACAAAACAAGGTTCCCTATTTTTTAGGGTTTGCTTTTTCTATTTTTAGAAAGTTTCTATTTTTGGAAAGTTTCTATTTTTGGAAAGGTCCCGAGTTCTGAAAACGCACTCAGAAGTTCGAAAAACTTGATAGAACTCTCAGAAAATCAAAGTGAAAATTTGAAAAATTATTGAAAAATCTGGAAAAAAAGTTCAAAAAGCATGAAAATCAGACCAAAAAACATTGAAATCTGGAAAAACCAATTCAAAATTAATCAGATCTGAAGGTCAAAATCATGAAAAATCAGCTCTTAAATGGTGAAATTTGTGAAAAATTTGTTCAAGTCTGAAAATTCGCCATGGAAGAAGGATGAAGGAAGATGTTTAGAAGTCTGGAAGACATGGAGTTCACCCAGCAGCAAAGAGGAACATCCTAGGACTCTTCAAAGTCCGCCCATGCTCATCCTCATCAGTTCCAAGGTCCGCCCAGCACTAAGCATGCTCATCCTAGACTCCTCTAAAGTCCGCCCTGCATGTCCAAAAGGTTGATGAGGTCCGCCATGTGCAAGGAAGGAAGTGCCAAAGAATCTTGAAGTCCGCCCTTGATATCCTTGACCCATCCAAAGTCCGCCATGAGCTTGAAGACTTGTCCTAATACCTTCTAAAGTCCGCCATCCTTGTCCAAGCATCCAATAAAGTCCGCCATTCACTTTAAGGGACGTCCAAAAAGCCTTAGAAGTCCGCCTTGACTTGATGCTCGTCCAAAATGCTTGTGAAGTCCGCCCTTGAAAGGTGGGACTTGGCTAAAGACTATCTAAAGTCCGCCTATGCATGTAAAGGAGAGAAAAATCAAAAAAATTTGCTGAGTGTTGGCGCCCAGCCAAGGAGAATTTCGAAATTTGGCTAAGTGTGAAGGCCTAAAAAGGTGGAGAATCCTTTCCAAAGGGATAAAATGATGAGAACAAATGCTAAGGAAGTCCGCCTAAGAGGATAAAAGAATGATTTTTGGCTAAGTGTTAATGCTAAGTCCAAAGAAAAGTTCGAATATTTGCCTAAGTATAGAGGCTAAGGGATGAAAAATGAAGACTTTGGTTAGGAATCTTGACACTTTCAAAAGGCAAAGTGCTAAGTTTGAAAGGACACGTGCTAGAGGAAGTTAGGATATGGCGAAAAATAAAACAGGATATGCCTAGCACAAAAGCGGAAAAGAAATTAAATTTGCCTAAGTGTGGAAAATGTTGAGAAATTGACAACTTCGGCCGAAGAAAAGTGCACAAGGCAAGGGGAAAGGAAGGATCGCCCTTGGCCAGAAGGAAGAAGAATTTGTCAAGCGTCAAAGAAATTCGCCTGATAAAGACACCCAGATGAGAATTTTGCCTAGAAAAATTCGTTTGAGCGAGGAAATATTTGACTTTGGCAAAAGAAAATTTCGCCTTGGCAAAGAAAAATATGGATCTGGCAATAAAATTTTCGACGGGATGGCTTGAATTTTGGTTTGGCTAGACGAAATTAAGGATAAAATTGGAAAATAAACTCTTAGCCAAGAAAAACAAAGGAAAAATCGAAATAGCCATGGGTCCAAAACGAACGGGTTGGAATTAATTAAAATATTTTTAATATTTTAATAATTAATTTTCAACTATTTGAAATTTAAAAATGCCTTGGACAAAATCAAATTTGCCAGACGAGAATTGGAAGAAAATAAAGTACGCCAGGCAGAGATGAAATCCGACAAGAAAAATTAAATTCGCCACGAATTTAATTAAATATTTAATGTTTTCGAAAAATCAAAGATAAACATTAAATGAAAAATCAAATTTTGAAGATTTGCCCGGATAAGCTCGAGACTGATCCTTGTCGGAAAATAAAAGGAAACTTGCCTGTTTGGATAAATGAAAACAAATCGAGATCGAGAAAGATTATGGCAGTTGCTAAATCGAATTCAATCCTTCAGCACTATAATGAGTTTCAGCAACTCATTTTTCCACACACAGCTGAAGAGAAATTTTCGCAAGAGATATATTCAAAAGCTGAAATTCTGCTGTGAAGAGGGGCGCACTTTTTCTTCTAAAAATCAGATTTTTAAATCTGATTTGCATTCGACAGTTCTTCACTGAGGTTTGGCGTTCGGTCAAATAAATTTGCTATCTCTTTTATGTCCTCTCATCTTGACGGAGTTCTGGCAGAATTTTCAATTTCATCCAAGTCACTTTCAGCTTGCTTTTTCGTGATAATTTAATTATTTAACCAGCTGAAAGTCAATTTTCGAGTCCAAGGCACGAGATTTAATTATTTGAAAAAGTCTTTGTAGTAATGTTAATTTTATGACTGCAGGTTGACGGACACAGCAGGCAAATTATCAAAGAAGCTGAAAATGAAGTTTGCCAACAAGGGTGCTCAGAAAGAGACCAAGGTCATTTCAAAGTGGAAGAATGTCGTGGACACTGATCTCGGGCACGTCGACTTTGATGAATTCAAGAAAAGAGTGTATGGTCAGAAGGGACTCCCCACAGCAATAGCCAGACGGATGGTCAGAAACGGGATATTCCAAGCAGCTGGATTCCCACCGGCAATGGATTGTGCGGAATTAATGGTGGAATGTGCTCTCCATTATGACGCTCAGAAGAGACAAATCATCGCACCTGACGGAAGAGTCTTGGCACACTTGGGCGAACTTGCAATCCAGGAGACCTTCGGCATCCCGGAACATTCACGAACGGTCTATAAGACCAAGGAAGAAGCTAAAAGATTATATGACAGCCAACCAGATCTGTGCGCCACAACAATCAACAAGTTGTGGATGGACAAGCCTAAGCCATCAATCAAGAAGTTGCCCAAGAGGCCTCGCCGAACGGACTTCAAGGAAGATTTTGGGGATATCGTGCTGATGCTGAACAGAATAGCTGGTAACCCTCAAGGCGCCTTCTTCGAGAGCTGGATGTACTATTTTATAGATGAGATCACCTCTGGAGTCAAAATGTTCAACTGGTCACGGATGATAAGTGACAACCTTCATGAGCAACTGATCAACCTCGAAGAGACCAAGTCTTTTAATATGAGTTCATATGTGATATACCTGTTGGCCAGATCATACAAGTATCCAGGATTGATCTGCAAAGGCAAAATTGGCAACGGGGAGAACGAACTCAGGCCTTACGATTGTTATCCACAGCTCCAATTAAAGGAGAAGACTCACTTCAGGAGGGTGCATGATGCCTTCCTAATGCACATTACCAGAAAGCTTCAAGGAGGAGTGCATCAGAGGTTGAGCCATGAAGCAAAAAGTCTTATCAGTAAATACGGGTCTTGGTTCATCCAGTTCCCTAAATTCACATATGTTAGGATCCAGGGATTTACTGGAAATCCCTATAAATTGCCCATCTATCCGACCAATCGGATGATCTTGCTCGAGGTTTTGAGACAGTTGGAGGAGTACCAGAATATCCAGAGGCCATCCAAGAAGGCATCCATCACATTCCCATTCTTCATCGGGAATATGTTAGAATATTGTCCATCAACACAGGCAGCTGAAAGTGCAAGGTTGGAGATCCAATGGTATCCTTTCACGGCTTACAAGTCCAGGGTCAACTATGACCCACATCATAACATTCGGACAGTGGAAGGGAGAAAGTACAAGCACAGGATGGAACTGGAAGATTTCTGGGCAAATGCTGCCGATGAGTATGAAGTCAGGCGGAAAATGTGGTCCAGGATGCCACTAGATTTCATGAGGACAATTGAGTTCTGCCGAGTGCCTGACCAGCTACAAGATGATGGAAACCACGTCCAGCCACGCTTCAAGGAAAGCCGACCTCTCCC
The DNA here is from genome assembly GCA_007258455.2 of Sequoia sempervirens. Lineage (NCBI taxonomy): Eukaryota > Viridiplantae > Streptophyta > Pinopsida > Cupressales > Cupressaceae > Sequoia > Sequoia sempervirens. The sequence goes on from VDFB02075321.1 coordinate 439,337,896, forward strand.
TCCAGTGAAATGGTCAGAACCTGAGCACGCAGACTTGGCAACCCTAATGAGGCCAGTGACTAAATACTCTCAATGGTAGGTTGATTATCATGCCCAAGAATTGAGACAGAGAGGAACCACGCTCACATATGATCTGTTGAGCGAGTCAGAGTCATATTCTTCTAATGCTAGTGCATCCTATTAGGACTTGGTCGGAATTGGAGAAAAAATGAAGGAAATAATGCCAAGTGCTGAGCCTGTTTCCAAGAGGCATAAAGGAGAACCTTCTCGGTCAGCGGCATCCAGGAATATTGACGAGTTGGTAGCTACTATTGACGATTCCTTGGTAGAAATGCTTGAACCTCCTGCAGCTCAGGAAATAAATGATGAACCTATTCAGCTAGATGATGAGGAGCCCTTATCACCTACGGGCACGGAAATCTTAGGTTCAGACAATGAGATTGAGGCTCGGAACAATGACTTCGAGGAGGGAATGATCTCCGCTCTCAGGGGAGTTGTGGATGTTCCAAACGAGGATGAGGTTCAAGTAGAGGATGGCATTGAACAGTCAACCATTCGAGACTGGCTGTTGGAGAGAATGAAGATCCAGGTACCTGCAGGAGCCCAAGAGGAAGAGGATGATACTGCCGATTTCTTGGCAAGATTGGGGCAAGTCGCAATCAAGAAGCCTGCTAAGAAGTTCTCCACCATTCAGAGGAACGAGACAGGCAACCGTTCCGTGCACATTGCAGTACCTACGATGGACAAGCCACAGGACGAAATCACTCCTCAGGAGTATGCTATAACCACTGTTGACCTTGGCCCGACCTCGAAAGGTCAAGAAGTAGAGGAGTTAGATAATTCCGTCTCGACCATCAAAGCGAGACTGGAGAAAGAAGTGACTAAGAAGAAGGAGTATAAGAAAGAGGTCGAACGTCTTAAGGAATATATACAGCATTTGACCCAGCCACTTGATCAGGGCAATGCGACTGTTCCTCCTCTCCTCAATTCATCACAGGAGATGACTAGGGATGTCGAGCACGGAATGGTAACGGCCAGGGAAGCTCAGGACTGGATGGCAAGTGAAGGCACAGAAGCGGCCTTGTTCATTGAGAAGTTGGCACTGGCTTATGGACGAACTTCTTCATTTCTTTCCAGACTGATGGATATGGCAGAGGCATGGGAAGGTATTCCAGATATGCAGGAAAGGCTTATTCCAAGCCTTAGAGTCTTGAAGAGCACTCCAAGAGAGGAGTTGGTTGATAAAAGAGTGATTGCTGCAGGGGCAGCATATGATTTTCATCACTGGTTTTGGGCAGTGACTATACGAGAAGAAGTCTTGGAGAAGGCAAAAGTCGATGGGCTTGGAATTGAAGAACAAGTCAGGAAAATCCAGGAGAAGATTTACATGACAACTGCAGAAGTGTTCGACTGTGAAGTCATCCGGGAGAACGACATGCAGTTGGAGAGATTGAAGCATAAAGTTCAAGAAACTTTCTTCTCGACCACTGGACCATTTTTGAGACAGGACTTTGCGAGAGAGGCAAGACTCGCATCCATTCGAAAGGATTTTGAGAAGCAGGAGGCAGATTGGGAAGGTACTTTTGCTAAATGTGCTGAGAAGTTGGACGGACTTGAATTCCGGATCAGCATGTTGCCACCTGTCACGATGGAGGAGGTCATTGCCGTAGTGTCCAGATTCGCCAAGCACAATGTTGCTCAGATGGATAAGGACGCCTCTCCTAGATTATAGCTGGAACTGCCACTTTTCTGATTGATTTCTAGTTGATAACTCTTGTTATTTTGGGAAACCCTAATTAGGGTTTGGTTGTAATAATCTTGGCCGTTAATCTTGTTTTAATCTCGGCCCTTCATTTTATTTTTGAGGCTCTATATAAACTGATGCTCTCTCATTTTCATTTTGTGTGGAGATAGAATATGAAATTGTTGCATTGAGACTATTTCGAATAATAAAAGCTCTTGAGCATGATTTGCCTTGAATAACTTCTTATTATCAAATAGTAAGCGAGGTTGCATATCATCTTCCGCCATAGATTAAAGTTAAAGTTAGATTAGGTAGAATTTGCTTTGAAAGTTGGTTAATTGAATGAAAGATTGATCGTATTGATTCAATGGTGAAGTGTAGCTCATACTTTCTTCGAATGGATGATTTGCATTCGATGCGTAAAGTTAGCTTGAGCTCTTAATTGTGGAAACTTAACTTCAGCCTCATTCGAGGTTTGAAAATTATTCTCACACCCCTTGAAGATTGCACCCATTTTGCGTATGTTGTCCTGCAGGAGGCGAAACAAAGTGTGGTTTATCCTCTTCACCGAGTCTTTATTGTCTCTTGAGTTCTTAGGCTTAGACTAGATTCTCCTAAACCCTATCCTTTTGCCATTTTTTTTGAGATCCACAATTGAAAGTCCTAATTGAGAGCCTTTAATGATAAATTTCCTAAGTCCTAAACTTGCAAAGATTTTACGTAAGTCCCCTTGTTTATTACCAGCATATCACAACGGCCATTGAGCTTATCCACACGTCGAGACCCGACTAAAGAAACCTTGGAATCGCCATATGATCTTCTCGCAATCTTAGCATACGCGGTGGTTTTTCAAGAGAGGATAGAGTGTCTTTGGGCATTTTATTCTGATGTTTGGTGTGTCATAAAACACGCATCAACAAAGCGCCAACACATAGCAATAATAGGAGTTAAATTTATAGGTGTACACTAATATCCAATTCTTGTCCAACTTCCAAATCAATTGGAGGTTGTCACTCCTCTTGTAAAATTTGGCATATCCCCATGTTTGACACTAAGATGATTTTCATATCTTAGGAGGGTATTGCTCTACCTAATTCATTTAAACAATATCAATTTTTTTCCAGAGTTTTAGAAGTCAAAATGATCGTGGTATTTCTGGGTTATGGGCCCACATTGTAACTTAAAATAGACTTATATAATAAATTTGGGTGCACCTTGACTTATATCAAATTTATCTTAGATATCCAATATCAGTGTCCTTGATATTTAATATTGGATGTAGAACTACTCTTATCAAGAAAAGTGGCTTAGGAGAAGAAGAGTCTTGAATGAAATGATCTCAAAATATTTTCTATATCACTAGTTCAAAGTTCACTAGACCAATGTTACAAGGTTGATCCATGCATCGCCATTGTTTCACGTGAGTGCGGGATGGATCATATGTATTATGGATTTGATTGTGCATTATGATCTTGCTCTTTATTAGAATAAATGTGTTCCTACCTCAATGAAGTTTGATGAACATATCCTATGATAAATCTCAAAACATAACCGTCAATTTATAGTGCCAATGGTTCTTTCCAAATTTTTCTTAAGATCTCTCTAAGAGTCAAAATCTGTTATCTGTATGTTCTTAAAGAATTTAGCTGTCTTCATTACATTCGCTCAAAATTACTGTTTTGGCATGGATGATTGCTCAAATACTTATTTAGTGCATAAATGATGTTAATGAAGAAGCTTCAAGTCTTTTTAGGGAGATCTTTCTAGCAATTTAAGTGATCTCAAGGATTGTGATTTTTTGGGGGATATGCATAAGTAAATCAATAGGTGAATCTCCAGAGACCTTAGATTTTTTTAAAGGAATCGCATTTGGCAGATGTAAAGCCAACCAAGCAACCTTTGGCAGCTTCCCTCATATTAAGATGAGGATTGAAGCATGAAACACATCTATGATCCTAATGGTGATGTTTTCTATTAATGTTGGTCTTCCTTCCCCCTCACCCAAGGTGCAAAACATAGGAGCATTATGGTGATGCACTATAGATGATATTATCTGCCTTAGTGAAAATAATTCCCTTTTCCCTAATAAATGATCTTTATTCTGCAATAGAATCTCTCCATAAATAGGTGGTAGGAATGCATTTACTGAATCCTAATTGTTTGTGTGATAGTTGTACTTTAACACAATTGAAAATGTTATAAGTTTGACTATTTAATATTCATAAGAAGCTTGACATAGCGACAGATCATGTACAATCATGTTCTGTACCTAATTAGGTTTTAATATTTGTTTGAATCTTGATTTTGGGGTTACTTATCTCTCTTTGGCATATGATGGTGGTGAGGTGAATCCATTGGAGAGATTCATTCCTTTTGGACTTATAATCCTATGACAACAATGAAAATGTGGCATACTTTCAACTCTCATAGTGCAGTCATACTTCAATGTTTATGCTTGTGTTTATTATTAAGAGGGCAAGTATAACCTTGTATTAAAATTAATAAGGGAATGATGAAGGACGTCAAATCTCAATTGTCATATCAAATTGCTATAAAATATCTTGGTGTCACAAACTTTAATTCAGTTATGGAAATTATAAATGATTGTTTATACTGAAAACTCTAGTTGAATCAAAAAATATGTTGAGAGGATATTGCAAGGGTTCAAAGTGCACAGATGCAAACTTGTTAATGTTCCTGTTTCTGTTGATTTAAATTTATATGTACAAAATTGTCCCAAGGTATGAAGGACATGTCTCATGTGTTGTCTAATTTTCTTTTCTTTATTATGGCCAAAATACATCAAAATAACTTTCTTAGCCCAAGAAGCATTTGACAGATTTTATAGCAGTATTCTGAAGCTCTTATGGAGTCTAGATAGATTTGGCATTTTCATAATTGTTAGGCATAAAGTAATCATAAACACACATGGAGTGAATACATTAGGCATAAATATATTTAAGGCTTGAAGCATACACATAAGTACACGTAAGACGTGGAGCATACACATAAATACACGTAGGACATGAAGCATACACATAAATACACGTAAGACACCAAGTATACTATTGACGTGGTTTTTGAGACCGCACCAACATAGAATAAAGTTTCACAATGGATACCCTATCCTCTCTTGAACAAAGTATTCAGCATGCTAAGATTGCAAGTAAGATCATGCTTTCAACTCCAAGGTTCCGAAATACTTGGAACACCCTCAGTTGGTTTGATGTGATTTTGCTGTTTTTCTACGAGGGGACTTACACAATTGTTCAAATGTCCTGCAGTTAACGACAAGGTCGATGCTTTGGAGGGGATTTTTGTGCGAATGATTTGGCAATAAGATGCGTTTTCCTAGAGTTAACCAGAAATGGACTGAAAGTAAATAAGTTATAAGGGAGAAATGGATCTAAATTCTATTCTAAAGTGGGGCGTGGGATCAATCTCAACAAGCTTCAACCAATCTCTGCTCCGCCTCACGCTGGACAGCTTACACAAAGTAGGTGCAATCTTCAAAGGGATAGTGAGTAATTTTCAAGTCACAACTCAACATCAAGATACCGTCAAAACGACGCATACCAAGGAATGAGCTACAACTGAAGTTAAGTTTATGAAATCCTCCAGTAGACCACGCAAGGCAAACTTGCCGTCAGCAAGCCGCTAGTGGTATGGAATGAAACAAAGTGCCTTGATCAATGCCACACATCCACAGCTACCATCTACTTGCATGAAATGAAAATGCTACTACTTACGCTACTTGGAATTGAAGGGAAGAAGAAACCTTGCTAGCTAAACACAATGAAGATGAATTTTACCATCAATGAAAAGATCTTCTATTATGAAAGTGTTACACAACAATTTCTTACAAAAGTTTTCAAAGGAAAACTTTCCTTCTCCTCCAAACTATGCTAAACTATCAAGCAAAATGCCTCTTTGCTCTAGCCTCTACTCTGATCTAATATCTAATGTAATGTCTACTCTAATGAATTACAAATGAGGGGGACTCCCCCTTTTATAGATAGCCCAGTCCAATGGACGGCTAAGATTACAATCAAAAGAGTGGCTAAGATTAAGCCACCTCAGCCCTAACCCTAAAAACTGCCAGAATGGGGAGTGGTACATTAAATGAATCAAAGATTCCCACTCACTCTCAAAATAGTAAGGCAATTAATGCCCACAATCAGTTTTCTAGAAGATCCTCGTCCAGTAGTGCATTCCCACTCTCCTTCTCTCTGGCTGCAAACTCAATGAACCTGCCAAGTACAGCCTCAATCTCCTGAACTAAAATGGGTGGAATGCAATCAAGCTGGAACTCTAACACCGTGACTGACGGTTCATGCCGTGCACAAGATTTTCTCCAAGCAACTAAGGCGTCCTGCTTGCTCTGGATCAAGTTGGAGAAAGTAGAGGTGTTTTCAAAGTCATCCTGTACGAAGGTCTTCACTTCTGAAAAGAACGGCACCGGCCTAGCCCTCAAATTATCAGCAGTCACCTCATCTGGATTCAACCGCCTAGCAAATATGGCCTCGAAAGTATTCTAGACTCCATCAATGATATTGGCCATAGCCTCCAGACTGGCTGAATCCGCCTGTGTGGTCGAAGAAACCACGTGATTGCTGAAGAATACCATCTAGAAAATCATACCGTCATTCTCCTGAATGACCCCTCCATCAATCAACAATCACAAAGGAACATGTCTCAATGCCTCAAGACGCTGAATTACTTTGTTCCATAAATGTAAGCATCTCCCCAAGCCTAATCAATGCTCCATTTCTAAAATACCGAAGCTCGGAAAAGCATGAGCAAGGTCTTCCATAAACTTTTATGTCTCTCCTATAACCCATTTGTCTGCCTCCTGTGCCATCTTCCCTAACTCCAACAAGCCACTGATTGACTCTCTAGGTATCTCAGCTGGAAGTTCTATCGCTGGAATCTCCTGCCCACGAGAACGAGACAACTGTTGTACATATCCCATTAAAGCCTTATGCTCTCGTTTCAACCTTTTGTACTTCCCTTCCTTTTTAAATAATCTATCCTTGAGGGCGAGGTAGGAGTTATCACACTCCTCTACAATCTGGGCACCCGTGGGACGTCCTAACTCCAAAGTTGTGACCACATAGTTCGCTGGCACTGCTTCATCTCGGTCACAATCAACTTGTGGCACAGCTACGTGAAGAGTGCGGGAACCATCCTCATCAGGGATATTTTGAAAACTTTCGTGCTCTCTTCTTCTGTGGAGGTGCGCTGATCCTGTTCAAGAACTCTTCCATTTCAATGCTGGATCAATCTCTTGGGGCTTCTTCTCATCCTATCTCTGAGCCAATCGTAATCGTATATCGGATATCAAATGGCTGCTGTTCTTGTGCCTCTACTTCTCGAACTTGTTCAACCTCTATATCATTCTGGTGAGGCTCATCGGCCTCAAGTGGTTGAGTATCTCCTGAAACTATATCATCATCATCCAAAGCGGCCTCTAACTCACGCTGAAATTGAGGGTCAGTAGCAGTCCCCTCATCAGTCTACTGGTCATCTCTAGCAGGTGCGTTGACGCTCTGGCCAATTGATTCCCTCCGTGGTGGCTGATGATTTTCTTGCACTGCTTGCACCTGATTCAATGCATTTCTTTGATCAGCAAATGAAGAAACTTCCTGTATGCTTGGAGAACGTGTCTCCAAAGGCGTGGGTGCTTCAACTACAACTCTGGGAGGTTCCGGCTGAACTGGCTCTTGCCAAATTGGCTCCTTTCTTCTGGATTCTGGACCCCATGTGATTTGTTTCTTTCTGTCGGTGGTGGGTGTCCTATGATCCCCCATCAAATTGTAAGTCAGTGCAATCGACCTACTCTTCAATCTGCTCACACGCCTGTCAATCCATGCTCTGGTGAATGTCAAGACCGGAATAGAAAGCGTATCCAAGTCAGCGACCTCTGGTTCTGACCAATCCGGGAGTGGAAGTGGAGTATCTCTCACTGCTGCATAATCTGGATGGACAACGTCCATGTCCTCATTCACCTGGTCTGGTACCGAAACAACTTCACACTCCTTGATCATGTTAATTGGCAACCGAGAGAACATTCTTTTCCTGACTTCAATCTCGTCTGATGCATCAGCCCAATAATCCTCAATATTTGCTTTGTGTTTAAATTCTTCTGACAGTACCCATTTGATGTTATTATGTGGATCATAGTGCTGTCGGATGGTGTGATAGGAAAAGTGATAAAATTGAAGCTCACTCTCGGCCTCTCTAGCTGCCTGAAATGTAGGACACACTTCATCTGAGTTGCCCATGACAATTGGGAAGTCAATTCCTTCCTTCTTCCGAATCTTATTGTAGGCAACCAATTGCCTGGATATCTCTAACATCAATATTCTGTTGGTTGGGTACTTAGGCAGTCTGTATGGATATGACGAAAATCCTTGCAGCCTTATGGAAGAAAACTTCGGAAATTGTATAAACCAGCACCTATACCTTTCAATCAATTCTTGGGCTTCTCTCGAGATTCTGTGATGCATCCGTTCCTGGAGTGTTCTCGTGATGTGCATGGTGAAGGCGTCATTGACACGCTTGTAGTAAGTAGTGCTTGCCAGATGCAACTGTGGACAAGCCTCGTGAATTTTGAACTGGTGAGAGCCACAACCAATAGGTTCCTTGTATAAAATCCCCTTGTACTTCGTCATACGGGCCAGCATGTAAATAATGTAAGAGCTCATATAAAATGTCTTCGTTCTTCTTAGGCCCAGGAGTTGCTCGTGCAAATTGTCACTGATCATTGCAGCCCAGTTGACGTAATCCTTTCCCTCCAGCATGAGGTTGATGTAGTAGAACATCCATGGCTCGAAAATAAATGACTGCGGGCAACCTCCAACCCGACTTAACATCATGATGAGATCACAATATTCTTGCTTCAAGTCTTCTGCTATGATTTGTTTCGGCAGCTTTGTATGAGAAGGCCTGGGATTGCTCATCCAGTGAGTATTGATTGTCTTTGTACATCTCTCGAACGCAAAAGCATACAACCGCCCAGTTCGCTCCCTTGATTTGTAAATCATGTTTCTAAGCACTGGGATTCCAAAGGCTTCTCCAATGGCAGCAGGAGTGAGGTTGGCGAGCACTTGTCCATCTGGTGATACAATTGTTCTGCGATCCTTCTCGTAGCAGTTGGCGTACTCCATCATTAGCTCCGAACACTGAATGGCTGGTGGGAAACCAGCAGTTGCATATAACCCACTTCGAACAATGTTATGTGAAGTAGTGGAAGGTTGATGACTGCCAACTCCTAGTATTTTGTTCCTGAATGCCTCCAAATTGAAAGAGACCAAGTTGGTATCCGTTAGCTTGCCCAACTTTGAGGTAAATTTTGATTCTGGCATAAATGTCTTGCTCAGCTTCTTGATAACTGCTTGTCTGGATGCGCCATTGTTGTCTTTGCCAGTTGTCCTTGCTTCAGCCATCTGCAAAATAATAAACGTCCATCAGCAAATTAACTTTAGAAAATAAATAAAATACTGTGCAGGGCTGCCAGGCAACTTCAAGAAGTTGCAGTATTATATCTCATTTGCAAACCTTAGCTTCTCTTCAACAAATTTCGAATTTCAGTCACTCAGAAATTTTTTAAGCAAACTTTAACTTCAGCAACTTAGCAAATTTTTTAAGCAAACTTTAACTTCAGCAACTTAGCAACTTCAAGCTTTGATAAAATCGCCTACTTTACTCTAGCAACCAGCAACTTCAAGAGACTTAGCAAAGTGCAGATTTCAGTAACTTCGCCCTTGCAAGTTCGCACTTCACTCTCTCAGCAAATTAGCAAGTGCGCACCTCGTCAATAACACTCAGCTTCAGCAATGTGATCACTTCAAGCTTCAGCAATATTCTTCTTCAAATCGAAATTTCTCCACTCAACTTTCAGCCACAAACTCTTCAATAGCAAATTCGAACCTCAGTCTCAGCAACTTCAAATTTGAACTTCACTCAGCAGCTCACTCTCCAGTCTTCAAGAATTCGAATTTCTTCAACACTTGCAGCTACAGCAAAATTTCAGACTCCTCCAGCAATTCAGTCCTCAACAATAAACTTAGCTTCACCTTCAGCAAATTTGAACTTCCTCAACTGTGAAAAAGAAGTGAGAAACTTCTCAACTTATAGGGAATTTGAATTCTAGAAGAAGGCTAAGTTTAGCCAATGCATTAAATTTCCACTACTTCACTCAAGAATTTGAATTTTCCCTCTCTGGCATTTCTGACACTTGTCCGAGAATCTCAACCTTCTAGAAGTTCAATTTTGACTGGCATATTTTGAATTTACTTCAAAAAAAATTTAATTTAAACTCATCAATTCGCCAGCCGAAGTTTTGTCTTGCAAATTCTAGATTTTAATCGCCTCTGTCACTCTGGAAAATTCACCAATGAAGCATTCAATCAAAAATATCTAGGCAATTCACTTCAAATTCGTTGTCTGGAGAAATTCATCTTGAAAACACATTTTGTTCACTTTGCCTTAGAAAATTTTAAAATTTTCCCTTAGGAAAATTCACAATTCGAGCACCGATTAAATTCTTCATGCTGGAGGCTTTGGCGAAGTACGAAAGACATAGAAATCCGTTCCTCATCACAAACGTCCAGTACCCAGAAGAAGATTTTCTCCAGAATTTGTCGAATCCATGGGTACTCAACGAAAGGGTTCACTTAAATTTTCAAAAAAATTTAACCTTAGAAAAATATTATTCAATCAATTTTAATCCCGTTCTTCATCTCTATGATCATCCTGTTACTCTAACTTGAGAAGTTTTTTGAATTCATCCTGCATTGCCACCATCCTCTGACTTCATCTCTGGAGAATTTGCTCGTGCTTCAAGAAACAAAACTTCATCACCTTGGGTCTAGGCGTATTTTCTAAGGAAGAAAATACTTGCCTTAGAAATTTTTTTTTTTTAAATCATCTTGAAAATTTTGCCTTAGAAAAATTTTGCCTTGGAAATTTTATATTCAACTTTGATCACTTTGCCTGTGAGAAAAAAATTACTTCACTTAGAAGATCTTCCTACAAGCACATCATATTTTATTTCCATCATCTTCAACGCCTTAGGAAGAATTTTGTTATTTTGCAACTCCAACGCCTAGCAACTTTATTTTATTCATCACCTTGCATTTTATTTCACACTTGAAAGATATTTGAATTTAAAATTCCAACGCCTTTTATTTTTCACTCACCACCCTAGGCGCAATATTTTCTAACACCTTATAACACTTACCACCTTGGGCGCATATAACACTTGAAGAAGAATAATAACCACGCCTAGCATTTACCTTGTTTTGACCACGCCTTGGAGTATTTCACTTCACCCTTTACCTTATTCACCACCCTTCATTCACTTTTACTATCTTCAACTTGGGCGCATTTTGGCTTGCATGAAGGATGACTCTTAGACTTCCCCGTTTTTGTCTTCACTTGACCTCATTTGGGCGCATTTAGGCATGTAAGGAGGATGAACTTCGTTGACTTGTTGACTTCTTGAGCGCATTTCTCATGTAGAGGAGGATGAAACTTGCAACGCATCCCACAAGTGACCTTTCAACTTCCCCTTTTTTGTCTTTACATGGGCTCTTTTGGGCGCATTTGGATATGTGTGAAGGATAAAAGCTTTGACTTTCCTTTGACTCCTTGCATTTTGGGCGCCTTTAGCTCTTGATGAAGGATGAGATTCATACTTAGAGATTTTTCCTAGACATCTCTCAAGGTGGGCGCATTTAGGTGGGTGAGGAGGATTAAACACTTTGACTTTTCCTTGACTTTCCAAGCATGGGCGCATTTGAGCATAGGTGGAGGACAAACTTCATACTTAGAATTTTTTCAACGTTTGAAGGCTAGCCTGTGAAGGGGGGGCAAATGGAGGCCTGAGGAGGATGAAAATTTTTCATGCCTCAGAAATTTTCTTAATTTCTCCACCAATTTGGGCTTATTGGGCCATGGCAGGAGGACGAAGCTAGAATTAGAGATTTTCATGCTTGAAGAGGGCGCATTTCACCCAGTAAGTAGGACGAAACTCAGACTTAGACATTTCTACCTTCCTCCACCAGCCTCTGCACGCCTGCTATTTATAGTAAGTCTTTCAATTCTTGCACTTCGGAAGCTCAGATTGCCTTGAAATTTTGAACACTGGATCCTCACAACTTCATCAACCTGTAGACACTGCTATTTCGGGTTGGCCTGCTATTTTTAGCTCATTTCTGGAGGTGATTTACTATAAATAGTAACTGTCCGCTTCTGGTATCTCCACAACTTCGATTAACTTGAAATTTGAATGAGGTGCTCCTCACCATGTGACCTGCCTGTCGACATTGGCGCATGCAACTGACTTTGTATTTTTAGCCTGTTTCCAAAATGACTTACTATAAATAGTAAGTGCTCCGTTTGACTTGAAATTTTACCAGCAGATAGCCTGAAGGATGCCGATCGCGGTGGTTTACACCGGTTTTCGAAAATTCTGACTTTTTACCCCTCTTTTCAGGCCCTGAAGCTGGAAACCTTAATTTGTTCTGCATGCGTATCAAATAATCTCTGTTTGTTCTCGTTTCTGCTACATTGTGATCAGCTCGTGATTCTGAAGTGCTGGGAAGCGGCTGTCGGGATGCACCTGCTAAAAATAGTAAGTTCCTTAAGAAGTGACCATCTCCGTTTGCATGTTACGTCACTGCGAAGCTCTCGAAAAACCCATAAGGGATATGTAGACATGCAAAGAAAATGGTGACATGCAAACCCTAAAAATAGCCTCGAAAGATTGAACTCTGAAAGTTGTCGGCTCATTTTGCATGTTATATCATCGCGAAGGTCTCTGAAAACCCAGAAGGAATCTCCAGACATGCGTTTGAAAATTCTGCATATAGGCCCTAAAATTAGCTCCGGAAGCTGAACTGCTAAAAATAGTAAGTTGCTTGTTTTCGTTCAAATTTTGCACACGAGCAGCTTGATCTGTTCTGGACGCAGCGGGATTGTCAGAATCCCAAAAATGCTGAAGGAACATCTGTAATTGCACACTTACTAAAAATAGTAAGTACTCGGAATCTGATGAAACTTTGCTGGGAGCCTGCTGGAAGCATACTGAGAACAGCGTTAGTCTTTATTTTCAATTTATTCACTTGGTTTGACCTCAGATTGACCGGGGAAGTACAAAACCCTAATTTTAGGCATTGGCCAGATTTCTACGTTTAGGCTCAACGACAGGCACAATCCTCGAAAGGTAGACACCAGAAAAGAGACGGACAGAGAAAGAGAGAAAAAAGACCAAGCCAAAAGACCGGAATGGAGCGAAAATTAGGGGGGTCCCCATTTTGAATGGGGCGATGTGTGAAAAGGTCACAACATATACATGTGAAAGACGCACACATACAGAAATGAAATGTTGGCCTACTTGATTTTATTTTTGATTTACTTAAGAAGAGGGCTGAATAGTTAACCCTAATTGAATGGCCGTTAAAGTAGGTTTCTCTCGCAGGCTGGCAGGATTAATGCTCTAATACCAATTGTAATGTCCCCTAATTGGGGTATGCTTGATTTTTCCCAAAAAGTAACAATTCCAACAGTACAATTTGTTTTACAAATAGTATTCTAAAATTAAATCATATAAAAGTTATTGAACTTAAGAATAAATGAACAATTAAGATAAATAACATCACCTACTTGGATCTAATCTATAGTTTAATTTCCAATAACCAACCATAGTAGGGATTGGAGAGAAAAGTACGATAGGTTTCCCAGAGACTGTTCATCACAATTAATCCCAAGAGCATGGTATAACACCCCTTGGCCCACAAGTGGTAGGAACTCCCATCCTCCAACACGGGGTTGTAAATTTTAAATGAACAGATTATGCACAGAAACTTAATTCAAATCAGACAAAATAACACAGCAGATACCCTGGGAAAACCCTCCTCTTGAGGGAGAAAAACCCAGCAACAAAGATCTCTCTTGTATATACAAATAGAGGCAACAATTCTCTTTACAATGAGGCCAATCTCAGGGCCAATCTTCAGCACCTAACACAGATGCAATATCAGATAATAATCTGCACTTCTATGACAACTAAATCTGCCCTTGAAAGATTCACAATCTGCTCTCAAGGAAATTCGCACTTGACTGAAATAACTCGAACTTGCTTGAATGAAATCGAACTTGAGTGAATGTGAATTGGAGAGGAAATGGCCTTGTATATATACAAACATGAAAGAGGTCGCACCTCTTCATGTGCAAGGTCGGCCAAATTACAAAAAATACAATTTTCAAATAATAAATATAAGTTACAAGGAAAGTCGGCCCAAGAATTATATTGTTGCCAAGAGATGCGCCCATCCTCATTAATTGTCACATATTTATATATGTCTTCACTTGTGGCTGGAAGGACAAGCCTGAAGCTGCACTATCATTAACAGGGGTGACCTACTTATATTGTGGGAACCAGTCTGCTGCCTATCCCAATCATGTTTCCTTGCTAATCCATGCATGATTGCTTGTAGAGAAACAAAAAGATTAAATCAATAATTATAAGAGTATAAATAGATTAGAAATTCCCATTAGTAACTAGATTAATGATACATAAGAGATTATATATTAAACAATATAGTCAATCATGCTCGTACCAATCACTTATTAAATCAAATGGTTGTTTTTTTTTAATTTAGATTATTCATATAATATCCAGTGTCACCCCAAGTTTCCGGGACAGTGACGGCGGGACAAGTCCCCAAGTTTCCGATTTTTGAGGCCAAATTTAGGGACGGCAGGGGACGGCTATATAAAATATAGAAAAATTTAAAATATATAGGGAAACATTAAATATTCATATGAAAACAAGGATAAAGCATGCATATATACATTATAGAAACTTAGCTTATAACATTTTTGTTAAGAATTCATTGCCAATATAGTTTTTTTTTCAATTACAATATGAAAATCAAAATAAAAAGAACATGGTACACTGTTGTCGTCCCCCTGGCCATTTTCGCGACCGGGACAGGGACGGGGGGGTTTAGACCCAGGGACACGTCCCCGGGTAACACTGATAATATTCCATCTCCTTGGATAATGCCTTTCCCCACTCATTTGTTTCTTTATATCTTCTATGGTGGGGAGAGTCACATCCATTCATTTAACAAGAGACACCCTTCGGCTTCAACCAAGAACTGCCTCCTTTCTTTTAATTATTACTTACCAAGTGTTGCCTCCTTCCTTTTAATTATTACTTATTTATTTCCTTATGGGTTGATGCTTTTCCTTGACTAATTCTTATCGGATCCTCTTGAAGAGTCGTCACTTCCCATCTTGGTCGTTGCTTTCCTTATCCCCTTGGTCTGCGCTTATTATGAGTCTAAGATAGGTTGCGGGGGCTCTTTGGTAAGCAATTATTGTTGCGGCGGGTTTGTGAATTATGGCGGGGGCATGAAAAGTTCTACCTAAGACTCGAGAGTACCACTTGTTGGTGTTGAATGTGTTATTCAACTACTTTAACTTTTGCTAGCAAAGAAGAGGTGATTGATGGTGGATGGTACCCATATAGTACCAAACATGGAGACATTATGTGTGGAAAGAAATGTTACAGCACCATTCTACTAGTGGAAAGCACATATCTCTCTTGCTTATTTGAAGAAAACATTAAAGATAGCCCTCCAAGCACTTGTTGACCACCTTACTCTATCCATCTAATTGGGGATAATATGACAAGCTATAAGCAAGTTGAGTGACCGAACATGAGAATATGTTAGTCCAAAAATTACTTGTATATATAGGATCAAATCACTAATTATGATTTTTAAGTCCAATGCAATTTGTGAATGGTATCCATGAAATTTGTTGCTACAATTAGGTGCGAAAAAGCACAAAAATGTGCATATTTAGTGAGTTGATCCAGAACAAGTATGATGTCATTCTAGGTAACTTGTGATGATATCCATGGATACCTCTTCCCACCTCTAGTTTGGAGTAGATAGGGATTGCAGAAGACATGAAATTTTAATTGTCTCCCCTTTATTTTTCAGCATATCATGCATTTTGTTACAAAATTTTGGACATCCCTTTGAGCCCATCCCAAAAGAAATCTTGCTTAATTTTATGATCAATATTCAATAATCCCAAGTGCACACCTATTGGAGAAGCATGTAGTTCTTCCAAACCCTAACTTAAGAGTTAAGGGTGGATTTTTTACATAGGTAGAACCTATCCTAGTACAATAGAGCATTTCCTTTCCATGCAAATTTTTCTTACACACTTGCATCCGATTGGATCTTTTCAATGAGAATTTGAGTATCCATGTCCTTCTTCCACTCTTCTTGTGCCTCAACCACCAAATCTCCTTGCAATATGGAAATTGCATACAATAGTGACTTTGTGGGCTTATCCCTTTTTAATAGAGCATCAACCACAAAAGCATCCTTTCCTTTCTTATATATGATCTCAAAGTCATATCCCAACGGTTTTGTGACCCATGTTTTATGTTCTTTTAGATGACAACCTTTGTTCCAAGAAGTATTTGAGACTACCATGATTTGTATTTACCTTAAAGTGTCTTCCCATTAGATAAGTTCTTCATTATTTGATTCCATAAGAACTACTCCCATGCCATGCCTAGAAGCATCACATTCTACAATAAAGGTTTTAGAAGAATTTGGGGTAGCTAAAATTGGAGTTGTGCACATGTCTTCCTTTAGCTTCTCAAATTCCTTGGTGCAACCTCATTCTATTGGAAGGAATCATTTTTCAACAAAGCTATGAGAGGTGTTGCTATGCTAACATATTTTTTTACAAATTGGCAATCATAACTAGAAATCCCTAAGAAACTATCTAGGTTTTTGAGTGTCGTAGGCACTTTCTATTATAGTATGCCTTTGATCTTGTGAGGCTTCGCCTTAACTCCTTCATGTGAAAAATATGACCCAAGTACTCTACCTCTTTAACTCCAAAAACACACTTGGATGCTTAGCATAAATCTAATGCTATTCAATAATGTCCAAAACCCAATTTACACACTACAAGTGTTCCTCCCAAGTTTTGTTTTGTATTAAGATATCATCAAAAAATATCATAATAAATTATCACAAAAATGGTCTAAAGATAGAGTGTCAAACTTTGAAATGTAGATGGTGCATTTGTGAGGCCAAAAGGCATCATCACAAATTCATGGTGGTCCTCATGGGTTCAAAAAGCTATCTTATGTACATCCTCATCTTTAATTCTGATTTGATAATAACTAGAATGAAGGTCAAGTTTGGTAAAATAAATAGCACCAGTAAGCTTATATTACAAATCATCAATTACTGGGATTGGAAACTTATCTTTTATGTTGTATTTGTTAAGCTCTCTATAATCAAGACACATTTTCTAGGTTTCATCGTTCTTGCATTCCATTACTAATAGAGAGGAGTAAGTGCTTTATACCTAATAATATTTGTCTCTAGCATCTCTTGTACCATCTTCTTGATCTCTCTTTTCTATATATATGGGTACCTATATGCCCTGATGTTGGGTGATTGGCTCCCAGGTACTAATTGAATGGCATGGTCATGATCTCTTTTTGGAGGCAACCTTTTGGCATATCCCCAAAAATTACCAAGTGACTATTCACAATTGCTTGCAAATCTAGCAATGTAGGAACCTTTCACTTATAGGATTCTAATGGAAACAATTGGGCCACCAACCTATTTTCCTCCTTGTTAAGCATCTTTTGCATTTGATGAGAGCTTACCATTTGTGGAGGCTTTTCTTGCAACCCTCTCAATTCAACTATCCTACTTGTAAGTGAAAACACATGAATAGTTCCTAGAAGTTCATCTCAATTTTCCTCAATGTAGTAATTTAATGGACTCCCAAAACAATGTCTATTACAACCATGGAGATAGCAAACATAGGGAATTCTAGTCAGTAATATTCCATGGAAAGTTTAATTTATGGCATTTCCTTGAACAATTAATAGTTCCTACATTTGCAATCATGACCTAAAATTCTAGAGTTAGATAGATAAAAAAAAATTAGGCAAGAAAATAACTTCTTGTTGATGAATTTGTGAGTGCTTCCTGAGTCTATCAACATTGTTATCTCTCTTTCTTCAAGAAACCCACTACTTTGAGATTTTGTGGGATGTTAATTCTTGAAATTGTATGAGAAGAAATATTTGATTTGGTATCTCCTAATCACTCATTTGGCTCATTCCCAACCTCTAATATTTGTTCTTCATCTTCTTCTTCCCCACTAGGCCCTTCAATGTAGAACAATTTCTTTTTAGCACATTTATGTCGTCAACCATATTTGCTATCATAGTTAAAACAAAACACTTTTTTCCTTTTTTCTTCAATTTTTTGAGGATTTAATCTAGTGGGTTGAGAGATGGTTGTGTTGAAAATCTCCTCTCTTGTGCCATTGAACCCCTACCTTCTAGGAGCTACAAAATTTTCCTTTTCCCTACATGCAAGGATAAAAGACTTAGATATAGTAGAAGGATTAAGCATGTGTACCTCATGTTGGATATGATCCTTGAGCCCACCCAAAAATAAGTCATTTAAGTTCTCTATAAAAAAATTCTTGCAAGAATAGGCTTTGAAATTTCTAAATATAATCCTTGACTGATCTTGTTTTCCGTAGTTTGGTTATCTAGCTAAAGAAGTTCTTTGATACACAATTGATATAGTGCAACTATAGCTCCTCCATAAAAGTAACGAAGTGAGAGCCTTTTTCTTTCGTTGAGAACATAGCCATCAGTACCAAATGAATTTCTCAAGTTCTAAATACAAGGAAACCATTGTCACCCTCTTCCCACTTGGAATTTGATTTACATCAAAAAAAATCTCCATTTGATTTATCTAACTAATTGGTTCCTTCCCATCAAACTTATGCATATCCAAAATGAATGTTGGCATTTGGATTATGATTCACTTTTTCAAGCAATCCACCTTGATTGCTTGAAGAATTGGAAGAGAGTGGGTTATGAGGTTGCTCCATTGGTTAAGAGAATGATATCTTCTAGATAGATTCTTGGAGTTGTGGTATTGCCCTTTCCCATTGTTTTCTCATTTTAGACTTGATGCTAGCCACTTCTTCTTTGATTTCAAACTACATATTGTCTATACTTTCTTCCAATTACTGTATTTTTTATTTGCTTAGAAAGAAAACATAAAATATGAAGTTCCACCTCATCCTAACCTTGAATCTATATCCTTTGTGTTAGGATTTTTTTCTTTTTGTGTGAGAATTTGTAATGTCCCCTCGATGGGACTGCCCTAAATTTTCCCTAATTCCTTAAAGCAAGAATCAATTAGACAAGTTTCAGATTGATGAATAAAACAAATGCATTATCATCATAATCAAATATGACTACTATTCTTGATTGGAATAGAACTTCGTCTTGTCTCCTCTTTCCTAGCCTCATTGGACGGCGAATTACTGTGCAAAGGGCACGTGAACGCATCTCAAGTTGGACACCCTCAAGGTTTACTACCCGTCTTGGGCTCCGTCCAACAGTGGGCCAATTACCAGCTTTTCCCTCCACAAACGCACAGTCCTTATTGAGTGCTAGCAAAGGGAGCTCTGGCCCGAAGTCTATCCTTCAAGGTAGAGTCATAAAAGCTCCATGAGACACAATAATTGCTGTAAGCAATATTATTGTGTCTTGACAAATAACATTCATAATGTAGACACATATTTTGTTCTTACATATTAAATCAATGTCACAGATCCATTATTCATATTTTAGCAATAATCGATAACTCAAATATACGTAGATCTGTTATCTATGACAAATAATATATTTAATTGCATATCATAGTAAAATATAACATACTACAAGAATAATAAACATAATACTTATCTGGTGGCTGTTATACTGACAAGGATATCTGAAATCCCGATCTCATTCTCCTCCTAATTGATCCATCTGTCCTTAACACTTAGAAGATATCATTAGTATGAATCAAATAAATAAGAATATGTTTTCCCTTTGTATATTAAGAATCATAATTGCTTATAAGGTTCAATAATTGATATTTGTGCCCCTGTTTATAAATATAATCTAAATCAGTATATATATCATCATTTCTAATTGACTTGATTTATAAATACATATATATCTTAGTTCTATATGAGTAAGTATATATGTACTCTACTTCAATGTAAGTAGTGCATATATAATCTTTCCTATACCATTATTCATATCTACGTGTGTGTATATATATATATATATATATATATATCAAATTTATCTATTATTCACATATCATAATATATTAAAATATATCTATCAACTGACATTTGAATCATTAATGTATTTGATAATCAACAGACCTAAATCCGCTATTCTCACTTCTATATACATAAGTAATTATGAACATCAAAATATGTATACATTTATACCTACAGATAATAACTGTAATAAGCATAATACAAAAATAATTAATCTAGATCATAAAATGCATATATACATATATATATATAATTGCAGACCCTACCACAGAAGTAACAAATATAAACATCATACAACAGCTTACAATAATTATGGTGAACTTACCACTGTTGCTGCTTATTCCTTGTGATTGAGCTTTCAAAGAATATTTATTTGGAATGATTCCTTTTTACCAAGATATATTCCTCTTTTCATTCAATGTCCTATATATAAGCTTTAATTATTTCTTATTTTAAATGAAAGACACTTACCTCTTAACTCTCCCAGCCACGAAGCTCTGGTTTTAGAGAGTGTACATGAGTTGCTGTTTAGAATATGTTCTTCTATCTCCTATGCATCGGTAACGGTTCTTTTTGTGCTCTTCCATTCCATAAGGAATCACTAGCTTTATTAAAGTCCTTCCTTTCATTCGTAACCCTTAGGATTTCTTACAAGATTCCTTTCAGAATCTCTGACGGAATATATTCCTTTTTCTTTTTTTGATCCCTTTTTTCTTCTTGTCCGATCCCCTCTTATATCCTCTTCTTTGGAGAGAGGTCGTGCCTCCTTGGAAGGTTGCTGCCTTCCCAATCGCTGCCTCTTGAGCGATTCGATTCTTTTTCTGAGTTTTATTGCTGCCTTTATTTAGATGTATATTTATTTTATTACTTTATTTTTTGTTGTTTATTATATTCATCTAATTTTTTATGACTATTATAATATTTTAATCTCTTATTTAAACACTAATAAATTGCCATTATATTATTATTGTTTTATTCTAGTGGATTTACAATTTATAATATTGATTGTTCTATTTATTGATTATAATTATTATAATAATTATAATTGTAAGAATATTTAGATTGTCATTATTTATAATTATACTTTTGATATTTATATTATTATAATCATAACAATGATGTTAATTACTCATAGTTGTATTTTGATATTTGAACGATTTTGATATCTGTATTTCAATATCTCATATTTCGTACTACGATTTTGGGAACATGACAGTCCACCCCGCCCAAGATTGCTTGTCCTCAAGCAATCACAATTCCAAACATCTTTTCACTTCGATAATTACAGCTTCTCAACCCAAGAAGCAAGTTGACAAACAAATTCAAATCTTTTAACCATGGGGAAAACCTTGTTTGAAGACACGTCAGGAATGATGCTTACACAAGGAGATACTTAATGAAGTATACACATAAAGACACGTGCGGTTTATAAAGTACACACATAAGTCGCAAAGTGTGAACGCACGCAAGTCGCAAGTCATACGCATGAATACGAGTAAGATACATGAACACCAGTCATAGTGTAAAAGTAAGCCACAAAATTGATAGGGGCACTTGGATATATTTGAATACATAGATCACGCAGTCTGCACTTGAATGCATTGAATACATAAGTCACACTTGAATACACGTAGAGTATGAATCCGAGTCATATAATATACTTAATAATGTCCACATAAGACATGAAGCAATCACTCAAGCATGGATCATGCACTTGATTACAAGGAAAGTGTTATAAATATCTATACACGCAAGTCCTGGATTTCATTTGAATACGCATGAGGCTTGAATCAAGCATACATGGAAGAGTATTTATGGAGTAAATATGTTGAAGACATAAGCAAACATCTAAATGCACAGGAGAAGTGGAGCATATCATAAACTCATGAAACATATACATGCATGGAGTATCTGTAAGACATCTGATGCAAGCAGTAGTGCCCCACTTCACAGAGTCAGGAAGTACACATATGAGCAGGGATCATTCTCACGATGACTCATAAGTCATGGCAATACACGCAAGACATTGTAATACACGTTGGCAAGATCATACATGAATACACATGAGATATGTAGATCACAACACAAAGTACATACACGCATTCAAACATGAGGACACATCAATTAAGAAGTAGATGAAGCGTGAAGTATTTGTATTAGCACACATGAATACGTATACAGTCATACACTTATACAAGGCCGGAATCATACACGTGCAAGCATTTGCATGGATCACACATGTTGAATACATGTCAGATATCGAGAAAATATTTCGACGGCATTTAATAGGTACGCATATAATCATTCATGTTGAAAACATACCATACATGGAGCAAAAGGTCATACATGAGACAGTCATAAGGTAGGCACATAAGATATTGTAAGCCACAATCACTTCAGAAATGAAGTTAGGAACAAACGAAGCATGAGAGAACATTAAAAGATACATAAGTCACGTTACGTAACCTACTCAAGGTATTAAGGAGGCACTAATGTATCAAACATGAATTAATCATTCATAAAGCTTTCATGAAGCAATCATGCTGAAGGCACATCGAATATAATCACTCGCAAGATATTATACTTAGGAATTTGCAAGCAACGCACATTAATACACTCAAGGTATGCAAATACACTCAAAGCAGTATACGTCTTCGATCGGAAGTATACACTCAAGAATTAAAACATAACATAAATATACACATGCAGTAAATATGCTAAAGCACATTAGGCATAAAGCAAGTATGTAAGACATAAGACACACTCATATAAATCATACCTTTGAACACACGTAAGCTGTACAGGTCATGAAAAATACTTGGAGCATACACCAACTCGAATACATCAGGTATGAAGTATTTACATATAGGAATTTACACACATAGAGCGAGAAGCATTTAGTCATTACATAAGACACGAATATGTAGAGCATTCACGCACACTCAATTTTTGGCTTCTATGCATGGAATAGAATTTTATCACGCCTTCAATACACAATATGCAGCATTCATTTGAATATCCATAAAGCACAAAATGATCATACACATAGAGCATAGGCATAAGGATGCTCGTAGATGCACTCAACAAATACACAAGGCATGAACTACGCAGTACAAGGTATTCATTTAAGAATAGAGTAGCCATGTATTAGAGTACATCAGTCATGTCAAAGTGGGCAAGTAAGATGCTAAGCATGTCCATATATACCATGAAACAAAACATCATAAGATCATGAAATATATGCATGAGTGCATGAAATCACAAAGCATACGTATGAATACATGTAAGTCATTAAGTATACACTTGAATTCAAGGTCACAAGGTATACAAATGCGTCATAGAATACACACTCGAATTCATGTACAAGTCACAGAGTATACAAATACATCTCAAATTCAATTACAAGTCATAGAGTATGCACTCAAATACAATCACAAGTCATAGAGTATACGCTCAAATACGAATACAATCATAGAGTATACACTCAAATACAAATACAAGTCATAGAGTATATGCTCAAATACGAATACAGTCATAGAGTATACACTCAAATACAAATACAAGTCATAGAGTATACGCTCAAATACGAATACAATCATAGAGTATACACTCATACAAATATAAGTCATAGAATATATACTCAAATACGAATACAATCATAGAGTATACACTCAAATACAAATACAAGTCATAGAGTATATACTCAAATATAAATACACTCGAATGAAGTATACCATCGTACAATTGGGAAGGGGATTCGGTGCATCCCATACTACACTGTGGACTCGTCCACCATCCCAAAGTCATGAAGTATACACGAGTATGAAGCATACACACAAATACACGTGATACACAAAGTATTCACAGGAACATATGTTACCAAGCATACAAATAAGTCACAAAGTAAGTCTTTGAATACACTTGAATACACATATATCATCTCAAAGTGCACATTGGAATACATATAAGGCACACGTAGTATACACAGGATGGCAGGAACATGCTCTGATACCACTTGTAATGTCCCCTCGATGGGACTGCCCTAAATTTTCCCTAATTCCTTAAAGCAAGAATCAATTAGACAAGCTTCAGATTGAAGAATAAAACAAATGCATTATTATCATAATCAAATATGACTATTATTCTTGATTGGAATAGAACTTCGTCTTGTCTCCTCTTTCCTAGCCTCATTGGACGGCGAATTACTGTGCAAAGGGCGCGTGAACGCATCTCGAGTTGGACACCCTCAAGGTTTACTACCCGTCTTGGGCTCCGTCCAACAGTGGGCGAATTACCAGCTTTTCCCTCCACAAACGCACAGTCCTTATTGAATACTAGCAAAGGGAGCTCTAGCCCAAAGTCTATCCTTCAAGGTAGAGTCATAAAAGCTCCATGAGACACAATAATTGCTGTAAGCAATATTATTGTGTCTTGACAAATAACATTCATAATGTAGACACATATTTTGTTCTTACATATTAAATCAGTGTCACAGATCCATTATTCATATTTTAGCAATAATCGATAACTCAAATATATGTAGATCTGTTATCTATGACAAATAATATATTTAATTGCATATCATAGTAAAATATAACATATTACAAGAATAATAAACATAATACTTATCTGGTGGCTGCTATACTGACAAGGATATCTGAAATCCCGATCTCATTCTCCTCCTAATTGATCCATCTGTCCTTAAACACTTAGAAGATATCATTAGTATGAATCAAATAAATAAGAATATGTTTTCCCTTTGTATATTAAGAATCATAATTGCTTATAAGGTTCAATAATTGATATTTGCACCCCCGTTTATAAATATAATCTAAATCAGTATATATCATCATTTCTAATTGACTTGATTTATAAATACATATATATCTTAGTTCTATATGAGTAAGTATATATGTACTCTACTTCAATGTAAGTAGTGCATATATAATCTTTCCTATACCATTATTCATATCTATGTATATATATATATATATCAAATTTATCTATTATTCACATATCATAATATATTAAAATATATCTATCAACTGACATTTGAATCATTAATGTATTTGATAATCAACAGACCTAAATCCGCTATTCTCGCTTCTATATACATAAGTAATTATGAACATCAAAATATGTATACATTTATACCTAAGATAATAACTGTAATAAGCATAATACAAAAATAATTAAACTAGATCATAAAATGCATATATACATATATATATAATTGCAGACCCTACCACAGAAGTAACAAATATAAACATCATACAGCAGCTTACAATAATTATGGTGAACTTACCACTGTTGCTGCTTATTCCCTGTGATTGAGCTTTCAAAGAATCTTTATTTGGAATGATTCCTTTTTACCAAGATATATTCCTCTTTTCATTCAATGTCCTATATATAAGCTTTAATTATTTCTTATTTTAAATGAAAGACACTTACCTCTTAACTCTCCCAGCCACGAAGCTCTGGTTTTAGAGAGTGTACATGAGTTGCTGTTTAGAATATGTTCTTCTATCTCCTATCCATCGGTAATGGTTCCTTTTGTGCTCTTCCATTCCATAAGGAATCGCTAGCTTTATTAAAGTCCTTCCTTTAATAAAATATGTGAAACGGGCAGATGGATGGTTCCTAAAGAAGAGTGGGAAAAAAGAATATGTCGTTTTTGCGATATGGGATTAGTGGAGACAGAGTGGGTTGTGACCTTTTTCACATATCGCCCCATTGCAAATGGGGACCCCCTAATTTTGGCTTTGTTTTTCGGTCGTTTTGTTGTTGTCTCTCTTTTCTGCCATCTGTCTTTCTGGGGACGTGCCCACCATTGAATTTAAACGTGAATTTGGCCAAGTTTGGAAAATTAGGGTTTGTGCTTTCCTGGTCAGTCCAAGATCAAACGAAGTGAATAAATTGAAAATAAAGACTAACATCGCTGTCAGTGTGCTTCCAACAAGCTTCCACTAAAATTTCATCTGATTCTGGCTACTTACTATTTTTAGTAAGTGTGCAATTACAGGCAATCCGTCAGCATTTTTGAGATTCTGACAATCACACTGCGTCCGGAGCACATCAGGCTGCTCGCGTGTAAAATTTGAGCTGAAACAGGCAACTTTCTATTTTTAGCAGTCCAACTTCCGAGACAAATTTCAGGGCTTAGATGAAGAGTTTTTCTTTGCATGTCTGCATATTCCTTATGGGTTTTTCGAGACCTTCGCGATGGTATAACATGCAAAATGAAACGACAACTTTCAGAGTTCAGCCTTCCGAGGCTATTTTTAGGGTTTGCATGTCAGGGTTTCCTTTGCATGTCGGATGATTCCTTCTGGGTTTTTCGAGGCCTACGCAGTGGTATGACATGCAAACGGAGATAATCACTTATTAAGGAACTTACTATTTTTAGCAGGTGCGTCCCAGCAGCCGCTTCCCAACACTTCAGAATCACGAGCTGATCGCAATGCAGCAAAAACGAGGACAAACAGAGATCATTTGATATGCATGCAGAGCAAATTAGGGTTTCCAGCTTCGGGACCTGAAAAGAGGGGTAAAAAGTCAAAACTTTTGAAAACCGGTGTAAACCACCGCGATCAGCATCCTTTAGGCTATCTGCTGGTAAAATTTGAAGACAAACGGAGCACTTACTATTTATAGTAAGTCATTTTGGAAACAGGCTAAAAATAGCAAATCAGTTGCATGCGCTGATATCAGCAGTAAGGTCACGTGGTGAGGAACACGTCATTCAAATTTCAAGTCAATCGGAGCAGTGGAGCTATCAGAAGCAAGCAGTTACTATTTATAGCAAATCACCTTCAAAAATGGGCTAAAAATAGCAGGCCAACCCAAAATAGCAATGTCAACAGGTTGATGAAGTCATGAGGATCCAACATTCAAAATTTCAAATCATTCTGAACCTCGGAGGTGTGAAAATCAAGAGACTTACTATTTATAGTAAGGCACAGAGGAGCTGGCAAAGGCGAGGAAAAGTGACTAATTCTGAGAAATATCCTGCTTCACCTTGAAAATGCGCCCACTTCAGCTAGAGAGTAAGAAAAGTTTTTAAGTGTTCAAATATCCTCCTGCCTAGGCAAAATGCGCCCATCCTTAGGAAGAAAGTTAAAAAAAATTCTAGGGCATGAGTTTTCATCCTCCTCCCATGGTAAAATGCGCCCAGCTCAAGGTCTCATGTTGGAAAAGTTTCTAAGTCTGGAACTCATCCTCCTCTCATGCCAAAATGCACCCAAGGAAAAGTTGATGAAGAAGCATAAAAAAATTCTAAGTATAAACTTCATCCACCTGCCTAGGCAAAATGCACCCAAGTTCACAAGAAGTCAAGGAAAGTCAAAGTGTTTCATCCTGCACATATAGCAAAATGCGCCCACCTTGAGGATTGATTTTGAAAAAAGTTTCTAAGGCAAGAACTCGTCCTCCACCACCCTTCATTTGCGCCCATCCTTCATCAAGGCAAGAATGCGCCCAAGAGAAAGTCAAAAGGTCAACTTGTTTCATCCTCCACCACCTAGGAAATGCGCCCATGCTTTAAGGAGGGTCAAAGAGTCAAAGGTTTCGTCCTTCTTCACATAGAATATGCGCCCATCCTCCACACATGCTCAAATGCGCCAAAAAGAAAGAAGGTCAAAGGGAAGGCGTTGAACTTGAAAAAGTTTCATCCTCCATGCATGAAATGCGCCCAAATGGGGCCATGTGAGGACAAAAGGAAGCTGAAAGGTCACAAAGAGGGCGTGGTGAAGTTGTTATTCGCCTTCAAGTGGGATATGCGCCAAGTACAAGATGATAATTGCTAAGGCGTGGGAAAGTAAAGTATGCTAGGCGTGGTAAAGTTAAATTTTCCCCTTCAAGTGTGAAGTGCGCCTAGACTTGAAAGTTGATATTGCGAAGTGATGATTGCTAAGGCGTGGGAATTTAAATCCTTAGTAATAAGCTAAATGCGCCTAAGATTCAACTGGAGAGTATTGCCAAGGGATGAATAAAACATGCTAGGCGTTAAAAATGCCAAGGTGGGAGAGATGGGAAATATGCCAGGCCTTGAAATTGAAAAATATATTCTTCATGACATACAAGATGCACTCCAGGCACTTGAAAGAAAATTGTGGTAAGTGAGTTGATAAAATTTTCCTCGCCACAGGCAGAGTGATTGGAGGATGAAATAAAAAAAAAAAAAAAATCTTCTAAGGCAAAAATAAATTTAAAATGCTGAGTGATATAAAATTTTCTAAGGCTCAAAATGTTTTTCCTTGGGAAAAACGCCTAAGTCTGGTGAAGTGAAGAAATCTCCTAAGACATGAGCAAAATTGCCAAAGATGAAGTTAGATAGTGTCAGCTTCGTGAGGTTGATAAAAATTTCTCAAGTCAGAGCAACAAAGTACTCACAGGGATGAGGAGCTTGAATAAATTTGTTGAAAATTATTTTTCTAAGGTGCAAAATTCAAGAAAATTAAATGAACCCGTTCGTTGTACACCCATGAGTTCATTGCATTTTGGAGGAAATTCTCTTCTGGGTATTGAAGATTGTCAGCGAGGAATGGATTTTAGTGTCTCCTGCACTTCGCCAGGGCTTTCAAGATGGAGATTTTTGATGGGCACTCAAATAATGAATTTCCTAAGGGAAATTTAAAAAAAAAATTCTAAGGCATGGAATAAAATGTGTTGTTGACATAAAAATGCCTTGGTAGATGAATTTGAAAATGATCGTCTAGATGATTTTTTGATTGAGTTCCTGATGAAGGTTTTTCTTTCTCGAGCCTGAGTTGGATGAATTTCTCAAAGATGATACGCCCTTGAGGAAGATGGGTTGAAAATTTGGCTAAGACATGAAGAATCATGAAGAAGGCAGAAGTTGGCTAGTGGAGGCGATGAACGCTTGGAAGTTAGAGCGTGAAAATTAGGTAAGTAAAGTGAATTTATATTATGAAGTGTTCTAATACTCTTCTCCTTGCTTGTTTTGCAGGGGGAACGTCGAGATCAAGCGATGATGACTTAAGGTGATGAAGAAAGTAATCCAAGATGATATTTCAACCTCGAAGGAAGAAAAGTTGCAAGAAAATGGCTAAGTGTTGGGACTTAGTATAACTCAAGTGACAAAGAATGAAAGCTCGAGCAAAGTTGAAGAACAACGTCAAGAAGAAGATCAAGAGCAGTTGAACTCCAGATTCTATCAAATTTTATTATCTGAGGAGGCAATCTTAGAGACTCTTTTACCCTCCTCCAAGCGATCAACAGAATTGGCTGAACGCGAACAACAGAGCAGTGTAAACGCATTTCAAAGCTGGAATCTTCTAGAAGATGGTGGCCATTAATGGCTCATTTATTACCCCACTCCTCTTGGTGGCGGTTTTTAGGGCGAATCTTGTTTAGGGCTGAGGTGGCACAATCCTGGCCATCCAGCCGATTGTAATCTGAGCCGTCTGTTGGACTTGGCCAACTATAAAAGGGGGAGTCCCCCTCATTTGTATCTCATTAGACATAGAGGTAGAAGTTAGATAGTAGAGAGTAGAGGGACAACTTAGAAGTAGCTTAGTATAGATTGATAGTGTAGTTTGAAGAAGAGGGAAAGTTTTCCCTTTGAAAACTTTGTAAGAAATTGTTGTGAACACTCTCTCAATAAAAGAGTTTTTCATTGATGGTGAATTTCATCTTTGTTGTGAGTAGCTAGCAAGGTTTCTTCGTCCTTCCGATTCAAATGATAGCATAAAATAGTTCAAAATAGTATAATTTTCATTCCATGCAAGTAGATGTTAGTTGTGGAATGTGGTGTTTGATCTAAGCAACTTCGTCTATCCACACCACTAGTGTATTTGTTGATGGTGAATGTGCCTTGTGTGGTCAACTGGAAAATCATGTACTTAACTTCAATCACAGTTTGAATAATGGTATGCGTCGTTGTGATGGTATCTTTATGTCAAGTGGTGGTTTGAACATCTTTAGTCATCTCCCTTGAAGATTGCACCGACTCCATGGAAGCTGTCCGATGCGAGGCAAAGCGAAGTCCGGTTAGAAGTTTGCTGAAGTTGAGCCCCATATCTCACGCCTTAGAGTAGACTAGAATCTTCTTAACCCTGCACCATTTCAATTCAGTACTTTTTGGTTAGAATAGGTAACTCGCGCTTCATAGACAAATCTTTCGAGCATTTGAATTCCTTTCTCTGCTGCTGAACAATTCCGTAAGTCCCCTTGAAATACCAGCAAATCACATCGAGCCAAATTGAGCCTATTCGCACTGAAAGAACCTTGGAGTTGAACGCACGAACTTTCTTGCAATCTTAGCGTGCGGAATACTTTGATCAAGAGAGAATAGGGAAGCCGTTGGCAACTTTATTCTGTGTTGGTGCGGTCACGAAAAACACATCAACAAGTGGCACTTTGTTATGGAGTGCTCAGCGTATAAGGATATTCGGGTTACTTATGGGGACACCTTACAAGTGGATAACTTAAATACCTTGTTTGAGGAGGAAAGGTTGATCAAATCAGCAAATTACATCATCAAAATTCACTGCCGTAGAGCTGACCTCGAGCGAAGGCCTCAGGCGGTCTAGGGTCTTCTTTTTTTCTGCAATGGTCTTGTGCTGCTCCTGGGTCCCATAGGCTGCTGTGGCCTCGTGGACGTTATCAAAATATTTCATTTCATTCATAACCCTTAGGATTTCCTTACAAGATTCCTTTCAGAATCTCTGACGGAATATATTCCTTTTTCTTTTTTTGATCCCTTTTTTCTTCTTGTCTGATCCCCTCTTATATCCTCTTCTTTGGAGAGAGGTCGTGCCTCCTTGGAAGGTTGCTGCCTTCCCAATCGCTGCCTCTTAAGCGATTCTTTTTCTGAGTTTTATTGCTGCCTTTATTTAGATGTATATTTATTTTATTACTTTATTTTTTGTTGTTTATTATATTCATCTAATTTTTTATGACTATTATAATATTTTAATCTCTTATTTAAACACTAATAAATTGCCATTATATTATTATTGTTTTATTCTAGTGGATTTACAATTTATAATATTGATTGTTCTATTTATTGATTATAATTATTATAATAATTATAATTGTAAGAATATTTAGATTGTCATTATTTATAATTATACTTTTGATATTTATATTATTATAATCATAATAATGATGTCAATTACTCATAGTTGTATTTTGATATTTGAACGATTTTGATATCTGTATTTCAATATCTCATATTTAGCACTACGATTTTGGGAACACGACAAAATTATTGCCTTGGCCTCTAATTTGTGAACCTGTCATGATGCTTCCCAAATATATTTGACAATAGCTTACACAAATAAAATCAAAATAAGATGTTATACTTGGAACTAAATTTCTTAAAAAGCCTCCCAAAAATTTGTTGATTTGCAATCTTGGGAGTGAACTTGGTGAAAACCCTAATTTTGCAATAGCTTCTTCAAATCAACTTCAAATGATCTCAAATTTAGACTCTAGCTACTTCTATATGTCCTTGATTAGCCCACCAAATTTCAGAAAAAAAATCAACTTGTTTCTTGCCTTCTAGATGCCAAGATCATGCTCTAATACCAGTGTAATGAAATAACTTGTACAATAAAAAAGTGAAACAACAAATAGTTGGAAATATGATATACATACTTGTAAGTGCTCAATAATAATGAGCCACTTTGAGTAGGAAAGGATCCAAAAGTCTTCAACAAGAAATAGAATTCACAACATTATGATCACCTACTACTTACTACCTCCTTTATATACGATACTTATACCTTGGATGCCACCTAGGCTGACCAAACTATGTATATAATGGTACGTAAATGATTATATAACTTAATTAAGGGTTATGTTAGCCACAAGTTGATTACACATATCCCTATACTATCAATGGATTAAAGGCATAGCACTATTATGGAATTTCCCAATACATATTAAGTAGAGATCATTTAGAATTCAACCTAGCGAGTACATAGGAGATATTTTGGCAAGAGTTTGTTTTCTGTTTTGAACCTGGATGGTTTCATAGTAGGTATCCCCTACTTATCACTTAGCCATATGCTTGTGGCCATGTCTCTTGTTCATATGGTGGTTATCCTAAAACAAGTGATTAAGATTATTAAAAATCAACCTAGATCATGCCTTTTGGATGGGCCATTGGTAATGGTTTGGGTTTCTAGTTTCTGCTTCTCTCCTTGAAAATGCATCCTTTTAACTCTTTCTTTTTCCAGGTTTATGATTAACACCTACAAGATCATTTGTTTAGAAATTTTCTGTCACAAACACTTGCATCCCCATTTACTTTTGCAACCTCCACAGGGATAGAGACTAGAGTTTATTATATGCAAGGAATGTGTGCTTTATGTTGAATTTATGCTTTCAGTACTATAACAAAAAAAATTCTATACTTTCAGAAGGATTGTGTGTTTATTTTAAACCAGGGATATGTCTACGGTACAATTCATATATTCTCCATTTTTTTTCTGTGGAAAACAAGATGTAAGGCTACTTTTCATGAGCAAATTCTTTGAGAGTCTATTCAATTTAGGGGAATCATGGTCCTTTATGAAGGGCTTCACTATATTGACAGAAGCGAAGACTGCATTTTGTTGTAGTGAAGTCAAATCTCTATGTTGTGGGACACAATCTTAGATGTTAGTTTCTCTGCTAATCCCATTAGCAATCTGCTATGATTATCATGTTCTTCGTTGTAACATTAAAATATAGGGGAATCATGGTTCTTTATGAAGGGCTTCACTATATTGTGAGAAGCAAAGACTGCTTTTTGTTGTAATGAAGTCAAATCTCTATGTTGTGGGACACAATCTTAGATGTTAGTTTCTCTGCTAATCCCATTAGCAATCTGCTATGATTATCATGTTCTTCGATGTAACATTAGATGCATTTCTTTGAGAAAATAAATTAACATGTTTTTTTGATGTAATATAAGATACATTTCTAGGGTAAAAAATAAATATCATGTCTTTCAAGGTTTTTGCTTTTTTCTTGTTCTCTTGATAGCTGCTTCATCAACTCCATGGGTCTAGTTCCTCTCCAGACACTGTATGTTCATAGAAACTGTGCTGAAGGAAAAAAGTATTTTGGATTTGATTGAGTTAATTGGCATATATTCAAACATTAGATGTTTCCTATTTGCATATTTGATATGTTTTTTTGTGCAACTTCAAAACATTAATTGTTTCCTATTTTCATATATTAAAATTTTTTATATGCATTTTTTTGCAACTTCAATGAAACTGTAATTTTTGGCCGAGGTGGCCTTTTGTTCTTTAAAGTGGCTCACTTCATTGCTAAGAGTTCGAGACAAAATCAGTTGATCCAAAAATATTGTTCAAAATAGAACCGTTACTAATATTTACTGAATATTAGAACAAGGAAATCTCTAATGAAAAATGAAATGAAACATCTATGAGCAGTAAGTCATTTTTGGGTACAGTTAGTTAAAAACTAAAAGAAAGAGTTTCTGGTGAAGTTTTCCAAATATTTGATTGCTTGACTTTGTTTTTTGCATTTTTACTTGTGTTTCTTCTGCCCAACTTGAAATTTACTTTTGGAGTGCATTTTCTATAGTATAATCATTTTTATCTTAATTTTGGAGATGCGTTAATCTCTTTTAGTGTTATTTTTATCTAAACCCATTTGATTCTTCTGGTCATTTGTACGATTTAATGTTTTTATTTTATTTTTATGATTTGCAGATAGAAGACTTAAAAAGATTACGCAAGTTTGGTGGCCGAACACCTGGTCATCCAGAGAACAAAATAACTGCTGGTGTTGAGGCTACCACTGGTACTCTCATGTCCTTTATGCTAAAGACAATGAGCAGATATGATTTTGAAAGCTTGTTCATACATCTCAAACAAAATAAAATAGCTTATACATTAGTAATTTTCTTTCAGCTGCCTTCTGTTTCAATTCACCTTGACAAACTTAATATAATATTTTTCAAAAACCTTGTCATAGGAAAAGCATGTCAGACACCTTACACATGTTCTGTCAAAAATTGAAATAGGTCCTCTGGGACAAGGAGTTGCAAATGCAGTGGGCTTCGCATTTGCAGAGAAGCATCTAGCAGCACGTTTTAACAAGCCAGATACAGTGGTTGTTGATCACCGGACGTAAGAACCTTTTGTCATTTGAAAGATGAATGATCACATTAGAATTCAAGAACACAATTTTCAAACTGTTCTAGATTGTTAGCAGGATGATGTTTAATTCATCTTTTAGACACCAATTGTATACAAGGGATAAATCTTCAGATCTTCCACATGTTTCAGAATTTTTATGGTTTTCAAAATGTTTAAAATATCATAAACATCTCCTTTTCTATGCTTTGTGCTTTTAATAGAGTATTATGTATAGTCTTTTGGGATTGTTGTAAAAGTTTCTTCCCAGTTTCTGAAAGAAATGGCGCTATGTTTCTCCAGGTTTTGCATTATGGGTGATGGATGTGCAATGGAGGGAATATCAAATGAGGCAGCTTCACTGGCAGGACACTGGAAACTTAATAAACTCACAGTAATATATGATGACAACCATGTTACAACTGATGGAGATACTAGTCTTACATTTTCTGAAGACATTTGTGGCCGATTTAGAGCACTTGGCTGGAATACTATTGCAGTTGATAACATACATGAAGACACAGATTCTTTTCGTAGAGCACTTCTTGCTGCTTTCAATGAAACTGAAAAGCCTACATTTATTAAGGTAATATATAGACATAATTCAATTTTACAGATGGAATTTTTTTAAATTTTGATGTGCAATGTTGTTCAAGCTAGCAGTCAAGAAATACGCTTGTTATTTAAGTATTGCTATTTATGGTAGACATTTTCTGAAAGAATATAATTCAGCACTAGTCAAACATGTATTGACAATATTTTTAAAAAAGCATAGTTTAGTAATCATGAAGCTTCTTAAGCAGGTCAAAACTCTCATTGGAAGGTTGTCCAAGAAGGAGGGAACATCCAAAGCTCACTATGGAACATTTGATGATGAAGATGTTGAGCAAATGAGGAAAAAAGTGAATTGGGAAGATAGAAATCAATTTTATGTGATTCCAATGACCTATAGGTATGATTTCTATCACTTCCAAAACTGACATAGGATTCATTGGCAATGAAAGGTTAAATAGAGTGCATGCTTTCTTCTTAAATTTTTAAAAAAATTCTTTACGAATTATAAATAAAATATGCATTTAAACTTTTATTGGTGGATAATAACTCATGATAGTGCACTCAAGACCACAGTGGCAGCCTATGGAACTAACAAAATGCTGAAGTTCATGATATAACTTAAAGTGTAGAAAACTGAAATCACGGCATACAAAAGTGTAAGTAACTTAATTTGGAATCCATAAACTACGATTTGGAAGAACCTAAGTTAAAGATTGCAGTTGAAGTGCAGAAGCTGAAATCACAGCATAGGAAATTGGAGTAATCTAACTTGGAATCGGTAAAATGGATTTTGAAGGAGATGAAAGCTTGCATGATGATTTGAATACGCATAAATTTGGAAATTGCAGTATTGCAAATAATAGTGTTCTAGAATTCTTTTTTGAGATTTTTTTTGGTATATTAATGAGAGCTCTATTATGGAACCTGTTGACGTGGTTTTTGTGACCGCACCAAACAGCAGAACAAAATAGTCCGAAGGCTACTCCGTTCTCTCTTGATCAAAGTATTCCGTGTGCTAAGATTGCGAGATAGATCACACGTTCAACTCCAAGGTTCCGAAATACTTGGAACACCCTCAGTTGGTTGATGTGTATTGCTGTGTTCTTACGAGGGGACTTACACAATTGTTCAGGCTTCTTGCAGTCAACAATAGGTAGATGATCTGAAGGGGATTTTGTGCGTATGATTTGGCTATAAGCTCGTTTTCCTAAAGCTAATTAGAAATATGCAGAAAGTAAAGGAGTGTAGGGCCTAAGAAACTTATATTCTATTCTAAATGCAAGATATGTGGAACTCGATTTCGATAGACTTCGACCGAATTTCACCTAGCCTCACGTCGGACAGCTTCAGCAAAATCGGTGCAATCTTCAAAGGGATAGTAAAAGATGTTCATATTACAATGTGGCATACATACACCATCAGAATGATGCATATAAGTATACAAATCATAATCGAAGTTAAACTCGAGATAATTTCCAGTGGACCACGCAAGGCAAACTTATCATCAACAAGCCGCTAGTGGTATGGAATAAAACGAAGCTACCTCAATAAAACACCACACATCAAAGTAAACTACTTGTATGAAATGAAAGTTATGCTACTTGGATCCGAAAGGAAGAAGAGACCTTGCTAGCTATTCATGACAAAGACGAATTCCACCATCAATGAAAAGATCTATTATCATGAAAGTATTACACAACAATTTCCACAAAAGTTTTCAAAGGGAAAACTTTCTTTCTTCACCACACTAAGCAAAATGTCTACTATGCTCTACTCTCTAGCTCTAGCTCTAATGCTAATGTCTGATCCAATGTCTCCTCTAATTTCTAATGCATTACAAATGAGGGGGACTCCCCCTTTTATAGATAGCCAAGTCCCAAAAGACGGCTAGGGTTACAATCAATAGAGTGGCTAAGATCGTGCCACCTCAGCCCTAACCCTAAAAACTGCCAGAATGGGGAGTGGTGTAATAAATGAACAAAGATTCCCACTCACTCCCAAAAATAGAAAAGGCAATAAATGCCCACAATCAGTCTTTTAGAAGATCCTCGTCCAGCAGTGCATTCCCGTTCTCCTTCTCTCTGGCTGCAAACTCAACGAATCTGCCAAGTACAGCCTCAACTTCCTGAACCGAAATGGGTGGAACACAGTCTAACTGGAACTCTAGCACCGTGACTGATGTCTCATGCCGTGTACATGACTTTCTCCAAGCAGCTAAGGAATCCTGTGTACTCTGAATCAAACTGGAGAAAGTGGAGGTGTTCTCAAAGTCATCCTGTGTGAAGGTCTTCACCTCTGAAAAGAAAGGCACTAGCCTACCCCTCAAATTATCAACATTTATCTCATCTGGATTCAACCGCCTAGCAAATATGGCCTCAAAAGTATTTTGAACTCCATCAATGATATTGGCCATGGCCTTATGTATCCTGGCTAAATCCGCCTGTGTCGCGTCGAAGAAACCACGCCCCGTGATCGCTGAAGAATACCATCTGGAAAAGTCGTACCTGTCATTCTCTTGAATGACGCCTCCATCAATCAGCAACCGCAACGGAACATGCCTCAATGCCTCAAGACGCTGAATAACTTTGCTTTGATAAACAGAAGCATCCCCCCAAGCATGATCAACTGCCTCCATTCGTGCCAAAATACTAGAGGCCTGCTGAAAAGCAAAAACAAGGTCCTCCATAAACTTTTCTGTCTCAGCACGAACTCTTTTGACCCACTTATCTGCTTCCTGTGCCATCTTCCCTAACTCCATCAAGCCATTGATTGACTCTCTAGGTATCTTCGCTGGAGGCTCTATCACTGGAATCTCCTGCCCTCGAGAACGAGACAACTGCTGTACATATCCAATCAAGGCCTTGTGTTCTCTTTTCAACTTCTTATACTTCCCTTCCTTCTTGAATAACCTATCTTTGAGGGCGAGGTAGGAGTTATCACACTCCTCTACAATCTGTGCACCAGTGGGGCGTCCTAAATCCAAAGTTGTGACCATGTAATTCTCTGGCAATGCTTCATCTCGGTCACAATCAACCTGAGGCACGACAACGTGAAGAGTACGGGAACCATCCTCTTCAGTGGAGATCTTCGAAAACTTTCGTGCTCTCTTCTTCTGTGGAGGTGCACTGATCCTGTTCAAAAATTCCTCC
Organism: Sequoia sempervirens; assembly: GCA_007258455.2. Classification (NCBI taxonomy): domain Eukaryota; kingdom Viridiplantae; phylum Streptophyta; class Pinopsida; order Cupressales; family Cupressaceae; genus Sequoia; species Sequoia sempervirens. Next base: position 439,375,674 of record VDFB02075321.1, read on the forward strand.
ATCTCAACTGCTGGATCAATCTCCTCACTGGGGCTCCTCCTCATCCTATCCTTAAGCCAATCAGGCACATTGTACTGTATATCGAAGGGCTGCTGCTCCTGTGCCTCTACTTCTCGAACTTGCTCAACTTCTATATCATTCTGACGAGGCTCATCATCCTCAAGTGGTTGAGTGTCCCCTGAAACTATATCATCATCATCATCCATAGCCGCCTCTAACTCTTGCTGAAACTGAGGGTCAGTAATAGTCCCCTCATCATCCTGCTGATCAACCCTACTAGGTGCGTTGACGCTCTGGCCAACCGACTCTCTCCGTGGAGGCTGATTATTATCCTGTACTACTTGCACCTGATTCAATGCATTCCTCTGATTAGTGTTGTGACCTTTTCCACACATCGCCCCATTGCAAATGGGGACCCCCCTAATTTTGGCTTTTCTTTTCGGTCGTTTTGTTGTTGTCTCTCTTTTCTACTGTCTGTCTTTTCGGGATGTTCCCGCCGTTGAACCTTAACGTGAAATTTTGGCTAAGTCTAAATTAGGGTTTTGAACTTACTTGCCAATTTGAGGACGAATGAAGCGAATAAATTGAAAACGGGGCTTAACATTGTTGTCAGTATGCTTCCGGCAGGCTCTCAGCAAAATTTTATCAGATTCTGAGGTACTTACTATTTTTAGTAAGTGTGAAATTACAGACAATCCTTTAGCATTTTTGAGATTCCGACAGTCCAACTGCGTCCAGAGCACATCAGGCTACTCACAGGTTAAATTTGAACTAAAACAGACAACTTGCTATTTTTAGCAGTTCTGTCTTTGGAGGCAATTTTCAGGGCTTAGAGGCAGAGTTTTTCAACGCATGTCTGGAGATTCTTTGTGGGTTTTTCGAGACCTTCGCAATGATATGACATGCAAAGCGAGACGACGACTTTCAGCATTCGGCCTTCGGAGGCCGATATTAGGGTTTGCATGCAGATTTTCTCTGTGCATGTCGGCATATTCTTTCTGGGTTTTCCAAGAACTTCGCGATGATGCAACATGCAGGTGGAACCGATCACTTTTCAGAAACTTACTATTTTTAGCCAGTGCTTGCATGTTGAGGATTTTTCTGGGTTTTTCGAGATTTTTCAAGCAGTATGACATGCAAAATCATCCGGCAGTCGGTCGGTCACTTTTTCGGCCGCTTTCTATTTTTAGCAGGTATCACTTGGGCAGCTACTCAACACCTCAGAAATGCAAGCTGATCATCATGCAACTGAAACGAGGTCAAACGGAGCTCATTTGAGCAACATGCACAAAATTAGGGTTTCGAGCTTCAGCGCTAAAAATGAGGAGTCAGAGGTCAAAATGTTCAAAACTGAGGCATCCATCATGGTCAGCATCCTTCAGAGAATCCGCTGGCAAAATTTGAAGGCAATCGGAGAACTTGCTATTTTTAGTAAGTGTTCCAGACGCAGGCTATAAATAGAAAGTTGATCTCGGCGTCAGCATAGACGGGCAAATTCACCAGCAAGGAGCGCGCTGTCCAAATTTCAACTCAAACGGAGATAGGGAAGTCCCAGAAACGAGCACTTACTATAAATAGTAAGTCACTTCAGAAACAGCTATAATTGGCAGGTCAGCATCGAATCTCGGCAGGTACGGGTCAAATGTGTGATGAGGGACTTTTGGCGCGAGTTTCAAGACAAACAGAGTTGCAGAGAATGAGAAATCAGATAATTGTTATTTTTAGCAAGTCAAGACAGAGAAATTAGGGTTTCCTAAGATCAAGGGCAGAACAGGACTGTCAGGCAAAAACAACATCCAGTTACGATCACCATGCTTCAGGCATTCAACACATGAAATTTGGAGACTTTCTGAGTAATTTCTATTTTGAGCAGGTTGCTAAAATAGCAGGTGTAAACAGACATCAGGCCCCGACAGCACGATCACACCCGAAGTTGGAACAGGGCGAAATCAGGCCTTTCAAGGGTCAGAAGTCAATTCAAAGCACGAAATTTGAAGAACTTTCTAAAAATAGAAAGTCAGGGAAAATTAGGGTTAGCATGAACGAGTCATTCCAAATTTGACAAATGGCATAAAATTCACTGAAATTGATAAATTTTCAAGTCCAGCCAGTGAAAATGCCTTTAAAAGCCGAAGGCTGGTTGAAAATCTCTTAAGTGTTAGAAACTTGAAGTTGCCTACTCAAAAAGCGCCCAAGGAGAAGAGGAGGTAATGGAAATTTGACTAAGTCACTGAAATTGAAACTACAAGGGGCTAAATGCGCCCAAGCTTGGAAGGATGACTAGGAATTCCTCTAAGTGTTGCAAATTGGAACCTCAGAAGGGTAAGTGCGCCTTTGCCTGAAGGAGGTTAGAAAATTGTTTAAGTATTCAAAATTGGAAGTTCATGGTATAACATGCGCCTTGGCTTGTGAAAAGGGAGTTTGGAAATATTCTAAGTATAAGGAATTTGAAGTACCACCCCTCATTTGCGCCCTTGAGGGAGAAGAGGATAGAGAAATGTTCTAAGTACTTGAAATTTGAAGTTCAAGGGGTCATATGCGCCCAAGGTCAAGGAGGAAGCTTGAAAATTTTCTAAGTACTCAAGAGTGGAAGTAGCCCTTGCTAAATGCGCCCTAGCATGGAAGGAAGGTAAAGAACTTTACTAAGTGCTGAAAATTGGAGGTTGACCTCTCTTATGCGCCCAGCAGCATGATGAAGCTTGAAAGTTGACTAAGTCTGGCAAAGTGGGAGTAAAGACCCCTATATGCGCCCCCCCAATGGAGTTAGGATGAAGATTTTACTAAGGCATGTAAATTGAAAGCCTGAGTGGTCAAATGCGCCCAGCCTTGAAGGAAGAGGTTGAGAATTTGTCTAAGGCACTCAAACTGAAAGTAAAGGTGGTCAAATGCGCCTTGGCTTGGAGGGGAAGTTGGAAATTTTCTAAGTGTAAAAAAGTTAAAGTTGAGAGGTCTAAATGCGCCCTTCAAAAGTATGAGTTCAAAATTTCTCTAAGGCAAGAGCGAAATTAGAAGCAGGCACCTCCAGAATGCGCCTTAAGAAGAAGGACACTTGAAATTTTTTCTAAGTGTTGAAACTTGAAGCAAGGTACCTCAAATGCGCCCTCCATGAGTTGAGAGTTGAAAAAGTTCTAAGTGTTGAAATTGAATGCCCAGGGTGTCAATTGCGCTTAGCCTGGAGAGGGTGAGAACTTCAAAATTTTCTAAGTGTTGAAAATGGAACTTCAAGGGTAGAAATGCGCCCAAGAGGGAGGTCTTTGAAATTTTCTCTAGGTATAAAAAAATTGGAAGTAGACATAGTCATATGCGCCTGGGAGTTGAGGGGAGAGTTTAATATTTCCTAGGTGTTCAAAACTCAAAGTGCACACCTTAAAATGCGCCCTTGACTTGCATGGAAAGTTTGTTAAAATGTCTAAGTCATGAGATTTGGAGTTCCAAGGGTCAGATGCGCCCCAGCTGCTGGAGGAGTGAAAATTCTACCAAGACATGAAAATTGAAAGTTCAGGGTATGATATGCGCCTGGCTATTAAAAGGTTAGCAAAATTTCTAAGTGTTGGAACTTAAAGTGGAAGCACAAGGTGGTAAATGCGCCTTTGACTGGAGGGGTGAGCTGGAAAAGAATTTAAGTGTGGAACTTAAATTGAAGGAAGATCCCATCATTTGCGCCTGGAGCTTAAAAGAATAAAACTTAAAATTTTCTAAGGCATTTAAGCTTGAAGTTGGACACCTTAAATGCACCTTAGGCATCAAAGAGGCATAAAATTTACTAAGTCAGGAGACAAATTGAAAGTCTACCCTGTTGATGCGCCTAGACTTTCCTGTGGAGCTTTGAAAAATGCCAAATGCTAACACTTGATATAGAAGACCTCATTTGCGCCCATGCAAAGTGATGAATATTTTTCTAAGTTTAAATATTTAAATTCCACCTCTAGAAGAAAATACACCTAAGTCTGATGGAGGAAATGAAATTTTCGGAGGCACGGGTAAAGTCGGCTGGAATGAGTCAGAATACTCCAATGTCACAAGGATGATGAATATTTTCAAGTCAGAGCAAAGAAATACGCTCAAGGGTGAAGAAATGAAATAAATTTGATGAGAAATTATTTTTCTAAGGTTCAAAATTCAAAAAAATTAAATGAACCCGTTCGTTGTGCACCCATGAATTCTACACGTTCTGAAGAAAATTTTCTTCTGGGTATTTAAGATCTTCGATGAGGAGTTGATTTTAAAGTCTTCCACACTTTGCCGAGGCCTTCAGGGTGAATATTTTTTGGTGGGCACAGGATTGATGCCTTGGCGGAGGAATTTGAAAATGATCGCCTAGATGATTTTTGATCAAGTTCCTGGTGAAAGCATCTCTTCTCGGGTCTGAGTTGGATGAAATATCAGAGTGAAGTACGACCAAGCAGAATGCAAGATGGGTTGAAAATTTGACTAAGGCATGAAGAATTTAAGGCAAAAGTTGGCTATTGAAGACGATGAACGCTTGGAAGTTAAAACATGAAAATCAGGTAAGTAAAGTGAATTTATATTATGAAGTGTTCTAATACTCTTCCCCTTGCTTGTTTTGCAGGAGGAACGTCGAGGACCAAGCAATGATGACTTAGGAAGATGAAGCAAGTCCTCCAAGTTGCAAGAAATGGCTAAGTGTTGAGACTTAGTAACATAGAAGAGGTGTTTTCAAAACTCAAGATGGAGAAAAGAATGGAAGCTCGAGCGAGGTTGAAGAACAACGTCAAGAAGGAGATCAAGAGCAGTGTGAACGCGTTTCAAAGCTGGAATCTTCTAGAAGATGGTGGCCATTAATGGATCATTTATTACCCCACTCCTCTTGGTGGCGGTTTTTAGGGCAAATCTTGTTTAGGGCTGAGGTGGCACGATCTGGGCCATCCAGCCGATTGTAATCTGAGCCGTCCGTTGGACTTGGCCAACTATAAAAGGGGGAGTCCCCCTTCATTTGTACATTCAGTAGACAGTAGAGAAGATTAGAATAGACATAGAGTAGAGGGATAACTTAGAAGTAGCTTAGTATAGATTGATAGTGTAGTTTGAAGAAGAGGGAAAGTTTTCCCCTTGGAAACTTTGTAAGAAATTGTTGTGAACACTCTCTCAATAAAAGAGTTTTTCATTGATGGTGAACTTCGTCTTTGTTGTGAGTAGCTAGCAAGGTTTCTTCGTCCTTCTGATTCAAGTAGTGACTTAAAGTAGAATAAGTTTCATTTCATGCAAGTAGAAGATAGTAATTGTGGAATGTGGTGTTTGATCTAAGCAACTTCGTCTATCCATACCACTAGTGTATTTGCTGATGGTGAATGCGCCTTGTGTGGTCAACTGGAATATCATGTACTTAACTTCAATCACAGTTTGAATAATGGTATGCGTCGTTGTGATGGTATCTTTATGTCAAGTGGTGGTTTGAACATCTTTAGTCATCTCCCTTGAAGATTGCACCGACTCCGTGGAAGCTGTCCGATGTGAGGCAAAGCGAAGTCCGGTTAGAAGTTTGCTGAAGTTGAGCTCCATATCCCACACCTTAGAGTAGATTAGAATCTTCTTAACCTTACCTCATTTCAATTCAGTACTTTCTGACTAGAATAGGAAACTCGCGCTTCATAGACAAATCTTTCGAGCATTTTAATTCCTTCTCCGCTGCTGAACAATTCTGTAAGTCCCCTTGAAATACCAGCAAATCACATCAAGCCAAACTGAGCCTATTCGCACTGAAAGAACCTTGGAGTTGAACGCATGAACTTTCTTGCAATCTTAGCATGCGGAATACTTTGATCAAGAGAGAATAGGGTAGCCGTTGGCGACTTTATTCTGCGTTGGTGCGGTCACGAAAAACACATCAACAATTAGCAAACAAAGAAACCTCCTATATACTTGGAGAACGTGTCTCCAATGGCGTGGGTGACTGAACTACAACTCGTGGAGGCTTTGGCTGAATAGGCTCTTGCCGAACTGGCTCCTTCCTTCTGGACTCTGGACCTCGTGTGATCTGTTTCTTTCTGCCAGTGGTGGGTGTCCTATGATCTCCCATCAAGTTGTAAGTCAAAGCAATTGACCTACTCTTCAACCTGTTAACTCGCCTGTCAACCCATGCTCTAGTAAATGTCAAGACTGGAATAGAAAGTGTATCCAAGTCAGCAACCTCTGGTTCTGACCAATCTGGGAGCGGAAGCGGAGTATCTCTCACTGCTGCATAGTCTGGATGGACAACGTCCATATCTTCATTCACCTGGTCTGGAACCGGAACAACTTCACACTCCCTGATCAAAGTAATTGGCAACCGAGAGAACATCATTTTCCTGACTTCAATCTCATCTGATGCATCAGCCCAATAATCTTCAATATTTGCCTTATGCTTAAACTCCTCTGACAGTACCCATTTGATGTTGTGATGTGGATCATAGTGCTGTCGGCTGGTGTGATAGGAAAAGTGATAAAATTGAAGCTCACTCTCGGCTTCTCTAGCTGCCTGTATTGAAGGACACACCTCATCTGATTTGCCCATGACAATTGGGAATTCAATCCCTCCCTTCTTTTTTTGAATTTTATCGTAGGCGAGCAATTGCCTAGATATTTCTAACATCAAAATTCTATCGGTTGGGTACTTAGGCAGCCTATATGGGTACGATGAAAAACCTTGCAGCCTAATGTAAGAGAACTTCGGAAACTGTATAAACCAGCACCCATACCTTTCAATTAACTCTTGGGCCTCTCTCGAGATTCTGTGATGCAACTGCTCCTGAAGTAATCTCGTGATGTGCATGGTGAAGGCGTCATTGACACGCTTGTAAGGAGTAGTACTCGCCAAATGTAGCTGCGGACAAGCCTCATGAATCTTGAATTGGTGAGAGCCACAACCGACAGGTTCCTTGTAAGAAATCCCCCTATACTTCGTCATACAAGCCAACATATAGATGATGTAAGAGCTCATATAAAATGTCTTCGTCCTTCTAAGGCTCAAGAGCTGCTCATGCAAATTATCACTGATCATCTCGGCCCAATTGACATAATCTTTCCCTTCCAGCACGAGGTTGATATAGTAAAACATCCAAGGCTCAAAAATGAATGATTGTGCACAACCACCAACTCTGCTCAGCATCATAATGAGACCACAATATTCTTGCTTCAAGTCATCCGCTATGATTTGCTTTGGCAGCTTTGTACGAGAAGGCTTGGGAGTGCTCATCCAGTGAGTGTTGATTGTTTCCATGCATCTCTCGAATGCAGAAGCGTACATTCGCTCAGCTCGCTCTCTGGATTTGTAAATCATATTTCTGTGCACCGGGATCCCGAAAGCCTCACCAATGGCAGCAGGAGTAAGATTGGCTAGCACTTGGCCATCTGGTGACATGATCGATCTGTGATCCTTCTCATAATAATTGGCGCACTCCATCATCAGCTCTGAACACTGAATGGCTGGGGGGAAACCAGCAACTGCATATAATCCGCTTCGAACAATATTGTGCAAAGTGGTCGAAGGTCGATGACTTCCAATCCCCAACATCCTGTTCTTGAAGGTCTCTAGGTTGACGGAGCCCAAGTTGGTATCTGTCAGCTTGCCCAACTTCGAAATGAATTTTGACTTTGGCATGAATGTCTTGCTCAACTTCTTGATCACAGCCTGTCTGGATGCACCATTGTTATCTTTGCCAGTCGCCCTTGCCTCAGCCATCTGCAGGACAATAAACATTCATCAGTAACTTAGAAAAATAAATAAAACACCTTGAAGGGCTGCCAGTCGACTTTTTAAAATTTGAGAAGTTGCAACATTCAATTCTTCTGCAAACCTCAACTTCTCCTTCACAAGATTTCGAACTTCAATCACTTAGCAAGCTTCAAATCAGCAAGCTCGCACTTTCAGCAAATTTCAAACAGCAAATTGAACTTTTGAAAATTTGTACTTTGCACTAGTAAGTGCGCACTTCACAAGCTTCAACAACTTCGCACTCTTTAAACTCTCAGCAATTCCTTGCTTCAAGGCGTCCTTCTTAGCACTGGCAACTTCAAACCTTATCAACAAATCAAGCTTCAGCCACAACACTAGCAAATTCGCACCTCTTTAATCAACAAGTGCGCACCTTCTCCTTCGTCAACTTTGAACTTCAGCAGCAAGTTCGAACTCCAGCACTCCAGAACTTCCAACGCCTTCAACTCAGCAACTCTCAGACTTGGCAAAAATTTGAACCTTTCAAGCCTCAGCAATGCTTGGTCCTCAGCAACTCACTCAGAGCAAGTCGAATTCTTCTCAGCTGTGAACAAGAAGTGAGAAATTTCTCAATCTTATAGCAAAAGTTGAATTCTAGAGGGAGCTAAGTATAGGCAATGCATTAAATTTCCACTACTCCACTTCAAGAATTTGAATTTCCCTCTCTGGTATTTCTGACACTTGTCCGAGAATCTCAACCTTCTAGAAGTTCAACTTTGACTGGCATCTTTTGAATTTACTTTCGAAAGATTTAATTTAAATTCATCTTTTTAATTCACCAGTCGGAGCTCTGTCACTTGAATTCGAATTTTACCTCTCTTCAGCTCTGGAAAATTCATCATCGAGGAACTGGATCAAAATCATCTAGGCAACTCATTTCAAATTCATCATTCGAATCATTTTTCCTTTCAAAAGTCGTTTCACTCAAATTTGCCTTAGAAGATTTTAAAATTTGCCTTAGGAAAATTCACAATTTGAGTACTGATTAAATCCTTCACTGAAAAGTGTTGGCGAAGTGCGGAAATCATGGAAATCCATCTATCATCACAAATGTCCAGTACCCAGAAGAAAATTTTCTTCAGAACGCGATGAATCCATGGGTGTACAACGAACGGGTTCATTTAATTTTTAAATTTTGAACCTTAGAAAAATATTATTCCATCAATTTAAATCCATTCTTCATCTGTGATCACCCTGTGTTGCTCTCACTTGAGAAATTTTATCAATCCATCCTGCATTATCATTCATCTCTGACTTCACCACTGAAAAAATTTGCTCGTGCCTCAGGAAGAAGATTCATCACCTTGAGTCCTAGGCATATTTTCTAAGGAAGAAAATATTTTTGCCTTAGAAAATTTTAAATCATCTTGCACTTTGAGAATTTGCCTTAGAGAAAATTTTATTCGTTTGCCAGTGGTGGAAATTTCATCAACTTCACTTAGAAAAATTTTATTCATGAAGGCGCCTAGCACATTTTATTTCTCACTCACCACTTTGCATTTTACTTCACACTTGAAAGGCAATTTTATTTAAAGCTCCAACGCCTTAGAAGAAATTCTCATCACTTCATCTTATATTTCACTTCACCACCCTAGGTGCATAGCACACTTGAGGAAAATCAAAAATCACGCCTTAGCATTTTATCTTCACCACTTCACAGGCCTTGGAAAAAAATCTCTAACACCCACCTCCTTGGGCGCATTTAGCACTTGAAGAGGGACATCTAACTTTACCACGCCTAACATTCACCCTTCTTTCTCCACGCCTTGAAGTATTTTCAACACCTTTTACCCCATTTACCACCCTTCATTCACTTTTACACCTTCAACTTGGGCGCATTTGGAGGGGTGAGGAGGATATTCAACACTTAGAAAAATTTTCAACTTCCATCAGTTTCCCTTGGGCGCATTTTGCCATGCCTGTAGGATAAAAGTGTTGACTTTCATTGACTATTTGCATTTTGGGCGCATTTTGGCCTTGATGAAGGATGGCTGCATTTTGCCCCTTGAGCAGGATCAAACTTCACACTTAGAATTTTTTCATGTTTTCTCCAGTTTTCCTTGGGCGCATTTTGGCCTAGCTACAGGATGAAGCTTGTTGACTTTCTTTGACTTTCCAGGCATGGGCGCATTTTGGCTAGGTAGGGGGACAAGTTTTCACACTTAAAAATTTTCATTGCATCCTCATCAACTTGGGCGCATTTTGCCATGGCTGTAGGATGAAGTTTCAGACTTAGAATTTTTCCTCGTTTTCGCCAGCTTTTCATGCCCTGCTATTTATAGTAAGCCTTATGATTTTTTTATCTCTGAAGCTCAGAACGATTTGAAATTTTAAACACTGCATCCTCATGACCTTGTTGTCCTGTTGACCCTGCTATTTTTAGCCCATTTCTGAAGATGATTTACTATAAATAGTAATTGCTTGCTTCTGATAGCTCCACTGTCCTGATTAACTTGAAATTTGAATAAGGCGCTCCTCACCACGTGACCTGATTACTGACATCAGCGCATGCACATGACTTGCTATTTTTAGCCTGTTTCCAAAATGACTTACTATAAATAGTAAGTGCTCCGTTTGACTTGAAATTTTACCAGCAGATAGCTTGAAGGATGCTGATCGCAGTGGTTTACACCGGTTTTCGGAAATTTTGACTTTTTACCCCTCTTTTCAGGCTCCGAAGCTGGAAACCCTAATTCGCTCTGCATGCGTATCAAATGATCTCTGTTTGTCTTTGTTTCTGTTGCATTGCAATCAACTTGTGATTCTGAATTGCTGGGAAGCGGCTGCCAGTTCGCACCTGCTAAAAATAGTAAGTTCCTTACTGAGTGATTATCTTCGTTTGCATGTCATACCACTGCGAAGCTCTCGAAAAACCCACCAGGAATCATCCGACATGCAAAAGAAACCCTGACATGCAAACCCTAAAATTAGCCTCGGAAGACCGAATTCTGAAAGTTATCGTATCATTTTGCATGCTACACCGTTGCGAAGGTCTCGAAAAACCCAGAAGGAATATCCAAACATGCAAAGGAAAACTCTGCATCTAAGCCCTGAAATTTTCCCTGGAAGTTGAACTGCTAAAAATAGTAAGTTGTCTATTTCATCTCAAATTTTGCACGCGAATAGCTTGATGTGCTCTGAATGCCGTGTGACTGTCGGAATCTCAAAAATGCTGACGAATTCCCTGTAATTGCAGACTTACTAAAAATAGTAAGTACCTCAGAATTTGATGAAAATTTGCTGAGAGCCTGCTGGAAGCATACTAACATCAATGTTAAGCTCAATTTTCAATTTGCTTACTTCATTCGACCTCAGACTGACCAGGAAAGATAAAACCCTAATTTTCAGACTTGGTCAATTTTCACGCTTAAGCTCAATGACGGGCACAATCCTCGAAAGGCAGACATCAGAAAAGAGACAGAGAAAGAGAGAGAGAGAGGGAGAAAAACCCCAGCCAAAAGACCAGAATGGAGCAAAAATTAGGGGGTCCCCATTTTGAATGGGGCGATGTGTGAAAAGGTCACAACAGAACCCACACAAAGTAAAGGCATTAAAGCATAGCGAAATTACAATCTGAGTTGCAATGTATTAAGCCAAACCGAGAAAATCATTAACAGTTCTTAGAACAATTACAACCATGATACAGGGGCATCGAGCATTTCCCTTCAATTTTGGTTTTAGTTTGTTATTGACTGTTTTTATTTTTCTTCTCTATGACATGTGGCCTGTTTTGGTTGTCTTCAAGATCCTTGAATATTGTCTTTCCCTAATCTCTCATAGGGCAGAGATGGTTGAGTTAGTTGGTGCACGGGTTTCTTACCTGTCGCACCTATCACCTCTTGAATGGTTTTGGAGGATTTTGCAAAAAAAAAAAAAGAAAGGATCGAAGGTTTTGGAAGGAGCCCTATTTGTGGTTGCAGAGGTAGAGTGTGTTGGCGTCGAGTCAAGAAAGGAGAAAAAGTGAGGTTTCAGATTGTGCGATGATTAAGTAGCAGAAAGAAAACCAAGCAGCAGGAGTAATCGAGCTAAACAATAAGGGGGTCGATTCCTTTGAGAATCGACTTTCATTGTAATCAATTTCGCTTTGCTCAGTACACATTTAACTTTGGTTTTCCTGGTTTTGTTCGATGGAACAGTTTCCTTTCACTGATGCTTAAAAAGCTTTGTTTCATGTCGCTTGAATGAGGAATGAGTTATGTGTTCCTTTCATTGTTGTTGATAAGCTTAGATTTTTGTCGCTTTGTGTAAGGGATGTGTTTTGCCAATATTCTTGTCACCCTTAGCAAAGGATCGGCCTAATTGTTTGGGGAAGCATTTTGTAGTTTGTGATTGTTGTTTATTGTTGTCTTCTGTTACTCAAAGTGTTACTGTTTTGTTTGCAACTACGCGGGCTGCCATTATCTTGGTATCAGAGCCGTAAGAAATTGGGAGATTGGGAAATGGGCAGAAAGCCACCAAGAAGATGAGAAGAGGAGGTGCTTGAGGTGTTGGTCGAAGAGGCCAAGAAGAAGGGTTTCTAGAGCTATTGCAAAACCTATCAGCAAGGATGGATGCCATGGAGCAAGCACAAAGAAGGGGAATAGTCATTGATGATGCTAGTGAAGGTGGGGAAGAAGAGCAATCCCAAATTGGTGAAGAAGTTCGAGAAGAACTAGAAGAAGTGGAAGAAAGATTGATAAGGGCCGTTATGAGTGTGGGAGCCAAATCGAAAATAGAGGTCCCTCATACCTTGCATCTTGTGGATTATCCATGAGTGCTTGCTTGACTTGCTTATAGTATTTGTCACCCTTGGACTCTTGCAACACTCGACCCTTGAAATCGGTTTGAATTGATATCATTGAGGAGATATGCCTTCTTCGACTTAAGGCATCTACAACCTAATTCTCCTTCCCCTTGATATAGTTGATGTTGAAATCATAGTCAAATATCAATTCTAACCACCTTCTTTGCCTGACATTCAAATTCGGTTGAGTAAACAATTACTTTAGACGGTGATGATCGGTCTTCAATTCAAAAGTTTTTCCCAACAGATAGTGTCTCCACATCTGTAATGCATAAACAACAATTGCTAATTCCAAATCATGTGAAGCATAAATTTGTTCATAAGGCTTTAGCTTCCTTGATTCATAGGCTACGACTCGCCCGTCCTGTATCAACACTCCACCCAAACCTTCTCCTGATGCATTAGTGATCACTATAAAATTATCCTTTAGATCTAGTACCTTCAATATCGTAGCTATAGTCAACTTCTCCTTGAGTTGATCAAACGCCGCTTGACATTTCTCAGTCCACTCAAATTTTTTCCCTTTTCTCTATAAGGAGGTAATGGGAAAATCTATCCTAGAAAAGTTTGCAATAGACTTGCGATGGTAATCAGGTAGACCCATAAAACTTCTAATTTCTGGCACATTCTTAGGCACTGGCCACTCAAGCACTGCTTTTATTTTAGCTGGATCAATTGCAATCCCATCAGCTGAAATCACATGACCCAGATACTATACTTCTTTCTGAAAGAAAGAACACTTAGAGAGTTTTCCATACAGCTTATGCTCTCTTAATCATTGGAGAACAATCTCTAGATGCTTGAGATGCTTCTCTTCATTTTTGGAATAGATAAGAATATCATCCAAAAAGACCAACACAAACTTATCCAAGCAGTCTCTAATCATTAAGTTCATGAATGTTGCAGGTGCATTCATCAGTCCAAAAAGTAGGACTATGAACTCATAATGACCATACCTTGTCTTGAAAGTTGTTTTAAATATATCTTTGCCCTTGATCCTCAATTGATGATAACTTGATCGTAGATCAATTTTTGAAAATACTGTCACTCCTTGCATCTGATTAAAGAGATCATCGATACCTGGTAATGGATACTTATTCTTTATCGTTTCCTTATTAAGCAAACGATAATCAATACCCAAGTGCAATGTGACATCCTTCTTCACGAAGATTACAGGCGCTCCCCAGGGTGAAACACTGGGTCTAATCAGTCCCTTGGACAACAATTCCTCCAGTTGAGCTTTTAACTCCATTAATTTCGTTGTGGTCATCCTATATGGCACTTTGAATATAGGCTCCTCCCCTAGAACTATGTCAATGGAGAAATCAAATACTCCCTTGGGAGGTAATCCAGGTAATTCCTCTGGAAATACATCCACAAATTTCCATAGAATAGGATATTTCTCCATATCTGTTTTTCCATATTCCACCACCTCACCTTCTTCAGCATCTTGGGGGTCTTGAGGTCCATAATATACAACATCATCTTGAGAAATGAACTCATTGCATTCCTCAAGTTTCTCCAGTTTTACAGTGAAGAGTTGACAACCTTTCTTCTTCTCCCTATGCATTTGTACGACAGATATCTATCGCTACTTAACTTCTCTTGGAATTCCTTGCAAAAACACCCAGTTACCTAGATCATCTAAACATTCCACTGTTTTTGCATGACAATCTACTTTGGCTCTATGTTTCCATAGCCAGTTCATCCCTAAAATGACATCATAGGAACCTAGGGGTGCTATATATAAATTTACTTTCTAGGAGAAACTTGGAAGTTCAACCCTTGCTTCGAATAGACATTGCTCCACCTTAGCTCTTGTCTGGTTGGCATATTCAACCATCCAAGACTTTTCCATATAGCCAGCTTTTCTAGATATTTTACTAGCTATACTAGGTGAAACAAAATTTTCAGTGCACCAGTGTCAATAAGAATGGAAATAGGTGTACCAAACAAAGTACCTAATATTTCCACATGAGTGATCTGGTACTTAGCTTTCCGGTTGTCCAATGCAGCATGAATCCTCTACTGGAATGCTTCTCATTGAGAAGGTAGCCAATTCCCTTATGGTTGCGTCCCTGGTGGTTTGTTAGGACACTAGTTTGCAAAGTGATCTCCATCGCAAGTATAACATCTTCTCAATGCTCCGATCCTTGTCGTAGGCCTTCCAAAACTACCTTCATTCCTACCAGCATTGTTGTTATTGTTGTTCCCCCTATGGTCCCCTCTTGAATTATTTCGCCTATTACAGGATCCTTTGTCCCCTTTCCTTTGGTATTCCTACCCTTCGCTAGACTTCTTCGAAGTTTGATTGGCTTGTGACCAATTAAACTTCTTATGATTCTTCTCACGATAGTTCGAGATAGATTTAAGCCTTTGTTCTTTTGCTTAATTGCTTTCTCATACACCAAGTCCATGGTAGCTGGACTGTGCATGTCTACGTCACCACCTATTTGAGCATTTAGGCCCATGATAAACTTCCTTATACGAAACCACTCGTCATTTTGGTACATGGGTACGTAACTTAGGAGACAAGTGAATTTCTTGCAATATTCATTAACCGAGGAATCTCCTTTCCTCAGGTTATGGAAGTTGGTAAGATTTTGGTCAAAGAAGAGTTGAGGCAACCACCGTTTCTAGAAAATCTCCACAACTTCACTCCATGTGATCCTTAAGGAACTTAGCTGTAATGTTCCCTTCTCAGCGGTGATCGTTTCAGTTGACCGTTGGCCTATTCCGGAGACCTGTAGGCTGTGCGGATGGTGAAATTAGGGTTTCCTAGTTTTGAGGAGGTTGTTGCTTGGAGTTTGGGATTCTGATTGCGGATTCTTTCTGGGTTTTCAGAGAGCTTCGCAGTGTTGTGTTCAGTTTGGCATTCCGAGTAACTTCGCGAATTTACTATTTTTAGTAAATTCTATTTTTGGCAGTGGACAGTTTCGGTTCAGTTCAGTTGGGACCTCTTCTTCGGTTGTTTCAGTTGGCACTTCAGTTCTTGGCCTTGGGCGCATTTTTCTTGGAGAGATAAGTATTTTCATTATAATATTATTATTTTAATATTATACCCCCTTGCCTAGCAGTACAACTTTAAGTTGTTTTTAAAAAGGGGACTTTTGAGGGTCAAGGCGTCATAAGGAGATAAATTATATTTTTAATGTCAAATATTGAGACTAAGAAATGGGACGCCTTTTTGAGAGATTGATTTTATTTTAAAAAGTGAAATATTTTATTGATGAAAAAGGACGCCATCTTTTGGAGGGAAAAGGTGAATTTGAAATTAGGGTTTGGGCGCCCTCTGGAAGCTTCTAGATGTTTCTCTCTCGTCTATTTAATCAGGCCTCAGCTCTTCTTTTGGGATCTTTTGTCTACTACACCGTTATGCTGTTGGATTGTATTCAGGCACTCGCTTCGAGGAAAGCACACCTCCTAGCATTGGCTCATCTTCTTGCTTGAAAGATAGCAACTAGTTGAGAGGTTAGCTTGTAATTGGGTTGTTTTGGCATTGTAGTTGAGTTTCTTGCATTTAGCTGATATTATTCAAGCATTTTGTCATATTTCAGAGTTGCTGATGTTGCATAGCTGTAGGCAGTTTTCATTCATAAATCAAAAATACAAAAAGATATTGTTTTGGGTATTCAATATATCATCTTTCCTCATTGGGGCGACCCACCTTGCAAAGTTATAGATTTTATTTTGCTGTTTGGATTTTATCTAGCAAGTTCGCCCTTTTAAGAGGGCCGTACCATTCTGTCTCAGCCTTGGGATGTGTGCAGAAAGTTTTAAGGATGTTTGGTGAGGTTTAGAGGACTTGTTTTGGGCGCCTTTGTGTCTAGAGCAATCTGCATTTGATATTTTGTCATTTGAGTATGTATTGAGTGAGATATGAGCAATTGAGTGAGGATTGGTTTGCAGATTTCACATTTAAATTGCAGGTCTGATAGATCAGAATTAAGCTAATCATCTCTTGCTAAAGGATTGAGCATTGTAAGTTGTATTTTGATCCTAGAAAGATACTCTACACAGCTGCAGCAATGAAGACTTCAAAGCTCTAGTTTAATTGAACAATTCTGATACAATTGTAAGCTGTTAGTAGTACTATCAGCAATTCATCTTTATCTTGCAATTTGAGTTATTGTACATTCCCACTGAATAAGTGGAAGAGGCTGGCTTGCCGCCTATTTACTTGTTTGCATTGTAATTTCCTAAGTCTCCGCCATATGGTCGCCTCTTGTCCATCACGGACTGAGTAGCACATACTTGGTGTTGAGCTAATTTTCAGTATTGCATTAGATAGGGATCCTCTGACCGAATGCTCGTCGTTCACCGGCGCATCTCTTGGTTAGAGTTCTTGTTCAACATTTTCCTTTGAGATCCTCTGACCAATGCTCACACCTTGCCCACATCGGGATCCTGGTGTACATTCTGGTTAGAGTTACTTTCCGCATCGTTTGGGTTTATGCTAACCTTAACGGGTGCGTGTTGCATTGTAATCATTTGTGAAAAATAAAAAAAAAATTGGTCCGGTTCATTACATTAGCCCAAGCTCCTTCTTCTTATTCATCCACCAATTGGATGCTTCACTAGATAATTGGAAAGCTCTCCAAATGGCTTTAGTGACCTCAAAGTAATTCCTGATTTTAAAGTATTTTTCCATCTCTATGAGCCATGCCTCAATCACATCCCCACTAGTACTTCCTTCAAACTTTGGAGGAGTGATCTTTCTCATGTCCCGAGGTAGCTCACTAGCAAGTCATTTTCGTTTGCTTCCTTCCAACCTAGACTGAGATTCATCATCCTCATTTTCACTAGACTAAGTACGATCATGGGAATTTTCCCCTTCATCATTATTAGGAACTTCTTGTTCCTCCCTTTCTTTTCCCCTTACCTCTTGCTCAAGGTTTCCTATTCTTTCTCTTGTTTCATCCATCATGGCTAAAAGACAATCCAACTTAGCCCCTGAATTTTCTGCTCCATGGCCAACTTCTTGGCTTCCCCCAAGGTTAGTTCCAGTTCTAACCATTTTCGACAAGAAGGTTTACACGTGGAGGTTTCATTTTCAATTAGATTCCAGGAATGTTTACATATCACTTAAAAACATTTCCCAAAGAGAAAACATTCATATAAGAAATTTCATAAAGAACTCGTACACAAGTTTTTTCAAAACATGATTTTCATTTATATCAATAGGATTTCAATATCCTAGCATTTACATGGAATTACCATTCAAATAGTCAAGTGGAGAGCATCCCTCAGATTCACTCTCTGATACATAACTACGTGGAGTATACCCCTCATATTTTTGTTCAAATACATCGTCGAAAGGGAAATAACCCTCAAACCTATCCTCTGATACATAGTTTCAAGGGACATATCCCTCCGATTTGCCACTTGAGGCTATTACAATAACTTTCGCCATAGGAAGAACACGAGGATCCCTAAATATCATTGCTGGACTAACACTACATTCCGAGGGAATATCCCTGGAAAGTGATAAAGAGTCCGACTTGGTAGGAGAGACAAGAGGTATATAGTTGACAGCCTCACGCAGCCTTCTCCTTTCTTGACTGATTCGTGATAGGGCATGACTGAAAGTCTCAGTGTCACTCAGCCAGATAGCGTTGTCATAATTGGTTTCCTCTATGGTTCGAACAATGGCTTCCCTTTCTTTCTTGTCCTTTAGGTAGTGCTCATTACCAATTATTGACTTCCTTGCAATCATTTTGTGACGCACCATCCTGGCACAAGAATTCCAAACATTAGAATCATATAATGTTGGATGAAAGCATAGCGAGCACATAGGTTCCAGAGCTGAACATGGTATCAATTCCAAAGCTTTGGAACCTATGTGCTCACTATGCTTTCATCCAACATTATATGAGTCTAATGTTTTGAATTCTTGTGCTAGGATGGTGCATCTCTAAATGAGTGCAAGGAAGTTAGTAATTGGTAATGAGTGCTACTTGAAGACCAAGAAAGAAAGGGAATCCATTGTTCGAACCATAGAGGGGATCAATTACAACAAACGCTATTTGGCTGAGTGACACTAAGACTATTAGTCATGCCCTATCTCATGTCAATCAAGACAAA
Organism: Sequoia sempervirens; assembly: GCA_007258455.2. Lineage (NCBI taxonomy): Eukaryota > Viridiplantae > Streptophyta > Pinopsida > Cupressales > Cupressaceae > Sequoia > Sequoia sempervirens. Next base: position 439,394,252 of record VDFB02075321.1, read on the forward strand.
AAGAGGATGTGTGAGGATGCTAACTTTGTACTTCATGTCTCTCCGGCAAAGTAAAATTATTTGCCACTTTCCAAGGATATGCCCTCGGAATGGAATGTTAATCCTGCCATGATCTTTAGGGACCCTCGTGTTCTTCCAATGTTGAAAGTTATTGCAATAGCCTCAAGTGGCGAATTCGAGGGATATGTCCCCCAAAACTATGTATTTGAGAATGAGTCCAAAGGGTATGTACCTTTCAACAATGTAAGTCGAAAATCTGAAGGGTATGCCCCACTTAGTTATGTATCGGAGAGTGAATATGAGGGATACTCTCCCCTAGACTATTTGAATAGTCATTCCATGTAAATGCAAGGATATTGAAATCCTATTGATCTTAATAAAAATCATGTTTTGGAAAAACTTGTGTATGAGTTCTTTTAAATTTCTTATGTATGAATGTTTGTTCTTTTGGAAATATTTTTAGAATGCTAAGTAAACCTTCTTAGGATCTAATTAAAAATGAAACCTCCAGGTGGAGCTTTTCTTGTGAAAAATGGTTAGAACTAGAACTAACCTTGAGGGTAGCCAAGAGGTAGGCCAAGGTACAAAAAATGTTGAGGCTAAATTGGATCGTATTTTGGAAATGATGGATGAAACAAGAGAAAGAATTGGGAACCTCGAGCAAGAGGTAAGAGGAACTGAAAGGTAGGAACAAGAAGTTCCTAATGGTGAAGGGGAAAATTCTCATGATCAATCGCAAACAAGTGATCATGACAATGATGAATCACAGTCTAGATTGGCGGGAAGCAAAAGGAAATGACTTGCAAGTGAGCTATCTCAAGATATGAGGAAGATCACCCCTCTGAAGTTTGAAGGTAGCACCAGTGGGGATGCGGCTAAAGGATATGGCTCATAGAGATGGAAAAGCATTTTGAAATTAGGAATTACTATGAGATAACTAAAGCTGTTTGGGGAGCTTTCCAGATGGTTGGAGAAGCATCCAACTAGTGGATGAATAAAAAGATGGACCATGGGCTAAGTTCCTTAAGACTTACTTCGCATGAATTCGTGGAAATTTTCTGAAGATAGTGGTTACCTCAAATTTTCTATGATCAAAGGTTATTGACTTTTAGAACTTGAGGCAAGGAGATTCCTCAGTAAACGAATATTGGGAGAAATTAACTTGTCTCTTAAGGTATGTGCCCATGTACCAAAAGGATGAGAGGTTTCGCATAAGAAAGTTCATCATGGATCTCAATGCCCAAATCAGAGGAGAGGTAGATGTGCATCGTCCTGCTACCATGGACCTACTGTACAAGAAAGCCATTAAGCAAGAACAAAGGCTTAAATCTATCTCAAACTACCATAAAAACAATCGAAAGAGGTTTAATTGGTCACAAGCCAATCAAGCTTCCAAGAAGCCTAGTGAAGGACAAGATTTTCAAAGGAAAGGGGACGAGGGATTCCTTAATTTTTAGAATGAATCAAGAAGGAACCGTAGGGGGAACAACAACAATGTTGGTAGGAATGAAGGCAGTTCTGGAAGGCCTGCAACAAGGAAAGGACCATTGAGAGGATGTTTTATGTGTGGTGGAGATCACTTTCCAAATCAGTGTCCCAACAAACCACCAAGGACACTACCACATGGGAACCCTCTACCTCCTCAACGAGCAGCATTCCAGCAAAGGATTCATGCGGCGTTAGACAACTGGCAAGCAGAGTACCAGATTATTCCAGTGGAAATTCCAAGTACTTTGTTTGGTACACCCATCTCAATTTTAATTGATACCAGTGCTACGAAATTTTTTGTTTCTCCTAGTATAGTTGGTAAAATTTCTAGAAAAGCCAATTATATGGAAAAGTTTTGGATTGTTGAGTATGCAAACCAAACAAGAGCTAAGGTGGATCAATGTTTATTCGAAGCAAGGGTTGAACTTCCGAGTTTCTCTATGGAAGTGAATTTGTATGTAGCCTCCTTAGGTTCATATGATGTCATTTTAGGGATGAATTGGTTGTGGAAACATAGGACCAAAGTAGATTGTCGTGCAAAAACGGTAGAATGTTTAGATGATCTTGGAAACTAGGTGTCATTGCAAGGAACGCCTAGAGAAGTTAAGTTGCGGCAGATCTCCATCATACAAATGCATAAAGCAAAGAAGAAAGGCTATCAACTCTTCGCAGTGAAAATGGAGAAACTTGAGATGAATGCAATGAGTTCATTTCTCAAGATGATGTAGTTTATCATGGACCCCAAGACCTCCAAGAAGTCGAAGATGGTGAGGTGGTGGAATCGAGAAAGTTGGATATGGAGAAATATCCTATCCTAAGGAAATTTGTAGATGTATTTCCAGATGAACTACTTGGATTGCCTCCCAAGAGAGTGTTTTCTTTCTCCATCAACATAGTTCCAAGGTCAGAGCCTATATCAAAAGTACCACATAGGATGACCATGATAGAATTAATGGAGCTAAAAGCTCAATTGGAAGAATTGTTGTCCAAGGGACTAATAAGACCCAATGTTTCACCCTGGGGAGCCCACTGATCTTTGTGAAAAAGAAAGATGGTACACTGCGCTTATGCATATATTATCCGTTGCTTAACAAGGCAACGATAAAGAATAAGTATCTGTTACCACGTATTGATGATCTCTTTGATAAAATGCGAGGTGCGGCAGTGTTTTTGAAAATTGATCTATGATCAAGTTATCATCAACTGAAAATCAAGGATGAATACATTTTCAAAAAATCTTTTAGGACTAGGTATTGTTGTGACCTTTTCACACATCACCCCATTGCAAATGGGGACCCCCTAATTTTTGCTCCTTTTGGTCCTTTGGCTTTGGTTTTGTGTCTGTCTCTCTCTGTCTCTTGTATCTTTTCGATGATGTACCTTGTCGTTTGACCTAGATTTGAATTTTGGCTAAGTCTAGAGAGCTTTCTGATGAATTAGGGTTTACGCTCTTCAGGTAATTTTGGGGTCAATTTGAGTTGGCCAATTGAATTCTGAGCTCAACACTGATGTTGGAATGCATCAAACAGGTTTCCCTTGAATTTTCACTAAGTTCTGACAACTTACTATTTTTAGTAAGTACCAATTTGGAGCCTATTTTCCCAAGATTTTCAAAATTTGACAACTGCACTACATCCAAAGCACCTTTAACTGCTTGCTTGCAAATTTTGAGCGCAAATGGGTTACTATTTTTAGCAATTCTTCCTTTGAGGGTCGTTTTTAAGGTTTGCATGTTGGATTTTCTAATGCATGTCAACATAATCTTTCTAGGTTTTTCAAGAGCTTTGCGGTGATATGACATGCAAGGTAAACGGGCAACTTGCTATTTCTAGCAATTCTGCCTCCGGAGGCTATTTTTAGGGTTTTCATGCAGGACTTTTCAGTGCATGTCAGCATATTCTTTGTGGGTTTTTCAAGAGCTACACAGCAAGGTAACATGCATGCAGAGTTGATCACTTTTTCAGGAACTTACTATTTTTAGCAGTTGCATGCATGCAAACAAATTTTCTGGGTTTTTCTGGGTTTTGTGAGATCTCTCAGGCAGTTTGGCATGCAATCAGGTCCGGCTGACAATGGATCACTTTTTCAGACACTTTCTATTTTAGCAGGTCCATATCCAGCAGGCAAGGTGACACCAGTGCTCCAATTCTCAGAACTCAACTGCATGCAACGAAAACGGAGTCGAAGCCTTACAAACATGCATGCAAAAGAATTAGGGTTTCCTAAAATGTAGGGCGAAATGCGAAAGTCACCCTGGAGCAGCATCCAGTCATGATCAACATCCTTCAAGCAAACAACTCACAAAATTTGAGCTCATTCTGAGAATTGACTATTTTTAGTAAGTTGCTAAAAATAGCAGGTGCATGCAAGCTTCAAGTGCCAACAGCTCAATCATGTCACAAGGAACAGGGCAAGCGAAAATCAAGCATTCTGGAGTCTGAAATCAACCTAACATGTGAAGAAGGCCAAATTTCTAAAAATGGAAAGCTAGGGCAAGCTGAGGACAACATAAACAAACCAGACAAAAGCTTGAAAATTGATCTAAGTCTGGAAGGCTTGCATGCCAAATCCACCCTAGAAGCTTGAAGAGCCATGAAAAATTTCCAAGTGTTTGAAAGTTCCTGCAGGACCCCTCAAATGTGCCCATGATTGGTGAGATGCATAAAAAAAATTCTAAGTGTTGTTGAATTCCTGCTCCACCCCTAAAATGCGCCCAACATGCTAGATGGATGAGATAAAGTTTCTAAGTGTTAAGTTCCTCCTTGACCTTTGAAATGCGCCCAAGGTGAAGCTGGCTGGAGGATAGAAAAGTTTGCACGTGAGAAATTCTTGTTGCCTAGCCTCAATGCGCCCATGTTGGATGGTTGGCTTGGAAAGTAGCTAAGTGTTTGAAGAATTCCTTCTCACCCCTCCAAATGCGCCCAGCTGGCTAGACAATGGAAGACGTTGAAAAAGTGTCTAAGTCATGTTGAAAATTCCTCCATGACCCCCCAAATACGCCCAAGTCATGGAAGAAACAGGAAAATATTCAAGGCGTTTGAGAATTCCTTTCCACCTCCACCTAGCAATTGCGCCCTCAAGAGGTTGGGTTTGAGAAAATATTCTAAGTATGAAGAAATTCCTCCATCACCTTGCAAATGCGCCCATGCTCAATAAGGGAGGATTAAAATATTTCTAAGGCATGGAGAATTCCACCTCCACCTAGCAAATGCACCCAAGGAGACAAGAGTTGAAGAAATTTTTCTAAGTCAAAAAAATTCCTCCTCACCTATCAAAATGTGCCCAAGGTGGAGAAGCTTGAGAAAAGTTTCTAAGTCGTTGAAAATTTCCTCAACATGTCAAATGCGCCCAAACTAGCATGGAAAAGGACAAAACACTTGATGATGCAAGCAAGGAGAAGTCCGCCCAAGTCATGGAGGAGACAAGAAAATTTTCTAAGTCACAAAAATTTCCTCCTCACCCCCCCCAAATGCACCCAAACTAGCCAAGAAAAAGACAAAACAAGTCTAAATTCCTTCACCACTAGTGAAATGCGCCCATCTTGGCCTAGAAAAAGACAGGCTTATGAAAATTTCCTCCTCAACATGCCAAATGCGCCCAAACTAGCATAGAAGAAGACAAAATATTTGATGATGCAAGCAAGAAGAAATGCATCCAAGGAGGAAAGAAGAGTAACCGTCCACAAGGAAATTTGATTTTTTCTAAATGACATCTGATGACATCATCAAGCCCAAAAATGCCTAGTACAAAGGAGGACAAATTTGATGATGTAAGCATGAGGAAAGCAAAAGGAGAAGTACGCTCAAGATTGGACAGGTTGAAATAAACATCAAGGAAAAATATTTTTCAAGGGTGTGAGAAAAAATTAAATGACCCCCTTCATGTGCACCCATAAATATATTAAGTTGAGAAATATTTTTGAGGGGAGGTCTTGAGTATTTTCTAAGGTGGAAATAAATTTTGAATAAATTACACCTTGGCTTGTGATTGTAAATGGACGCCTAGCTTGCGATTGATAGAATTTTCTAAGGGGAGATAAAATTTTCTAAGGCGTAGAAAAAGAAGGCAGAAGGGGTCAAATATGCCTAGGCTTAGATGGGTAAAGTCTTTCTAAGGCATTGAAACAACAGGCACTTGGGGTCTCAAATGCACCTAAGGAACAAAGGCACAAGATGAATGAAGTTACATAAAAAAAAAACTCCAAGGCATCAAAGATGAAGCATAAGACACAAGGGGTCATAAATGCCCAAGGTGAATAGGATGCTTAAATATTTCTAAGGCATTGGTGGAGATACTCCAAACACAAACATCCAAATGCGCCCTAGCACAGAGATGTTGAAAGGTTATGAAGAAAGCAAGGTTTGCTAGAGAAAAATGATGAACTCTACCGGATCTAGAGATCAGTTAGACCTTGGAAATCAAAACATTGAAATTAGGTAAGTAAAGTGAATTTGTACTATAGGTGTTCTGATGCTCTTCTTTTTATTTGTTTTGCAGGATGAATGCTGGGATCAAAGTGGGAGAACTTGAAGTGATAGAGCAGATACTCCGAAACAATATTACAACCTTGGAGGAGGAAAAGTTGCATGGGGGATGTTGGAGGAAATAGCTAAGTGATTTCTCCTCAAAGGCCTAATATGCACCCAACTCAGGGAAGCCGGTGGCAAAGGAGAACAGGTCGAATCCAAGATAAAAAAATCCTTCAGGATCAGGATGGAGAAATAATGAAGGCTGAGGCGTTGAAGAATTGAAGAATGACGGCTAAGAAGATCATCCTCAAGCATTGAAATGCTCTCAAGATTAAGGAAGAAGTTGAAGCCATGATGATCAGACTCATCCAGTTTGCAGTCAAGAAGAACAAGAACAATGTGAACACGTTTCCAGACAGGAATCTTCTAGAAGATGGTGGAAATTAATTGCTCATTTATTACTCCACTCTTCTTGGTGGCAGTTTTTAGGGTTAGGGCTTATGTGGCTCGATCTGGGCCGCCAATCTGATTGTAATCTGAGTCGTCCGTTGGATTGGGCCAACTATAAAAGTGGCATCCCCCCTCATTTGTACCTCATCATATTAGATTAGGATCATAGAATAGTAGAGAGACGGATAGCGTAGCATAGATTGGTAGGATAGTTTGAAGAAGGAAAGTTTTTCCTTTGAAAACTTTGTAAGAAATTTTTGTGAACACTCTCTCAATAAAAAGAGTTTTCATTGATGGTGATCTTGTCTTTTGTTGTGAGTAGCTAGCAAGGTTTCTTCGTCCTTCTGATTCGAGTAGTAGCTTAAAGTAGAATAAATTTCATTTCATGCAAGTAGATAGTAATAATGGAATGTGGTGTTTTATCTAAGCAAGCTTCGCTTATCCATACCACTAGCGGGCTCACTGATGGTGTGATCGCCTTGTGTGGTCAACTGGAAACGTTGTGGACCTAACTTCAATCACAATTTGAATGATGGTATGCGTCGTTGTGATGGTATATGTTGTAACCTTTTCACACATCACCCCATTGCAAATGGGGACCCCCTAATTTTTTTTGCTCCTTTCGGTCTTTTCGTTTTGGTTTTGTGTTTGTCTCTCTCTATCTCTTATATCTTTTCGATGGTGTACACTTACCATTTGACCTGGAATTGAATTTTGGTTAAGTCTAGAGAGCTTTCTGAGAAATTAGAGTTTACACTCTTCAGACAGTTTTGAGGTCAAATTGAGTTGGCTAACGAAATTTTGAACCTAGGAACGCAGTTAAGATACCTCGAACAGGTTTCCCCGAAATTTTCACCAAGTTCTAACAACTTACTATTTTTAGTAAGTACTTAATTTGGGGCGTTTTCTCAGCACTTTTCAAATTTTGATCATTTCACGACGCCAGGAACACTCTGAACTCATCACTGGCAAATTTTGAGCTGAAACAGAGCACTTGCTATTTTTAGCAATGCTACCTTCAGGGGCCATTTTAAAGGTCCGGACGTTGGATTTTCTGATGCATGTCTACGTATTCCTTCTGGGTTTTCAAGAGCTTCGCGATGACATGACATGCAAAGGGAATAGACGACTTGCAATTTTTAGCAATCCCGCCTTCAGGAGCTATTTTCAGGGTTTTGATGAAAAGATTTTCAGTGCATGTCTGAGGAATATTTCTGAGACCTTCGCAACAGTATGACATGCAAAATGAGATGATGACTTTCAAAAGTCTTCACTTTAGAGGCTATTTTTAGGGTTTGCATGCAGGAATCTTCAACGCATGTCGGCATTTTCTTGGTGGGTTTTTTGAGGGCTCCGCGACAAGGTAACATGCATGCGAAATTGACCATTTTTCAGGACTTACTATTTTTAGTAGTTGCATGCATGCAAACAATTTTTCTGGGTTTTTCTGGGTTTTGTGAGATCTCTCGGGCAATTGCGCATGCAATTCGATGCAGCCGACAATGGAGCACTTTTCCAAGCACTTTCTATTTTTGGTAGGTCCATGTCTAGCAGGCACGGTACCACCACTGCTCCAACTTTCAGGGTTCAGTTGCATGCAAAGGAGACAGCATTGACCGGAGCTTTACAGATATGCATGCAAAAAAATTAGGGTTTCATAAAACGAAGGCCAAAATGTAGGAGTCACCCAAAAGCAGCATTTGGTCACGATCAGCATGCTTCAGGCAGACAACTCACTAAATTTAAACTCATTTTGAACACTTGCTATTTTTAGTAAACTGCTATAAATAGCAGTTGCAGCCAGGCACTGGACACCTTATAACTCAATCATCTCACGAGAATCGAGGAGAAGCGAAAATCAAGTCTTTTGGAGCTTGGGATCCACATCAAATGCAGAAAACATGAAACTTTCTAAAAATAGAAAGTCAGGGCAAGTCGGAGGTGGTATGAACAATCTACTCCGAATAGGATAAAAGCTGGAGATTTCAACAAATTTCATCAAATTGCAAGCTTGACACCTCAAATCCACTCCGGAGGCTTGAAGAGACCTGGAAAATTTTCTAAATCTAGAAGACTCGGAGTAGCCCCCCTCATTTGCGACCAAGGTAAAGAGATGACTTCCAAAAAACACCTAAGTGTTGGAAATTTGAAGAAGACCCACCTAAATGCGCCTGGACTTGATGAGTAGGGTGAAAAAGTTTCTAAGGCACCAAAACTCTGAGTAGAGGGTCTTATTTGCGCCCAAGAAGGTTGGAATGCATGCAAGGTAGTCTTGAGGCGTTGAAAATTGGAGTTCATAGTGCTAAATGCACCCAAGATCAATGAAGGAGGTATAAAAAATTCTAAGTCTTTGAAACTCTGAGCTCACCCTCCATTTGCGCCCAAGGTTGTAGGAGTGCATGAAAGACTTCAAAATCTCACTAAGTGTTAGAAATTGGGAGTAGGAAGTGCTATTTGCGCCTTAAAGAGAAGGGAAGCTCATGATAATATTCTAAGTACCAAAACTTGAAGTTGCCACCCTTGATTGCGCCTTAGGGATGGGAGTTATTTGGAAAATATTCTAAGTATATCAAGCTCAAACCTCAACTAGCCAAATGCGCCTTAGGAAGAAGAGAGGACTTGAGAAATTGGCTAAGTGTTGGAAACTCTAAGTCGACACCCTCAAATGCGCCTTAACAAGTTGGGAAGGCCAGCAACTTTACTAAGTATGAAAACTCAGAGTATAGGGGGTGATATGCGCCTTCACTAAGAGAAGATAAAAAAAAGAAATTTCTAAGGCATCAAACTCAAAGCTTGGACCCCTATTTGCGTCTTAACTTGGTGGAGTTGAAAAAAACGTCTAAGACAACAAAACTCAAAGTGGAGACCCCTGTTTGCGCCTAGACTTGTGAAGAGAAACTTGGAAGATAATTGTAAGTCGTGGCAACTCAAACCTCAACCCCTCATTTGCGCCTAGGAGAGAAGAGAAGTTGGCAATTTTTATTCTAAGTATCAAAAACTCAGAGTACATACCTTGAGATGCGCCTTAGCCTGGAGGAGAAGCTTAAGAAATTTCTAAGTGTGGAAAACTCGAAGCTTGAATGGTCAAATGCGCCTTAACTCAAAGGAGACACTTGGAAAATCTTCTAAGTTTGAAAATTTGAAGTAGGCAAGGTAAAATGCGCCCAACCTTGCATAAGAATTGGAAAAAATTTCAAAGTGAGAAAAATTCAAAGTAGACAAGGTGATATGCGCCTAAACAAACAAGCAAAAGGACAAAATAGGGATACAAACGAAAAGAAGTCGGCCAAGAAAATAAAATGCCTCAACATTTTTTTAAGGCGTGTAATTCCTTCTCTACTCCTCAAATCCGTCCAAACTAGTGAGGAAGAAGACAAAGTTAGGATAGAGACAAATAAAAGTCGGCCAAGAAATAATTCCTCTTCATACCTTAAAATCTGCCCATCTTAGCCAAGAAAGGGACAAAAATATTTGGTGATGTAAACATGAGGAGAGTAAGGAAAGGTATGCCCAAATTTGAGGGATGAAATAAACTTTGGTGAGAAATAATTTTCAAGGGTGTGAGAAAAATTTAAGTGAACCCCTTCATGTGCACACATGAATTAATAAGGTTGAGAAGTTTTTTTTTTTTTCAAAGGGGGGGTCTTGAGTATTTTCTAAGGGGGAGATAAATTTTGAGTACGCCTTGGCTTGTGATTGTAAATGAACGCCTAGCTTGTGATGGATAGAATTTTCTAAGGGGAGATAAATTTTCTAAGGCATTGAAACTGCAGGCACTCAGGGTCTCGAATGCACCTTCAAAAAGAGGAAATTTGGCTAAGGCACGAGGAATTTAAAGATGAAGTGAAATTGGAGAAAAATGATGAACTCTACTGGATCCAGAGATCACTCGGGCCTTGGCAGTCAAAACATGGATATCAGGTAAGTGAAGTAAGTTTATACTATTAGGTGTTCTAATGCTCGCTTCTCTTTATTTGTTTTGCAGGATAAACGCCGGGGCCAGAGCACGATGACTTGAAATGATGAAACAAATAATCCAAGGTGACAAAATCATGAAGGCTCAGGCGTCGAAGAATTGAAGAATGACGGCTAAGAAGAAGATCATCTTCAAGCACTGAAATGCCCTCCAGACCAAGGAAGAAGTTGAAGCCATGATGATCAGACTCATCCAGCTTGCAGTCAAGAAGAAGAACAAGAACAATGTGAACACGTTTCCAAGCTGGAATCTTCTTGAAGGAAGTGGACATTGAATTGACCGTAGTAGTCAAAGGAAAGAATTTGGCATCTTGTGTTCATTTATTGCGCCACTTCACTTTCTGGCAGTTTTTAGGGTTAGGGCTTATGTGGCTTGATCTGAGCCACCCATCTAATTGTAATCTGAGCCGTCCATTGGACTGGGCTAGCTATAAAAGGGGCATCCCCCCTCATTTGTAACTCAGTAGACATCATCAAATCATTAGACTAGAGTAGAGAGTAGAATAGAGTAGATAGCTTAGTATAGTTTGATAGTATAGCGTAGATTGAAGAGGAAGGAAAACTTTCTCATTGAATGTTTTGTAAGAAGTTGTTGTGAACACTCTCATAATGAAAAGAATCTTCATTGATGGTGATTTCATCTTTTGTTGTGAGTAGCTAGCAAGATTTTTTCGTCCTTCCAATTCAAGTAGCTTAAAGTAGAATGAATTTCATTTCATGCAAGTAGATTTTAGTAGTGGAATGTGGTGTTTGATTAGCAAACTTCATCTATCCATACCACTAGCGGGCTCGCTGATGGTGAGTTCGCCTTGCGTGGTCAACTGGCACATTGTGGACTTAACTTCGTTTGTAATTCATATGTTGGTATGCGTCGTTGTGACGGTATCTTCGTGTTGAATTATGATCTGAATACCTTTGTTTACTCCTTTGAAGATTGCACCGGTTTTGTGGAAGTTGTCCGAAGCGATGCAAAGCAGAGCTTGGTTGAAGTTGCGAGAATTGATCGCCATGTCCCACGCCTTAGAGTAGGCTAGAGTCTTCTTATCCCTGCACCCATTTTACTTTCAGTACTTTCCGGTTAGCTTAGGAAACAAGAGCTTTATCGACAAACCTTTTGAGCATTCAGATTCTTTTCTCCACTGCTGAATAGTTCTGTAAGTCCCCTTGAAATACCAGCAAATCACATCGAGCCAACTGAAGCTATCCACTGCATGAAGGAACCTTGGAGTTGAATGCATGATCTTTCTAGCAATCTTAGCATGCAGGAGATTTTGTTCAAGAGAGGATAGAGTCGTCGTTGGCAACTTTATTTTGTGTTGGTGCAGTCACGAAAAACACATCAACAGTATCTTCATGTCAAGTGGTGGTTTGAATATCTCTAGTCACCTCCCTTGAAGATTGTACCGACTCGGCATAAGTTGTCCGACACGAGGCAAAGCGAAGTCCGGTTGAAGTTTGCGAGAATTGATCGCCATGTCCCACGCCTTAGAATAGATTAGAGCCTTCTTATCCCTGCAACCATTTACGTTCAATACTTTCTGGTTAATATAGGAAACCCGTGCTTCATTGATAAATCTTTCAAACTGTGAAAGTCCCTTTCTCTACTGTTGAACAATTACGTAAGTCCCCTTGAAATACCAGCAAAATCACATCGAGCCAACTAAGACTATCCACTGCATGAAGGAACCTTGGAGTTGAATGTATGATCTTTCTAGCAATCTTAGCATGCAGAAGATTTTGTTCAAGAGAGGATAGAGTCGCCGTTGGTAACTTTATTTTGTGCTGGTGCAGTCACAAAAATCACATCAACAGGTATGTTCATTACAAGTTCATGGTCCTACCTTTTGGACTAACAAATGCACCTGCAACATTCATGAACTTGATGAATAATGTATTTAGGGACTTCTTGGATAAGTTTGCGTTGGTCTTCTTGGATGATATTCTTATCTACTCCAAGAACGAAGAGGAACATCTCCAACATCTAGAGATTGTTCTCCAACATTTAAGAGAGCATAAGCTGTATAGGAAACTCTGCAAGTGTACCTTCTTTCAGAAGGAAGTGCAGTATTTCGGTCATGTGATTTTATGGGTCGGAAGTTAGAAGCTTTATGGGTCTGGCTGGTTATTATCGAAAGTTTGTAGCAAACTTTTCCAAAATAGCTTTTCCCATTACCTCTTTGCAAAGAAAAGGGAAGAAGTTTGAATGGTTTGAGAAATGTCAAGCGACATTTGACCAACTCAAGGAGAAGCTGACCACAGCTTCAATACTGAAAGTACTAGATCCAGATGCTGATTTTATTATCATGGATGCTTCAAGAGAAGGTTTGGGTGGAGTGTTGATGCAGGATGGGCGAATCATAGCCTATGAGTTGGGGAAGTTTAAGCCTTATGAGCAAAATTATGCTTCGCATGATTTGGCATTAGCAGCAGTTGTCCATGCATTACAGATGTGGAGACACTATCTGTTGGGGAAACCTTTTGAATTGAAGACTGATCATTCATGATTTGAAGTATTTGTTCACCCAACCTAATCCAAATGCACAACAAACGAGATGATTGGAATTGATATCTGATTATGATTTTAACATCAACTATATCAAGGTAAATGATCAGGTAGCCGAGGCATATCTCCTTGATGATATCAATTCAAACTAATTTCAAAGGTCGCAGAAATCCAAGGCGACAAGTATTATGAACAAGTCAAGCAAGCACTCTCAGATAATCCACAAGACCCAAGGTGTGAAGGATTTCACTTTGAACTTGATGGTTTATTAAGGTTTAAGGAAAGAATCTATGTACCTAACTCTGAGGAATTAAGGAATTTAGTGTGGAAAGAAGTTCATACTGCACCATATTCTGGACATCCTGGTGTAACCAAGTTGTTGGCTGATGTCAAGCCATTGTATTTCTGGAAGGGAATGAAAGGGGATGCTACAAGATTTGTAGCAAGTTGCTTAGAATGTCAAAGGGTGAAGGCAGAGCATCATCACCCTACAAGTCTTTTGTATCCTCATGAAGTTCCTAAAAGTAAATGGCAAGTCATTAGCATGGATTTTGTGCAAGGTCTTCAATGTCAAGGAATAAGCATAATGCCATTCTGGTAATAGTGGATAAGCTTACAAAGGTCACTCATTTTATTCCAAGGAATCTAATAGATGGAGCTTCTGTTATAGCTTAGAATTTTATTCAAGAGGTATTTAGGTTACATGGAGTTCTTGAGAAAATTATTTCTAACAGGGATGCTTGTGTGACATCTAGGTTTTGGAAAACCATGTTTTCTTCACTTAGGACATAGTTGAACAGAAGTTTAGCATATCATCCGAAAATCAATCGTCAAACTGAAAGGGTGAACCAAGTGTTAGAGGATCTACTAAGTATGTATTGTAGCTCATCATATCATCCCTAATTAGATGGACAAATTGAGGTGGTCAACAAGTGCTTGGAGGGTTAGCTCCATTATTTTGATTTAGATAAACATGAGAGATGGGTGAAATAGTTACCATTAACTAAATGGTGGTACACTCAAAGGTCAAAGTGGTCATCCAAAATTTCACCATTCTTTGCACTATATAATTACCATCCACCATCCATCACCTCTTCTTTGAGGGAACACTCAAAGGTCAAAGTAGTGGAAAAACACATTAATCACCAACAAGAGGTGCTCTCTAGGCTCAAGATAGAACTTGGTAATGGCACATAATAGAGTGAAGCAACAAGATGATTAACACCACACTAAAAGAATCTTTTAGGTAGGAGATTACATCACTGTGTGATTAGAACCATATACGAAAACATCATTGAAACAAAAAATAAGGATAACAATCTTTTACCCAAGTATTATGGCCCTTATTAGGTTTTACAAAAGGTTGGCAATGCAGCTTACAAACTAGAGTTACCCAAGTCAAAAAAAATGCATCCAATCTTCCACATTTCTTGCTTGAAGGTCATTGTACATAGAATTCCAACATAGAGAAAAATTTTGGAGCTAGATGAGGAGGGGAAAATAGTTTTGGAACATGAAGGAATCCTTTAGACATGTACTAAGAGGTTGCAAATGAGGATGATTATAGAGTATCTTATCAAGTGGAAGAATTTGGCAAGTGAAGATGCAACATGAAAAGATGAAGCATTCTTGTAGAAGCATCTGGGGATCCTCAACATTGAGGACAATGTTGATTTAAGCATAAGGACAATGTTATGCTTTTAACCTAGTGTGCATCAATATTTGTGTACCTGATTTGTGGTTAGTATAATCTTTAATTAATTTATATGTTCATTTCTATAGTTTAATATAGTTAGTTAGGTTGACCTATGTAATGTCCCTGTTTTAGTCATACACTCTTCTGTGTCTGATGGCCTATTTCCGGAAGCCCGTAGGCCAGCCAGAAGCTAAAATTAGGGTTTCCACTTTTGGAGGAGGTTTTGAGGTCTTGCATGCGAGAGTTTCTAATGCATGTCTGGTGGAGCTTTCTGGATTTTTGGAGAGCTTTAGAATGAGGTAACATGCATGACAGGATATTGACTTGCATTCTCGGCTATTTTTGGAGGCTTGCATGTTGGAATTTTTCAGTTTGGATTTTGGATTCCTTCTGGGTTTTCAGAGAGTTTCGCGATGGTGACATACAACTAAATCAGAGAACTTTTCTGGACTTACTATTTTTAGTAAGTTGCGACAGCTGTTCAAAATGTGGAGAAAATGAGTTTGGAACAACTTACTATTTTGAGCAATATGCTATTTTTAGTAAGTTCTATTTTTGGAAGTGTTATTTTTAGCAGCAGTTCAGCAGTTCAATGCAGCAGCGATTTCTGGCAGGTCAACTTGAGCAGTGGTCTCCAACATTTGAGGTGATTATTTTGGCAAGTTTGATATTTGATGAAAATAATGTTTTAAGAGAAAAAAAAAAATTTGGCTAAGGCATGGAGGACGATTTTGGAGAGATTAGGGATTTTTATAATGTTTATTAATTAAACATTTTGGAGGCTTTATTTGGAAAATTATAATGTTTTAAGTGAAATATTAACTTAGGCAAAATGGACACCTAGTGTGGAGGAATATTTGCAAATTATAAAGTATTACTTAAATATACTTGGACGCCTATGTTATGAAATATTTGCATTTTGATAAAGTATTATTCCTCATTTGTTTTGAATGCCTAAAGTCAAGGAGGAAAGGGTTGGAATTCAAATGAAATGCAAATACAAATTGGGCGCCCAAATGAGAGGGAAATGAAATTGAATTTGGAGACAGAAGGCTATAAATATGAGTGTTGGGCTCTTTGTTTATCATCCATTGCTTATCATAACAAAATGCTGTTGAAATTATTTCAGAACCCTTGCTTCGAGGAATGCATACCTCCTAGCCTATATCAGTTTCGTACTTGAGAGATAGTACCTAGCTGGTTTGAGACTACTTCATTCAGAGGTTGTAGATAGAGCTTCATAGAGATGGCTTCATTTGATATTTGCTGATTTTGGAGAGTTTTTATCAGTTTTGGTGATGCTAGTGTGGTGCTTGGTTAAAGCACATTTTCGTTTATAGCTCCTCTTTCGATTTTCTGTTGGTTCTGGGTATTGGCCCATTGTTCAAGGCTACCTTGGGCGCCCCTTCTAGCTAAGTTTCAGATTATAATATGCAGATTTGGATTTTATATTGCAGAAGTCGCCCTTCTTGAGGCCGTACCACTTCATCTTGCCTAGCAAATGTTTAGATAATTCATAGAGTTGTTGTTGCAGCCGTTTCTTGGCTTGGTCTTGGTTGCCCAACTCCTAGCTCTCATTTGCATTCAGTTTCACATCATTCGGAGGTGTTTTGACGAAGTTATGAGCGTTTTGGTGATTCTAGGGCTTGCTGGTATGAATTTTCTGATCACTGCAATTTTATAGCAAACTTGATATTTCAGTCCCTTTTGCTATATTTCATATGTCGGATAGCTTGTACTTGTTTGGAGTTCATTTCCTAATATTTTGGAGATCATTGGTTATCTATATCTCATTGTATTTGCAGATTGTTCCACATATTGTAACGTTGAATCAGTAGTACTGGTCAGCTCTTTACTTTCTGCACTTTACATTTTGTATTCCCACTTTAGTGGAAGAGGCTGGCCTCGCCGCCTTGTTTACTTTTGTTTAAGTTTTATTATTCCCACGATTGTGGAAGAGACTGGCCTTGCCGTCTTCATTGTACTGCATTTAGATCCTCCACCATATGGTAGTGCCTTACCCACCTTGGGTTTGGAGTGCACATTCTTGGTGTGAGTTACTTTCAGCATTGCATCTTTCTCAATAGATCCTCCGCCATATGGTAGCACCTTACCCACCTTGGGTTTGGAGTGCACATTCTTGGTGTGAGTTACTTTCAGCGTTGCACCTTTTTCAATAGTTCTTCCGCCATATGGTAGCGCCTTTCCCACCTCGGGTTTGGAGAGCACATTCTTGGTGTTGAGTCTTCTTCAACATTGTATTACTTTCGGTTGCTTCTAACGACCCTCGGCACCATATGACAACACCATTCTCATTCTGAGTTTGTGTGTGCATTCTTGGCGTAGAGTTACTTTCCAGTAGAGTTTGGTTTTGAGCTAACCTTAACGGGTGACTGTTGTAATTGCTTGATCATTGCAAAAATTAAAAAAAAATTGGTCGGCTCATTACAACCTAGGTGATCTCCATAGCATAAGTATGGTATACATAGGAGATATTGGTTAGTTTGTTATCATCATATTGTGAATTTCTTTCTATTTCTTTCTGTAGTTTAATTATGTGATCATTCTATAATTTAATGTAGGTAGTTAGATTGACCTAGGTGATCTCCATAGCATAAGTATGGTATGTATAGGAGGTATTGGTTAGTCTATTATCATCATATTTTGAATTCTATTCTTTTTGAAGACTTTTGGAGATTTGACCCCTCAAAATGGCCTATTATTATCAAGTATTCTCAAGCATTTACATCTTATTCTTATTATGTTCTTCTTTTGTGCAAGTAAATTCATTATAGTGTTGAAGAGTTTGTTGTGAGAAGACTATTTTTTATTTTCTAAATTCTTGCAATTGAACTTATATTTTGACCAAAATTTAAAATGAGTTTAATACTTTAATTTCAATTTTGTAGATGTAGATGCAATATCATCAGAATACGGAGAAAAAATAGTAGGCTTTCTTGGAAAGGATTTTGAACTATAACTTGAATTGTTCTCATTCCTCCAATATAGCAAATTGAAAGAGATGCTCAATTAAGATAATACTCGAGGGAGACATCCTGCCAAATATGCAAGAACAATTCCCCAATCTTATACTTGATAGAGAAAAAATTAGATCGATCTTTTAATTGCTCCATATTGTACAATAATTTGTGAGAGAGATAACATGTTTTTTGAGTAGTTCCTCTTTATACACAAGCAGGTAAAATCTCTTGTGCATACCTCTTTGAATGCTATTTTTATTTTCTTTATGTTTTACATTACTTTTCTATCGTTTAGAATCTAGATTATAATTTTCATGGCAATGCAGAGAAATGCAGAAGCAAGCAGAATATGGAAAAAAATTAGAGAAAGAATGGAATGCAACATTTGAGAAATACAAACAGAAATATCCTAGTGAAGCAGAGGAATTCGCAACTCTTCTTAAGGGTGGAATTCCTCGTGACTGGGAATCAGCTCTTCCGGTAATTACTGAAGCCAAATTTTTGCTTTTCCTCTACAAATAATGCATTAAAATGTTCCTGGCAAATGTTATAAACAAGAAATATAAATCTGAGAAAGTTTAGCAAGTTCGTTTTTATTTTCTTGGGTCATATAACCTATATGAAGTTCTGGTCTTTTGATGAAATCAGATATGGTCAGAATCTGATCCAATAGATGCGACCCGTGGATATTCTGAGAAGTGTTTAAATCTAATTGCCAAACCCATTCCTGGTCTAATAGGAGGAAGTGCAGACCTTGCAAGCTCAAACAAGGTCTTCTTAAAAGAATTTGAAGATTTCCAGCCAAAAACCCCATGGGGCCGGAACATCCATTTTGGTATTCGAGAACATGCCATGGCAGGAATCTCAAATGGAATTGCCCTACATGGTAGTGGATTGATCCCATTTGCAGCAACCTTCCTCATCTTTTCAGACTACATGAAGAATTCAATCCGGCTTTCGGCCTTGAGCCATGCTGGAGTGGTGTACATTTTAACGCATGATTCAATTGGCCTAGGAGAAGATGGCCCAACACATCAACCAGTTGAGCAAATTGCAGGTCTTCGAGCTGTACCCCATTTACTAGTTTTGAGGCCTGCAGATGGCAATGAAACAGCGGGTGCTTATAAAGTAGCAATCAACCACAGAGGTGGACCGTCTGTCATTGCGTTATCAAGGCAAAAACTGGCTGCAAACTTGGCAGGGACAGCAGCTGAAGGTGTTGAAAAGGGAGGATATGTTATAAGTGACAACTGCAACAATGATGAACCAGAGCTTATCTTGATTGGAACTGGATCAGAGCTATGCCTTTGTGAGGGTGCTGCAAAGAAGCTTAGAGAAGAAGGAAGAAAGGTAAGAGTGGTCTCTTTGGTCTGCTGGGAATTGTTTGACAAACAACCTGAAGCATACAAAGACACCATACTTCCTCCCAATGTGGAGAAGAGACTTAGTGTTGAGGCTGGTTCTCCATTAGGGTGGCGAGAGTATGTGGGCTCCAAGGGGCTTATACTAGCTGTGGAAGATTTCGGAGCTAGTGGAGCCTACCTAGATGTATTTGAAAAATTTGGGTTTACAGAAGAAAATGTAACAAAATTAGCTTGGTCTCTGCTCAAGTAGCTTTAGCCTGAACCTTCCTCGTAACAATTTTCATTATAAGTTCAACTTTGGAAGTCCACGATGCACAAGCAGATAAGACCATCCGATACTCCCTTGTGCAACTACTACGAGTAGGCCAATAAAGACTAAACCATGCTACTGCCCTTCATGGTTTACAGACCCAACTCCATTTCACATCAGCGTGACAAAACGGCATCATAATAAATATATCTTTTCTTATTCGCATAGGTAACTACTATTTCTCATCTGATAATAATATACAATTGTCAGCTTGATGCAACTTCTTTTTCAAGTTATTCCTTGAAAACTTATTATCAACTTTTTTTCTCATCTGATAATAATATACGAGTGTCAGCTTGATGCAACTTCTTTTTCAAGTTATTCCTGAAAACTTATTATCGACTTTTTTCTCATCTGATAATAATATACAATTGTCAGCTTGATGCAACTTCTTATTCAAGTTATTCCTGAAAATTTACTATCAACTTGTTTCTCATCTAATAATAATATACAATTGTCAGCTTGATGCAACTTTCTTAAATTCAAGTTATTCCTGAAAACTTATTATCAACTTTTGTGTAAGAAGGTTTGAATGTTGTTTGAATAGGACCATGAATTCATGGTTTTGGTGAATGGAATAATCTCTCTGTGTCAGATACACACGAAGTAGTGTGTATTTTGGAAAAGAAAGCTTAGAGGGAGATTGTAAAAGGACTTCCTCTTATTTAAAATCATGTCAAACTAATTTACACTAATAAAAAATATATAAATAACTAATTTTTATGGTTTGGATTTCAATGGCTTTTCTGTTCAAAACAAAAAGAAAAAATAAATATATAAATAACTAATTTTTATGGTTTGGATTTCAATGGCTTTTCTGTTCAAAACAAAAAGAAAAAATAAATATATAAATAACTAATTTTTATGGTTTGGATTTCAATAGCTTTTCTGTTCAAAATAGAGAAAAAATAAATTTTATCATTTGAAAAACTAAGATGATATCCTGATAATAATTTTAGATTCACAATTTTAATGTTCTTTCAACATGCAAAACAAACTATTATTTCAAATCTTAATGTAGTTAAATCCTAAGGTGAACACACAACCATAAGCAACAAAATTGAAAAACTCAAATACAACGATCATATTTCTAGTAATAATTTCAGATTGGCAAAAAAAAATTATATTGAACAAAGCAATAAAAGAATTACAAGGAAGAAGCTATGAAGCGTAGCTGAAGTACATTACTATACATACAATACCCAGCCACAAAGGCACATAAGGTAGACAATATTGCATAACATGAAGACCATTTTACAAACCGATAAACCAACCATAAAGGCAACCAAAAATGATTAAGATTACATAAACTGTATATTTTTACAATGACTAAACTTAGTGTCAAGCTGAGACTTCATATTTTAATTTTTAATCTGTTGTAACTACTGTTTGACCCCTCCATTATTTCTGCATAGGCCTTGGATCTGCGAAAAAGAAAAGAAAAATAAATAAAAAACATTAGCAAATCAATATCTAACATCTATACCCATTTTAGAGCTAAGCCCATCCATCTTCCTATTTAATTTGAAAATTTAATTGTTACTATTTTCTATAATCAATCTTAGCTCCATTATATAGATTAATTTGTACCTATTTGTCTATATATGTTTAACTAGTCTAAATATATTTATGAGGGTGTGTTTAAACCCTCATAATTATTTGTAGAAGGATTGTTTTCAATGATCATTTCTTTTTTCTTAAGTTTAATAAATTAGAAAAACTAATCATTTGAAAAGAAGTTGGCAACTTTCCCTACCCAAATACCAACCTACTTATTTTAAAAACCTACCCATTTTAAAAAAGTATACTCACTAAATTGGCGTGTCAAGAAACCTATCAAGTTTAGATCTTCATTAGCCATAAGGTTTATCTACCGCAAGATTTGAAATTATAGTTGTTTTGCATGTTGAAACAACCTCAAAATTGCCAATCTATCCTTCGATATACAAATGCTAAGGCAGAAATCTTGAATGACTCTTGCTTTTGTAACTCACACTAGGAAGAAATCTTGCATTGCAATGAGGACACAACATATGGTGCTTCATCACTCTTGTCAATATTCGGCAATGCTTAAAATTTTTACCTAGGTCCATACTGAGTAGATGACACATGTCATTGCAGTGCATTTAACATGTTTATCTTTGATTCTCCTCAAGAAGTTACGTTGAATTGAATGATTGCACTACCAATAAAAAATTTCCACCTATGAATGATGTGACCTTTATCTATTAAGTATGAGTCATCAAGAATGACACATGGTTGCAAATTACACAAACACAAATTGAATGGGCTCATTCATTTAGAACGTAGGCTACAAAGCACTAATGTGCTCTGATGAGAAGATGGCACCTAACAAGCATTTGTTGGTTTAAAACTTTGAGTCATTAAGGAATAGGCCCATCATAGACAATGCAAACTTGTTGAAGAAGAAACCATGTCAGACCACATCACCTTGAGGATGACACAATATCCAAGTGCAAGAGTGTAGCTTCAAAAGACAAGCACAAAGGAAGTTACGCTATGAAGAAGTTATGCACTGCAATAAAAAATCACCACCTAGAAGGAGGTGGCCCCCACGTGTTAGAGTAAAGGTTTTAATTTAATTATGTTAATTAAATTACCTTTACTCCTCTCTTAAGATTTCACTTTAGTTTGCATATTGTGACATTTAATAATTATATTAATTATTAAATGTCTACCTATTAGGGTTTCTTTTAAGGTTGCACAATCTCCTTTTATAAGGATTGATCATTGTATTTTATCTCTCTGATTAATACATTTTTCAGCTTTCAGAGCACCCTTGCTTTTTGTCTCCATCTCTTCTTTCTGTGACAGGTTATTTGCATGCAGGTGATCTTCGAGGTCTGTGAAGTTGGTTTTGACAACTCCTACATGGTATCAGAGCTCCAGACCTACTGCTTCATGTTCGGCTTCTGAAGAATTTGGAGCTATGAGGGTTTGATCAGGCTTTCACAGGTTTTTAGGGTGATTTTTTGTGAATCTGGCTTACTTCAATTTTTGGGTTGATTTTGGGCTCAAACGGACCTCGCACGTTGGATTTGCAACACCTGAAAACCCATATTTTCATATAAGGCACGCCCAATTTGGCCACAGCGACCGAAAAGGCAAAAAAAAATCCCTAGGGCACGCAGATCGAGGTGAAAAGGGCACAAAAATTTTAAAAAAATAAAAATTCCATTTTTTGGTGTTTTTAAAATGCAGCCAATTTTATTTTGGTCGCCGCCCAGTGGCCACCACGCGGCCACCAGGCAATCGCCCGCCAGCCGCCTCCGTTGGCATCACCACCCAATGATCGCTCCTCTCGCCGCCATACCACCGTCGGTGGTCGCTGCCAAGCCCGTCGTTCATTGGAGATAGCCCCCGCGGGGTCCAATACCTCTGGCCGTGGTCACGTGGAAACTAGGAGCTCCATGCTAAGCACCCAGCTGGACAGCCAGCCCAAGCCCCGGTCATATCAGTGATCGAGGGCTTCGGCCCAGCCCACTGTGCACCAGCCCCTAGTCCTGCATGCGACCGGGGGCTTGTTTTTTTAGCCCTTGAGGGCTTTGGGGGGCCTTCTTGTGCATTTTCAGGAGACTTCACGAAATCGGGTATAAAATGGGCATATGATCTCTATTTTTTTCAAATGAGATACCGTTGGAAAGCTGATTCCCGCGTCGATCTGATGGTGTAGGTCTGATCTCCTGATTTTTCAGTTTGGTTATTTTTTATGCAGTCAAAGTCAGATCTTGGTTTTTGCACTCCGAGGGGCGTAACTTTTGCGTTCGAGCTCCGTTTTTCACAAAAAAAATAAGCGTTGGAAAGATGGTTTAGTGCTCTGCACAATGATCAAACTTATTTTCCTAGATTCTTCCCCAAGTATTTTTATGTAGCGTTTTGTGTTTTCACTGTTTGCTTAATTATTTGGTCGTTTTGGCACTTGGGAACCTCTTGTTTGCGTCATTAGACTCTATTTCATTTGATATACATGTAAGGTCATTTTTCTCTTAATTTTGTAATTTGAAGAATTATCATGGATTTTTCTACTCACCCTTCAGTTGTACTTCTATAATGGGGTAATTATGAGTCATGGGCAAAGGGCATACTTACATATTGTAGGTGGCTTAATTTTTTGCCTTATTTGTATGATCTCATACCTGAACCAGTGACTTTAGAGGGAATACTAGCTTGGGATATCATTAGAAATCACATAGTAGGACTTATTTTGTCTAGTGTTGATGCTAACACTGTGTGGGCTATATCTAGCATTGATTGTCCTCACCCACTTTGGACACGTCTTTGGGAGATCTATGGAGACCCTAATCTTTCTCCATTCCCAAAAGATCCTGCTTCAGATTGTCTTGTACCCATTGCTTGGAGAGATAACGCACCTTTTGATCATGATACTTTAGAGGAGCTTGAGTATTTAGACACCCTTACATGTTCCGATGGATCAGATGATTGTCTCATAGTTCCTACTCTTCAGACTGATATTATACATGTATCATCTGTTGTTCCTGATGACATCAGTATTGCCACTTTGGGCCCTATGGATTCAGTTCAACATCATGACCATCTTGGTCATTCATTATCTACTACATCATGGGGTTCTTATCTTGCAGACACATTATTGTTTGTTGAGTCTCACACTGCAGATCTTGAGGATTAGTTTGAGGATTTTCATCTCCTCTTTGTTGACAGCCATATTCTCACTTTTAGCCCACCATCATTCGTGCATTCAGAGGTTGCAGTTCAAGAGTCTTCATTTCAGTTTGGATTTGGCATCTTTTGTTTTAGTTCAGACAGAGAGATTCTTCAACATCCTATTATGGCACACATCTGGAGACATATTGGTTCTTCACTCTTCACAAAGTTTCTTCGACATCGTCCTTTGGATCTATTTCTTCCCAAGGGGAGGAATATTATTTTCTGCTTCAGGATCTCTTTCTGGATTCTACTTCAGGCATCCACCATTGTGACAGGAGTTTCTTCATTGTGGGGGGGCCTTCTAGTCTCTTTTTATTTCTCCTATGGAGACCATTGTATATGTACTTATATGATAGAAGCTGTCTATGGGGGGTATCATGTTATCCACCTCCTATCCTTCTTTTATTAGTGCATTGCATGCTTTCATCTCTTTTTGGAGGGGAGTTTTGTTCCCATGAGGTTTTCTCCCTTTCTCCACTTTACAGAGATTTGGTTGTAATTGGGTACCTTATCTGGCCTTATTGTCGGGACCCAAGTTTACTTTCTAGCATTGTAGTTACCTTTGCTTTCTTGCACATGTTTGTAGCTGCACTTTTGCTCATCTTAAAGGGGGGTGTTAGAGTAAAGGTTTTAATTTAATTATGTTAATTAAATTACCTTTATTCCTCTCTTAAGATTTCACTTTAGTTTGCATATTGTGACATTTAATAATTATATTAATTATTAAATGTCTACCTATTAGGGTTTCTTTTAGGGTTGCACAATCTCCTTTTGTAAGGATTGATCATTGTAATTTATTTTTCTCTCTAATTAATACATTTTTCAGCTTTCAGAGCACCCTTGTTTTTTGTCTCCATCTCTTCTTTTTGTGACAGGTTATTTGCATGCAGGTGATCTTTGAGGTTTGTGACGTTGGTTTTGACAACTCCTACACCACGGACTAAACTAAAGACCAATGCATCAAAGAGTAACATGTGGTAACCAAGTGCATGAGCACCAACCTCAATAGAATATTCCTTTTCAAGATTGCACCACAAAGAACTAGTGCAATCTAATAAGAAAATGATGCCTTAGCAAGGTAACGATCCCACAAGAATTAAGACTAGGTCAAAGATGAGATTGTTGCAGTTTGGTTGTCATTGATATCAAACGTGTGCTTAAGGTTGTATATGCTTTGGATATTGCTAGTGTTTGGAGATATCTAATGGTGTAGGTCAGCATTGCAATGATCTAGAATACTAAGAGTTAGTTTGATGTCTAAGTATGATGCAAATGTGGATACACATGTCTTAATGTGTTTTCAAGATGTGTACAATGATATTTTGTTAGTTTGGTGTACCGCACTTAGTGACTAATTGCAAAAGTTTAGTCTAAGGCTTTCATAGTATATACTCTAAGGCGGAGACAGTATTTTGGTCTACATCCTTCCACAGAGCAAGATCTAGTCTTGCGGTTCAAAAGTTAAGTTCATAGAGATGTGAAGGTGTTATATCCAAAATCTCATGTCAATAATCCTTTCGCAGAGAAAGTTAGAAGTGATAAGAGTACAAGATTGTGTTAGGGTAGTGCAAAGTTTAGAAGACTTGTTGGAATGCTCTACTGAAATTTTAGTCAAGTAGTTTTGAGGACACACTCAATGATGTCTAAAGTATGTTACATTGAAGTTTCAAGTGATCTAGTGCTCCGCAAGTCTAGTTTTCAAAGTGTTAGAGTGATACAGTTGGTTTTGGATGCTTAATATTTATCAGAACAAGTGTTTGAATACTTGCACTAGCGAAAGGTTGTGAGGTTCAGTTGTATGAGTTTATAATACTTGCACCAGCAAAGTGGTTTAGAAGACTTGTTGGAATGCTCTACTGAAATTTTAGTCAAGCAGTTTTGACGACACAATCAATGATGTCTAAAGTATGTTACTTTGAAGTTTCAAGTGATCTAGTGCTCCGCAAGTCTAGTTTTCAAAGTGTCAAAGTGATACAATTGGTTTTGGATGCTTAATATTTATCAAAACAAGTTTTTGAATACTTGCACTAGCAAAAGGTTGTGAAGTTCAGTTGTATGAGTTTGTGTGGACACTCCACATATCTCATAGTGTAAGGTATGAAGCACATGAAGATCTTTCTTTTTTTTGTACCACATAGGTGTTTCAAGCCATTTTGTGAAGTTATGCTTTTTGTTGAGGCTAACTAAGGTATGTTGATGGTGTGCACCACTAATTTAAGATTGAGTAGAGTTTAAGGAGTGATTGGAGATGTTGTATGGGTCATGTTGACTCATTTGGGATAAACGCAAATAATGTTTTATCATCCTTGTGTACCACAAATGGATATGAAGGCCAACATGCTACAAGTTACATAT
Organism: Sequoia sempervirens; assembly: GCA_007258455.2. Taxonomy (NCBI): domain Eukaryota; kingdom Viridiplantae; phylum Streptophyta; class Pinopsida; order Cupressales; family Cupressaceae; genus Sequoia; species Sequoia sempervirens. The sequence continues at coordinate 439,420,550 of VDFB02075321.1, forward strand.
TTTCAAAGCATGCCAATGATTTTTATAGAAGATCAAAGATGTTAAGCACGTGTTGGGATCTACAAGGTGTTTTCCTCTTCTAGGTGTTGTGTGTAGTCTTTTGGATCTTGTCCTCTACACGTTTCATGTTGTTTGTTTTATCCTCGACCAACATGTGAAATGTAATCAATGTAATATCATGTATAAATTGCAAACCTGTTTGATCTAGGTGGGATGATGATGATGATGTCTGTGCAAGTGACTGAAAGAGAAAGAGCAATTGTGGTAGATCCTGTCTAGTTTCATTTTGATCATATCCATGTGACAAAAGGCATGTGAAGAAGTGTGCTTAATTGTTTGTTGGAGGCAATGAACCGAAGGCTATAACTTCTTAATTGTTGAAAGAAATGAACTAGTAGGAAACTAAGAAGACATTTGGGGAGTCTACAAAAATCATAATTGCAATCATCAAAAGAGAGAACTTAATTTTCAATTTCAAAAAATGGAAGGACTGTCATTCTGTAATCATTCTTGAGTGTGTGCTTAGATTAGGGAGTTGTAGCTTCCTTGGGTGTAACCCTAAAACTGTAATTAGGGAGTTGTAGCGTCCTTGGGTTGTAGCCCTAAAAGCTATAAATGTTGTTCATTTTGTGAGGATGGATTAGGATAGTAGATCCTAGCAGCTTTTCTCATCTTTCTCATGTGGGTTTTCCACATATATCCGGTGTTGTGTTGTGCATTATCTTCATCTTTCATGTTCTTGTTTGTGTGGTAGAGTTTAAAGTATATGTTTGTTTTGAAAGTTTTGAGATTTGATAGAATACTGATTCACCCCCCTTCTCAGTATTCTGGTGTGTTCAACAAAGATAGTGGAATCCACGTGTTGCAATAACATGTGAGCGCAACTTTGAGGCTAGCATGCATCAAGAACTTGTGTTATGAAGAGAGAATTCACTTAAATAAAGGAGCACTATGTGGATAAGTAGGGAGTATCTTTACAAGCATGAATTTGAATGGAATAATTAGGCATTGGAAAAGGCAAGGAACTTGAAGGGCTCAACTGATAACTAGGATAAAGGGGTCAGTGAATGGATGTTGTGTGATACATAAAGTCATAACTTAAGTACACACAACAAGCTGAATTGGTCAACACATAAATATAATTCTAAGAACATGTCAAGTTCAAAGGTTTTAGGGTTTTAGGCCTATAAAAAAAACCCTTAAGAAAATACACCGAAACCCTAAGGAACTGTGTATTTTTACACAACTCATAGTAAACTCTCAAATCAATTATCAATAGTGGGAAACAAGGGTGGCACAAGGTTTCAAAATTTTTGTGACTTTTGTAGGATGTTTTCTTTCTAAACATGGGAATATAGAAGCCCAAATAATCCATTTCCCTTGCAAATTCATAGGGACATAATAATAACTAAAATTAGCCTACCTCAAAACATAACAAAAAGAGACATGTGCATAAAGCACTTGGAGGAAAATAAGGTAAATCTAAATTATGTATTATCCTAATGAGAATGTAGAGTGTACAACAACAATTCTTGGAAGGATGAAAACAACTAAACCAATATGTACATGATTTGTTACAGTCAACCTCAAAAACAAGGTTTGAGGTGAATCCCATTGATTGAGATTGGAAGAGCTTCACCATCCAACCTAGAAAGATTAAAACATTGGCCTCCTTGTAGTTGGTGATGACATAAGTACCACTCTAAACATCATCAAATTCGGTAATGTCCTCCAATTTTTTCTCTAGAAGCATCACTTCAACACCAAGTCACCTTCTTTAAAGTCTTGATTTTTACCCTTCTTGTCAAAATGTTGTTTGGATTGTTTATAATGTTTCTCTAGTGAGGCCATAGTTGATTGCCTCAATTCCTCTAATTTTGTCAACTCAACCACTCTAATGGCTCTTTCATTTTCCTCCTCTAATTCCAACTATTGAGCTAATTCTAATGAAGGTGGTTCCAAAGACAAGGGAAGCTTAGCCTCCCTTCCATAAACTAGAACAAAAGGAGAACTACCAATTGCTCTCTTGAGTGTGATCCTATCATACCAAAGGGAAAACTTGATTTTTGTACACCACTATCTCCAATTTGTCTCCATGATCCACTTCATGATTATGATAATATTTTTTGGTTGATTTTTCTAAACCACTACCTTGCGAGTAATAGTTGGATGAATTCTTGAGATTTTGATTATATCTCAAGGCCCAATTAGTAATCTTAAATCTAGTAATGTGTATCTCAAGAATTCCTATATTTGTTGATCCTCTTTTTACCTATGAAGAGAGTACAATCTTTACATATTCTTACCCATACATGGGCATCAAAAAAGTGGGCCAATCTTCAAGGCAATAACTCTTGGATAAAAATGACCTTCAATTGATCCCTCATGGAATTCACTAAGAATTCTATCAAAATGGTTTTCTTCTACACATCTTAGCAAAACTCTATCAAGATTTATTTTTAAAAGGATGCCACCAATCAAAACATAAGGGATATATTGTAGCCAAAAAGTGTCTCTTTTTATTCTTATCTAACCCACAAGGATATTCCCCATTGGATAGGAACCTCGCCATTTTTATTGTCTAATCATTCTTAACAATTGTCTCTTCTTCCTACACAACAAAAGATGAGTCATCATTTGTTGCATCTTTAGCAAGATGCTCACAAATTCCTCTACCTTTGATGAAATTTTTAGCCTTAATGGTTACGTCACATTCTATAATTTTAGCTTCCCAGCTAGCTCTCTTTTCACCTATCTCAGTTCCCATTATAAAATATCTCACACTAGGATGAGAAACCAACACTCTAATATGATTATTGGAAAGCATATGTACTTGATTTTTTGGAGAGTTCTTATGATGGAAAATACATGTTTCTCTGTGGGGTTATATATTTCTTCATAGTCCTTTAGAGTTTGATTGAAAAGGGACAAAGGCTGCTCCAAACCCTCATCATTTTTCTGGGCCAGGATAGTTGCAACGTTGCTTCCTCCTCCAAGAGCATAAAGAATAAAATCTCTCTCAAAGTTTGGGTTCATAAGTGTAGGAGCTTGGACAATGGATTCCTTAATTTTTTCAAAACTTTATTTGCCCTCCCTAGTCCATTTAAAAACATCTTTCTTTAGTATATGAAAAATTCCTAAACAACCCAACACAATTATGAATTAATTTCCTAACAAAATTTATCTTGCAAGGAAAGATTGCAAAGCCTTGTATGTGTTGGTAAAGAAAGAGATGAGATAGTTGATATCCTCTCAAGGTCAATAGATATACCTTAGACACCACATGGCATAAAACAACTTGCCTTGGGGAACAAGAAAAATAGACTTCTTTGGGTTTAGTGACACCCCAAACTCTCTACACCTCTAAAACACCTTCTTAAGATACTCCATGTGATCTTCACTAGCTTTTGAAAAAATAGTTATATGACTAAATACACCAAAATAAACATGTTTATGAATCATTTAAAGGAAATATCCATGGCCTTCTAAAAATTAGCACCAACATTTGAAGACCAAAAGGAATTTTCTTATAGGAAAAGGTTCCCCACTTGGTGGTGAAGGTAGTATTATACCTATCATCCTGTTTCACCAAGATTTTGTTGTAGCCTAAATAACCATCTAAGAGGGAGAATCTCTTAGCACCTGCCACAATTTACAATATCTATTCTATTGTACACAAACCAATTTTTTTGCTTCATTAAGGCATTTTTCTTAAAAGAGTCTAAACCTTGTTTAAATGATGTCAAAATACAGGTTTTGGGAAAATCAAGTATGGACTTTGGTCAATGTCATGTCAGTCGTCAGCAACAATTGGTCAGCACCTGGAGGTTAGAACCTGAACCTGAGATGCAAAGCAGGACATTTCATGATGGAGAAGTGCTTCACAACAGAATTACACTCCTACAAGGTCAATTCAATGGTCAGAACAATGTTCAAGGAGCATGAAACAGATAAGGATTTCAAGCTGAAAGCAAATATGTGCCCTTGTAGCTCAGGGGTACCCTTCTTTTTGAAGTGTTAGATTTAGTTGCTTTTGCTTGCAAATACATTCAATCTCTTCAGAATTTGACCAACTTTCCAACGAGCTATCATGCGAAGTCATCCGAGTTGTAGAACTCTAGCAATCAAAGGCAGAAGTTGAAGGTACGAGGAGGATACATGTCACAGAGGCTGTCAAAATATCAGTTTCTGTGCCCCTGTAGCCCAGGGGCGCCCTTGAATTTAACCCCTGAGATGATTGAATTTGCAAATTTTGTCTCTAGGGGATCTTTTCCCATTCAGTCCAGCTTCGCAATGCACCTGTACGTGAGATGATTCGACATATTGAGTAACAATAGTAGTGTTTCTACTAAGCACGTAAAACAGAGGGTGGAAAAATGTTGAAAAACACACTTGTACCTCTATAGGCCAGGGGCACCTAGCCTTTAGGCCTGCCAAATGGGGTTATTTGTAGTCATAGTCTTCACAAGACTTGTGTGGAATCCTCTTGGCTATCCAAAGAATCCAGCCATAAGCCCGTAGGGTGTTCCAAATGCCCATGAATGAAGGAATAGTGAAAGTCACTGAAGAAATTAGGCAACCAAGAAAATGGTTGTGGGGGAAATACACATTCCCTTGGAAAAGGCATCTCTTCTTTTTGAGGTCTTAGAAGTAGTTTTCTTGCTTCCTCACCTCTAGAGACATCTCTTCTTGATGCTCCTAGCTACATAGAGAGATCAACAGTGCGTGAATCAGAGCACTTTAGCTGCCAGTGTCAGGGGTAAAAGTATGGTGTCCGGATGAAAGTTTCACTTTTGTTAAATTAGTGATTGCGCCTTCACAAGCTAGGGGTGCCCTTGCTTTTGGGATTCCTAATGCAGCTTTCAGATGCCTTACATACAGTCATTGGTTGCGGAATTCTTCCAGTCACGCGATGAACCTATCATTCAGTTAGTAGGACTCATCGTCCACCGGCTATAGCAATTCAAAGTGTGAGATGGAAAAACAAAGAAATGGCTAAGTCTGGTAATCGTGCATCAATCTAATCAAAGGCGCCTAATTTTTTGAGGTGTCAAACGTTGTTTTTAGAAGTTGCATCTCTCAATAGATATTTCATCTCTAGGATTCAGGCTTCACAGTGGATATCTCAGCTCAGTCATAGCATCATCAGGGCATCTAGAAATCAGTGCTCAACTGGGGCAACCATGATAGTTTCAGTAAGCTACAAAATAGGAAGTTAGCTAAAAATCTCTACTTTTGACTGAGGGCTCCTAGAGAGACAAATTTATACTTTTTGAAATCAGGAAAATATTCTAAGGAAACCTAGTTCGAGAGATTTCAGTTAACTTGTCAAATGACACGAATTTCTCAATTCCCAACAGTCAGCCATGTGGTGCGATTTTGCTCAATTTGCTTTAAAATTCGGTTTTGCAGTCACTTGAGTAAAGTTTGCATATTGAGTTTGAACTAATTAATTTAATATTTTAAATTTTGAGACTCAAAGTCGGTGTCAGTTCCAACTGAATGGGGTCCAATCAAATAGTTTTATTCAAAATTAGGGTTTAGATCTCGCAGTCATGCTTTAATGGTACGATTTTTCTCTATTTAATCAAGCATGGTGTCTCATTTAATTCACCTAGCTTAGCAGTGGCAAATTTCCTTCAGAGTTGGGCGATTTTCTTCAGCAAGTAGGTGCAAAGACATCAAATATTTTCATTTGCAAGTACAAATCCAGACTCATCAACAAATTTCAAGACTGGGTGGCAATTTTAGCAGAAGAAAAACATCAAAAAACGTCTATCTTATGTCTCATTTCTTCTATTTCTCATCTTAAATTCTTTTGCATGTTTGAGAAACAGGCAAATTTTGGCAAAATAAATCATCTGGGTCGATTCAGAATAGCTTCCTCAACAAAACCCATGTGCTAGAATTTTTCAGGAAAATTTGTTCCAGAGCATCAATACTCAAAGCTCTGATTTTCTCGACTGAAATTCCTTTGCATGGTCAAGAAAAAGTCAAGTTTTCACAAATTTGACATTTTGGGTTGTCTTAGAATCTTTTTCTAGACAAAACCCATATCTCAGAATCTTTTTTGAAAATTGCCCTCCAATAGGCTATTTTTAGCTTTCTAGAAAAGTTGTCAGAATACAGCCATGTTCACAATCAACAGGCGATTTTTTTAGAATGCAGTACACACAGATTGAATTCAGGACTAAGTCAGTCTTGACTCATGACTTCATCAAAATAGTTGATACGAATCTACAAAAGGTGCTTCCAGAAGCAGTCTTGGATCTAATCAAGATAAAAGATTCGATACTTCAAAACATCCAGCAATCCAGGTTGCTAGAGGCCACTTCTATCCCTGTCTCAGTTCATTGCATTGAATTCGTAATGGCTTGTGTTAAGCATTACAATCCTGCTACTCAAGAGATACAGTCAATAGACGGACATGTGATATGCAGTCTAAAGCCCCCAGACATCGAGAGGTGTTTTGGTATCCCTCAACATCAGAACAGTCTAGTTATCACAATGGAATAGTGTGAGAGAGCATTCAATGTTGATATGGACAAGTGTCAGAATAAGATGGCAGAAAGATGGTTAAAATAGAAGAAGAACAAGTTGTCGAGCAATGTGGGTCATGGCAAATACAAGGATGAATATGTGATTTTGATCACACTTCTCAATCGCATCTCAGGTCATGTAGATGTAAATAGATTCCAACCCTAGATGTACTATATCATTGGTCAAATAATCTCCAGGAAAGATCATTATGACTAGGCATCTCTCATCAGCAATGTTGTCCACAAGCAAATCACTAGTTTTCTAGTTTCCCACCAGTTTCATATGTGTTATTATCTTGTATACTTGATCACCTATCAGGGTTAGTTTAGAGGATTGAACATAGTGGGAATTCTCAGTGTCCAGAAAGTCTATCGTTATGATGATCAGCTTGAGTTCATGAAAGTTGAACCACATTTCAAGCGAGTGCAAGAGGCTTTCTTGACGTACACAGTGAGAAACCTAGATCGGGATTTGCATGTTTGTATCTTAGTGTTTGCCAGAGCAGCGATGGTAGAATGGGTAGACTGGTTCATTCAATTCCCTACATACACCTGCATCCACATCTATGGATACATAGGAAACCTAGCCATGCTTCCACGCTATCCTCCGGATAGGACAGTCTTCATGGAGTTCCTGAGGCAATTGTACGATGTTCATCTACATTTGCGCCACAAGCATAAACCAACTACCAACTTTCCAATGCAAATGGGAATCTATTGGTGCAGGACAGTGGTTGATGTTAAAGTTGTAGGTCAGGAATGAGAAAAATTTCATCTCAAGTACCTTGTTGATGCACGCACCTATGACCCTTGGGGTCATTATTCAGCACATCTTGATGGTCACCCTTACCATAAGCCTAGAATGGAGGATTATTGGGTGAACTACGAAGATGACTTTGAGGTGCACAGACACAGCTATAGTAGGTTCTCTCTCTCGCATATTTTTGTCTTCTTGGCAGAAGATGTGGGAGGTTTCCCAAATGATGAGGGAGATGCACTTCCTCAATTTTTCAGAGAGCAGGTCAACCATTGCCAACTGTAGATTGGTTCACCAAAGAATACTCATCCATGAAGGAGAGGTCAAGTAGAGTTATTCAGAACAACATACTCTATCTCAAAAGCAAGAAGACCATGAGGGTAGTCATGCCTAGGACAGAGCTGCCACTGATGGATGTTTCACTGCCATCCTCGTCAAAACCTAAACAAAAGAAGCGTAACCCTCCTAAGAAGATTAAAGTCCCTAAAAATTCAAAAGGGAAGGAACTTGCTACTGAAGTGCACGTGGAGTCAATCAAAGAACTAGTTCACAGTTTTCCAAAACCTGAGGTTCAGCATCCAGTGTCGTCACCCCCACCACCACAGCATCCAGTGCCATCACATACATCACAACAGTCTCCAGCTCCAATTCACATTGATTTGGACTTAGACTCGCCACCACCTAGTGAGACTTCTACATAGTCTCACTCATCAGAGATTACTGTGGCCAACACAGATCCTTCCAGTGGAGTTAGTCAAGACGTCAAGACACGTCTTGGATTGAGAGTCAGTTGGGTAGAAAGAGGAGGCAGCCTTCTTACATTCTTGATCACTCTAATTTTGATCATGATCAGGAGGAGGTTCCAGATAAAAGGATCAAGAAGCAGGTTCATGTGGAGAGAAACATTGAAAAGGAGATCATCATAGAGACAGTTGTACCTCCTGAGGACAAGAGCCTAAACAAAGTAGAAGTTGAAGACTTCGAAATCATAACAGTCAACCTTGGTAGAAGTGCACGTCAAGCAGAGGTTGAGCTCCTACAGGTTGCCACATATAGTGCAAGGGATAGAATGATCAAAGATGGAGAAGACAAGGCAGCCCTCAAGGATGAAATCCAACAGCTTCGTCAATACATCTCTAGCCTTGTACATAGATCAAATAATGTCACTGCTTCACTCCCGTTGATGATAGAGTCACCAGTAGAATAGGGCTAGCTTAATCACCTAGTCGTATATGACAAGCGTTTGGAAGATTGGGAGGAGGAGTTCATAACCAAAGGTCGCCTTGTACTTACAGAGTTATATCAATTGAGGTACAACGCCCACAAACTCCATCTACGTCTCCAGGATGAGGAGTGAGACTTAGCGATTGACAAACCCAAGGATGAGATCATGATTACTCACCTGAGGATGGCATATGAATCAGTCACAGATGTAGAAGATAAAGATGTTATCTACACTTGGAGGACATAGTTGATCTTCAAGGAAAAGATAGAGGAGACAATGGCATCAGAGTTGGTTGAGAGTAGAGAGCACGTCACTAGTGCACTATGATATGTGAGAACCTTCATGTCTCGCATACTGTGCAAGTATCAACTTGAGGGTGGTGTGTATGTTGAGCTTGTTGATGTACAGTCAGAGCTCCAAGCACTCATTCATGGCATTTTTCAGTGGAGAGACCATTGGTTGTAAGATGAATCAACTTATAGTCATGTCAGCGTTATTTGATGAGGCAGTTAGAAGTAGAGGTGAACTTCAAAGCCAGATCACAGGCGGTGAAGACATGTTGCACAAGCATAGTGTACTATGGTAGAGTATCAATGTGCCAGATGGTGACGTTGTCAACAACCTCTTTTGAGGGGTTAGTTGCTCAAGATAGCGGCCAGTGATCAGCCAGTTAGAACCTGTAGTTATTTTCAAGGATAGAACCAAGAGCAGCAATTACAACTTGACTTTCATCTTCAATTCTCTTTGTTGAGTTCACACATGTCTATCTTATCCTCAAAAATATCTCAGAGGACTTGGAGTTATCTTTTAGGGTTTTTGTTAACTAATGGTAGTATTCCAGTTAACTTGTTTTCAATAAGGACATGCATGCTTGCACATTGTCCATTTAGATTAGATGTTTCGGTTAACTAATGGTAGTTTTCTAGTTAACTATATAGTTTGCTTTATTAGGGTTTAGCAATAAAATCTTGCATGCATTGCAAGACTGTAGTTGACTCAAGGTGATTTTAGGATTCCCTACACTTTTGATGTCTATAAATAAGAGCTTTTGCTCATTTGTAATTAACTTTTGCACATGATAGTAATATATGTTGTGCCCACATTGCCTGTAATATTGTTATTTTGTATATTTTCACGAGTTTTTATTATGATAATAAATAGTTTTTCCCACCTTGCCTTCATGTTATTGTCATGGTATTT
>VDFB02075321.1:439430370-439456993 GCA_007258455.2 Sequoia sempervirens
AGTTAGCGGGACTCATCATCCACCGGCTACGACAATTCGAAGTGTGATTACAAAACAGAGAAATGGTTGTCTGTGATCTTGCATCAATTTAATCAAAGGCACCTAATTTTTTGAGGTGTCAAATGTTGTTTTTAGTAGTTGCAACTCCCAACAGACATTTCATCTCTAGGATTCAGGTTTCATGGTGGATATCTCAACTCAATCATAACATCATCTGGGCATCCAAAAATTAGTGCTCAACTGGGGCAACCGTGACAGTTTCAGTAAGCTACAAAATAGGAAGTTAGCTAAAAATCTCTACTTTTGAATGAGGGCTCTTGGAGAGACAAATTTATACTTTCTAGAATCAGAAAAATATTCTAAGGAAACCCAGTTTGAGAGATTTCAATTAACTCGTCGAATGACACGAATTTCTTAGTTCCCAACAGTCAGCCATGTGTGGTGCGATTTTGCTCAATTTGCTTTAAAATTCGATTTTGCAGTCACTTGAGTAAAGTTTGCATGTTAAGTTTGAACTAATTAATTTAATATTTTAAATTTTGAGACTCAAAGTCAATTTCAATTCCAACTGAATGGGGTCCAATCAGACAACTTTATTCAAAATCAAGGTTTAGATCTTGCAGTCATGCTTTAATTGTACGATTTTGTTCTATTTAATAAAGCATGGTGTCTCATTTAATTCACCTAGCTTAGCAGTGGTGAATTTCCTTCAAATTTGGATGTTTTTCTTCAGTAGGAAGTTGCGAAGACATCAAATATTTTCATTTGTAGGTACAAATCCAGATTCATTAGCGAATTTCAAGACTAGGAGGCGATTTTAGTAGAAGAAAAACATCAAAAAATTTCTATATTTTGTCTCATTTCTTCCATTTCTCATCTTAAATTATTTCGCATGTTCAAGAAATAGGAAAATTTTGGCAAAATAAATCATCTGGGTTGATACAGAATGGCTTCCTCAACAAAACCCATGTGCTAGAATTTTTCAAGAAAATTTGTTCCAGAGCATCAGTTCTCGAAGCTTTGATTTTCTCAATTGAAATTCCTTTGCATGGTTGAGAAAAAGTCAAATTTTCACAAATCTAACATTCTAGGTTGTCTTAGAATATTGTTCTGGACAAAACCCATATCTCAGAATTTTTCATGAAAGTTGCCCTCCGATAGGCTATTTTTAGCCTCAACAGACTATTTTTAGCTTTCTAGAAAAGTTGTCAGAATATAGTCGTGTTCACAATCAATAGGAAAGTTTTTCAAAATGAAGTACACAACTCGAATTCAAGACTAAGTCAGTCTTGACTCACGACTTCATCAGAATAGTTGATACGAATCTACATAAGGTGCTTCCAGAAGCAGTCTTGGATCTAATCAAGATAAAAGATTTGATACTTCAAACATCCAGCAATCTGGGTTGCTAGAGGCTGCTTCTATCCCTATCTTAGTTCATTGCATTGAATTTGTAATGGCTTGTGTTAAGCATTACAATTCTACTACTTGAGAGATACAATCAATAGATGGATGTGTGATATGCAGTCTCAAGCCCCTGTACATCGAGAGGTGTTTTGGTATCCCTCAACATCCAAACAGTCTAGTTATCACAATGGACCAGTGTGAGAGAGCATTCAATGCTGATATGGACAAGTGTTAGAATAAGATGGCAGAAAGATGGTTAAAACAAAAGAAGAACAAGTTGTCGAGCAATGTGGGTCATGGCGAATACAAGGATGAATATGTGATTTTGATCACACTTCTCAATCACGTCTCAGGTCATGCAAATGCAAACAGATTCCAGCCCTGGATGTACTATATCATTGGTCAGATCATCTCTAGGCGAGAGCATTATGACTGGGCATCTCTCATCAGCAACGTTCTCCACGAGCAAATCATCGATTTTCTAATTTCCCACCAATTTCATATGTGTTCTCATCTCATATACTTGATTTCCTATCAGGGTTAGTTTAGAGGATTGAACACTGTGGAAATTCTCAGTGTCCAGAAAGTCTACCAATATTATGATCAGTTTGAGTTCACAAAAGTTGAACGACATTTCAAGCAGGTGCGAGAGGATTTCTTGATGTACACAGTGAGAAACCTAGACCAGGAGTTATATGTTCATATCTCAGTGTTTTCCAAAGTAGTGATGGTAGAATGGGTGGACTAGTTCATTCAGTTCCCTACATACACCTACATCCGTGTCTATGGATACATAGGAAACCCAACCATGCTTCCATGCTATCCTTCAGATAGGACAGTCTTCATGGAGAGGAGACAATGGCATCAAAGTTGGTTGAGAGTAGAGAGCACGTCACTAGTGCACTCAGATATGTGAGAACCTTTGTGTCTCGCATACCATGCCAGTATTAGCTTGAGGGTGGTGTGTATGTTGAGCTTGTTGACATATAGTCAGAGCTCTAGACACTCATTCATGGCATTTTCAGTGGGGAGACCGTTGGCTGTAAGATGAATCAACTTACAATCATGTCAACATTATTTGATGAGGTAGTTAGAAGCAGAGGTGAACTTTAAAGCCAGATCACAGGCAGTGAAGACATGTTGCACAGACATAGTGTACTACGGCAGAGTATTAGTGTGCCAGATGGTGACGCAGTCAACAACCTCGTTGAGGGGTTAGTTGCTCAAGATATTGGCCAGTGATCAGCCAATTAGAACCTACAATTATTTTCAAGGATAGAACTAGGAGCAACAATTAGAACTCGACTTTCATCTTCAGTTCTCTTTGTTGAGTTCACACATGTCTATCTTATCCTCAAAAATATCTTGGAGGACTTGGAGTTATCTTTTAGGGTTTTCGTTAATTGATGGTAGTATTCCAGTTAACTTGTTTTCCATAAGGGCATGCATGCTTGCACATTGTCCATTTAGATTAGATGTTTCGGTTAACTGATGGTAGTTTTCCAGTTAACTGTATAGTTTGCTTTATTAGGGTTTAGCAATAAAATCTTACATGCATTGGATGACTGTAGTTGAATCAAGGTGATTTTAGGGTTCCCTACACCTTTGATGTTTATAAATAAGAGCTTTTGCTCATTTGTAATTAACTTTTGCATGTGATAGTAATATATGTTGCGCCCACCTTGCCTGTAATATTGCTATTTTGTATTTGTTCACGATTTTTTATTATGATAATAAATAATTGCACCCACCTTTCCTTCATGTTATTGTCATGGTATTTTCTCATCTTAGATTAAATATAGTTGCTATGGTTGTTTATTGTATACGTGGATGCATCAATTCAATATGCTATTGTAGTTAGCAATCCTTTGTTTAGTGTTCAATAAGCCTATTCAGAAGAGCAAATAGATGCGTCCACCTTGCCTTCACATTGCAAATCTGTACTCAAAGCTTATCGTTTGATGTGTGTGCCAATAAACTTATTCAGACTAGCAAATAGTTGCGCCCACCTTGCCTTCATGTTGTGAAGTTGTACCCGGTTTATCGTATAATATCATTCCTGCTCCATTCTCTCATGCTCTTTTTCCTTGAGGGAATTGGATAGTTTAAGTTAGTTAGTTTTGAGTTGTAGTTAAGATCTGCAAAACCAAAAAATCCTTGGCTACAATGTTTGAAGTTTATCGAAAACCTTGTGCCTCTTTCAGCTGAGGCAAAAAAATAGGAATTATTTAACTTTAATTTTTCACGCGTTTGTCATCACAATGAGGGAGCTTCCCCTCATAATTTGAAGAGCACTCATTACGCAGTGTGCATAGCTATTTGTGGCAATCAACACTCTAGAGGTACTAATTGTTACGCCAACATATTCCATAGAAGGTAGAGGATAGTGGTCTTTTAAAGAGGCCCTATTCAAGTCTCTGAAATCAACACAAAGCTTTATCTCCTCATTTTTTTTCTTACAAGCACTAGGTTGGCTACCCAAAAGAAGTATTTGATGGGGAAAATAATCTTGGACTCTATGAGTTTGGTGAGTTGTTTCCTCATCAAGGGTTTAATCTTGGGATTAATTGTCATTTATTTTTGTCTAAGAGGCTTGGTATTAGGATCTAATTCTATAGCATGTTGGGAAACATTGGAACCAAAACCTTTAAGGATTCATAGATCTGAGAGAAAATACCACTATACCTTTGTGATAAAGAATATATTTTTGTTTTCGTATGTTTGTACATACCTTTCCTAGCAACATTTATTTATCTTGAGCCACCATGTTTTTCTAATAAGCTTTTTTAGCTGTCATGATCTTTTTTTCTCCTTTAAATTTAAGATCATGGATGAACACATTCTCAAGAGTAATTAAACCCTTGGGAAACTTCTTATTTTTTAGCTTTATGATATGGTCATCATAAGAATTTTGTATTTGATGAAAACTTAGTCTCATTCTAGAGATGAAGCTAGCTATTTGACTATCACTATCAAAAACTTGTCAATTTACTTCATTTTCTAGAATAGAGGGTCTTACTACCACCTTGACAATGTTAGAAATCTGAAATAGATTCCTAAGGAACATTTTAAGAGAAAATCAAAGTTACATAAACTAGAAAAACATAAGAATGAAAACCAAGACTCTGAGAGATTATGCAATGTCGATGTGATAATATTGTATTAAGAGCTTCCAAGTTGAATCAATACATGAATGAATGCAAATACAAGTTAGGTATTGAGTTTATATAGAACTAAGGAGAGGATGTAGGTGGCAAATCCAACCAATAGGAATCAACCACAAAATGTGGATATAGACCACCAAAAGTGGAAAGTGTTCCACCCTTTAAGTAAGGGGAGACCACATCACTTATCTCCTAGTAATAAAATAACTTTAGTAAATCCTAATAAAGCTTAATAAAGTGTGGGAAAAACTTAGGACTAAGGGAAAATAAATTAACCAATTAAGAAAAAAAAACCTACACCAACACCCCCCTTAAGCATAGCTTAGGAGGATGCAAAATATGATGGGTCTCGATAAATGAAGCCATGTTGGGTACCCATGTACATATCAAATTCCCCCCCAAAGAAGAAGAAGCCCCCCCCCCAAAACAGAGAGAGAACGCCCCCGCCCCCTCCCCCCCGGCCAAGATAGTCCACGATTATCGAACAACATTCCTCCCCTTAGAAAGAAACAAAACCAAAGGTATATGCAAGCTATCTCCCAAGTCCTAAAAGGAATATGTAGGTAGAAAGTGCAAGATGTATGAAGTCTTTGAACTCGGCTCAAGTGTCTTCATGTTGAACTTGAAAGAAGTTACAATCAAAGCAAGCATTCTAGGCCACACTATTGAAGATGACAAATCAAAAACTCTTAGAGACTGATGTAGAGCATAATCCAAAGGCAATGATGGTTTGAAAACAGTTGTGCAATGACCGACATCAAAGAGGAGAGACAACCCCTCAAATGTGTCCTCCAAATCTAAAATATGCATCTCCATAAACAATTCTGAAATACCTATCAAGAGATCATCCCACAAAATTGAATCAGGAAGGTTGTGGATGCCTTGCTACAAGAAGTCATTGGAAGCTTTCGAAAAAGAAACACTAAACTCTGAAGTAGTAATAGATGTAAGGAAAAAAGAGTGGTCCTCAAAGAGAAGATGTATGTCATCAATAGTGTCATCTAGATCAGAGATGGGGGACTCTACAAAGAAACAAGAGATGTTTGGTAGAGATTGGTCCCAATGAACTGAATCCAGAAGACATAAATAATCCTGCTACAAAATGTAGATGTTAGGATCAGATTGACATCGAGTGAACCCCACTTTCAAAAGGAAGGAGTCCATCTTGGCGTACCAAGCCTGAGGGGCTTGTTAGAGGCCATAGAGAGACATTTAAAGATGACACACAAGTGAAGAATCCTGAATGAACCCAGATGGCTTATCTCCTCCTGAAGACCATTGTGAAGAAATCACTCTTTACATCCATATAATGAACATCCCATCTATGTGCTACAACTATTGCAAGAACAAGTTGGATGTAATTAATTTTGGAAACTGGTGCAAAAGTCTCAGAGTAGTCCATCCCTAGAACTTGGGAGAATTGTTTGGCAACCAAGCGAGCCTTATGCTTGTCAACCGACCCATCTGCTACATATTTTGTTTGATAGACCTACTTGCATCGAACAAGTTTCCTTCCCTTATGAAGTGAGACAAGATCCCAAGTGTGGTTCCTCTCCAAGAAACTAAACTCTTCCTACATGGTTGCATCCCACTCAAGGACACCAAAAGCTTCTCGAAAAGTCTGTGGATCAAAAGCTAAAGCAATGAAGACATGTGGAGCATCTTGAAACTATGATCTTCTTCCCCTACAATTTGAAGGATCCCCTACCCAATCACCTACTAACTGCAAATTATAACAAGCCCAAAGAGGCCCTACAGCTGGAGGAGGAGAGTCAAGAGGAGAATCATCATCCTCTGAAGATGAACTATGTGCATCCTCATAATCACTATCATCATCTGAAGTGGAGGAAGAAGACTCCTCATCATGATCTAAAGGATTATGATCCTTTGGAGAACTATCATCCTGATACAATGACTCCAACTGATGGTGGTAGGAGAAGTGTCGAGAGAAGGACTAGAAGATCTCTCCTCAAATTGAACAACTCATGTGTGGTAGGATGAAGAAGCCTATAGCCTTTGACATCATCAGGGTAACCAACAAATATGCAAGGATTTCTCTGTGGATCCATAGCCTTGTGTTTCTTTGTTGGAATGTGGGCCCATGCACTGGAGCCAAACACTTGAAAGTGCTTAACTGATGGTTTCCGACCGGTCCAAGCTTGAAAAGGACTTGCCCCCTTCACATTTTTGTGGGGAACATGATTTTGGATGTAACACACAATTAATGGCTTCTACCTAGAAAGGTGGTGCCGAAGACTTGAAGTGAATCATACAGTTATCCATCTCTTTCAAGGACCAATTCTTTCATTCTGCAACTCCATTCTACTAAGGACTTTAGGGGAATATATGCTACAAATCAATGCCTTTTGAAGCACAATATTGCACAAATCTATGGTTGGCATATTCCCCCCATTATTTGTATGCAAAACTTTGATAGGTTTTTTAGTTTGTTTCTCTGCAAAAGCCTTACACTCCAAGAATGAATTGAAGACTTCATGCTTCCGTTTGAGAAAGTACACAATGGTGTACTTGGAGAAATCATCAATGAATTTCAAAACATATTGGGCTCTACTGAAAGAAAGATGTGGAAATTTCCTTGCCAAATCACTGTGTACCAACTCCAAAAGATGTGAGGCTCTCCAAGCTTTTCCTATGTCAAAATTCTCTTCAAGATTCTTGCCAAGAATGCAACCATGACAAACACCTTTAGAAAAGTGAATTGTAGGTAGTCCTACAACCATGTCCTATTTTCTAAGCTACTGCACGTAGTGGTAGTTCAAGTTGCCAAATCACTGATTCCACAAATTACTCACATCATCTGAATGAGTGACTAGAATAGTCGGAGGATCAGAAACAAAGTGAGAGAAAAAATAAAGTTGAGACTGATGATCTTCTCTCCTAACTGCAATTGTAGAATCATTATGCATCTCATGAATCACCATCGAATCAGGAGTAAACTCAACAATCTTTCCTATACCTATGTGAGTGATTTGATAGATCAATAGGAGATTAGATGATAATGAGGGCACACAAAAAAATCTTGAAATGTGTCATTCCCCATATCAATAGACCCTCTCCCACACACCTCTACTGGAGTGTCATTGCCAATCAAAATAGAAGGCATAGAACATGGCTCCATAGATTCAAGTTCATCCTCGGTTGAAGCCATGTGGTGTGAAGCACCTGAATCAAGAACCCATGTGGATGCTGGAGAAGCAACTGCTACAAGGGCCTTGCCCTTTCCTTTCCCCTTGCCCTTTCCTTTCCCCTTGATATTGTCTTTGTCCTTGTGAGAACCCTCTTTTGAACTTTGTTTGATGGAATCAAGAACACTGAGATTATTCTTCTCAAGAATGTGTGTCAAATAATCAACTTGTTTCTTCAAACACTTGTGCTCATCATGATCGGGTTTCTTACAATAGGCACATTTGACCCTCTCTCTCTTAGGCTTGTCACCTTTTGAAGATGAGGTCTCATTACTTGTTTTTGGAGTAGCTTATTTCTGATTCTTTTTCTCTTTGCTATTCTTTTGTTTCTTATCCTTATTACTAATTTGTCCCATTTGTTCATCTATGCCAAGGTTGGCAGCCAAGGCATGTGACTTAGAAGACTTAAGAGTGCCCATCTAAATTAGCTTATCCTACTCCAGTGTGAGAGAAGTAGCAAAACCATCCAAAGATGGCATCTTGAACTGAGACCCAAGTGCATCCTTAGTAACATAGAAGGTAGAAACAAATGTTGAATATTCAAAACTTAGCTTTGAGAGAATACATAGAATCAGTTTTTCATCTTTCTTATCAATTCCACATTGGTGTAGTTGTAGCCTTAGTGATTTCAATTTGGTGAAGAAATCTTGAATTGTGTTGTGCCTAGATATAAATTGACCAATTCATTCTCCAACAAATAACCCCTCATAGAATCTTGTGTGCCAAAAAGAGATTCTATCTTTTTCCATATTTCATTTGAAGTATTCAAAGATTCAATCTGAAAGAGCAAATCAGGAGATATAGACACACGCAATTCTCCATATGCTACATCACATTTGTTAAACCACTTAGGATTTTCTTCATCTTTAGTTGGTTTAGTTTATAGTCCCATTGTTACTCTATGCAAACCAAGTATTTTCAAGTGAACTTTCATTTGTAATTTCCACTAAAAATAGTTGTATGTAGTTAAAGTAGGAATTGTTGTTGATGCCGTGATGAAGAAATGCAACAGGAAATGCAAAAAGAAAGTGAACACAAGAACACCAAGAACACCCCCACCCTTTTCACTAGTATCAAAAATCACACCCCCCCCAAAATATTATAAGGTTGGCACTTTATAATTCAGTGTGTTTACAAAACCTTTTCCAAGATACAATGCTCAATAGGCTCAAAATAGCCAAAGTTACAAATTTTGATACAAAATGAACTTGAGATAAAATATAAAAAATTAGCCTTATGGATGTGTAGTTCTCTTCAATACCTTTCCAACGACTATTCATTTCCAAAAGATGGAGCACAGAGGAAAAATTTATGAAGATTTGAATAAGTTTATAACAAATAGCTTCAACTTGCAATATCTGGCAGAAAATGGAAAAATTTCTTTTCAATACCTCTATGGATGGAAAGTGTGCATCTCTAACTTTTTGATGATATCTCATTTCTAGATTTTCGACGATATCTCATTTGTAGAAAATGGACACCATGGTGAAAAGTTATGATTTTTTTTTTTAAATGACTAAATTTAGCCTGTAGTGATGACCCCAAAATTTGCCAAAATAAAATTCTTCTAAAATAGACAAATTTTATATGAGAATAGGGGTTTTTGGGCCTTCTGAGTGCAATGGAAAGGTCCATTTGGGCCAAAAATGCTCCAATAAAAATATGTTCACCAGATCTGAGCTTCAAACCCATGTTTGCAACTATGTAAAATGATCTCCAATTTGGATGAAACAAAAGCCAATATTGACTTTATTGAGCCTTTTGGATACATTGGAATAGTTAAAAATACTGCCGATATAACCAAAAATGTTGCAATCACCTAGATCTCACAAAACATATATGCAATATGAAGAGGTTATTAGATTTTTGTAAATCCTTTTTGATTCTCCAGATCGTTCAAAACGGAAAAGATGAGCATATAGAAAATTTACAAGATCTTTGGAAGAAAACTCAATCTCTCAATCAGAAATCTATGAACTTAGATTTTTCAAAACAAAAGCTTTGATACCATGTTAGAAATCTGAAATAGATTGAATAATCCAAGGAACTTTTTAAAAGAAAATCAAAGTTACATAAACTGGAAAAACATAAGAATGCAAACTAGGACTTCGAGAGATTATGCAATGTCGATGTGAAAATATTGCATTAAGAGGTTCCAAGTTGAATCAATACATGAATAAATGCATGAATGAATGCAAATACAAGTTAGATAGTGAGTTTATATAGAACTAAGGAGAGGATGTAGGTGGCAAGTCCAACCAATAGGAATCAACCACAAAAAGTGGATATGGACCATCAAAAATGGAGGATGCCACCAAAAGTGGAAAGTGTTCCACAATTTAAGGAAGGGGACACCACATCACTTATCTCCTAGTAATAAACCCACTTTATTATCCTAAGCAAGCTTAATAAAGTGTAGGAAAAACTTAGGACTAAGGGAAAATAAATTAACCCATTAAGAAAATAAAAACCTACACCAACAAACATGTTGGCCTTAACCTTAGAAAAGGTTTGAAGGGGGGGAAATTGAGATCCAATTGATGCTAAATAATCAACTTCAACATTTGATTTTCTTAGGACCACTTGTAGATTTATAGCATCAAAAAGTTCAATCAAGTCCCAAACTCTAAGTGTATAGGCTCTACGGAGATAAGTCTTGGTGACACATCTCTTCCTAGCTTGGTTGATCACCAATTTTGTGTCTTCAAGCACTTGGAGTTGTGTGATCTTTCTCTTCTCAACTAGTAACAAACTATGAATTAATGTCTCATACTTTTCCATGTTGTTAGTATAGGAAAACTGCAGCCTATGAAAAATGAAAATTTTCACCACTAGGCGAGATTAGTAATACACCTACTCCAACTCCAACTTTTTGTTTTACACCATCAAAAAATAGTTTCCATAAGACATCTAGATCATCTTCTTGCTTGAGAGGAGAAGGGATGATTATTTTCTCTTATCATATCATGTAAGTACCCAACCCAATCATCTCAACAACATCAAATGGATCAATTTCATAATTTTCTCTAACCTATTCATCAAGCAAGAGATCATGAATTGGAATATGTGAGTTGACTATCTTTGTAGTTCCTAAATCATCCTCTTCTTCCTTGTGTATTAGGTATTTTAAACTAGCAGGCTTAGGATCATAAATCTTTACATGGTAATTTGGCACAGGATCAACTCTAATATTAAATCTTGTTCCATACCTTGTTCTAAGTAGCATATGAGACCTTTCAAAAGAAAGATACCCACCAATCTTAGCTGTGAAATCTATTGACAAGAAAATGGAAAATAAATGAGGCAAGTCAATAACTGATGTGTCATGATTAAAATTCAAGTTTGGGCAAGTATGAAGTGTTAAATATAGGTCTTTAATTACTCCCACTATATTAATTGAAGTACCATCCAATTGTAACGCACTTTTAGAAACTAGAGTGTATTCAATGCCTAATGTATCTGCTATCTTCTTGGGTATCACTGAAACACTAGCTCTTGAGTCTATCAATCAGTTATGAACCAAGGACTTGCCAATAATTAGAGATAAGTAAAAAGGGGACGGTTTTTTCACCTTGCCTTTTGGTTCTTCATTAGGATGAACAATACTAATTGAAATCTTTTATTTTTTATTTTTCTAGTCTAACTGATGGAAATTGTTTCAATGCATCTTGCAACAAGTTCCTATGAGATGGAATGGATAATGCATCCTACATGGAAACATTCATATTTGTCATCTTCATTTGATCAACAATATCAAGAGATTCAATTCTTGGCTTATGCATGCAAGGCACCCAAGGTCCTTTCTTTGGTTGTTATGTAGCTTATTGAGGATCTTGAGAGGAAGGAAAGGTTTCCTTCATAGCAAATTTATTGGTCCAATTTACGCTTGCAAAATTCACCACAAGTTCTTTCTCATTAGAAAGAGGTTGCTTTAGTGTTAAAGTAGGTGTAGGAATGTTATTCAAATTAATTTTCTTTGATCTCATGTTATTTACCCAGAGGTAAAATTGAATTTCTTGTAGATTGATTGACTACACAATGGTCTTCTAAGTTCCAAAACATAAGATTTGATTCAGGGGAAACCTCTCGCACATGTCCACTATTGGATTTTGCAACCTTTGGTAAGGTCTCCTACTAACTTAGGAAATTTTTCACCATCAAAGCATGTTCTTCCATTCCATTTGTGCAAGTGGATTGTATTTGAGGTGCATTGAATGGATAACACTACTAATCTTCTTAAACTATATTATTTTAGATTAGAACAAGAGATTTTCTTATACCGACAACTGGGATTTGTTGCACAAGGGAAACAACTAGCGAGGGAAGATTTGGATAGGCACTTTGGTATCTATTAGGGTGATAGGATTGGTCCTAAAAATTACCTCTTGATGAAGCTTTTGGTTTGGATTCTTGGCATGAACAATTAACACCACATGGAGCCAGGATAATGGGGTCACTTGAAATGTGCAAATTTTCTAGGTGCTAGAATATATTCAATAAGTGCAATTGTTAAGATTGTACCAAAATATCAATATGATTAAGTAGAGCTCATCACACTTTGGTCCCACTAGATGTTCCAAAAACTATCGTTAATTAGAATTGCACCCTTAGTTGGATTCCAAATCAAGTTGCTCAGCGAAACATGGGAATGAATTAAAGGTGTAGGACCTTGTTGAATGAAGCCAAGCCTCTAGATAAAGGGTTGGTTTCCTGCCTAATCTAGATGTAAAGTGTTCGTCCAACCCAATACTCAATAATCCTACATCTAAACCTGTTCTAACAGCTTGCTAGGGAAAAGGAGAAATTAAAATTGTAAAAATGTACAGACATGATGCACCAAGATTAGAGGGTTTCTTCTGGAGCCCAAAACACATAGAGAACAAACAAGAAAACACTAAATAAATTCACATAGTTTTCTTTAATACCATTTTCTAATTGTATGCATGGAGGTCAAAGTTTGGCATGGCACTAAGAGGGAAAATATATCCACAATTAGCTCTAAGAACCAAAAAACACACCATTCATACATAAAAATTGATGAAATGAACTCATACATAAAGATAATAAACATTACACAACATATAGGAGAGAGAGAAGAGGTGAAATATATTCTTATTGATATAGAGGCATTAGAGTAATTAAAATTATTAAAGTGTAAAAATGCAATCTTTGTTCTAGAAAATGAAAGAAGAATTCTTACAAAATGAGATTCAAACAAGCTTTATTCAAAGATAAAACATCAAAACCCTAGAAACCCTAGCCTCCTATACAACCAATAGAGATTAGGCATTTATCTAGAGCTCAATCTGATATGAAGGCATGTGTAAATATTTTTGACACCTAAAAGTTAAAACATCTCAACATTGACAACGTTTAGGTGAAGTGTTAGAAGTGTTAGAAAACCCCCATAGAATCCATTGTAGAATGTGGCAAGTGATGGCCCTTTAAGGGCCACAAATCATAAAAAAAGGAGCATGGGTGCCACAAATATAATTTGGAAGCACTCAAGACGACATTGAAGATGTCTTTGGACGTTAGAAATATAGTTGGGAGAGTCGTTGAACATTCAATTTTTTGTCCCTGCAAGCCAATGGCTTTGCATGAAGTTTGAATCTTTTGATAGCCATTTTTTGAATTTTAAATGTTGACCATTAATCCACTTTTAAAATATCTTGATTGGATAGATCACGTGTGAGCACAAGAAACTCTTAAGAGGCTTCGGCGTATTCACACTATGAAGAAATAGTGCGCTCCAATAAAATTAAGACACCTATATAAGTGGCCCTAAATCATGTGATGGGCTCCATAGAAGTGGTCAGGTCCATAGACATGTTGGAAGCTCTGATCTCCATGGATGCTAGGTGGTAGTAGAATGCAAAAGTGCAAATTTAAAGAAAGTCACCTTTTAGAGTTTGCAGTACGAAGGAATAGCATGCTGCAATGAAAAAGAAATCACGTTAGACCATGTCACCTCAAATATGACACACGACAACCAAGTGAATAGTGTAGATTCAAAGTGCAAACGAAGTTGCTCTATGAAGAAGCTTCCTATGTGCCGCAATTAGAAATTGCCACTGAAAGGAGGTGGCCCCTATAAACTAAGCCAATGATTAATAGAATATGCCTTTTTGATACTCCTTCTCAAAGAACCAGTGCAATTAAATAAGAGAATGACACCTCGACAAGGTAGTGGTCCCATAAACATTAAGATTGGGCCAAAGGAAAGATATTGGAATCCACATGTTGCAATAACACATGAGAATGACTTTGACGCTAGCCTGCATCAAGAACTTCCTAGAGAAAGATTTTGGCATTGAAGGTATTGAATCCCTATCTCACCTTTTAATTTTTATTCGCAAAATTTGTCTCATTCAATAAGTGTTACTTTTCTTTTATTACTGGTACCCATCTAGAAAAGGAACACATAATTCTTTCAATAGAAGTGGAGATTGTAACCGATTGTTATTAAGGTTAATATATATATATATATAAAAGTATAACGATCAAGATTAATTTTATCAAAATAATCTTCATTTTCAAGGTTAACCACTTATCTTTCTAAGATGATAATTTTGGATGAATGAAAGAGACCACTTCATTCTAAAATATGATTTTGTCAACAACACTAAATAAAGGAATACCCAAAAATATAACTAGCAAAGAGCCAACCTTAAACATTATCAATCTACATATTCTTCTTTCAATTAGGGCTAAGTATTAAAAATATATTTTTGATTTATGCTTGTTTATAGCTTGACCTGACACTAGGTTATAATCTAAAAGATTTTTCTTGATTACTATTGCTTCATTGATAGTTGAAAGTCCAAATAAAAGAATATTATCTACAAACAAAAGTGTGTTATAATATTCACATTCTTAGTAATATTAACTCCTTTTCAATTACCAAGCTCCTACACTACCAAATTATATCTCTCTTGAGTACCTAAACCATCAAAATACATAGAAAAGGAGAAATAGGGTCTCCTTGTCTTAAGATTTGAGAAGAATGAGAGAAGCCAACCAAGATTCCATTTAAGAGATTGGAGAATTTAGAACTAGAAATATAGATGATTAGATATATTTACACCACCCCTCTCAAAACTAAATATCTCCAAAACCATCATATCAAAATTCCACCTTACTCTATTATAAGATTTCATCATATCCAATCTTATAACCATTGTTGATATCCTTCATCAATCAATAGATTGAATAACTTCAAGTGAAATTAAAACTCCAAAAATATCCTTACCTAGAAGAAAGCCACCTTGTTCCAAATAAATAATTAATGAAATGATTTTACTTAATCTATATACAATAGCCTTAGAAATAATCATATTATAAACATTATTAGAAAGAGATATACTCCCATAATAAGCAAATAAGATTGGATTTGAGGTCTTATGAATGAAAAAAAATAAAGGTGTTATTCATCTCCTTTAAAAATTTCTCATTACTTTGAGCTTCTTCTACCACCAACCAAATATCCTTCCCCACAAACCAAATATCCTTCCCCACAAAATTCCAAAGATTTGAAAGCACATGGTTGAAAACCATCAAGGCCTAGATCCTTATTTCCTTGCATAGAAAAATGATATATCTTATTTTCTCAAAAGAAAAGGGAGCCAAAAGTAAACTAGTGTGATCCCCTGTGAATAAGGAGGGAATATGACCAAGAATTGAAGAATTTAATACCCACTTCATTGGGATCTAAGAATCTAATGTGTTCTAAATATAATAATATTAAAGG
Source organism: Sequoia sempervirens (assembly GCA_007258455.2). Lineage (NCBI taxonomy): Eukaryota > Viridiplantae > Streptophyta > Pinopsida > Cupressales > Cupressaceae > Sequoia > Sequoia sempervirens. The sequence goes on from VDFB02075321.1 coordinate 439,445,898, forward strand.
TTTAATAAGATGGTTCAATGCCAGAGTGTTATGCTACCTTATTTTACTCTATAGATTTAATAGCTCTATAAAATAAGTTATTAAAATCAAATGTATAATATCTTTTCTTAAAAATACCAAATAGCTCATTTCCATTGTGATTCTAGGTGTTAATGAGTAATTTAAATGAAATGAAACAAAACCTATAAGCGGGAGAGTTTGATTTCTCTTTTTATTGGTTCATAAAAAACATATTATAATTTACAAAATATCTTTTTTGTAGATTTTGGCTCCAATACTAATTGCATGATGAGCTAAATGTTTGAATTATTTCATATGCTTTGAGGTGTTTTTAATAAATTAAGGACTTGTTTATAGATTGCACAACAAAAATATACAATAGTTACTTATAATATGAATACATACAATGAATATCAAATTAGTCATGGCTAGTGATTCAAACAACAATTTCAAAGGATTTTAACAAGAGATAGCTTAAAGTCATGAAAATACATGTATATTTTCAATGTAGTCAAACAACACAAATAGTACCTATCTAAGGAAACTCTATAGAATGGCTACTCACATCCTTAGAAGATGACGCAAGAGCAAATTCCTCTTGTTCTGAGAACTCCCCAAATTCACACGACAAAAGCAATTCTACAAAAATTGCATCACAGCAATTTGATTTTTACTGGCATAAATGTACTCAGTGCCAAATTTCAATTCAATGACAATACTGCAATTATATACTCAAATACATAACAAATGTCTACAAAAAATTATCTATTATAATTATTTTGATAACCTCTCACATATTGACATATCCATCGATCATAAATTAGCATGTCCTCCTTTTAAATTTGCTTGGCTCTCACTAAATTAGTTTTTGTGCACTCAAACATTCAATTCCTTTTTAACTTTTTGTTGGCTTGTCTTTTTACCACCTGCGACCTCTTAAAGGCTTTTACCCCTTCTAGCATCACCTTCCTTCCAAGGCTGTCTTTTCTCTTAGCTGATCCCTCTTCTCTTATTCACAGGCTCTTCTATCACTCTCCTATTGACTTGCTCTTCTCTCTTTCACTTGGCGCTGCTTTTTCTTGGTTTTAAATCTGCATTATAATAAAAAGTAAAGGATCTTCAATCCTTTCGAACCCCTTCATATTCTAAGGCGTCGACTTATTAATAGTGTGTTGTTTCATTTTCATTTTCTGTGTATCGATCTCTATACTCTATCTCTTCATGGTCTTCACATGACCGACCTCCTTTCTCCTACCACTTCACATTCATCGTTGCCCCCAATTTTTAACTCGATTCATGTTCTCAAAATAGAAATAGTTTCCAAAGGTTCTTGCACCCCTCTACATTCTGAATTCCCTGCTTTATTTGCATTTTATTTTTAATTTAAAATATTCAAAATGTCATTTTTTAAAACGGTATGATTCCCTTGAGCACCATACAAACCATAGATGCAAATTCATCCTTCTTTGGCAAAATCAATAGCAAGCAATCTTTTCATTTTTCCTACTTCTAAAAGACCTCACAATTTTTCTTGTCTTAAGAATATAGTTGGGCTACTTAGTGGATGCTCCTGCATCAAATGCACTTGGTAAAAAATTTGTGAGCATAGGCTCACAAAACGGAGTTGAGTAGTAGAACTACTCTTCCAAGTTGCGAACAACTTGCAACATGCTTCCATGTTGAAATTGGTACCTGCAATTTTTTTTTTCCTCCTCTTCCAACATCTTGTCGAAATATTCACCATCCTTCCGCAACAATTCTGCAATCTCTTCCTCTTTCCTTTTGTGGACTCATGTCCACCATGAACCATCCTCCTCCTAATATTTTCTCCTATCCTTTTCTCCTTCGTGGGATCCAACCCAGCATTATCCGACCTCCTCCACCAAGAAATATCTCCATCCTTCTCATTCTCTATTGGTTTTGACCTACTACAAACTATCCACCTCCACCAAGTCTTGCCCTCAACATTCTCTACAACCCCTACATGAAAATATACCTATGCATGCCAACCAGAAACTACATTCTTACCCCCATCTATCTGCAACTCCCTATCAACTTCCTCATCACAAATCTTAGAAAAATTACAACTTAACTCTGCATACTCTTCTATTACAACAACCTCTTTCACCAAGTTGGTTGTTTCTCCTTCATTTCCCTTCAAGTGTTCATTTCCGAACCGTTTCTCAATATCTATCTCAAGCAAGTTACACTCCTAAACAACACAACTAAATCAACAACCTTGTTACACAAATCTGCATTGAAACTTTCCATGTGTCTATGTTCTTCTTTCCCTTCATCCTTTATTGCATTCATCATCTCAAACAAATTATACTCAAAAGTTTCAAATTTTACCTCATTTTTCTTTGCTTCTTCAATTGCCTTTTCGTTGGCCTCCACCTCAACATTTTCATCTCCCATACCTATCGCCATCCTCATGTCCTCCAAAGGACACATGGCTATTGCCTCTATATCAAATTTAGTCTCTTCATTCATGTCTTCCAAAATACATACCTTTGCTGCAACCTCTAATGCCTACACTCTTTTCAATTCTTAAAGAATTGTCTCATATCACTTTCCTAAACTTTCCATGTCTTCCAATGGATCATTTTCTACTGCAATTTCATAATTTACCTCTTAAAAATAACCTACTACAACTGATTTGCCTCCTTTCGGGACTGTATAGGTTGCTCCCACACTCTTTTCCTTCCATGCCTCTTCTATCAAAGGGTTGCAAAACTTCTCATCCTTTGCAATCTCGGTTGCAATCTCTTCCCTTTCCTCTTGATCCTTTTGCACAAGGATCTCCTCTTCTTTTTCTTCATTCTTCATATCTGTTGTAATCTTTTCTTTCTTCTCTTCATCCTTCAAAGGATTCTCAACCACTTCTTTCTCACCTATTGCAACTTTGATGTTACTTTCTTTTTTCATACACTCATTGGGGCATACTGGTGCAGGAGCACCTAGAAACACCAAGGAACACCAGGCACAATTTGGAAGTTTAGGAAGGTTTTTGTGTTTTTAATGCTTTAAGATCATGTTGACCATTTGTTTTGAGTTAGTAATGTTGGAACATGTTAAGAATAAAGTGGATCAGTAGCTCTTATTAGAGATGGTGAGTTTCCCAACTTGCCTTCACTAGGATTCACTAGGAGTTAACAATAATGCCAAAATGTTGCATTTATGCAATTTTGGCCCTAATGTGGTGGTTATGTCCGACCAAAGGGAAAATAAACCACTTTATGAACCTTTAAAAGGTGGACAACAACCTGGAAGAGGGGTTGGAATCATTTTGGAAGATTGTAATTTGCTTGAAATCTGAAAACAGTGATTTTAGTGTGCGTTTTCTGTTATTTTCCTTCTTATTCCTGTAACAGCAATAAGATGGATTGAACAAAGCATTATTTTGGATAGATTAGGATGTAGTTAAGTTCCTTTTGAGTTTTCTTTGGTACAGTAGTTGGTTGTTCATTCGCTTTCAAGAGTTAGTGTAAATTATGTGTTTTCCTTAAGTTGTTTTGACTGGTATACTGTGTAAAAATGGAGTTTTAGGTTGCATTTCCACCGTACCAGGAAGTATGGACTTGTTGGGAATGTGGCCAAGCTCCATATCTGTACATATGTTAGAGGTAGGAGTCATTAGGAGTTCAAGAAGCATGCTGAGAGTCTTTTCCTAGGCGAGCTTGATAGTGCCCGACTTGGAAAGACAGTGAAATTCAAAGCCCTAACGTAGCAGCAGTGTTAAATCCTTAACAATACTAGGTGTGTGGTGCTTGCAGGAGGCCTCACAAAGGTTGGGTAGGAAGGCAGAGTCCTTATCAGATCATATGGTGGCTATAAGAAGCAAATAGTTCAAGAAATGACCAAAGAAAGCCCTAATTCTTGCAAAATCAGGGTTACGCCTATGTACGGACAGTGAAGGTCCAAAACCTCAAAAATCCTTGAGAGGTTGGAAAATGAGCCAGGGTCTCAGAAGGAATTTTGGCATAATATTTTGAAGGAGAGGAGTAATAACCTATTTTCTCGGGTTAGGAGACCTAATAGGGGCTCAAGGCTAGTAGCCCTTCCTAAACCCTAGAATAGGGTTTTGTGAGAGCGATGGAGAATTGGAGATTGGAGGTTGATCAGGTACCTTTGACAGATGGTTTTTGAAGCCATGGAAGCTTTTACACACTCTTGCATCAAGTTAGGAAGCATTGGAGGATAGCTAGTCTTTAAGAAGATTAAGGGCTAGGGAGTGAATGAGAGGAAGAGCACCAAGATTGGCTTGGTTAAGGAAATTGAGATGATAGTGGGGTTGGCTAGGAAAACTAGGGGTGCCTAACAAGCATTAGGGCCTATAGGTTCAGAAGGTGGAGAGTGACACCAAGGGGTTTGCCAAGGTGAAACCCAAAGCAAGAATCAGTGATTGATTCCTCCAGCCTCCCTATCAGATTGGTATCAGAGCCAGTAAAAGATTTGGGATAGATTGTTGTATGTCAGACATTGAGTCTAGTGGATCTAGCATTATGGTGACAAATGTTGAGTTAGCCAAGAGGGTTGAAGAACAAGAGGAAGACAATAGGACATTGAAGGAAAAGATTGACCAACTTGAGCAAGCATTGAATGTTATGTTTTTTGATGGAAGAATAATAAAGGAAGAAGAGGTTGCAGAGGAAGACAAAATCCTTGAACCTGATCCTATTTTGAAGGAGGATCCTTTTCTGAAAGCATTGAAGGCTTTGAGTGGAAAATCACTTGAAGGAGTACCACTGTTTAGTGGAAAAATGGAAGCTGATCTAGTCATGGAATGGATAGAGGGAATGTAAAACCATTTTGAGTGTGATGGAGTCACTGAAGCACAGAAGGTAAAGGTGGCTAAATCAAGACTAAGAGGTTCTGCCTTGACATGGTGGAAATTCATTTAGACAGAGAGGGAGAAGGAAGGCAAGCAGCCTATCTCTACTTATAAGGGAATGGTTGCCAAGGTGAAAGAAGCATACCTACCTGAAGATTATGAAATTCAGTTGCATAAGAGGAGACAGAGTTTGAGGCAAAGAGATCAGGATGTGAGTTCTTATACTAAGGAGTTTCAAAGACATTGTATGAGGTCCAATGTCACGGAGGATGAAACTATCAAGGTGGCAAGGTATCTTAACGGTTTGAAGTGGAACATTCAAGAGGAGATGGCTCTTTTAAGTCCTAAAACAGTGCACCAATGCTATCAATTGGCATTAAAGATTGAAGAAAGGAGTAAGAGGAAACAAGATCAGGCCTCTAAGGCCAGAGGTAAAGGCAGAGATCAAAGAGGACATAGAGGTGGATACCAAGGTAGAGGAAATGACCAAAAGAACCAAGGAGAGTCCAAACTCACAGAGCATGGAGGAGAAACATCTTCTAGAGGAGGATACAATAGAGGTAGAGGACCTCAAGGAGGTTCAAACAGAGGAAGAGGAGCAGGCAGGAGCAATTCTTACTTTGCAAACATGAAATGCTACCATTGTGGACAAGCAGGTCACCCTGCTTATAGGTGCCCAGAGAAAGCATCTTCATCAAGCAATGAAAAGAGAGTGGCTTATGCACAAGAGGACACCATGAGTCCTAAGCCATCTGAGGTCAGTCATATTGAATCTGAGGTAGCAGAGAATCTGATGTTCAATAGAGTTTTGATCAGACAACCGCTCAAGGAAGAACCAAAACAAAGGAGAGCCTTATTTAGAGTAAGGTGCAAGATACTTGGCAAAGTGTACAAGGTCATAGTAGATTCAAGTTCAACAGATAATATAATATTAGAGGAGACAGTAATGAAACTGAAATTGGAGAAGGTACCCCACACTAACCCCTACAAGGTCACATGGCTAAACAAAGGGCAAAGTGTTTTAGTGAATGAGTAGGTAACGGTGGAGTTTTCCATTGGAGGGTACAAGGACAAGCTAATTTGTGATGTGTTACCCATGGATGCATGCCATCTACTACTAGGCAGACCATGGCAATATGACAAAGGTGCCATATATGATGGGAAAGAGAATACCATCTCATTCAAGAAGGATGGGAAGACTTTTAAGTTGCAGTCACTGTCAAAAGAAGAAGAGGGACAGTCAAAGACATCAGGCATCATGTTGAGCAATGGTAAAGAGTTTATCAACAACCTACATCAAGGAGGTGAAGGATTTGTAGTGTTGATGCAGTCAAAGGAAGAAGACAAAGCTGAAAAGACAGTCATACTAGAATCAGTCCAAAAGTTGCTTGAAAAGTATAAGGACATTGTTAGTGATGGTACACCTACAACTTTACCTCCAAAAAGAGCTATAAGTCATCAAATAGACTTCATACCAAGGGGTTCATTGCCTAACAAAGCAGCATACAAGCTTACACCAGATCAGAATCTTGAGGTGGCTAGGCAAGTGAAAGAGTTATTGGATCAAGGATTGATTCAAAAGAGCATCAGCCCATGTGCAGTACCAGTGGTTTTAGAAACTAAAAAAGGAGGAAAGTGGAGGTTATGTATTGATTCTAGAGCAATAAATAGAATCACAATTAGGTATAGGTTCCCTATTCCTAGGATTGAAGAGTTGATGGATTGTCTTGGAGGAGGACAGTACTTCACTAAGTTGGATCTCAAGAGTGGGTATCATCAAATCAGAATTAAGGATGGTGATGAGTGGAAGACAACATTTAAGACAAATGATGGGTTGTATGAGTGGAAAGTTATGGCATTTGGCCTTTCTAATGCCCCTAGCACATTCATGAGGCTCATGAATGAAGTGCTCAAAGATTTTACAAGGATATTTGTGGTGGTGTATCTTGATGATATACTGATTTTCAGTAAGACAATAGATGAACACCTCAAGCATGTGGAGATGGTTCTTAGAAGGTTGCAAGAAGAGAAGTTGGCAATCAATCTAGAGACGTGTGAGTTCTTCAAGAAAGAACTTGTGTATTTGGGTTTTGTAGTATCCCGAGGATCATTGAAGATCGATCCAAGCAAAGTAGAAGCCATCCTAAACTGGCCCACACCAACCACAGGGACAAAGGTAAGAAGTTTTCATGGATTGGCTCAATTCTATAGAAAATTCATAAGGAACTTTAGTGGCATATGTGCACTAGTTCTAGATACAATAAAAGGTGGTATGAAAACTAAGTTTAAGTGGACTCAAGAGGCTGAGAAAGGGTTTGAGAAACTGAAACAAGAAGTGGCAACTCAACCTATTCTCTTGTTGCCTAGTTTTGACAAGTTATTCACAGTAGAATGTGATGCAAGTGGAGTGGCAAGTAGGAGGAGTGCTAAGTCAAGAGGGCAGGCCTATAGCCTTCTTTAGTGAAAAGCTCAATGAAGCCAAGAAAAAGTACTCTACCTATGATCTAGAGTTATATGCTTTAGTGCAGTCCCTTAGGAAGTGGAGGCATTATCTTTTGCCAAAGAGTTTGTGGTCTTTACTGATAACCAGGCACTCAGCTACATCAACACCCAGGAGAAGTTAAGCAATAGGCACATGAAATGGATGGAGTACATCCAAGCTTTTACTTTTACCATCAAGCACAAGAAGGGATAAATGAACAAGGTTGCAGATGCATTAAGTAGGAGATTGCTGACAGTGCAGGAGATACAACTGAAGAGCATTGGATTAGAGAGTTTCAAGGACCTGTATGGTGAAGATGAAGACTTGTCAGAGGCTTACAAGGTATGTTCTGATTTTGAGAATCATTTTCATAGCCAATATTCTGAGTATACATTGCAAAATGGAATGTTATTCAAGGGTAATCAGTTATGTGTTCCAAGAGGGTCTATGAGGGAAAATCTGATTCAGGAAAGGCATAATGGCAGTCTTAGTGGACATTTTGGCATCAATAAGACTTTAGAACTAGTGCAAAGGTTCTATTACTGGCCTAAGTTAGCAAGAGATGTTAGAAAATATGTGGAACAATGTGTTGTGTGTATGAAAGCTAAGGGAGGAGCTAGTAATGCTGGTTTATATCAACCCTTACCTATTCCTAACAGATCATGGGAGTGTGTGAGCATGGATTTTGTGGTAGGCCTTTCTAAGACCAAGACTGGTTTTGACAGTATCTATGTAGTGGTAGACATATTTAGTAAGATGAGTCATTTCATTCCTTGCAAAACTACTCATGATGCCAGTTACATAGCTCATCTTTTCTTCAGGGAAGTTGTAAGTATCCATGGATTTCCTTTGAGCATTATATTTGACAGAGATGTGAAGTTCATGGGTCACTTTTGGAAGACTCTATGGAGCAGATTGGGTACCAACCTGTCTTTTGGATCAACTTACCATCCTCAGACTGATGGTCAAACAGAGGTGGTTAACAGGGTGCTAGGTAATCTTCTAAGGTGCCTAACTAAGGAGTATGGACAGACATGGGATATGGTTATCTCACAAGCTGAGTATGCTTACAATGATAGTGTAAACCGGACCACAGGGAAGAGTCCTTTTGAAGTTGTGTATGGGATGCACCCAAGAGGCATATGTGAGCTCAGAGATCTTGGAGCTATGGAACAAAGAAGTGGACATGCTGAGGACTTCACCTAGACCATGAAAGAGATTCAGGAGCAGGTCAAACAAACAGTCACAATAGCTACACAAAAGTTGAAGGAGAAAGTTGATTTGTCAAGGAAGGATGTACAATTTGCAGTAGGGGATTATGTCATGGTCCACCTTAACAAGTCAAGGTTGTAGAAGGGAATGCCAACCAAGTTGCAGATGAAAAGAGTGGGTCCATGCAAGATACTGGACAAGTATGGGAAGAATGCATACAAGGTGGAATTACCATTAGATTTGGGCATCTCTCTAGTATTCAATGTTGTTGATTTAATCAAATATAAGGGATCAGTCAGTGATGTGGATCAAAAAAATAAGGAATTTTTCAAGGACATCAGCAATGTAACCTTCCCTCATCAAGACAAGCTTCAGGCAGAGAAGATCTTGGATTCAAGAGTGCAGAAGGCTACAAGACATAGGGTGTACATGGAGCACCTTATCAAGTGGAAGAACAAGCCCGAATTAGAAGCCACATGGATACCTAAAGATCAGTTTAAGAAGCTTGGTATTGACCTGTCCTTGGTCTCCCCTTCCATCCCTTAGTGTTTGGGCAGAGAGGGGGAGAATGGTGCAGGAGCACCTAGGAACACCAAGGAACACTAGGCACAATTTGGAAGTTTAGGAAGGTTTTTGTGTTTTTAATGCTTTAAGGTCATGTTGACCATTTTTTTTGAGTTAGTAATGTTGGAACATGTTAAGAATAAAGTGGATCAGTAGCTCTTATTAGAGATGGTGAGTTTCCCAACTTGCCTTCACTAGGATTCACTAGGAGTTAACAATAATGCCAAAATGTTGCATTTGTGCAATTTTGGCCCTAATGTGGTGGTTATGTCCGACCAAAGGGAAAATAAACCACTTTATGAACCTTTAAAAGGTGGAAAACAACCTGGAAGAGGGGTTGGAATCATTTTGGAAGATTGTAATTTGCTTGAGATCTGAAAACAATGATTTTAGTGTGCATTTTCTATTTTTTTCCTTCTTATTCCTGTAACAGCAATAAGATGGATTGAACAAAGCATTCTTTTGGATAGATTAGGATGTAGTTAAGTTCCTTTTGAGTTTTCTTTGGTACAGTAGTTGGTTGTTCATTCGCTTTCAAGAGTTAGTGTAAATTCTGTGTTTTCCTTAAGTTGCTATTTTGACTGGTAAACTGTGTAAAAATGGAGTTTTAGGCTACATTTCCACCGTACCAGGAAGTATGGACTTGTTGGGAATGTGGCCAAGCTCCATATTTTTACATATGTTAGAGGTAGGAGTCATTAGGAGTTCAAGAAGCATGTTAAGAGTCTTTTCCTAGGCAAGCTTGACAGTGCCCGGCTTGGAAAGATAGTGAAATTCAAAGCCCTAATGTAGCAGCAGTGTTAAATCCTTAACAATAATAGGTGTGTGGTGGTTACAGGAGGCCTCAAAAAGGTTGGGTAGGAAGGCAGAGTCCTTATCATATCATATGGTGGCTGTAAGAAGCAAATAGTTCAAGAAATGACCAAAGAAAGCCCTAATTCTTGCAAAATCAGGGTTACGCCTGTGTACGGACAGTGAAGGTCCAAAACCTCAAAAATCCTTGAGAGGTTGGAAAATGAGCCAGGGTCTCAGAAGGAAGTTTGACATAATCTTTTGAAGGAGAGGAGTAATAACCTATTTTCTTGGGTTAGGAGACCTAATAGGGGCTCAAGGCTAGTAGCCCTTCCTAAACCCTAGAATAGGGTTTTGTGAGAGCGATGGAGAATTGGATATTGGAGGTTGATCAGGTACCTTTGACAGATGGTTTTTGAAGCCATGGAAGCTTTTACACACCCCTACATCAAGTTAGGAAGCATTAGAGGATAGCTAGTCTTTAAGAAGATTAAGGGCTAGGGAGTGAATGAGAGGAAGAGCACCAAGATTGGCTTGGTTAAGGAAATTAAGATGATAGTGGGGTTGGCTAGGAAAACCAGGGGTGCCTAACAAGCATTAGGTCCTATAGGTTTAGAAGGTGGAGAGTGACACCAAGGGGTTTGCCAAGGTGAAACCCAGAGCAGGAATCAGTGATTGATTCATCCAGCCTCCCTATCACATACTAATGCAAATTTTTTTACCACTCTCTCTTGTTTATCCCACAATGGATTCAATACATATTGCTTCTTGTCCTTGGTTATGCTATAGGTGTTAAGCCAAGGTTAACCCAACAAAATGTGACAAACATCCATGGGTACTATATCACATACAGTTTCATCCTTATATCTTCCAATGTGAAAATTCACAATGCTTTGTTCACTCACCTAAATTCAATGACCTCCTTGCAACCAAGAGACATAGTATGGCTTAAGGTGCTTCATCCTCTTCAAATTCAGCTTCTCGACCATTTCCAACACAACCAAATTATCTCTACTAACAATGTCCACCATCACTTTGTAGCACTTTCCACTAGACTTGCACACAATTCATAATGAATCACTTCGTTTCACTTTTTGTGGCTTCAAATATTCCTTCTTCATCAACAAGCTCTCTCCATGTCTCCAAGAAATTTTTCCAAAAAATTGTGGCACACTCTCAATCTACAACCACAAACAATTTAGAGCCAATGCT
>VDFB02075321.1:439457093-439472871 GCA_007258455.2 Sequoia sempervirens
AACCTCAACTTGACTGAACTCAACCAATTTTTGCTTGCTCTTACAACTAGGACTCATACTTCCTTCACAAACACTTGGTTCCAAAACACCCATGTTGGCATATGGCTTTAGGAGATTGTTTTTGGTTGCTAGTGTTGTCATTGATGGAAACTAGAGTCTTTAGTGTGGTCCACAGTTCAGAAGTAGCTCATACTAACAGGAAAAGTAGAAGACAATATTCTACTGGCAGAAAGCATAAAGAATAGAGTATTCAGTTGGTAATTTGGTCTGAATACTTCACCGGATCATTATTTTGTTGTGTGGATCCCCAGGGAAGCTTTTCAAGAATGTATGTTACCTGATTGGTAAGTTTTGTAATGTTGCATTGATCGGTGTAGGAGTTTGGAGATTCGATAAAATGACTTATTGTTTATTGTCTCTTTATGGCCGACCTGGTGTATATAATGTGTCACGGGTGTATAAGGACAAGTTGTTTTAATATTTCTTGTGTTGGAAATTTTGATTTGGGTCCCTATTATAGTCTAGCCGATTTGTGTGGGTACACATTAATTTTAATTGATGATTTGAGCCGACATGTGGAAGAATATTATATTTTGTTTAAAAGCTAACATATAGAAATGAAATCCTTGTTAGCGTATATATATGAGATCGGTTGATTCATTTTGTGGAGAGTGAAGAAATGTGAAATTGTGCGAATATGTGTAAAGGAGAGTAGATGTGTGTGCAAGTATTAGAAGGGTTTCAGAAGGGCAGAAAACAAAGAAGAGCAGAGTAGAGTAGAGTAGAGCAGAAAAACATAGTCATTCAAAAGGGTTGAAGATCATTTTAAATAAGCCTCATTGGAACTGAATCCAGACATTTGTAGATGTTATATTCTTAGCTCAACTTTTTTTGTATTCTCAAATATTTTGTAAGGCAATGAGCCTTCCTTATTTTGAGTAGTGAGCTCTTAGTGTGCTTGAATGCAAGTGCATTCCCTTTTGTTCATACTTTTAACAGAGTATACTTTATGGATTAATCTCCACCGTGGTTTTTCCCCTAATAGGGTTTCCACGTAAAAATATTGGTGCTATGGAGTTCACATTGTCTCTTTAATGTGGCTGCATGTTTCCTTTTGTTTATATGTTGTGGATGCTATTAAAGTTTAATATTGTTGTTGATAGTTTAAGATTTAATTTGAAATTCAAATATTGTGGAACACTGATTCACCGCCCCTCTTAGTGTTCCTAGTGTCCAACAATTGGTATCAGAGCAGGTTCCTCTTCTGAAGTTTAACAACTTGAGGTGGATCTTGGATTACAATGGAAACTGGTGGTCTTCAACAACAACTTATGGTGGCACTTGATGACCTTGATTAGTCTAAAGCTGAGGTCATGGAGTTAAAAGAAAATCTTGCGGTTGCTAAAAAAATCATTTAATCACTAAAGGATAAAATAAATGAGTCAAGGGAAAAGAGGAAGGAACTATGTGGACAGTTAAAGCAAAAAGAAAGCAGAATCCTAGAAGATGTTCATTTGAATCAAACCCTAAAAGAAATAATAGAAGAATGTGAAAAGATTTCTAAGGACAATATTTCTCTAAATATTGAAATGGAATATGTGGTGATGAAGTTAACCAAAGAGATTGAAGAGAGAAAAAGGAAGGAAGTTAATCTGGCTCAGTCCTTGAAAGAAAAGTCTGAGGAATGCAACAAAGTTAATAGTGGATTCATTCAGCTGGAGATTGAACTACAACAATCCAGAAACAATGAACAAGAGCTTGAGAGATAGATAGTTATTCTCAGAGATGAGCTTGCCACTACAAATGAGTTTAAGGAGAAGTTTAGGATCAGTTCTGCTAAGCTTGATGAGATGACTAAAGGACAAAATGATGTGAATGATAAGCGAGGTCTTGGCTATGTGAAGGATGAGTGCTCTGGATCTGAACAAAAGAACCCTCAGAAGAACAAAGGTAGAAGATATCCGGTAAGGCAACCCAACGCTCATAAATTTAATGGATATTGCTTTTTTTGTAATAAATTTGGACATATGGCTTCTCAGTGTAGAAGTAAGATAAATTCTGGCAATCCATCATTTTCTGGTTAGTGTTTTAATTGTAAAAAGTTTGGTCATAAGTCAATTGAATGTAGAAGTATGTCTGTCAGTATAAGGAATGTTAAATGCTACACCTATGGAAAATTTGGACATGTTTCTAATCAATGCAGACGAAGAGGAAATTAGTGGAATGGATGGTATAGATAGAAAAATTTGGTGTGTTACAACTGTAACAAATTTGGTCACATTGCAAGATTTTGTAGGAATAGAAACATGGATAGGAGAGGTCTGGTGTATCAAGGAAGAAATTCACAGAAAGGTGACAAAGGAAAAGGAAAAGCATCCATGGAAGAGATAAGAGATCAGATGAATAAAACGTGGGTAAAGAAGAGTGGATCTAATGAATGTAGTAAGGTTGAACCAGAAGCTCCCTTTGGTAATTCATTCAACAATTGAATTTAGGCCATTGGGCTAGGGGGAGTTTTCATGAAAATCTCGTGTCCCCCTGTGTGTAGTTGGTACCAGATCATAGGAAGTTGTCAATAGGTGTATTATTCATCTTCAAATTTATCGATGATCACTTTCTCAGAAAGATGAAATCTTGAAGGTACACAAATGGATTCTACTCTTGCTGTATGAGAATATAGAGTAACTGAAAATTCTAGGGAAAAGCATTTAATATGGTAGGAAGTCAAGTGTGTGAAGCTATAAAAGGGAATTTTAAACCCTCATTTGTCACTGTGCATTGAAGGAGAACAGTCGGGGAGCCTTTTCAGCAAAAAAAATGGAGTGAAAGTCAAATCAGCAACGAATTCTCTAGGTATTTCAGTTGCTTGTCAATTTCATACTTATTCGGTGATCGGTAGAACCTTGTTCAGTACGGAAAATGAAGCAAATCAAAGGAACAGTAACTTTGGAGAATATAGTGGTTAGAAGGTTATGGATGTAAGAAATTTGTTGCCAGCCAACAAATTGAAGAAGCTTGCAGGTGTGAAACATAAGAATTTGGACATATGGAATGAGTTTCCATATTTCATCAACACAGAGGTAGTCTAGTTTATCCTGAATAGATTGGATGATGATATCCCTACTCTAGATAAACCCTATCAAAATTCAAAAAAAGTAATTAGAAATCTGATTGGATTATGCAATATTGGAGATGTCCCAAAAAAAGAAGTCAATTTGGAATGTTGAAGTCGAAGCACTAACCGGTGTAAAAGGAGATCAAAGGGCTCTAGTAATTACAACAATCAAAGATCCATTGACAAGGTACATTGCATATGGAATTTCGTACAAAATTTTCTTTAGAAATAGGGAAGGTGCAACCTCTATAGGTGCAGTCTACATTGTGCACAAAATGATAATGGAAGACAAAGACTTTGATATGTGTGGATTGTTGAAGGATCAATTGATGAAGAATGTGCAATTGACGAAGGATATAGATTACTCTTTCAGGTTTGGTACCCTAGTTATATGCATTATGATGTATTTCCTGAATTGCTTACCTCAAAATGATAATGTGGTATGGAAGGAAAACATACCGGTTTGTAAGCAAATTTTTGAGTATTTCAACACTTTTGAAAATGGTGAACAAGTTTATGAAAAATTCTTTAGAGAGTTGTTAGGAAAGTTTGGTGTAAGTGATATTCCTCTCCCGGTAAAAGTAGTTGAAGTTGGATCATCCTTCGGTAAGGCGAGGAAAAAGCAGAAAAGAGCAAGAGAGTTAGTTGATGACACTCCTCTGACACCTAAGTCAACAAAAGTTGAGGGAAAAGGTAAAGAGCAGATAGTTGTGGATGTAATCGATGATACATCAAGAGATGAACCAAAACTAGTTGAACTGGATGTGATAATAGTAAAAGAAAGTGATGAAGAAGGTGCTTTATTTAAAGCAAAGATACTGTAGATTGTTCAGGAAGAAGATGGAATGCAAAAGATAACTGACATATGGATAAATGGACCATCATATGAACAAGACTTCATTGATGACACTCTAGGAAGATACTTTGTGGACAACAACATTGAATTGGAAAGTTTATAGAATGTACTTCTAGAAGAATTGATTGAATGCATCAGGGATGTTATGGCCTCTGCGCCTCAGGACATAAAAGAGGAGGAAATAATCTCACATATGAAGTTACAATTTAGGCTATCTCTCACCAAATTGAAAAATAAAATGAATTTACTAAGACAATGCATTGACTCAGCAAACAAGATCTACAATTATTGTCTTAGGTGGCCTCATATGGTTGGTAAATACAAGGAAAAGTTGGAGCAAATTGAGAATGAGTTGATCAGAATTGGTTAGGATTACAGTATGTTTTAGGACAAGAATGGAGAAGTTAAGAAGAAGGATCATGACTTGTGGGTTGAGCATGCAAAGGTTCACTTTTCCAGAAACCCTCTTATGGATACTTTCTGGAAAGTGAAGGATCAAACTAAATGCAGATTAGAGAAAATGGTTGAAGTTCTAAAGAAAGGAGATAAGTTGGAAGAAGCCATTACCATTCCTGAATCCCTTGTCTAGGTCATCAATAGGACATCATAAAACAATAGTTGTAACACTCAGAAAATTAAGAGTAATTTTCAAACCCTTTTAACACATCATTAAGGGAAATTAAAAGTGTTCTAAATTTATTCAAACCATTATAAATAAGTTTTCGAAAAGTCAACATTTCTCATAATTCTTCCAAATGAAATAAAGAGAATTTGAGTTGCATTTCATAAAATAATATCATCATTGTAAATGAAACAAAGCATAAGTATTTCAATGATTTTCTCATATACATATATTCCTCTTCACTTGGAGGAATCAATCCTTCTAATAGAACATCTTTTCTATGCTAAGATATAAAACTTTAACTTCTTAAAATCAATGATACATTAAATACTTTCAATTATACTTCCATTTCAAGTTTCAACAAGAATTTCAAAATGTATATACATAAATAACGGGCTTCACAAGCCAAGTCTGAATGATACATAAGTACATCAATAGCAAATAATCTTGGATCCAACAACCGCCGTGACACCTTGGTCTTCTTGCGAGCTGGGGCCAAGAATGTGATTCAGGCGCCTTTTCCGCCCAACCACGAAGTCCATGACTTCTCCGGGTCCCTTCCTAACTCGAAGGAATCCCCGGCCCTGCATAAAGGAGCCTAGCAACCCAAAACGGTAAAACAGGAGGGCACTCTCGGTGCGTTCCTGATGCCTATATGCATTTCTAACATGAAATAAACACATTTCTTGCAACAGGAGGTGGCAGAGACTCAAATAAATTTCTAGGCTTTTAAAATAAACAATCCATCTATTTCAATGGTACAGTGCTTGGCCAAGCAAAATAATAATAAATGGTAGAATTAGAAGAGGTAATACTACTGTCTATGTTTGCCCACCTTCGGCACCCTGTCCCGGAAGTTACCATAGTGCAGTTAAATAATACTTAACAGAAACTTAATACATTTTCAAACAGGCTTTCATCTTTTAATCAATTTAAAGAAGTGAATTTTTAGTACATTCCTTATATTTCAGTTGTAAGATGCCATTTATCCTTTGGTAAGTGTCCCCTTTTTTAATTTGGATAAAGAACATATATATATATATATATATATATATATGTATATATATCTTGATAATTTTCAGTGCACTATTTGATAGTAAGAACAGTGTTTTCAGTTTTCCATATGCATTTCTATGACTGACAGTTTTAATTCCCTATTTCATTACAGGGTACAGAGTAAAATAATATACTGATACAATGCAATTTTTGTTCAAAAATTATGAGGTTTGGAAGACAATCTTTCATACACATTTCATGTTGTATTATTTTTAACATATTCAAGGTACTTTCCAGTCTATATGGTGTCTCAAACACTTCTGTTATTGTTTTCAGGTTTTAGCAATTCAAAGAACATAATTCATACTACTTTCTGTTACATGGCTTTTCAAGATTTTTCTGTCCTTGCTTCAGATTTATCAACTCAAAGAACAGAATTCATACTACTTCCTGTTACATGGCTTTTCAAGATTTTTCTGTCCTTGCTTCAGATTCAAGATATTTATAAAACATAATTCATACTATTTTTTTGGGAAAGAGTTTCCTGTTTCAATTTGTATTTGGCATACAATGCATGGGTATCTATTTATATATATAGGTATACATATATATGTATATATATGTATGTATGTATGTGCAGTCATTTTGTATATGCATACATATATATATATGTGTGTGTGTGTGTAGAAATTCATGTTCAGCTGTATAAAATTCGAAGTAAGAAATTTTGGTTTTCAAATTTGTGAATTTACTGGCCTTGCATAATTAACAGGGTATTTTACATGGTTTCCTTACTGGCATTGAGCGACCAAAAGAGCTCAGGAAAAGCCCTTGCCCCTCCCATGGGGAGGGCAGGGGAATAATCCCCAAAGCAATTCAAACTTCAAGAGAAAAGAAAAAAAGCAAAGGAAGACAAAGACATTCGCTCAGTATAATCTGCATTCGGGTTTACCTCAAGACATTTTGGTTTTCATTTAGATGAAATTTTTTTTAAACAACAGATATGGAGACATGTAATTGCACTTGAGAAAAGAATACAGACTTGCCACAGAACGAAAACCCTATTCCTGAAGAAGGAAAATATATCTTAAAATTGCAACACAGAATAGTGAGCTGTTACCCAGATTTCAAAACGAAATTGGAAAGGAATTCCCAGTTGTTTGCACTCTAAAACAGGGAATAATTCAATTCCTTACTGCAGTTCTAAAAAAAATAAAGATAAAAGAAGGCATAATGAAGAGAACCTGGCAAGATTTTGGATCTATTTGCAGATGTTCCACAGTACCTCTTTTTTAATTAATTAATTTCCTCTGTTCCAGAGCTCTGCGATGTATACAATCCAAGTCTTTTCTCTTTCTTAAAGCCTCCTCCTCTTTTTCGAGGATCATGCATGCATTTCCAATTGACAGCAGTTTTTGCAAGGATTGCCACATGCCCAACAATTTGTTGGTTTTGAGACAGAATTTTTCAGAGCCCAATGCTCTCTCGGGCTGTTCATTCTTCATTCTTTTGGAAGAAAATTGACCATATATCCCAAAACAGATTTATTTATATCCCTTTTATGCAATTATTAAAAAAAATTCATTTATGCAAAACAGATTTATTTTTTGTTTATTCTTTTATTTAATTTGTTTTAATTTTTAAATACATTTCTTTTAATCAAAATATAGATTTAACCCTTTTTGCTCAAATTTATAATGAGAAATAAGGAAATAGAATAAGCCATATAATTTCATGATCTAATTTAACCATATTTCAAATTCGCTATGCTAATCATTTCACGCAATCATATTGTAAAAACGAACATGATCTAATGCAGCTACATGATGTAAGTGGTGTGTGCATAACCGAGAGTTTTCTCCTCTTCTACCCTGTCGAGAAGCTAACCTCCTTTTCCTCAATCACACTCTTGGCCTTCGATCTCCTTGGCCTTCGATCACCTGCCACTCAGATGCACTCAGGCGTGCAAAACAAAAGAGTATCAGTAACCATTGTAGGAACAATAATTAACTCAACATTTATATGAATGCATTCATAATTCTTGAAAGAAAACAATTATATTAAAGCATTGCTCTTAACACATATCATACTTCGTATATTAAATCTCATAAGGTCATGATCAAACATTATCTAAATAAGTCATGGTCAAATTAAGTCAATGGTCAAAATAAGTCAAGATCAAAATAAGTCAATGGTCAAAATAAGTCATGATCAAAATATGTCAATGGTCAAAATAAGTCAATGTATGAGACGTGACATCCTTCCCCCCTTGAGAAGAGACATCGTCTCGATGTCTAAAAGCAAATTACATAGCAAAATGGAGATATCAGTACTTCGTAAGTCTCTATAAAAGAAAAAATATATATGCTAAGGTCTCAAATGAGGAAAAAGTCTGTCTATATCCTCTGCATTCTCCCAGGTGGCATTATCCACCGAATACTGGTCCCACTGGACCCTGTATTGCATAATGTCTCTATTACGCAACTTAACGTTGCGCTCTTCCAGAATCCTGACGGGTTCCACCTGTATCACCCCTGGGTCCTAGACCTGCAATGCACGCCAATCAAGGATATGAGCGATATCTGGATGGTAAGGCTTAAGTACTGAAACATGAAACACATTATGTATCCGGGATAGGGCTGGTGGCAGAGCAAGCCTGTAAGCAACTGGATTCACCACCTCCAAAACATCAAAAGGGCCAACAAATCTAGGAGCCAACTTAGAGTTCTTGCCAAAAGAGATTGAACTCTTATGCGGCCGAACTCTTAAAAAGACCTTATCTCCTGCAGAGAATTGTCTAAAACTTCGGTTCTTATCTGCTAGGCTTTTCTGTCTATCCGCAGCCTGCTTCAACTTTTCCTTAATGATTTTCATTTGGTCTTCCATTTCTCTGAGCATCTCAGGGCCAATCACCACCCTGTCTTCTACTCTGTCCCAACTAATGGGTGTCCGACATTTACGTCCATAAAGGGCTTCAAAAGGTGCCATGCCCAAAGAAGCATGGTAGGAGTTGTTGTAAGCAAACTCCACCAAAGGCAAATACTCCTCCCACTTATATTGCTGCTCCATACAGTACATGTGGAGGAGATCTTCTACTACCTGGTTCACCCTTTCTGTCTGACCATCGGTCTGAGGGTGATATGCGGAACTAAAATTTAATTTGGTTCCTAGGGAAGAGTTTAATGTAATCCAGAACCTAGAAGTCATTCGAGTGTCTCGATCTGAGATGATCGTCTCTGGCACTCCATGCAATCGGAAGATCCATCCTTGAGATTTCTCGGAATGAAATGGGAAACCTTTGTCAATTTATCTACTACAACCAGGATGGTATCATGTCAGTTTTTAGACATTGGTAGCCCCTGTATAAAATCCATAGTGATGACCTGCCATTTATACTCTGGTACCCTGTGAGGATATAAGAGTCCTGCCGGATGTACATGCTCAACTTTGACTTGCTGGCACTCTAAGCATCGGGCTACATGGGACGTAATATCCCTTTTAAGTCCTGGCCAAAAGTACAATGGCCTAAGTCCTTCCATCATTTTTGTAATACCAGGATGTCCTGAGTATGGTGCATTGTGGAATTCTTCTAGCACCAACTCTCTCAAGTTTGTAGAACTAGGAATGTACATTCGTCCCTGGTACCTCAAAAGTCCATTTGATTCTAACATATAGCCATCATATCAGCGGTCGGAGGGATTTACCCCAAGGGCTTGTTTCACCCTTTCATAGTGTTCGTCCCCAAAGGAGGATTGCACTACTTGTTGCCTGAAATCTGATTTTATGGTAACCATGGCTGCAAGGTGTCTCCTTCTACTCAGGGCGTCAGCCACTCTGTTTTCTTTACCTTTAATATATTCAATCCCAAAATCATACTCACTCAGGAATTCCAGCCATCGCCTTTGTCGGGCATTGAGATTAGGTTGAGTGAAGATGTATCTCAATCCTGCATGGTCTGTCTTAAGTTCAAAGGGCTTTCCCAAGAGATAATGCCTCCACATTTGTAAAGCATGGACTATGGCTGCCAATTCTAAGTCATGTGGCGCATAGTTTAATTCATGTTGTTTTAACTTCCTTGACTCATAAGCTACCACTTGTCCTTCTTGCATAAGAACTGCACCTACCCCTTCTCCTGATGCATCAGTAATAACTGTGAAATGGCCATTCGGATTTGGCACAACTAGGATGGGTGCGGTAGTGAGTTTCTCCTTCAGCAGCTGAAAAGCTTTCTCGCATTTATCGCTCCATTCAAACTTCTTTTCCTTCTTCTGTAGTGCAGTGATGGGAGCTGCGATTGTCGAGAACCCTTGGACAAATTTCCTATAGTATCCTGCAAGTCCCATGAAACTTCAAACTTCAGAGACATTTTGCGGGGCCGGCCAATCCATAATTGCCTTAATCTTCTTCGGATCCACTCTTACCCCTTCTGCTGAGATCACATGACCTAAATAATGCACTTCGGATTGGAAGAAGGTACACTTAGACATTTTTCCATACAACTTATGTTCCCTTAGACGCTGCAACACAATCCTCAAATGCTTCTCATGTTCTTCCTCTGACTTAGAATAGATTAAAATATCGTCAAGAAAAATTAGGACAAAATTATCCAAACAATCTCGGAAGACACTATTCATCAGGTTCATGAAAGCTGCAGGAGCATTACTTAGCCCAAAAGGTAGCACAGTAAACTCATAGTGACCATACCTGGTTCTGAAAGCAGTTTTGTGAATGTCTTCTTCCTTCAGTCTCAACTGGTGGTATCCTGATCTTAAATCAATTTTTGAGAATACCTTGGCATCTTTCAACTGATCAAATAAATCATCGATGCGAGGAAGCATATATTTATTTTTGATAGTGACCTTGTTAAGAATTCTATAATCAATGCACAACGTCAAGGTACCATCCTTCTTTTTCACGAAGATGACGGGTGCTCCCCAAGGTGACACGCTTGGCCTAATAAGACCTTGCTTCAGTAATTCCTCTAGTTGGGCCTTGAGCTCAAATAATTTTGTTGTATTCATCTTGTAAGGGGCCTTAGACTGAGGTTCTGCTCCTGGAATCAGATCAATAGAAAAATCAAACACACGCTTAGGCAGGAGCTCAGTCAATTCTGTAGGGAAAACATCCTCAAATTCCTTCAGAATGGGATGATCATTAATTGATTCTTTCTCATCAAGGTCCTCGACTTTCATTGCAAAGATAGAGCATCCCTTCCGACTTTCCTTTTTCAACTGCATGGCAGATACTTGCCTAAGCTCTAATGGCTTTTTAATGCCACAAAGCTCCACTTGGTTTCCTCGGTCATCAAAACACTTAATTGACTTCTCTTCACAATCTACAAGAGCTTTATGTTCAGAGAGCCAATTTATCCCTAATATCACATCGTAAGACCCTAATGGTGCAACATACAAGTTCACCTACGTTTGAAGGTTAGGGAGTTCAAGTTTGCTGAAATACATGCATTGCTCTACCCTCTTCTCTACCCGGTTTCCATATTGAACTTTCCAAGAATTTTCCATAAAACTTGGTCTAACTGATATTTTAGTCAAAACATGAGGGTCTATGAAACTATCAGTAGCACCTGTATCAATCAGAACAGAAACAGGGCATCCAAATAATTTACCCGATAACTGGATGGGAGTTGCTTGATAATCTGCCTGGCGATTGTCAACCGCTGCATGAATATGATGCTGGTTTCTGTTATTTTGCTTGTTATTTCTCTGAGGGCACACACTGGCGTAATGCTCGCCACCACAAGTATAACATCCTCCATGAGGTGCCTTAGGTTTGTCAGAAAAATCTCTCCTATTGTTATCATTCCTCTTATTGTAGTTGCCCTTCTTGTTGTTATTGTTCCTGCTTACTTCATTGCGGTCCTGAGGACTACCATCTCTCTTCAAATTTTTGATCTGTCTATTTTCATTCCCTTGACTGTCCTGTTTACTCGGACCACCCTGATTGTGATTTCCTTGGAATTTCTTGTTGCCATACTTGGCTTCCCTGCTCTTCCTATAGTTAGCAGCTTGTTGCAATTTGTGTTCCTGTTTGATTGCTAAATCAAAAACTTCATCCATGGTGGCTGGATTGTGCAGATCTATTTCATTTCCAATTTGAGGTCCAAGCCCCAAAACAAATTTTCGGACTCGAAATCTCTCATCATGCTGGTATTGGGGTGCGTACTTAAGCAAGTGAGAGAATTTCTCCCAATATTGAGTCACTGTCATGCCACCCTATACAAGCATCTGGAATTCTATCATCTTCTTATCAAAATGAGATTGGGGTAACCACCTCTTCCTAAATAGTTGTAGGAACTTATCCCACGTTACCTTTCCATGCATAAACTGCTTAACCGCCCTCTCATTTTCCCACCAAGTAGCAGCCTCACCGGTGAGCTGATATGAACCCCATTCAGCTTTTGTTTCATCTGATAGAATTCGTAGGGTGAAATACCTTTCCATTTCTATAACCCAAGCTTCTGCCCCATCTCCAAAGGTTCTCCCATCAAACTTCGGAGGAGCGACCTTCTTTAGGTCTTTTCCCAGCTCCTCAGCCACCCTATTTAGTTGAACTGGATGTGATAATAGTAAAAGAAAGTGATGAAGAAGGTGCTTTATTTAAAGCAAAGATACTGCAGATTGTTCAGGAAGAAGATGGAATGCAAAAGATAACTGACATATGGATAAATGGACCATCATATGAACAAGACTTCATTGATGACACTCTAGGAAGATACTTTGTGGACAACAACATTGAATTGGAAAGTTTATAGAATGTACTTCTAGAAGAATTGATTGAATGCATCAGGGATGCTATGGCCTCTGCGCCTCAGGACATAAAAGAGGAGGAAATAATCTCACATATGAAGTTGCAGTTTAGGCTATCTCTCACCAAATTGAAAAATAAAATAATTTACTAAGACAATGCATTGACTCAGCAAACAAGATCTACAATTATTGGCTTAGGTGGCCTCATATGGTTGGTAAATACAAGGAAAAGTTGGAGCAAATTGAGAATGAGTTGATCAGAATTGGTTAGGATTACAGTATGTTTCAGGACAAGAATGGAGAAGTTAAGAAGAAGGTTCATGACTTGTGGGTTGAGCATGCAAAGGTTCACTTTTCCAGAAACCCTCTTATGGATACTTTCTGGAAAGTGAAGGATCAAACTAAATGCAGATTAGAGAAAATGGTTGAAGTTCTAAAGAAAGGAGATAAGCTGGAAGAAGCCATTACCATTCCTGAATCCCTTGTCTAGGTCATCAATAGGACATCATAAAACAATAGTTGTAACACTTGGAAAATTAAGAGTAATTTTCAAACCCTTTTAACACATCATTAAGGGAAATTAAAAGTGTTCTAAATTTATTCAAACCATTATAAATAAGTTTCCGAAAAGTCAACATTTCTCATAATTCTTCCAAATGAAATAAAGAGAATTTGAGTTGCATTTCATAAAATAATATCATCATTGTAAATGAAACAAAGCATAAGTATTTCAATGATTTTCTCATATACATATATTCCTCTTCACTTGGAGGAATCAATCCTTCTAATAGAACATCTTTTCTATGCTAAGATATAAAACTTTAACTTCTTAAAATCAATGATACATTAAATACTTTCAATTATACTTCCATTTCAAGTTTCAACAAGAATTTCAAAATGTATATACATAAATAACGGGCTTCACAAGCCAAGTCTGAATGATACATAAGTACATCAATAGCAAATAATCTTGGATCCACCAACCGCCGTGACACCTTGGTCTTCTTGCGAGCTGGGGCCAAGAATGTGATTCAGGCGCCTTTTCCGCCCAACCATGAAGTCCATGACTTCCCCTGGTCCCTTCCTAACTCGAAGGAATCCCCGGCCCTGCATAAAGGAGCCTAGCAACCCGAAACGGTAAAACAGGAGGGCACTCTTGGTGCGTGCCTGATGCCTATATGCATTTCTAACATGAAATAAACACATTTCTTGCAACAGGAGGTGGCAGAGACTCAAATAAATTTCTAGGCTTTTAAAATAAACAATCCATCTATTTCAATGGTACAGTGCTTGGCCAAGCAAAATAATAATAAATGGTAGAATTAGAAGAGGTAATACTACCGTCTCTGTTTGCCCACCTTCGGCACCCTGTCCCGGAAGTTACCATAGTGCAGTTAAATAATACTTAACAGAAACTTAATACATTTTCAAACAGGCTTTCATCTTTTAATCAATTAAAAGAAGTGAATTTTTAGTACATTCCTTATATTTCAGTTGTAAGATGCCATTTATCCTTTGGTAAGTGTCCCCTTTTTTAATTTGGATAAAGAACATATATATATGTATATATATCTTGATAATTTTTAGTGCACTACTTGATAGTAAGAACAGTGTTTTCAGTTTTCCATATGCATTTCTATGACTGACAGTTTTAATTCCCTATTTCATTACAGGGTACAGAGTAAAATAATATACTGATACAATGCAATTTTTGTTCAAAAATTATGAGGTTTGGAAGACAATCTTTCATACACATTTCATGTTGTATTATTTTTAACATATTCAAGGTACTTCCAGTCTATATGGTGTCTCAAACACTTATGTTATTGTTTTCAGGTTTTAGCAATTCAAAGAACAGAATTCATACTACTTCCTATTACATGGCTTTTCAAGATTTTTCTGTCCTTGCTTCAGATTCAAGATATTTATAAAACAGAATTCATACTACTTTTCTGGGAAAGAGTTTCCTGTTTCAATTTGTATTTGGCATACAATGCATGGGTATCTATTTATTTATATATATATATAGGTATACATATATATGTATATATATGTATGTATGTATGTGCAGTCATTTTGTATATGCATACATATATATATATATATATGTGTGTGTGTGTGTGTGTGTAGAAATTCATGTTCAGTTGTATAAAATTCAAAGTAAGAAATTCTGGTTTTCAAATTTGTGAATTTACTGGCCGTGCATAATTAACAGGGTATTTTACATGGTTTCCTTACTGGCATTGAGCGACCAAAAGGGATCAGGAAAAGCCCTTGCCCCTCCCATGGGGAGGGGGCGGGCTGTGTGGGCTCGTGCCCTCCACAGGTCGCGACCTGTGGAGGGCGCGAGCCTCCACAGTCCACGTCCTTCCCATGGGGAGGGCAGGGGACTAATCCCCAAAGCAATTCAAACTCAGAAAAAAAAGAAGAAGACAAAGACATTCGCCCAGTATAATCTGCATTCGGGTTTACCTCAAAAACATTTTGGGTTTTCATTTAGATGACAGAATTTTTAAACAAACAGATACGGAGACATGTAATTGCACTTGAGAAAAGAATGTAGACTTGCCACAGAACGAAAACCCTATTTCTGAAGAAGGAATGTGTATCTTATAATTGCAACACAGAATAGTAAGCTGTTACCCAGATTTCAAAATGAAATTGGAAAGGAATTCATAGTTGTTTGTACTCTAAAACAGGGGATAATTCAATTCCTTACTGCAGTTCTTAAAATAAAGATAAAAGAAGGCATAATGAAGAGAACCTGGCAAGATTTGGATCTATTTGCTGATGTTCCACAGTACCTCTTTTAATTTCCTCTGTTCCAGAGCTCTGCGATGTCTACAATCTAAGTCTTTTTCTCTTTCTTAAAGCCTCCTCCTCTTTTTCGAGGATCATGCATGCATTTCCAGTTGACAACAGTTTTTGCAAGGATTGCCACATGCCCAGCAATTTGTTGGTTTTGAGATAGAATTTTCCAGAGCCCAATGCTCTCTCGGGCTGTTCATTCTTAATTCTTTTGGAAGAAAATTGACCATATATCCCAAAACAGATTTATTTATATCCCTTTTATGCAATTATTAAAAAATTCATTTATGCAAAATAGATTTATTTTATGTTTATTCTTTTATTTAATTTGTTTTAATTTTTAAATACATTTCTTTTAATCAAAATATAGATTTAACCCTTTTTGCTCAAATTTATAATGAGAAATAAGGAAATAGAATAAGCCATATAATTTCATGATCTAATTTAACCATATTTCAAATTTGCTATGCTAATCATTTCACGCAATCATATTGTAAAAACGAACATGATCTAATGTAGCTACATGTTGTAAGTGGTGTGTGCATAACCGAGAGTTTTCTCCTCTTCTACCCTGTCGAGAAGCTAACCTCCTTTTTCCTCAATCACACTCTTGGCCT